>CM062224.1:21938951-22538951 GCA_031216235.1 Syzygium jambos
CATGTTAAGTTTAGCGGTACCGAAAGGGCGTTAATAGAAATATTAACGTAAGCTAGTCCCCGAACCTTTGATCTCTGGTTTTCGTAGAAACCGAAACGAAATTCCCGCGTTTCGGTTGGGTATTCTAGCCGACCCCCGACCTAGGCTAGTGGCGACTCCTAAAAAATAAAATAAAATCGATCCGCTGTCACGCGAGATATGGATTTAGGGAAAATCCACGTTCATGATCAATGGGTCATATGGCTAAACAAAAGATTTACACTTCAGTAAAATCATTTTTTATGAGGTGCCATATGAACCGTCTCATGAACACTTATCTCTAAACCCGCCTCATCGAGTTCGGCCCTCGAGAGGTAGATTTCATTGAAATCACTCATTATGCTGATTGGATTGCTAATGTCGTCCCAGTCATGAAGAAGGATGGGCGAGTTCGGGTATGTGTCGATTACCGCGATTTGAACAAAGCAAGTCCCAAAGACGATTTCCCATTACCACATATTGACGTCTTGATCGACAGCACAGCAGGATTCGAATTATTTTCCTTCATGGATGGTTTCTCTGGCTATAACCAAATTCGAATGAAGGAAGAAGATAAGACTAAAACATCTTTCATCACCCCATGGGGAACATTCTGTTACAAGGTTATGCCCTTCGGCTTGAAGAATGCGGGGGCAACTTACCAAAGAGCCATGGTGACACTATTCCATGACATGATGCATAAAGAGATTGAAGTTTACGTCGATGACATGATCGCTAAATCACGAAGAGGTGAAGACCACATTGAAGTTTTGAAGAAACTGTTTGATCGACTTAGAAAATTCAAGCTAAGGCTTAACCCCGCTAAGTGCATTTTTGGGGCAAAGTCTGGAAAGCTCCTTAGATTTATGGTTAGTAACAAGGGCATCGAGATTGATCCTTCGAAGGTGAAGGCCATTTGCGATTTAAAACCCCCTTCTACTGTCAAGGAGGTTCGAAGCTTGTTGGGAAGATTGAATTATGTCGCAAGATTTATTTCCCAGTTATCCGAAACCGCCAAGCCATTCTTCAAGCTATTGAAAAAGAATGCAAAAGTTGAATGGAACGAAGATTGTCAAAAGTCTTTTGAACAACTGAAGCAATATCTTTCACAACCACCAGTGTTAGTACCGCCTACTCCGGGTATACCTTTGATCTTGTACCTCACCATTCACGATGAGTCTTTAGGAGCTATGTTAGCGCAGAAGAGATCAGAGGATGGAATGGAACGCGCTATTTACTACCTTAGCAAAAAGTTTACTTCTGGTGAAGCTCAATATCCAGAAGTTGAGAAAGCATGTGTAGCCTTAATTTGGGTATTACACAGACTACGACAATACACTCTTCACCATCGTATCCTACTTGTGAATGAAAATGATCCTATCAAGTATCTTTTGGAAAAGCCTACACTGGTTGGAAGGCTTGCCAAATGGTAAATATTGCTCTCTGAGTTTGATATCCAGAGCATGTCTCAGAAGTCCGTCAAAGGGCGAGCCATAGCTGATATGTTAGCTGAAAATCCCTTAAAGTCAAATGACTGGGATAAAATTGATGAAAGAATCCATTTGGTGTCGCAAGATAAGTGGACCATGTATTTTGATGGAGCTGTTAACCTCTCTGGTTCTGGCACTGGAGCAGTCCTGATATCCCCAGCGGGTCAACATTATCCAGTAGCTGCAAAGTTGGTATTTCCTTGTACCAATAACATTTCAAAATATGAAGCTTGCATCCTCGGTCTTCAATTAGCCATCGATATGAAGGTTAAGAGATTACAAGTTTATGGTGATTCCGCACTTATCATCCTCCAAACAGGAGGTGAATGGCAAACTCGTGATTCAAAACTGATTCCTTATCATGAGTATCTTAAAGATTTGATGGAAGAATTCGAAGAGATCTCATTTGATTATTTGCCAAGATCTCAGAATCAATTTGCTGATGCTTTGGCGACATTGTCTTCAATGTTACAAGTAACTAATGGTTTGAATATTGATCCTTTGCAAATCGACGTTTTAAAAGAGCCTGCATATTGCATGATTGTAGAAGAAGAACTTGATGGTCAACCATGGTACTATGACATCATGAATTACCTTCGAGAAGGAAAATTTCCTCAAGGAAGTCAAGTTACTGATCGGAAATACTTGACTAAATTAGCTTCCAAATTCTTTCTCAGCGGAGGTGCTTTGTACAAGAGATCTTTTGATTCGGTCTTGTTGAAGTGTGTAAACACCAAAGAAGCCAATTTATTAATGAAAGAGATACATGAAGGGGAATGCGGTCCTCATATGAATGGCCATCTTCTGGCAAGAAAGATCATAAGGCTAGGTTATTACTGGTTAACCATGGAAGCCGATTGTATTCAACATGTCAGATGTTGCCATCAATGTCAAGTTTATGGAGACAAAATCAATGCTCCCCCAAATGAATTACATCAAATGTCCGAGGCATGGCCTTTTTCAATGTGGGGGATTGACATTATCGGACCAATTAATCCTAAGGCATCAAATGGACACCGTTTCATTCTAGTGGCTATCGATTATTTCACCAAATGGATCGAAGCCAATTCTTATGCTCACGTCACTGCGAGAAGTGTGGCAAAATTTATTCGTCGAGACATTATTGCTCGATACGGGGTTCCAGAAGCAATTATCACGGATAATGGGTCAAACCTGAATAACAAAGTAGTGGATGAACTACTCAATAAGTTTCACATTCGTCACTTGAATTCTTCTCCTTACCGCCCACAAATGAATGGAGCTGTCGAGGCGGCAAACAAGAATGTAAAGAAGATTCTGTCCAAGACGGCAGAGAATTACCGAGATTGGCATGATCGGTTGCCATACGCATTAATGGCTTATCGAACTTCTATTCGCACTTCGACTGGGGCAACACCATTCTCATTAGTATATGGAATGGAAGCAGTTTTACCTGTGGAAGTGGAAATTCCTTCATTAAGAGTACTTTCGCAAATAAAGCTTTCTGAAGCAGAATGGATTCAATAAAGGTTTGAACAGCTTAATATGATTGATGAAAAAAGGGTAAAAGCCCTATGCCATGGACAAAGCTACCAAAAGCGAGTAGCTAAGTCATTCAACCGTAAGGTTCGACCCAGGCATTTTGAAGTCAGTGATCTGGTTTTGAGGAAAGTCTTACCCATTATTCCAGATCGTGGAAAGTTCACCCCCAATTATGAAGGACCGTATGTCATCAAGAAAGTGCTGCCTGGTGGAGCATTAATTCTTGTAGAAATGGATGGCCGAGAGTTGCCAAAACCTGTGAATACTGATGCTGTCAAGAAATATTTTCCCTGAATAAAAAGCTTTGAGCTACTTTTGGATTGAATCCAAGCCACTTTAGGACATTTGTATCATGCATCTCATGCATACATGGCATTTTTGCATACTTGTTCATTTTGCAGGTACTCAGCTGTTCCCCAGGGAGGCTATTCCAAACCTCAAGGAATCAACCTCAAGCAAGTAGCTACATCAAATCAATCTTCTCCCTAGAGCTTAGGAAGTAGATCCTATTTGTGAGGACCTTTTCTGTTCAAAAGGTTTTTCAAGTTTAAAAAAAAAATCAAATATTTTTTTTATCAAAATTCCCCACAGACGGGAGATTTAACCAAATGATCCTTTGAAGAAAAACAAAAAGAGGATTTCTCAAAAATGCCAAATGGAAATGCTTAGGATGATAAAAGGCAAACCTTTGATTAAACACGTCCCTATACACGTTTTGAGAAAATGGAGCGAAAAAAAGCCATGTCGTAGGACGTAGGGTTCGTTCACATTGAATACATGGATTGAAATGATAAAAGGCATTTCATTTCTCTATCCTAAACACTCATTTTATCCTTTGCTAGCCACTTTGAGCCAAATAAGGAGAATTTTCAAAATACCCCTGTCAAGAACCACCACACATTGGGGCAAATTAAGAAGTTGTGGTTGATCGTTTTTGGAGCAAAGAGATTAAGAAAGATTTTATTGCTTTCACTTGCATCAACCTTCTTGTGGTAATTTCAGATGGATCTTTATGGAAGCTCGAAACATCCCAAAGTGAAGAAGAGCATTCTTTTCCTCTACCCCAAACACAATTATCCTTTGCTTAGCCAAATTGAGCCTTAAGCATGTTCATTTCAAAGCCCAAAATGTTGATTATCTCCCTATATTGGGGCAATGCATATGATTTACCAAGGAAATTTAGAAAAATTGGTGAATATGTATAAAGTGTCTCGAGAGTCCAAAGAGCTCAAAAGATAAATATTATGGGGCATGAAAAAGCAGTGTGCCTGGTAAAAGCAAGGCCGATGCCCATGGAAAAAAATGTATCAATGTCAAAAGCAAAAGCAAAAGCAAAAAGCAACATGCTTATGATGAAAACAAAATTCCCATTGCAAAAGATGCTTAGGAAGAGCAAAGCTCTTATGTTGCAAGAAAAATGGACTCTCGAGACAATTTGGTTTTCAAGAATCAAATGATGTCAGATTGGAATGATTTGGTAATGATGCCAAGATAATCATCATTCTTCTTTCAAACCCCTTTTACCAAATTTCAAGCTTTTTGAGCCTAACCTGAACCGACATTACAACCCTCTCCGAAGTCTCTTCCGATTGGGATGGTTTGAGTTAATGTAAAGATTTCACAAAGAAGCTACCGCTAGAAGGAGTGGAAGTAATATTATCTTGTCTTACCTTCAAGGTTCTTGACTTGTAAACCCGCTGAAGATGTTGATGATATATTTCTTGGCCTCAAAGCAAATACCCTTTGTATAAGCCCATGACCAAGCCTACATTACGGTCCTTGGGAAAGACCTTTCTGATCAATCAATTTGTATTCAATGTGAACGTCGCCGAAAACCTTTGACATAGGTTCGTGAGGCATCACCAGTGAGAATTGAATAGCTTTCCCACATCAATGGATGGGAATTAAAGCCTTTATGAGAGCCAGTGCGAAAGACCTTTTTGATTAGGTTATTTCCAATTTGGCATTTTTTATCTAACCTCTTTAGATGGTTATTCAAAGATCATTTTGTTAAAATTTCCTCTTAAGGATTTTGATAGTCAGTGTCTTTTACCAAAATGCGAATAATTCCGTTTGATTTGTCGTTGAACAATCTCGGAACTTTTTTTTCAAAATATCTTTCCCCAGTGGATCGATTTTTGGTCAGCCTAAACCATATGCTCGGTTTTTGGTCCTCCTAAACCTTAAACCTTACCTTAGGTTCTAGGTCATCCTTAAACCTTGTCCTTAGGTTCCTGGTTATCCTTAAACCTTGACCTTAGGTTCTAGGTCATCCTTAAACCTTGTCCTTGGGTTCCAGGTCATCCTTAAACCTTGCCCTTTAGATTCCTGGTCATCCTTAAACCTTACCTTAGGTTCTAGGTTATCCTTAAACCTTGTCCTTAGGTTCTAGGTCATCCTTAAACCTTGTCCTTAGGTTCCTGGTCATCCTTAAACCTTATCCTTAGGTTCCTGGTCATCCTTAAACCTTGTCCTTAGGTTCCTGGTCATCCTTAAACCTTACCTTAGGTTCTAGATCATCCTTAAACCTTGTCCTTAGGTTCTAGGTCATCCTTAAACCTTGTCCTTAGGTTCCAGGTCATCCTTAAACCTCGTTCTTTAGGTTCTTGGTTATCCTTAAACCATAGATTTCCCATAAAACCATTTCTGTTTCTTTTCTTCCTTCATTCCATCACATGAGAGAGAGAAGAGAAAAACACATGAATGAGCTAACAATCCAAATGGTCAATGGTAAGTGCTTCAGGTAAGACTCTGATCAAATGTCTTTGTCTTTATTTTCTTTCATTTCCCAAATGGAGTCGACTAAAATTTGCAGGTGCCAATTGGTCTTTGAGCGGAACCTCTCCGAACTCCCACTCAAAGAGGGACAGCTGTTGACACCTAATTTTTAGCCGATGCGTCATTAAAAAAAGAAAATTCGAGATTATGGTTTCCGATCGCGCCGGAGCCTATTTCTTGAACAAAAAGTGTCGTTTTTTAATTCTGTCTGTTGGCCCAGCTTTTGTAAGCGATTTTTTATTCATTTCATATGAAAACCCGAAAAGTCAAATAGTTGACTTTCGAGTTGACTTTTTGGTCAATCCTTTGACCAAAAGTCAATCCCGGGTCAAATTGGGGCTTTTCGCATAAAAAGATTTCTTTCAAGTTTAATTTCACTTTAGAAGTGGAAATTCAAGAAAAATTCAAAGATTTGATCATAAAATCAAACTCCTAGTGAAAAGTCAACTAGGGTTTGACTTTTGGTCAAACCTTTGACCAAAAAAATTTAAAAATACAAAAATCCAAAAATCATCTTATTTTACATTCAATTTACCTTTGGCATTTGAAATTTTACAAAAATTGATTTGGAATCAACTTTTTCCCAATTTGCGGAATTTGGTTCAAATCGGGCAAAAATGAAATTACTTCATTTCTAGTCATTTTTTAGGTTAGTTTTCTTCATGACATTTGATCTAGATGTCATCTTATATTCAATTTTTGAACCAATTTTGTGATTCCAAGCTAAACACAAAAACTCCCAATTTTGGCCTTAATCAGTGATTTGGATCGATTCTTCATGATTTGCGCAATTGAGGCACGAATGAGCCTAATTTCTTATATAAAATCCAAATTCAAAATCAATTTTGGAAGATTCACATGAATTTGAGTCAATTTGATCAATTTAGTGATCCAATGATAAAGAAGTCTAAGAGTAATTGATCTAATTAGTGCAATTCAACTTGACCTACTCTAGACTAATATTCAATTTGATGAATTGAGACTCAATTTGGTTAATTAGACTTCAATTAAACTTGTTAGTCTAGCTTGGTCATGCAATTACCCAAATTCAAGAGCAATTAAGACAAACAAGTTAAATTGGACATGAATTTCAAATCGGTTCAATCCAATTTGATTGAATTCGATATTAATGAGGTCAATTAATCATGATGGAGATCAAATTGTACCAAATTGGAACAAAAGAAATCAAGGATTGAACCAGTTCAATCAGACCAAATTCAGGGCTAACTGACTCAACCCGGTTTGATTCAAATTGAACTAATCCGATCGGACTAGCCATTTTCCGGTCGAAAATTTCGATGATCGACGGTCCGTTCAGACCAACCAACGCCGGCCACATCCTCTTGAGCCCGAAAATGACAAAAATACCCTTAATTGAGAATTACAAAAATGCCCCTAAGAGAAATTACTAAAATGCCCTTCTTCAAGGATTAAGCAAATTAATTAGGGGATAAGCAAATCAATCATAGCCATTCATTTAGAATTGATCATGTCCATCCATGATGCCATGTCACCAATCCTTAGCCTTTTAAGAATATCCTTAATCATTAAGGATGCATTTTGGGCCATTGGATTAATCTAAGGGCTAGAATTCAAAGTTGAGGGAAGTATATAGTATTTTTCCCTCCAAAAATCAAAGGGGGGACTCATTTTCAGATCTGATTTCTCTCTCCTCTCTCTCTCTCTCTCTCTCTCTCTCTCTCTCTCTCTTCATCTCACGCCATTTCTCTCTCTCTCTCGTGTTCTCTCTCGGCACAGCCCCTCCGCCTCATCGCCGGCTCCTTTCCGGCGAGTCGCCGCTCCACCGTCGTCCCCCACGGTGGTCCAAGGCTGGTCGTAACACCAGCTGTCCGTGTCGGTGCCCGGAGCTTGCTGTTCCGGCGGCTTCTTCCTCTCGGCAGCATCACCGGCGCTGCTGCCGGTGATGTGATCAGCCGGTTCAAGCGGCTGAACCGGCTGATCGGAGTCTTTCTCAGCAATCCCGAACCTCCAGCGACGTTCTTCAACATCTCCGTACCGCTGTGGTGTTCATTCGCTTGTTGAACAGCCACCGGATCGTGCTCTTTGATTTGATTTTCAATTACAGTCCATTCGTGAGAAAACGAATCAATTCTCACTATATTTTGTGCAATCCATTATCATAGGTTGGTCGAGCTTTTCGAGACTTCTCCGTGCCATTCCTGATCTGAATACGGAGGCCGGATCGCTCGATCACGCATTGGAGCATTGTTAAACAAGGTAAGAACACTTAAACATGATTCTGCAAATTCGTGTCCAGGAAAACATGCATGTTTGAGATGTTGATTTGAGCTCGTTAATGTCGAAATCTAGCAAAGTGACAAACTAGAGAATCGTAAAATTCGTCTTGAGTTTCGATCGGATAGATAAATGCTAGGCCCGATGCATGTTCGGCGGGTAGCTCGTTATGGTCATTTAGAACCCGACTTTAGAGGTTAATTGATGTGAGTTACCGTTTTGTGAATGCAAATGGTTGCCCATTATCATTAACCATTAATCAAACAATGTTAGGTGATTAGGTGGGTGATGAATCGAAACGCATGAAAAACAAAGGCCAATCCCGAGGCCTGTGCTTAATTAGTGAATTGCTTGCACCATTGTTCTTCTTTGGGTTATTCTTTCATATGTTGTTTGTCGTGAATGAATATTATGAATGTAAACACCGACACCCGAGAGGCGGTCCATGGGAGAATAATCCGAAATGGTAAAAGACCAAGGTGATTGACCGATGTCCAATCCGGTCTCAATTTGTATTCATTGGATGATGGTAATAGACCGATGTCCAATCTGGTTTCAATTTGTACTCAATTCATTCATCCTCGATCATGTCTCGGGTTTTCAATTCGTGTTGTAATAAACACCCGACGAGTTGCGGGTTTTTACTTTTTTTTCGCACTTAGAATTAGTTTGTCTTTTCAATACTTCGAGTGTTTACTTTATGAAAAGTCTTTCAATACAATTGATTGTTTCTTTCTTTTTCTAGACTAAGATAGGATTAGTTTAGAATCTTAAATGAAAATACAAAAAACAAGATGCATGATTACATAGTGGACTAAGACTTTGGCATGAAAATAGTAAAGAACAAATGCATGACAACTTAGATAACAACCATGTTAAGTTTAGCGGTACCGAAAGGGCGTTAATAGAAATATTAACGTAAGCTAGTCCCCGAACCTTTGATCTCTGGTTTTCGTAGAAACCGAAACAAAATTCCCGCGTTTCGGTTGGGTATTCTAGCCGACCCCCGACCTAGGCTAGTGGCGACTCCTAAAAAATAAAATAAAATCGATCCGCTGTCACGCGAGATATGGATTTAGGGAAAATCCACGTTCATGATCAATGGGTCATATGGCTAAACAAAAGATTTACACTTCAGTAAAATCATTTTTTATGAGGTGCCATATGAACCATCTCATGAACACTTATCTCTAAACTCGCCTCATCGAGTTCGGCCCTCGAGGGGTAGGTCGCGACAGCAATGGACAGCGGTGGTCTCCGGCGGTGAGTGGAGGTTTCCAATGACCTGGACAGCAGCTGCGGGTCAGGCGTGCAGCCAGAAGAAGCCAAGAAGCAGAACAAGAAGCAGCAAAGCAACAGCAACAAGAGCAACAAACCAGCAAGAAGGAAAAGAAAATATAAAAAGAAGAAGAAGGAGTCGGCCACGTGAGGGAGGGAGAAAGAGTGACGGGAGAGAGAGAAAAAGACATTATTAAAACACAAAGAGAGAGAGAAGGGGTACAAACTAGGTCCTAGCCCTCTCAAGTGTGATCTAAGGGCCACAATTCCATCTTGTGGGTCAAGCCAAGATCCAAAGGCTCCCATTAATCCCAATTCTAAATTTAAATAAAAGGATAAAATGCATAAAAGGATTTAAATAAAGAGGAAGGTATACTGACCTAAATCCACACCCGGTCCAAATTTCACTTTTTGACAAATCCGGGCTATCTCGAGGTTGGCCACACTTATTTTGACATCATCCAATTGATTTCATCGTGAAACTCCGAGAAATTCGACACCCAAGTTCGAGCTCTAAATAATGGCCAATTCGATCAAACGTGACTTCAATGAATCTCAAAATTAATGGGTGGCTTTTAGGAGTTACGTGTATCGACTCGTGGCAAATTTGAAATCGAGCCACATCTAAGTTTTACTCAAGCCAGGGCGATCTTAGTTGAATCATGGTCAAGTTCTTAGGTCCACGTAATGTCACGCCCCGAACCCCATTGAGCTCACGGCATCCCTCTTTGGTCGAAATAGTGCGACGTCCCAGGAAACGTCGCCGACCTAGATCAACACATCAGAGATATAAAGCACTAGCGAAAGCCACAAACACCCAGACAAATTTAACTAGGGGTAAAAGGGAGAATGAACATCCATTACTGATTCATACTTATACATTATCCACCATATACAATCTACATAATTTACATGCACACCGAACTTCTAAACTATACACCACCGATATCAAAAAGATCAGTAGCTTGAGTATACCCTATCTCCAAAAATGGAACACTTCAAAGGGTTTACCTAATCCTCTAGCCCTTACGCCCCCTGGATGGCATCCACTCCGAGTCCGACTCCCCAGAACCCGAGTCTGAATACCCTTGAGCCATCTGCTCCTCTTCGAACTCCGAATCAGCCTCGATCTCAATCGGATATTCTACCACGTTATGGTCGGTGTGTATCGATATTCTAAAACGCTGCGATGGCGGCGGGGGAAGGTTCATTGTTCAGGCCAGGGTTCTAAAATTGCTTGGTTAAAACAACCATGAGAACACTTCTCAGCAAGTAACACCCTAAATCCCACCTAGGCTAACATGTACCTCCAGACAAGTTCAAACACAAATGCATTCAACCACCGCATAACAGGCACACAATTTACACTTACCTGGGCTTCCCATGCGTGCAACTTGTACGTTAGCCATAATAACACAATTTCCAATCGCATGCACATTCCAAATACATTTCACGCATTCGCTCCTATCTTATCATCCTATTTTCACTTAACTCACCAGTGACCCGTGTAGTGGTACCGCCTCAGGTTCACTACGACCATCTCATGTTTTCCACTCAACTTACCAGTGACCCGCATAATAGTACCGCCTTAAGTTCACTGTGACCAACTCGTATGCACAACACTTCTGGGCCTGCGTAATGGTACCGCCTCAAGCCATGTATCTTGCCCGCATAATGGTACTGTCTCAGGCTCAATATCCACCACCTATGACACAATCCGCATAATGGTATCGCCTCAGGTTGGCCATCCTCCTATAATACTGGCCATCGTCCTGCGTAATGGTACCGCCTCAGGACGGATCAATTCCCCATATAATGGTGCCACCTCAAGGATTCTCACAACCACACATACAACATCACACACAATTTCTCACTCGTTCACCTGCTCGATTTACACATCAACATGCCATATACTAGCCGATCAAGTTTGGCCAGTGCACGCATCAAACTACACGCATTTAACATGCTCAATAAACATCCAATTAAGGCCAATTAACAGTCAATTCAATTCAGCCCATGCATACACACAATGATCCACATTTTTAATCAATCAAGTCACCACTCAACAAACATACAAGGCCACCATCGGGCCCAAATTTACAGCCACTATTGTGGGCATAAATTCAACATTTCCAAGTCTATTTCCAGCCATAACAAGCACCATAAACTAGCCATATCACAACGCACTAAACCGACACAATTAGTCCCTAAATCGGACCATATACTCCTCATTTCATGCCCCAATTTCCAGCACTCAACTCCACATCAAATCAGTCCCGAAACATCACAAATTCACCCCACAATTCAGCTAATTCAATTAAATTCGCACGTACACAATTAACCCGAATTTTTGCATTTTACGGCAAATTCCGCCAATCACGGGTATCGTAATCCTACCGACAACCCCCAAATCAACACACACTATATTTTAATCACCAATATACACCAATTTGGCCACAGGATGAACAGTAACTCGGCCACAATAGAAAATCACCATAACGGCGCATTTAGGCTCGTTTTTCGTGCAATAAGCCACAATAATCACTCGGGATCATTCCGATTACCTAACCAATCAATTCTAACCTCAAATCCACCTAAAAAATCATTACAATTTCTCCCAAAACACTCAACCAAATTAGTCCAACCATTGTCCCACGATTAACCCCTAAAACTCACTAAAATTACCCCGAACTAACCCGAAAATACCCGTTATCCTAGGTGAAGGTTAGGATATCACTTACTTGAGGTCCCATGTGAGTTCGAGCACTCAAGGATGGCTGAACAGTGGGGAAACCGTAGCAACGACGGCGTCAAGTGGCGAGGACCACTGGCGGCTCACAGCGATCACGGACGGACGGCGAGCGCACGGCGATCCGACACGGTTCCAGCAAATGCATGGCCAAGGGGAAGAGAGAGAGTTGGTTCGGCCAAGGGGTGAGAGAGAGAGTGTGGGCATGAGAAAGAATGAGGGGAGAGAGAGAGAAAAAAAAAGGAATAAAAAGGAAGAGAAAAGGCTAGTCTAAGCCTACCTCCGGAAAATTACCATCTTGCCCCTCTCTCTACTTTCCAATCGATGGCCACGATTCATTCTTATCTTGAGATCACCGGTCGAGATCGAATCTTTTCCAAAAATCCAAGGGTAAAATGGGAATTTCACAAAAAGTCCAAGGGAAAAATTGTCCAAAAATTTATATTTCTAAAGTAGGTGTGAAATGACCAAAATGCCCTTCCCCATTTACACTTGGCCTTAACAAAGTCTCAGGGGTAAAACGGTCATTTTTCATTTCTCGCCAGAATTCGGACAATTCTAAGGCTGACTAAGCCAATAACAACGTCGTCCAACTATCCTGTCGTAACATTCATAATTTCTGAGGCTCAATCTTGGTCATTAATTAATGACCAAATTTAATTAACGTAACTTGAGCATATCTCGAACTAACGAGTGGCTTTTGGGAAAATTCGCACATTTAACCCGTGGCCGATACTGAATCATGCCACATTCAAGTTCACTCGGGTCGTGACGACTTGGGTTGTCACTTAATCGCGAGGATTGATCGCTAGTTCCGACGGGCACGATCGTTTAGTATGGGTTTGGGGTCATTCGTCAATTCATTTCGTGGTCAAGCGGAATTATCCGCGATCCACTCGTATGACAATGGTGAACTGAACCTTAACTATCCTTGGATCGGTCTACATTGGCTCAAAAAATGTCACCTCGACAATTTTCATGGTTGAAAGTCGGTTCATGATCGAGTTCTTTGGTCGTACGAATTTAAATCCCTAATTAGCCTTTCCCTAACGGTTAGTATCCTAGGAGTGATCAATTCCGGACGAGATCTAACTACACGCACGTCCATAAATCATCCATTTCATAAATCCCAAGTGGGTCGGATTTCAAAATGTCACACGTAATAAATTTCCAAATAACCCGAGAGTGATCAGTTCTGGGCGAAATTATACTACAAGCGCGTTGACGAAATACACATTTTATAAATCCCAAAAATGGGTCAAAATTCAAAATGTCACATGTAGGGATAAGAACACCATAAATACCATAACTTTTCCACTGCGCTAACTTGATTACATAACTGTTTTCTCAATCACTTGAATGCCATGACTTTTAAAAAACGATCACTTTGTACCATAACTTTTAATTGATAACTTGAGTGTCATTACTTTTTAACACGTTTACCCCAAGCGCAAGGTGGTGTATCACTTGTGGTGAACAATTTTTTAAAAGTTATGGTATTCAAATGATCGATTGAAAATTATATGGCACTCAAGTGAGCATCATACAAAAGGGCAAAAGAACATCAGAAATGTCATAAGTTGTATACGGAGGTCACTTTGATGCCATAACTTTTTTTGTGATCACTTTGGTGCCAAGTCGGAGAAAAATAAATCACTTTAGTGACTCCAGCAAAAAATTCTAGCTAAAAATTGACCTGGCATTTATATTTTAAAAATAAATGGTCTGCCTTGTACACATGAAAATTATGTGGCTTTTTAAAAAAATTAAATTTAAATTATATGCAAATAAGGAAAAAAAAAGGAAAAAAAAGGGGAAGCAGTAGCAGGCGAGGGCTTGCTGTCGCCCCACCACCGCCGGCCGGGCGAGGGCTTTCGTCGCCTGACTCAGGCGAGGGTTGGCCTCGCCAGGATCGGGTAAGGGTTACCCTCGCCGGATCTAGTGAAGGCAGCCCTCACCGGCGTCGGGCGAGGGAAGCCTTCGCCTGGGCCGGCGAGGGTCGCTCTCACTTGAGTCAGGCATGGACGACCCTTGCCTGAGTCAGGCGTGGGCGACCCTCGCCCGCCCAGGCGAGGGCTTCCCTTGCCCGATGCCAGCGAGGGCAGCCCTCGCCGGAGAAGAAAGAAAAAAATAATAAAAAAAAAACAGAAAAAGGAAAAAGATGAAAATACTTTTGGGTTAAAGTGTTGTGAGGTAAATGTGTCACAATGAGTATGATTTGAAGTTTTTAGTATCACAAAAAAAGTTCAAAGTAAACTTATTACAAATGGCACAGTTTGGGATTTTTTGTGTAAAAAAAAAAGGGCAAAAGTACACTACAAGTGCCATAACTTGTGTACGGTGCTCACTTTAGTGCCATAACTTTTTTTTGGATCACTTTAGTGCTAAAATTTTTGAAAAACGATCACTTAAGTGCTAAAATTTTTGAAAAACGATCATTTAAGTGCCAACTCCGGTGCCGTACACAATTTTTCGCCGGAAATCTGACGTGGCATTTTTTTTATTAATTTTTGAAGCTGATGTGGCTCGCCGGAGTCTCGCCGGAGATTGGCACTTAAGTGATCGTTTTTCAAAAATTTTAGCACTTAAATGATCGTTTTTCAAAAATTTTAGCACTTAAGTGATCATTTTTCAAAAATTTTAGCACTAAAGTGATCCAAAAAAAAGTTATGACACTTAAGTGATCGTTTTTCCTCCGACTTGGCACCAAAGTGATCCGAAAAAAAGTTATGGCACCAAAGTGAGCGCCGTACACAAGTTATGGCACTTATAGTGTACTTTTGCCAAAAAAAAAGTTCAGGGTAAACTATCACAAGTGTTATAGTTTGGGATTTTTGGTGGTATCTTCCTTTTTTTGTTTTTTTAATTATTTTAATATAATTTAAATTTTATTTTTCTAAAAAATTACACGTCAGCGGACTAAACGGCGTCATTTTTTTATTTTTAATGCTGACTGGAACTCTTCGGCGAGCCATGTTAGCGCCACGTCGGATTTCCGGTAAGCAAATCGGAGTTAGCACTAAATTGATCGTTTTTTAAAAAAATTGGCACCAAAGTGATAAAAAAAAAAGTTATGGCATCAAAGTGACCTCCGTACATAATTTATAGCACTTCTGGTGTTCTTATGCCCATATAAAAGTTATGATACTTAAATTATCAAAAAAAAAGTCATGGCATTCAAGTAAATGCCACACAAAAGCTATGGCATTTGTAGTGTTCCTTCCCAATGAAGATATTTAGTTAAATCTTAAGCATTAATGCAATGAGCGATAAATTTCAATTTAATCTCTTTTGCATGACTTGATCCGCATAATTGAGGTTCGACCGCGGTCAATCACTATCTTCTTTATCAATCTTTGTGAAAAAAGAAAACAAAAGATTGTTCTTAAAAGAAACTCCAAATGAAAGAAAAGATGGTTAATGGCTTTCTCCTTCAGGCGCGGTGAAGGGGCCACACCTCATTGCTAAACGCATGCACCGATGTACACTGTCCCCGGTTTGCGATTTTCTTCTTACCCATTACTTATCATTGCTTTATATAACAGAAGAAGAACTTGAAAGGCATCTATAAACTGATGAAACCCTTTAGGGTCCGCAAGTTTGGACATTTTTTTTCTTTTTTAGCTAATGGGTAGTTTATGAATTTAAAAAGTAACGTCTAGTTTTGCCGACGTTTTAATGTGGACGCTAAAAAGCTTCTTTCTCCTTTAAAATATGATATGGATATGCATATATAAAGATCCATTTTATCGAAATATCGGTCTCTCTTGAACATGAATAATGTGATAGATTAGCTTAGACAAGATTCGGGCGATGGGCGCCACAAGCAGACTCCACCGAAGGGAAGAAAGAGACTCAATTGCGTACTTAAATTTTAACCTTACATGTTTAAGTAATGAAATATGATGCAATATGCCCCGTATGCAAGAACAATAGAAGACATGGCTGTTGTCGTCCAGCTTTGCTCTTTTCACATTGTTCCCATTTCAAGAAAGAAGAGAGTGATTGCTTACTGGAAAAACATGCATCAAGTCAAAACCGCTACTCCCCGGTTTGACTCCACCAGAAACTGTCACTGCTTCGTAAATCAGAAACCAAATCTCCTTTAAGTTCCAAGTTTTGCATTGTGAGCGACGAATAAACGGAGCATCGCTTAAGTATCAAACTGGAAAAGGCAACAGAGGAACCAATACCTTAAGCCAGTCAAAAAAAGCCGACATGCATGCATCTCAACAGATGCTACTGAAACCCAAGTAATAGCCGATGGCTTATCGTTTCTTCATCATCCAACTTAAAATATTGGAATCATATCTTCTCTCAACAATTTCAAAGAAGGTAACCTGGCAACAAAAAGGTTGTATATGAATTGTAACATCCTGAATTTTGACCCGTTATCGGGACCAATAAAGTGTATATTGACTCTCGTGTAATTTTAGTAAGTCTCGCCCGGAATTGATCAATCACGGGATACTAACCAAATGGGAAAGGCTAAATAGGATTAAGTACGTGGACCGAGAACCCGATCATGATGGAGTGCCGATTTCAATGAACGTCGAGGAAATATTTTGAACCAATATAGGCCGATCTCAGGAAAATGACAGGTTGATATTGTCAGCGATGCACGATCGGATCGCGAGTGATTTCGCATGACCGAAAGTACGCCTGACAAAGGAAACTCGATTTTAATCCAAAAGATCGTGACCTCAGGTGCTAGTGATAATTCCTCTCGTTCTCTCGATATTGAGACCCTCACGATTCAGACAATCTTAGGTCGATACGCGTAACGCCTAAACAGCCGCCTGTTAGTGAGAGACACTAAAACGACAAATCGAGTAAATTAGATCGCGATATTGGACCGGACTTGATATCAAAATTTCAAGGATAATTACGACTATTTTGCAAGACGGACGTCATTTTGAAATAGCCATTTATGGTTGGATTGATGCGGTGGAAAAATGAAGTTTTGACAGAAATTGAGAAAAAGGACAATTTTGCCCCTGTAAACACCGAGGCCGAATTCGGAGGCCGTTTCAGGTTATTTTTCGCGGCCAAGGTCATTTTGGGGTAACCACGCTCATTTGGAGTGATTTTGGACAAAAAGTGGAATTTCGACAAAAATTGAAAAATAATATTATTTTATTCCCGGAAGCTTCGCAGACGATTTTCGAGGGCTTAGAAAGTGAATTTCGCGATTCCGACTCTGGATTAGGTCTTACATGAATATTTAGGACCGGTATGAGCGAAAATTGGAATTTCGGTTCGGGATGGAAAAATGACGGAAATGCCCCTAGGCCATTTTTGGATTATTCCGAATTTTGGGGGCAATTTTGGGAATTAATCAAGGTTGGTTAAGGTTAACTAGGCTAGGTTAACCATGGTTAGGGGAAAATGACCATTTTACCCTTGAATTATTGGTTGGAGAGTGATTTGAGCCCTTGGATGAAGGGCATTTTGGTCCTAAGCCCTTAGATTTTGACAAGTGGACCCCACTCACCATTTTATTGACCACCCTTGACCATTCTCTCTCCTCAGCTCACTCTCTCTCCCCGCGTCTGTCTCTCTCTCCTCCCGATTCTCTCTCGGCTGCTTCCTCTTCGCCATTCCAGTTTCGCCGGAGTTGCTGTTCACGCCGGAAGCAGCTGGTCGCCGGAGCTGCTGGTGCTGGGCCGCCGTGTGCTGCCTCCTGGTGTCATCCCAGCCCCGTCGACCAAGTTTCCCCTTGATCCGTCGCCCGTGGCCGCCGTTCCAGCCGTGAACGTAGAGGACGCCGTCGCCGTCGCCGGGCTTGTCCCGCCAGACCGCGCCGCCGTGCGCCACCCCTCCGACCGATCTCACCTTCACCCTCTCTCTCTCCGTCACCCTCAGCCATCCCTCACCGGCGCACCCCCTATTTTGGCCGAGAGGTGGTCGTGAGCTTGCCGGAGCCGCCGTGTCCGCCGGCTTGCCATTGGAGCGCCGCCGTCGATTACACCGCTTGTCGGTGATCGGCCGCTCGCTTCCGTCGCCTCGCGTCGTTAATAGGCGAGTAAAACACCTAATCCTTGAATTAGTCTTAATTGTGCAATTAGGGGTTAATTGAGGTAATTAGGCTAGATTAGGGCCTAATTGTGCTTAGTTATGCAAGGAATGATTAGGGGACCTAATTGAGATTATTTGTGGTGGTTTAATGGTGATTTGGAGCCAAATTAGTGGCTGTTTTGGCATGGTCCCTCATAGAACCGAATTTGGGTTTAATTGTCTAATGTAGCCATTAAAGGAATTAATGAGTATTGGCTTGAAATTATACTTATTAGAGGCCAATTGGGACTTGTTGAGGCATTGTGGAATAATGCCATGTCTAGGGGTTTAATGATTGAGACTGATTAGGCTTGTTGAGTCTCAAATGGACTGGAACACAGTAATATTGAGTTATGGATTAATTGCCGATAGTACGTTGATTGAATGAAAAATTATAGTCCAACGTGCTTGATACATTGTGATATGGCGATTAATGTGAATCCCATTGGCATGAATTTCCACGTTGGTTTTTATATGATTTGGGATTAAAATATGACCATTGGGTCATGGCCTTCGGGTCGATTTATACAATTGTGGGCCTTCGGGTCGGGCCTTCGGGTCGAATGATTTATGACCATTGGGTCATGGCCTTCGGGTCGATTTATATGTGATGACCATTGGGTCATGGCCTTCGGGTCGATTTATACAATTGTGGGCCTTCGGGTCGGGCCTTCGGGTCGAATGATTTATGACCACTACGTCATGGCCTTCGGGTCGATTAAACTGTTGATGACCTCTGCGTCATGGCGTTCGGGTCGATTAAACTGTTGATGACCTCTGCGTCATGGCCTTCGGGTCGATATCTTGTTTATGGATTATATTGACATTGAAAGCCTAACCTGCAGGGCTGGAGAAGTGAAATTGGGGCTGAGGGCCCGAATTATGTTAATATGAATTATTTACTGGTTCAATGATTTATGCCCTTTTTATTATCTCTGGAGGTGCATGTTAGCCTAGTTTAGGAGTAGGAGTTTTACTTGCTGAGTTTATCTCACGGTTGTGGTAAAAACCGATTTTCAGACCCCCGTCCATAAAATGCCGAGGAGAGCCCCTCTTTTTGGATTTCCGCAGCGGATTCAGCGAGATGTTAGTGTGCATCCCTGTGGAGACGGGTCAGCATACGTTAGATATCTTTCTGTTGTGCATGTGAATGTGGGAGAGGCTTACAGCGACACTCAGGAGTACGTAGCCTGGTGTTATAGGGGAGCTGATGGCGTAACTGGATCTCCGCTCAGGACTTTTGATGTTCCGATAGACGTAAATGGCGTTATGATTCCCCATATGGTGAGTGGTGAAATCTCTGATCCTCCAGCCTCCCTTAGTGTGAGTAGTGTAGGCGATACCGTGGATGGACCAATAGCCATGGACGAGGAGCAAGGAGATCAGCAAGTGATAGCTGTTGACGCAAACCTGGAGGAAGACGAAGAGTTAAATCTGGAAGTAATAGGTGAGAATGCTGAGGCAGCTGGGGAAGTGGAAGAAGTTGGATCGGATGAGGAAGTGAGATCGGAGGAAGACTCTTCTGAGGAATCTGCAGCACCATCTGACCCAGGCCGGGAGCCTTAGAGTAGATTCCCGTGTTAGGAGTCAAAACTAACCCTCTTTTTGGAATGTAACCTCTCCCAGATAGTTAGCTGATACCCTAGGCTACCGATCCCTTTTTGTTTCGTGGCCCTTTGGTGTATTCTTTTCGTTGTAAATAAATAGTGTGTATAAGTTTTTAAAGAGTATATATATATATGTTAGTATTGTCTATTGCTGCTCGTGGTTGAGTTATATTTTTATGTCTGGGTGTATGTATATATAAATATATATATATGTACGTCGTTTCCGTGTGTCGCTCTTTCTCTGATTTGGGTTTTCGGGTCGTTGACGCAAAATCCTGGGAGCGTCGCACCTCAAGTCGATCTACGCACGGATGTTCAGCCTTCGTGGGGTACGGGGCGTGACATCCTCGTTCGAATTGGTATCAGAGCAAGGACAGCTCTGTTTGATCTAGTTGAGCCGTGGAGTGATAAGGAGAAATGACCATGGGTAGCTATAGAGTGATATAGCGTGCTAAGTGTACCTCCAGAATGTTTGTGTTTGACTATTGTGGTGATTATTTGAACCAGTATTATGCAGGTGCGGCAGGACCCAAGGTTAGTGTGCGAGTTCTTGGGTGAAAATTATGTGCTGTTGTGTTAGCCGCATGCTGAGTGCTTAATTGCTCTTGTGTTTATACCTGCCTTGGACTTAGACCGGTTAGTTGGTTTAGGTCTCTAATTCCTGGATGGAATTATGTCAGGTAGTTGAGCACTCAGAGTGATTAGATGAGCAGTGAAAGAGGAAGAGTGGGCAGAGCCCCAAGGAGGGGCGCAGGAAGAGGAACTCGAGGTGGAGGTCGCGCTAGAGCGAGAGCGATAGAAAACATCGGTGTGGGTGCTAGAGAGGGAGAGAACCCTAGAGTGGGTGTTGGGGCTGCAGCGGACCCCAGAGCTGATGCTAGACATGCGGAAGATCCGCGCATGGAAGGAGTTCTTAGAGCGCTAGACCGAATTGGTAATGTGATGGATAGGCAAGCACATGAAAGAGAGAATGCGACCGCTCAGGCTGCCGAGGCTGCAGCAATTGCTGCCGTCCATGAGAATCAAGCCCAAGCCCAGCCAGTGCAAGCTCAACCAATGGTGGCACCGAGACCAATGCACCAGTTGGTGGAGCAGTTCCTTAAGCTGAAACCGCCCAAGATCACGGGCAGAGGTGACCCAGAAACCGCCCCACGTTGGGTGGAGGAGTTAGAGAAAGCATTTGACCTGTTGGAGTGTACTGAGAGGGAAAAGATTTCTTTGGCATCGTATCAATTGCAGGATAATGCCCACGATTGGTGGAAGGCGGTTAAGGAAAGGGTGTTTCCGGAGTTTATGGAATCGACCTGTGCGATATTTGTTGAGCATTTCTATGGGCAGTTTTTCTCTAAGAGTGCCCAGGAGAAGAAGATGGCGGAGTTCATGAGACTTCGTCAGGGGCCGATGACAGTGGTACAGTATGAGGCAGAGTTTACCAGATTGTCCAGATTTGCCCCGAGGATGGTTGAAAATCCCTTGGATAAGGCTCGAAGATTTCGGGATGGATTGAAACCGGAACTTCGCACTCAGATGCTTTTGTTGAATATCAGAGATTATCGCGAGCTGTATGAGCGAGCCCAAACTATGGAGCGAGATCAGATAGAAAGGACAACAGCATCGGGTTCGAGGTTTATTCCGAACCGGGACAATCGTCGCTTTGGAAAGAGACCAATGGCCAGCAATAGACGGTTTGTTCCGCCCCCGAGAAGGATTATAGGGAAGCCCAGTCAGGCGCCAAACAGAATCGAAGCTTGTTTTCGTTATGGGAGTTTGGGACACTAGATAAAGAATTGTCCCCAACAACGAATTTCGGGACCCCCAGGACCACAGCAGCAACCCCGAGCGGGAAATCAGGTTGGGAATCCCCCACAGACTACTCAGGGCAGACCACCTGCGCAAGGACGAGTGTATGCTATGGCGCGAAAGGATGCCGAGGACGCGCCGGGTGTGGTCACAGGTACCGTTTCTCTCTGCGATCATGCGGCTTATGCGTTATTTGATCCCGGGGCAACCCATTCGTTTATTTCAGATCAGTTTGTTAGATTGGTTGGTCTGGAGCCTGTTTTACTTGAGATTATGTTATGTGTGACAACCCCACTGCATGATGGAGTGTTAGTATCATTGGGATGCTTGGACTGTAAAATTGTAATTGGAAATGTTGAGGAAAGAATTGATTTAGCTGTGTTAGCCATGTATGACTTTGAGGTGATCATTGGTATGGACTGGCTGACTAAACAGAAAGCCATTATGGATTGCGGCAGCAGGACGATCCAATTTAATCCGATTGGTCGTCCTAAGTTTGAATTTCAGGAAAATCGAGGAGGAACCTCGATCCCTTGGATTTCCTCAGTAGAGGCAACTGAGATGCTCGAGGAAGGTTGCGAAGGATACTTGGTTAGTGTTAAGGATCCGACGTTGGTGGAACCTAAGTTGGAAGAAATCTCTGTAGTATGTAATTTCCCCGAGGTTTTTCCTCAAGAGTTACCGGGTTTGCCACCAGAACGAGAAGTGGAATTCGTAATAGAATTGGCCCCAGGAACTGAGCCAATTTCTAAGGCCCCGTATAGGATGTCCTTGTCGGAACTGAAAGAGTTGAAAGTCCAGATGCAGGAGTTACTAGACAACGGATTTATTCATCCCAGTGCGTCTTCATGGGGAGCGCCAGTCCTGTTTGTAAGGAAAAAGGACGGGACGTTGAGATTATGTATAGATTACCGGCAGTTGAATCAGGTGACTATAAAGAACAAGTATCCACTGCCAAGGATCGACGACTTGTTCGATCAATTGCAAGGAGCGTCCGTGTTTTCTAAGATTGATCTACGGACAGGGTATCACCAGTTAAGGATTCGGAAAGAGGACATACCCAAGACTGCATTTAGAACGAGGTACGGGCATTATGAGTTTACAGTCATGCCCTTTGGTTTGACGAACGCCCCTGCAGCTTTCATGGATCTGATGAACAGAGTTTTTAAGGAATTTCTGGATCAGTTCGTCATCGTGTTTATTGATGATATTCTGGTTTACTCGAAGAGTTCAGAAGAACATGAAGTGCATTTGACTGAAGTTCTACAGACGTTAAGGGAACATGCGCTTTATGCGAAGTTTAGTAAATGTGAGTTCTGGCTTAGCAAGGTAGCATTCCTTGGACATATCGTGTCGGGAGAAGGGATATATGTGGATCCGACTAAGATTGAAGCAGTGCTCAAGTGGCCCAGGCCAACGTCAGTGACGGAGATCAGAAGTTTCTTAGGATTGGCTGGCTATTATCGACGTTTCGTGGAAGGATTCTAGTCGATAGCCACGCCCTTGACACGATTATTGAAAAAGGAAACTAAGTTTGAATGGGACGACAAGTGCGAACGAAGTTTTCAGGAGCTTAAGCATAGACTGACGACAGCTCCAGTCTTGACTATCCCCTCTGGACCTGGTGGATTTGAAGTATACAGCGATGCTTCATTCAAAGGACTTGGTTGTGTGTTAATGCAACATGGGAAGGTAGTTGCATATGCGTCACGTCAGTTGAGGCCTCACGAGGTGAATTATCCGACGCATGACCTAGAGTTGGCTGCTATTGTGTTTGCACTCAAAATCTGGAGGCATTATTTATGTGGAGAAAAGTTTCAGATCTATACGGATCATCGGAGCCTTAAATACTTGTTCTCCCAGAAAGAATTGAATATGAGGCAGCGTAGATGGATGGAGCTTTTAAAAGATTATGACTGCGACATTTTGTACCACCCTGGAAAAGCAAATCGAGTCGCAGATGCGTTGAGTCGCAAATCAAGTATGGCACACTTGATGATCAAGGAATGGACGTTATTGGAAAAACTCCGAGATTCGAAATTTAAATTAGAATTGAGCCATGTGTCGAATCTGCTGGCTACTTTGAGGATCGAGCCGGAGATTCAAACCAAGATTAAGGCGTTGCAGTCCACAGATCAGGAAATTCAGAAAATTGTGGAAATGGATGCCACGGCAAGGAAACCAGATTTCCAAGTATCGGAGGATGGAGTCCTGAAGTATAGAGGACGATGGTGTGTGCCGGATGACATTGAGCTTAAGGAAGAAATACTAAGAGAAGCTCATCGCAGCAATTACAGTATCCACCCTGGCAGTACGAAAATGTATCAGAATCTACGACAGCATTATTGGTGGAACAGATTGAAAACGGATGTAGCCAGGTATGTGGCTAAGTGTTTGACGTGTCAGCAGGTAAAGGCACAACACTGTAAACCTGGAGGACTGCTGCGACCTTTGGAAATTCCCGAGTGGAAATGGGAACATATCACCATGGATTTTATGACCGGATTACCGAGGAGTCAGCGAGGGCATGATTCAATCTGGGTGATAGTGGATAGACTGACTAAGTCAGCGCATTTTCTGGCAGTGCGCAAGGATTTTGAGTTGGAAAGGTATGCAGAGCTGTACGTAAGACAGATTGTTAGACTGCATGGAGTACCAGTGACGATTACATCAGATCGTGATCCGAGGTTTACAGCGAATTTTTTGAAAAGTCTGCAGACAGCCTTGGGGACAAAGGTGCAATTCAGTACAGCTTATCATCCGCAGACTGATGGTCAATCAGAAAGAACAATCCAGACTCTCGAGGATATGTTGAGGGCTTGTGTAGTGGATTTTCAGGGTAAATGGGAAGAACAGCTGCATCTGGTAGAGTTTGCATATAATAACAGTTATCAGCAGAGTATCCAGATGGCCCCATTTGAAGCTTTGTATGGCAGAGCGTGTAGGACTCCCGTGTGCTGGGATGAAGTGGGAGAACGGAGTATTACGGGCCCAGAGTTGGTACAGCAAACAGTGGAAGCTGTTGAGATCATTCGAGAGAGGTTAAAGACAGCACAGAGTCGACAGAAAAGTTATGCCGATCGGAGACGACGACATCTAGAATTTCAAGTTGGGGACCATGTATTTTTAAAGGTGTCGCCTATGAAAGGGTTATCTCGATTTGGCAAGAAAGGAAAGCTGAGTCCGAGGTTTGTTGGGCCGTTTGAGATTTTGGAAAAGATTGGTGATATGGCATACAGACTGGCCCTGCCACCAAATCTGTCCCAGATACATAATGTTTTTCACGTGTCGATGTTGAGAAAGTATGAACCAGATCCGACACACGTTCTAAGATACGAAGAATTAGACGTGGACGACAGGGTGTCGTACGTGGAGAGACCGGTCAGAATCGAAGACAGGAAGGATCGAGTGCTTCGGAATAAGACAATCCCGATGGTTAAGGTAGTTTGGGAGCATCATGGGACAGATGGCGCTACTTGGGAAAGCGAGGAAGCTATGCGACGTCAACACCCCCAATTGTTCGAAGAGCAGGTTTGAAGTGCAAATTTCGAGGACGAAATTTTTGTAAGGGGGGAAGAGTTGTAACATCCTGAATTTTGACCCGTTATCGGGACCAATAAAGTGTATATTGACTCTCGTGTAATTTTAGTAAGTCTCGCCCGGAATTGATCAATCACGGGATACTAACCAAATGGGAAAGGCTAAATAGGATTAAGTACGTGGACCGAGAACCCGATCATGATGGAGTGCCGATTTCAATGAACGTCGAGGAAATATTTTGAACCAATATAGGCCGATCTCAGGAAAATGACAGGTTGATATTGTCAGCGATGCACGATCGGATCGCGAGTGATTTCGCATGACCGAAAGTACGCCTGACAAAGGAAACTCGATTTTAATCCAAAAGATCGTGACCTCAGGTGCTAGTGATAATTCCTCTCGTTCTCTCGATATTGAGACCCTCACGATTCGGACAATCTTAAGTCGATACGCGTAACGCCTAAACAGCCGCCTGTTAGTGAGAGACACTAAAACGACAAATCGAGTAAATTAGATCGCGATATTGGACCGGACTTGATATCAAAATTTCAAGGATAATTACGACTATTTTGCAAGACGGACGTCATTTTGAAATAGCCATTTATGGTTGGATTGATGCGGTGGAAAAATGAAGTTTTGACAGAAATTGAGAAAAAGGACAATTTTGCCCCTGTAAACACCGAGGCCGAATTCGGAGGCCGTTTCAGGTTATTTTTCGCGGCCAAGGTCATTTTGGGGTAACCACGCTCATTTGGAGTGATTTTGGATAAAAAGTGGAATTTCGACAAAAATTGGAAAATAATATTATTTTATTCCCGGAAGCTTCGCAGACGATTTTCGAGGGCTTCGAAAGTGAATTTCGCGATTCCGACTCTGGATTAGGTCTCACATGAATATTTAGGACCGGTATGAGCGAAAATTGGAATTTCGGTTCGGGATGGAAAAATGACGGAAATGCCCCTAGGTCATTTTTGGATTATTCCGAATTTTGGGGGCAATTTTGGGAATTAATCAAGGTTGGTTAAGGTTAACTAGGCTAGGTTAACCATGGTTAGGGGAAAATGACCATTTTACCCTTGAATTATTGGTTGGAGAGTGATTTGAGCCCTTGGATGAAGGGCATTTTGGTCCTAAGCCCTTAGATTTTGACAAGTGGACCCCACTCACCATTTTATTGACCACCCTTGACCATTCTCTCTCCTCAGCTCACTCTCTCTCCCCGCGTCTGTCTCTCTCTCCTCCCGATTCTCTCTCGGCTGCTTCCTCTTCGCCATTCCAGTTTCGCCTGAGTTGCTGTTCACGCCGGAAGCAGCTGGTCGCCGGAGCTGCTGGTGCTGGGCCGCCGTGTGCTGCCTCCTGGTGTCATCCCAGCCCCGTCGACCAAGTTTCCCCTTGATCCGTCGCCCGTGGCCGCCGTTCCAGCCGTGAACGTAGAGGACGCCGTCGCCGTCGCCGGGCTTGTCCCGCCAGACCGCGCCGCCGTGCGCCACCCCTCCGACCGATCTCACCTTCACCCTCTCTCTCTCCTTCACCCTCAGCCATCCCTCACCGGCGCATCCCCTGTTTTGGCCGAGAGGTGGCCGTGAGCTTGCCGGAGCCGCCGTGTCCGCCGGCTTGCCATTGGAGCGCCGCCGTCGATTACACCGCTTGTCGGTGATCGGCCGCTCGCTTCCGTCGCCTCGCGTCGTTAATAGGCGAGTAAAACACCTAATCCTTGAATTAGTCTTAATTGTGCAATTAGGGGTTAATTGAGGTAATTAGGCTAGATTAGGGCCTAATTGTGCTTAGTTATGCAAGGAATGATTAGGGGACCTAATTGAGATTATTTGTGGTGGTTTAATGGTGATTTGGAGCCAAATTAGTGGCTGTTTTGGCATGGTCCCTCATAGAACCGAATTTGGGTTTAATTGTCTAATGTAGCCATTAAAGGAATTAATGAGTATTGGCTTGAAATTATACTTATTAGAGGCCAATTGGGACTTGTTGAGGCATTGTGGAATAATGCCATGTCTAGGGGTTTAATGATTGAGACTGATTAGGCTTGTTGAGTCTCAAATGGACTGGAACACAGTAATATTGAGTTATGGATTAATTGCCGATAGTACGTTGATTGAATGAAAAATTATAGTCCAACGTGCTTGATACATTGTGATATGGCGATTAATGTGAATCCCATTGGCATGAATTTCCACGTTGGTTTTTATATGATTTGGGATTAAAATATGACCATTGGGTCATGGCCTTCGGGTCGATTTATACAATTGTGGGCCTTCGGGTCGGGCCTTCGGGTCGAATGATTTATGACCATTGGGTCATGGCCTTCGGGTCGATTTATATGTGATGACCATTGGGTCATGGCCTTCGGGTCGGGCCTTCGAGTCGAATGATTTATGACCACTGCGTCATGGCCTTCGGGTCGATTAAACTGTTGATGACCTCTGCGTCATGGCGTTCGGGTCGATTAAACTGTTGATGACCTCTGCGTCATGGCCTTCGGGTCGATATCTTGTTTATGGATTATATTGACATTGAAAGCCTAACCTGCAGGGCTGGAGAAGTGAAATTGGGGCTGAGGGCCCGAATTATGTTAATATGAATTATTTACTGGTTCAATGATTTATGCCCTTTTTATTATCTCTGGAGGTGCACGTTAGCCTAGTTTAGGAGTAGGAGTTTTACTTGCTGAGTTTATCTCACGGTTGTGGTAAAAACCGATTTTCAGACCCCCGTCCATAAAATGCCGAGGAGAGCCCCTCTTTTTGGATTTCCGCAGCGGATTCAGCGAGATGTTAGTGTGCATCCCTGTGGAGACGGGTCAGCATACGTTAGATATCTTTCTGTTGTGCATGTGAATGTGGGAGAGGCTTACAGCGACACTCAGGAGTACGTAGCCTGGTGTTATAGGGGAGCTGATGGCGTAACTGGACCTCCGCTCAGAACTTTTGATGTTCCGATAGACGTAAATGGCGTTATGATTCCCCATATGGTGAGTGGTGAAATCTCTGATCCTCCAGCCTCCCTTAGTGTGAGTAGTATAGGCGATACCGTGGATGGATCAATAGCCATGGACGAGGAGCAAGGAGATCAGCAAGTGATAGCTGTTGACGCAAACCTGGAGGAAGACGAAGAGTTAAATCTGGAAGTAATAGGTGAGAATGCTGAGGCAGCTGGGGAAGTGGAAGAAGTTGGATCGGATGAGGAAGTGAGATCGGAGGAAGACTCTTCTGAGGAATCTGCAGCACCATCTGACCTAGGCCGGGAGCCTTAGAGTAGATTCCCGTGTTAGGAGTCAAAACTAACCCTCTTTTTGGAATGTAACCTCTCCCAGATAGTTAGCTGATACCCTAGGCCACCGATCCCTTTTTGTTTCGTGGCCCTTTGGTGTATTCTTTTCGTTGTAAATAAATAGTGTGTATAAGTTTTTAAAGAGTATATATATATATATATGTTAGTATTGTCTATTGCTGCTCGTGGTTGAGTTATATTTTTATGTCTGGGTGTATGTATATATAAATATATATATGTACGTCGTTTCCGTGTGTCGCTCTTTCTCTGATTTGGGTTTTCGGGTCGTTGACGCAAAATCCTGGGAGCGTCGCACCTCAAGTCGACCTACGCGCGGATGTTCAACCTTCGTGGGGTACGGGGCGTGACATGAATTGATCCCTAACCAAGCATAACTTGTGCCAGGCTATTCCACCCTCTTCCTGTTCGGAGTTTTAGGACCTCTAGGCTTAGTCACACGTCCAACATTTACAGCAAAAGAAAAACCAAAAGTAATAAACTGCCACGTTATTGAAGCAACAAAGTAAAATTTTGATTGCTCAGCAGCCTCACCATAACTCAATAGGTTGACCCGTCCATTTCAAATGGCCTGGAAATGATGCGGAAGCATTTGATTCTATGGAACATTCCTTAAATTCTGATTCGAGTCCATCAACCAGCGCAGCACAATTGATGATCATCTAGGCCAAAATTGACTTTGGTTATAATTTGTTTCAATGGGTCAAAGAATGAAGTTTTCAATGAGGAGACTATCGACCAGGTTACCAATTGAAGGAGTTGTCAATTCTTCTTTAGCCGTTCGGATATTCAATATTGTTTCTCCAAGATTAGTTGCTGATTTCAATGCAGATCGATAACATATCGATGCAAGGTTGTTCCAAGCAATTTACTATGACATTTGCTGATTTCAATGCAGATCGATAACATATTGATGCAAGGTTGTTCCAAGCAATTTACTATGACATTTGCTGATTTATTGAGATGCTTATCCTCTAATTAAAGAAGCTGGACGAATTTGGAAGATAAATTGTGAGGCTAAAGGGTCAAGATTACAAGTCTCCACGTGTTTATTGCACTTCATAATTCCTATGTGTTATCAATGCATTTCCGAGTTCCTACATCTTTATGAGCCTTAATCGATGTGTAAGTCTCAAGAGTCAAAGTTCTAAGTTCCTGGGACTTTAAATGCTTCTAGTTTCTAGGTTTTTAATGTTTGGTTATTTCCTATGTCATAGTCCCTCAGTAAAAGGAGGAGAGTTCTCTATTATGAAGGAGACAAGACTTGTTGAACGAGAATACATGAGATTTTCTTCTGTGTGAGTGAATATTTTTGGAGAGTGGATAACTCCTATATCAATTTTTTTTTCATCTCAGAGAGTGGATTACTCCTTGGTGGTGAGCTAAGAAGCATTTGACCCTTGGCCTTGGTGGTGAGTTTCTCCCATCTCAAAATCCTATATCCTTGGCGGGTGGCTTGTCCCTTAAGCCATGGTGGTGAACTTCATCGATCCTGATCTTCATCCTTGATTGGTGATGTGTCATTTATACCTTGGTGGCGATCATAATCAATCCCACGTTCCTATATTATCCATTGACAACCATTCCACACACACCCAACCATACACATAATCCATAAAAGTCCCTATTCCCAGAATCAGAATCACTCGCCCACGAACGCATCCGGAAAGCACCAACCCCAATCTAGAAATTGATGATGAAATCAGGGGCAGAGAAGACAGATCGGCCTTGTGAAGAGGCCCATCAACATTAGCTGCCACTACGGACCATTGCCTCTGGCTACTATCACTCCTTCCGTCCTCATCGACCAGCCATCACTTTAAAAAATCCTTACTGAAAATTCTGAGTACACATATTGCATACAACAACGAGATCAATTTTCACAAGAAGTAACTTCCATTAATGATAGCAGAAACGGCACTAGGCTTCTTAGCTTGGCCACACCACACGCACACACTCACAGAGGGGAGCTCCCTTCGGTGCAAGCACAGAAAAAGAGGGAGGCAAAGTATCTCCCACATCATTCACATAATATGTGTGAGATGTCACTTTTATGTACGTCATCTCCCTTTATTTAAGTCCCAGGACATCAACTTGCAGGCTGTTCATGTTCACAACAAGCTCAATCCTTTGCATGTAATAAAGCCACAGTCATCTTCCTACTTAGGAAAAAAGAGATGCACATAATTGTTGATGCGTTTTTAGTCTATGCATTTTAGAAAGGTAAAAACTTGAGATTGGGGCTTCTAATCGCGACAGAGTCTATTTCTTAAATAAAAAGAGTCATTTAACACTTTTTCTAGCATTAGCTTTTCATTTCTAAGAATTTTATACTTTGTCTTGAAAAAGTCAAAACATTGACTTTCGAGTTGACTTTTAGGTCAAACTTTGATCGAAAAGTCAACCTGAAGTCAAATTTTGGTTTTTGCATGAAAAGCCCCAAAATAGTGTTAATTTCACTTTTGCATTGTCAATTTTCAAAAAAATGAAAGTTTGACCAATTAATTGACATTTTAGTCCCTAATTACTAAAATGTTGACTTTTTTTTTGGTAAAGCTAAAATGTTGACTTTTAAGCAACACTTTGTCCAAAAATATTGAAAATATTGAAAATCCCTAAATAATCTTATTTCAATTTCAATTTGACTTTGGCATTATCAATTTTGCAAGAATCGGTTTAGAACCAATTTTTCCCCACTTTGCGGATCTTAATTCATAATCGGCCAAAAATGAAATTATTTTGTTTCCAGTCATGTTTTAGGATGGTTTCCTTCATGACATTTGATCAATAGGTCATCTCATATTCGATTTTCAAACCAATTTCACAATTCCAAGCCAAGGATAAAAACCTCCAATTTAAGCCCTAATTAAGGGTTCCGGCCGATTCTTCATGATTTGAACAATTAAACTATGAATGAGTCCATTTTCTTATATGCAATTCAAACTCAAAATCAATTTTGACAAGTTCACATAAATTCAAGTCAATTTGATCAATTTGCCTAACCAAAAACTCACAAAATCAAGTTAGCATGGTCCAATTGATGCAATTCCACTCGACCCATTCTAATCTACGGGATAATTTGATAGATTGTGCTTCAATTTGATGATGAAGCTCCAATTTCATTTTAGGGTTTAATTCGGACCATTGTGTGAAAGTCAATTCGAGCACATCGTGTCGCGCCGCTTTTTTTTTTAGGTTTTCGGGGTTTGTGCGCTAAGGAGGTATTTTCGTGCAAGGATCTCTCACAAACCATACCTCACGTGACAGCAGATGATAATTTCCTATTTAGTCTAAGTTCTCGCTTTTGAAGTCGCCATTAGTTATTGTTCGTTCGTTGACTAGAAACCTAATCAGGGTATGAGAGAAATACCACAGTTCTACGAACCAGAGATTCTGAATACAGGGACTTGGTTACGCTAATGATCTTGAATCGAGATCCCTGACGCCCTTTCAGTACCGAAGAACGATATGATGCCTAATGTGTCATACAAGTTTTAGAGGCCTATCCACTAATCCTATCCATTCTAATTGTGGGGAAATCAATCGAGAATTAAATGCGCAATCAATGTTAATCAAACCAAACAATCCTAAATTGTCTCTAAAAATCAAAATGCACCCAAAAACCATCCAAAACCTAATAAATCCCTAAAGGCTTATTAATTTCATGATTTATGTTTTTTAGGGTTTTAGGGTTTTTTAGGGGTTATACCCCATGAATTTGAGATTTTTCTAAAAATGCCACTTGGACACTTCAAAAAATTCAAATCTCACTTTCTAAGGTTAGCCACAGTGTTTTTAAATCATTTAGTGAATTTTTGAAATTTTTTATTTTTTCTTTTCCGAAATTGAATTTCTGAGAATTTCATTAATCGAGAATTGATTTTTATGATTTTCTGAAAATTTTTATGAATTTTTGAATTTTTCTAATTTTTTAAAGATTTTCTGAAATTTTTTTATGTATTTTTTTTATATTTTCAAATTTTTATGAAATTTTCTATTTTTCTAGAATTTTCTGAATTTCTGAAAAAAAATTGACTTTTTTTAGAATTTTCTCAATTTTCTAATTTTTTATTGAATTTTTTTATTATTTTTTTGAATTTTCCTGCCGGGAAAATGAACTGGACCGGCCCAGTTCAACCCGGTTCGATTCGGTCGAACCAGGCCTCGTTGGCGCCGGTTGACAGTCGTCTTCTCCGATAGGCACGGTGCGGCGCCGTTTAGCCCATTTTCTCCTAGGCATTTTATCAAACACCTAAAATGCATGACTGTTTTTTAGGGTTTTCAAGATCGTGACTTTGAGCTCATCGTCGACGACCTTCCGGTGACCATTTCACCATTTTAGTTGGTTCAATGCGAAGACTATGTCACCCCCTATCAAACTAACCTAATCACCTTGCCGTCGAACCGCCGTCGAACAACCGTCGGCTGGCAAAAAATCAATCTAAAAACCCTAACTTGCAAACTGTTTTTGGCAAGCTTTTCCAAAATACAAATCTTAATCGTAATCGCCTAAGCCATCTATGTCAAGTCTAATGGCGAACAAAACATCAAACAAGGTTAAGAGAGGCTAACTTGAATAACCTAAAGTCACGGCGATGCTCTGGCGAAGGTTCCTCGGGACTCGGGCAAAGTGGTTTTCATGCATGGTCGACTCAGTTTGTGCGAGTTTGACACCCCAAATGCAATGAAACAACACAAATAATGATCAGAAACGAGTTTCGAACATTCAGAAGCATAAAATCCAAAAGAAAATCTTGTGAACATCAAAGCTTATCTTTTGGAATTCTAGAAAAATTAGAACTACAAGAGATTTTTACCTATTTCGTTGAGGGATCAAACGAAGTTTGCGCACTAATCGATCGCCTTAGAGTTCTTCTTTGACACTTAGGCTTCTAGCAGGTGGTGTTCACTTTGCCGGAAGAGCTCTAAACACGCCGACCGAGGCTTGTTTTCAGGCCTGGATGAACAGCTTCATCATAGGTTCACCAGATGTGGAAGATCACGATCGGAGCCGATTTGCTGGCACATTCTCGCTAGAGAAGATGCCGATCACTCGGTCCTAAGATCCTCAACACGTCTCTAGCTCTCTTTCTCTCTCTTTTGTGCTCTCTGATTCGCTTTCTCTCTGTCTCTAGCATTTCGTCAAACATGTTCTCTGTCCATTTTGTTCAGTTTTTCTTCACTTTTCTTGATCAATTTTCCTGCTCAAAAATCGTTACCATCGACTTAGAATCGGTTGTAACAATTCTCTGGAGCCAGCTGGAGATTCTCCAGCTGGCCGAATTGATTTACACGTGCCAAATTGATCACATGAAGTCCTCAAAGTCGCGGGTTTGAAGATTTTCTTTTGGGTTTATTGTGCAATGGGTGAATCGAGTGAAGGGGATGACTAACCTGGGCTGGGTCGGGTCGACTCGGCCGACCGGGTAAGTTCGGTTTTGACTAAAAATTCAAATTAAGCCCGATTTCAATCAAATTTTCAAAATTAAATCCCAAAATTGAATTCCTCATAACATTCTAAACCCAAATATGTGATTTTCCCCAATTTTTGACAAAATCATGCCCTAGATTTTTCACTTTTTGTACTTGTGTTATTGGGTCTTTGTTCAATTCGATGCCTTAATGACCTGATTAGGCAAAATTAGTGCCAAAATTGAATTACCCACATCTATTTAACCCTAGAAATGATGGTCTCATGGTTTGACAATTTCGAGTTGGACGTGATTCCCAATTTAGGCTCAAAATTCCTAATTTTCAATTGAATTTTGGGGTTTCCTGATTTCTTTGTTGCATTATTCAATTGGACTGACCATTATGTAATTCAAGGTTCCAAAATCATTTGTTGTGAAGATACCATGACTTAAAAATGACTAGAAAAGATCTAATTGCATTCTTTGTTCAATTCGGGTTTGATTTTGCCCAATTTTGGGAAAGACACATGCCCGATTGAGATTTTCCAAAATTGATGATGCATTAGTGAAATTGGATTTAAAAGAAGACTAATGACTATTTTTATGGAATTTTCTGATTCCATTTGCTATTTTTCTTGATTTTCTCACTCATTTTGAGAAAATAAATTAAAGAAAAATTCAAGAAAATGCTAAAAAAATCATTTTTGGTTTAGAAATAGGTTTCTAGGCTTGGCCAAGATTCCTAATCCTAATTTTGAGATTTTTGAAAATATGAAAAAAAATGAACTAAAAATCAAGTGTTAACGGCTGCTTCCTTTCTGAGATTAAGCTCGTTAGAAGTTGATTTCAAAGACAAGTTGACACTTGAATTTTTAGTTGACTCAATGAACAAGACAAAATGGAAATTTCACAACAACTAATTAGGGATCCTGCTTTTGAAATTCGTGATATAATCCAAAGGTTTTCTTTTCAGAACACATTTTGACAGGTTCTTAATGATTGAGGAAGAGAAACTTACCTATTTGCGAGCGTCTCTTTGTTGCTTATCCAAGAGTATGAATTTATGGCGGTAATGATTATGATGATTATTCTAATTTCATGGTTTAAGGACGAACCCACGAACTATGATCACATGAGGCTCCTCGCATGAGGATTTGGAAATTTGCCTAGTGGTTCCTCACCAGTAGGACTTCAAAATTTGCCTAGTGACTTCTCATTAGTAGGACTTTGGAAATTGTCTAGTGGTTCTTCACCAATAGGACTTGAGAAATTTTCCTAGTGGTTCCTCACCAGTAGGTCTTTGGAAATTTGCCTTATGGCTTCTTGCCAATAGGATTTTGGAAATTTTCCTAGTGACTCCTCGTGAGTAGGACTTTGGAAATTTGCCTAGTGGCTCCTCGCCAGTAGGACTTTAGAAATTTTCCTAGTGGCTTCGTGCCAGTAGGACTTTGGAAATTTGCCTAGTGACTCCTCGCCAGTAGGACTTTGGAAATTGCCTAGTGACTCCTCATCAGTAGGACTTTGGAAATTGTCTAGTGACTCCTCATCAGTAGGACTTTGAAAATTTGTCTAGTGGCTCCTCGTCAGTAGGACTTTGGAAATTTGTCTAGTAGCTCCTCGCCAATAGGACTTTGGAAATGGCCTAATGACTCATCGTCAGTAGCACTTTGGAAATTGCCTAGTGACTTCTCGTCAATAGGACTTTGGAAATTACCTAGTGACTCCTTATCAATAGGACTTTGGGAATTTGCCTAGTGGTTCCTCGTCAGTAGGTTTTTTGGGAATTTGCTTAGTGGCTCCTCGCCAGTAGGACTTTGGGAATTTGCCTAGTGGCTCATCGCCAGTAGGACTTTGGAAATTCGCTTAGTGGCTCCTCACCAGTAGGACTTTGGAAATTTACCTAGTGGCTCATCGCCAGTAGGACTTTGGAAATTTGCCTAGTGGCTCCTCACCAGTAGGATTTTGGAAATTTGCCTAGTAACTCCTCGTCAGTAGGACTTTGAAAATTACCTAGTGACTCCTCATCAGTAGGACTTTGGAAATTGCCTAGTGGCTCCTCGCCGGTAGGACTTTGGAAATTGCCTAGTGGCTCTTCGCCAGTAGGACTTTAGAAATTTACCTAGTGGCTTCTCGCTAGTATGACTTTGGAAATTGCCTAGTGACTCCTCGCCAGCAGGATTTGAGAAGGCTTCAAATAATAAGTGCCTTGACCATGAGTTTTGTGATTATAAGGTTTCACTAACCTTTGTATGGTTTTTAGTTGAGCAAAAACTATTTTGAAAAGTGGTTTTGAAAATAATTAAAAACCATTTGAAGTGTGTTTTTTTTTAGCTTACCACAAACTGTTTGAAAACTTGATTTAAGTTGACCAAAAACTTTTGAAAATGAAATGAGAATTGTTTGATATCCCTCAATTTTATCTCTCTTAACCATTCCTCAGGTGTTCGGAGATGTTCGCAATGTATACAATCCAATTGATCTGATAAGGTCTTTCAAAAGGTTGTAATGTTAGCTTGGTCAATGGCTATTCAAAGGATATGCATTTTAAGGCTAAGAAAAAGGATTTCATCATATCTGACTTCGGGTTTATATATTAAGAACCTCTAAGATAAGACAAGATATTATTGCATACACTCCTTTAAGCGATAACTTCTTGTCATAAAGTCACATTTTTATTTTTCAATATCCCAATCTGAAGAGTCTTTGGGGAGGGGTTATATTATTAGTATTGGGTAGGCTCAAAAGGCTCATTTGTTTGAATTCGGGCTTTTTATGAAATTGGTGATCTTCTTGGCATCACCACCCATTTTCTTTTGTCTACTAGGGATCTTTCTTTTTATGAACATTAGAGTCCTCTAAATGTTTATAACGATTTCTTTTTTCGCTTAGACTCACTTATTGTGATTTATGATCTCTCACAATCTTGGCTCTGCTTTATCATGACTTTTTTTGTCATTTCGAGCTTTCTTTTGAACCCTCTTTTTCTTTCTCATTTTTCTTGGGCATTTGGCCTTACTTTCACTAGGCACACTGCTTTTTCATGCCTCTGATTCTTTTGCATCCTCTAATCTTTTAGCTTTTGACCTGTTTGAGTTCTAAGGACTCTGTGTCATGCTTTTTTTGTTTCTTGTCTATTCAAGGTGGATCATATGCTCATGCTTTAATGTGAAGAGACTACCACTAATTTAGGGTTCTGAAATGAATATTCAGGCTCAATTGGGCTTTGCCAAAGGTAATGTGTTTAGGTATAAGAAATGAAGTGCTCTTCTTCCTCTTGGGATGTCTTGAGCTTCCATATGACTTCATATGAAGTTATCACAAAAAGATTGATGCAAGAGTATGCAATAGAATCTTTTTTGTTCCTATTCTCCATAGTTGTCGACTACAAACCTCCCGGTTTGCCCTAATGTGGGGTGATTCTTAGCAGGATTATTTTGGAAAAATTTCTCTATTGTTTCGGCTCAAATTTGATTTGCAAGAGATAAGCATGTGTTTGGGATAGTGTAATGACTGCCTTTCATTATTTCAATCTATGTAATCATTGCGAACATCCCCTATTTCCTTTGGATGAGTTTTTTTCTCACTCACTCCTTCACTTTGACTTTGAGTGTATAGGGGATGTGTTTGGATACGGCTTACCTATCATTATTTGAAGGTCTTTCCATTTAATTTGATCCAAACTTTTTTTTTTGAAATTTTTCAAAGCCCTTTGTCAAATTATCCCTTTTAAGGAATTTTGATACTTAATGCATTCTAAAAGAAAGTTTGTTTCAAAACTTTTGATTTGAAACATTTCTAAGGTATTTTCTTTTCAAAATAATCTGTTTTGTTTTGCTCAGTTTTAGTGTCATTCCGCTTGGGGAAGAAGAAGTTCGATTTTCTTTTAGAAAGGCAACTTCTTTAACACATGCACTCACGATTTAGGGATACCTATCTAATCAACTTATCAAGATCTCTCTTTTTTGCATGTTTTTGCTTTGATTGGGGATTCTTCTTTTGTTGCTCCTTTTTCTTTGTCTCCCTTGAGATGATAAAAAAAAAAAAAGAAAAGCACATTAGGGAATATCAACGGAAAAATTGAATTAGAAGTGATACTTCCCTCTATTATTTGACAACTTCGTTGGGAATTCTGAAACCATCGATTTGTTCAGACTCCTTTTGCTTTCTTCTGTAAAATAAATAAACATGTTCATGAAATGCGTGGTATGCATGATATACATGATATGCACATATTCTAAAGTGACCCAAATCTCTTCTTGAATGTCCGTCTTTATTGTATGGGTAAAAAATCTTGACAGCAGCTGTATTTACAGGATAGATCAATTCTGTTCCAACCATATCTATAAAAATCAATGTGCCTCCAGAAAGGACTTTCTTGACAATGTATAGACCTTTATAATTCGGAGTGAATTTGCCACGAGGATCTAAATTATTGAGGATGACTTTCTTCACTACTAAATCCTTTGTTTTGAAATGCCTTGGTTTTGCTTTTCGGTTAGAGGATTTGGCCACTCTTCTCTAATGGGCTTGCCCATGGCATATAGCTCTTAACCTTTTTTCATCGATCATGTTGAGTTATTCATATCTTTGTTGAATCCATTCAGTTTCTGAAAGGTTCAATTGGGATAGTATCCTTAATGAAGGAATTTCTGCTTCAACAAGTAGCACTGCTTCCATTCCATAAATCAAGAAAAATAGGGTTGCTCCAGTTGATGTTCGAATTGAAGTTCGATATGCCATCAGAGCGTACGGCAACCTTTCGTGCCAATTACGATAATTTTCAACTATCTTGGCCAATCTCTTCTTGATATTCTTATTTGTCGCTTCAATTGCTACATTCATTTGTGGACGATATGGGATGTGTTCAGATATCGGATGTGGAAGTGTTCGAGTAAATCATCCATAATCTTGTTGTTTTGATTGAGCCGTTATCCGTAATTATTGCTTCTGGAACCCCATACCTAGAAATGATGTCCTACCTAATGAATCTTGCAACATTCTTAGCAGTAACATTCATATGGGAGTTTGCTTCAATCCATTTGGTGAAATAGTCAATAGCAACCAGGATAAACCGGTGCCCATTTGAAGCCTTGGAGTTGATTGGACCAATCATATCAATGTCCCACATTGAAAATGGCCATGGCTGAGACATTTGATATAGTTCATTTGGCGGTACATTAATTCTATCTCCATAACTTGACATTGATGACAACATCTCACATGTTCGGATGCAATCTGTTTCTATTGTCATCCAATAATATCCCAACCTTATAATCCTTCGGGCTAGAAGATGTCCATTCATATGCGGTCCACATTCACCCTCATGAATCTCTTTCATGATCTATTCAACTTCTGTAGCATCCACACATCTTAGTAGGGTTGAATCAAATTATTTCTTATAAAGGGTTTGACCACTGAGGAAGAATTTGTTGGCTATCTTTCTTATAAATTTTCTGTCACCTGGTTGGTTTCCTTGAGGAAATTCTCCCGTTTGAAGACACCTTTTGATGTCATGAAATCATGGTTCGTTGTCAAACTTTGCTTGGACCATTTATGTAATGAGCTGGTTGTTCAAGAATATTAATTCTCAATGGCTTTATATCCATACCATCTTCAGCTTGTAGTAAGGATGACAAAGTTGTAAGAGCATCTGCAAAATGATTCTAAGCTCTTGGGAGATAATCGAATGTTACTTCTTCGAATTTTTCTATCATCTCTTCTAAGTATCAGTGATAAGAAATTAGTTTGGCATCTCGAGATTGCCATTCACCAGTTATTTGCAATATAATGAGCATAGAATCTCTATAACCTTGCAACCTCTTTACTTTTATTGAGAGTGCTAATTGCAAACCGAGAATGCATGCTTCATATTCTGCGACATTATTGGTGCATGGAAAAACCAGTTTCACAGATACCAGATAGTGTTGCCCTTATGGGGAGATCAATACTGCCCTAGTTCCTAATCCAGATAAGTTGGTTGCACTATCCAAATACATGGTCCATTTATTATCGATCAGTGTTAATATATGATCATCAAGTTGTTCTTCACGATTGACGATATTCTGTGTATTTTCCGCCAACATGTCTACTATTGCTCATTCTTTGATTAACTTTTGGGGTGAATTTTTGATGTCAAATTCAGATAATAAGACTTGACACTTTGCTAATTTTCCGACCAAGGAGGATTTCTCGAGAAGGTACTTGATCGGATCATTCTCAATCACTAGCAAAATTTGATGATGGAGGGTGTATTGCCTTAATCTGTGTAACACTCAAATCAATGCAATGCATGTCCTTTCGACTACCGGGTAATTCATTTATGATGTTGTGAACGTCTTGCTCAAGTAATAAATGGCTTGTTCTTTACCATCATTTGGTTTTCTTTGTACAAGCACCGCTCCTAATGACTCATAGTGAATCGTCAAATATAAGATTAGCAGAACCCCAAGGATTGGTGGTATCATCACTGGTGGGCATACTAGATATTCTTTGATCTTGTCAAAGGTTTGTTGACATTTCGCATCCCACTTCACTTTGGCATTTTTCTTCAACAATTTGAAGAATAGTTTAGCAGTCTTAGAAAGCTGATAGATGAAACGAGCAATGTAGTTTAATCGCCCCAATAGGCTTCTCACTTCTTTTACCATAGAAGGAGTCTTTAAGTCATATATTGTCTTGATCTTGAAGAGATCTATTTCGATGCCCCTGCTACTGACCACAAATCCTAGCAGTTTGCCAGATTTTGCCCCAAATACAGACTTGTTGGGGGTTTAGTCGCAACTTGTATTTTCTGAGTCTTTCGAATAACTTGCGAAGCACTTCAACATGATCTTCTTCTTGTTTGGACTTTGCGATCATGTTATCCACATATACTTCGATTTTTTTATGCATTATGTCATGGAACAAAGTTACCATTACTCTTTGATATGTGGCGCCAGCATTTTTCAAATTGAAAGGCATCACCTTGTAACAAAATGTGCCCTATGCTGTTATGAAAGATGTCTTCGCCTTATCCTCTTTCTTCATGAGGATTTGATTATATTCTGAGAAACCATTCATGAATAAAAATATTTCGAACCTAGTAGTGGTATCCACTAATACATCGATATGTGGAAGCGGGAAATCATCTTTAGGGCTTGTTTTATTTAGATTACGATAATCAATGCACACCCATACTTGACCATCTTTCTTCATTACGGGTACTATGTTGGCAACCCATTCTGGATATGATACTACTTCGATGAAACCGACTTTGTGCAATTTCATAACTTCTTCCTCTATCTTCTTTGCCAAATCCGGCTTCATTTGCCTAAGTTTTTGCTTCCTTGGTGGAATACTTAGATCGATTGACAAAGCATGTTCAACTATGCTCGGATCAAGGCCTGGCATGTCAGCATAAGACCATGAAAATATGTCTTGATATTCTCTGAGCAAATCTATGATTCTTTCTGCTTCTGCTGAGAGAAGACTTTCTCCAATCTTAACTTCCTTTGGGATTCTCTTTATCGCCCATATTAACAGTGATCGTTTTCTCTAATATGAGTGGCTTTGATTCTTCATGACGAATCCATTTCTTTTTGTTCCATTCCTCATCCTCGTTATCTTCTTCAATATTGCAAGCGGTCTCCTCGGAAAGATTTGGGCCACATAAGAACCTATTATGGATATGCGAATACTCATGCCTGACATGTAACAAACATGATTAATAATCGTATACAAAGTAAAATAATGCATGTGGTCTTATGAAAAACCTTTTGGAAATTCATTTTGAAATTTATTTTGGAAAAATATAAAGACAGAGTTAGTCCTCGTATCATTAGACTTCCTTGCTCTTAAAAATCATTTTCACAATGAGGAGCAATATAGAAACCCAAAACCTCAAGCCTCATGAATAAGGACAATGTTCATCATAGGCTTGGTTTCATTTCTATATATCCTTATCAAAACATTTGACCACTTTTGTTGAATTGAAAAACATGAATCTGTCTATATCAAGAGGAATGTAAATTGCAACTGAACTAAAATTACAAATGAAATCACAAGAAATTTGAAACTGTAATCAACAAAATGCAATGGAAAAGGCTGGTAGCAAAAGTTCAAAAGAATCTTTATACTCCAATGCTTAGATATCTTCTGCTTCGGTTATGATGACGTTAATGGTATTCTCTTTGAATAAACTAGGTAGAACATATTCTTCCTCTACATGTAAGTCTTCTTCTTGAAGTAGCTTGGAAGGTCTAGGGAAAGTTTCTTTGATGTGAATCTGATGATAGGGAAGCTCTTTAGCTTTACCCTTCCATACGGATGGATTAGTGATGCGATCACCTCGGCTTTTATAGCCTCCATAGTTCTTTCGACCTCGGCCTTGGCCGCCATGGTAATCTTTAAAGCTATCTGGAATATAACCTACTCCGTGTTTCATTCTTGTGGCAACCAGAGTGATAGGTTCTTTGATTCCTTGGGATTTCAATCCAAAATCATTACCGGGAGTAAATCCATACTGGCATAGCACCCTTCCAGACATAATGGATGATGTTGAGAACTCTGGGGATTTTATGATGCAACCAGCAGGGATTTGCACCATTGAGATCATTTCAAAGGAATGATAACTTGGTTCTTCTTTCACTTCAGGTTCGACATATGGCATTGCACTCTCTTTGTAAGTGGTGAAATCCGTCTCCCCATGTACGATGATCATTTTGCCATTAATGACGAACCTGACCTTCTAATGGAGACTTGAAAAAATAGCACCATTCATATGAATCCAAGGTCTTCCTAGTAACAAGTTGAAAGTCATCGGAATATCCACCACTTGGAAGTCAATTAAGAAAGGCATAGGACCTATGTTCACCTCGAGCTCGATATCGCCAATAACGTCTTTCTTCATTCCGTCAAACGAGCACATGAAGGTTTGATTAGCTCTTCGCTAATCCCCAAGTGATGTAGTGTGCTTAGTAGACACAAATTAAGTGCGGAACAATTATCGATCAGCACACATGATACCTCTTTGCCCCGGCATTTGACGGCAATATATAGAGCCTTATTATGGGAACGCCCATCGATTGAGAAATCTTTATCGGAGAAGGCAATTTGATCTTTTAGAAGAATAGTGCCAACAAAGTCTTCCAATTATACTTCATTAATTATCTCTGGGACGTATGAAGTTTCATAAGTACCATTTTGTAGCTTTCTAAAGTCTTGAAGAGATCCAATAGAGAAATCTATGCTGGCATCTTTCTTAGTTGTTCAAGTACCTCAATTTCGCTCGCCTTCATGACTGAAAGTAATTGTTTGACATTTTCTTCGGTTAGTTCTTTTTTTTCGTGCTCATATTCTTTCGGGACATAACATCTCCTCGATCGGGTTATAGCATCAACTTTTTTAGGAGAGTAATCCCAAGGTATACGCTTAGTATCAAACTTTTCTTTTGGAGGGAGAGTGATGATCACAGGCTGTGTTTCTTCTCCTTCAATCTTTAGTTGATCAATAGGAAGTTGGATAGTGATTGGTTCGATAGGACTTTCCTCCTCCTTATATTTATCTATCTTATCAAGTTTGATCAGAAATGGTGTAATCATGGATATCATGCTTCTATTGGCTTTGTCAGCATCCATTCCACCCTAGCCATCAGGTGTGATCATTTCATTCTTAAATGCCTACGAAGGGGGTGTATATTTGACACGATAATTATACTGGCTATGACGCCCCCACCTCGGGGTTATTCATGTAATGTCCCGTTCATTATTATTTTTCTTTAAACACAAGTGGAAGCATATCTCGGGATAATCACATTGAAAACATACAGCGGGATTAAGACAAACAGCATCATGAGCAAACCTTGTATTTATAGGACACGCAAATATATTTTACAAGCCAACTTATTCAATTTTAGCCATTTACACAACAATAACAAGTGGCTTGGGTGTCCTAAGCCCACTACTTCGGATTCACAGCTCCTAGCTTTCCCCGAACTCCAACATGGCTCAAACTCCCCCTGCCACCGTCGTCTGTTCGACCATCCTATGGACCTGAGAGGGAAAAACAGGGGATGAGTCGGGGAGACTCAGCAAGTGAAAACACTAATATCAAGTGAGGATATATCAATCGCCGTTAACATAAGTTGGCCCTTACCGAACCCGCATCGATGGTAGATCAATAGCAAAGTTCAAACAAGAGAACATCACGCATGGCCACATCGTGCATACTTTACAAACCAAGGCTCGGTTCTATTTCAAAACAACATCAAACATGAAACATGATCAAATCGAGAAATGAACTAACTACGACCAACCAAACAACCGAGAAACGGTTCAAGCAAACCACGTCACAACGCATCTCAACATCCTTTTCCGGTATTAGGGAATTCACTTACTCAACAACTAGAACAAAAACTAGAGAAAGGAACATAGGAGTCTTGCCGATTCTCGGGCGATTCTTGGGCTTGAACACGAACACTCGGGCCTTGGACGTGGCTTCCTCACTCGATCAAACCACAAGAGAGACACAGGCTAGTCAGTGAGCTTTTTCTCTCTTTCTTGGTCAAAAGTGAGAAAAACAAGAACAAAGGAAGAAGAAGAAGATGTTGGCGTGAGATGAGAGAGAAAGGGGGGGAATTTCACGTGAGGCTTCTTGCTTCCTTATAGTCAAATGGGCTTGGAGAAGAAGCCAAGGATTAATGTGCATTAATGCACAATAGTCAAAAGTTATGATGGCTTGCATTTAATGCCATTAAAAGCTATTAATGGACTAAAATGATGAAGAGGCTAACATTATCTTCGCCTCATTGGCTCTCTCTCTCTCCCTCACGGCTACTCTCTCTCTCTCTCTCTCGGCCGAATGGCCTTTCTCACGGCTCCCTATTTATCATACTCCAAACTTGGTCATCACTCAAGGCCATTAAGGAATGCCATCATGATAGGGACTCCAAAGTCAAGATCATTTAATTAGGCTTCTTGAACAAGCCTCATTCATTTCTAACTTGGGCTTCAAGTTTTGATTTCTCTAGAATCATCCAATTCCAAGCTTGCTTCTCTCTCTCGGTTTCCCCTGGGCCGACCTCCAATAAAAGTATAAAATATCTCATTTGAAAGATCATAACGTGTAATTTAAATCACCAGAAGATACCAAGTCCAAATTCCAACGTTCTCATATAGAAAATGCTGATTCTTTGAAATCTGACAAAACCAAATAGCTTTGTACTGTTCACGAAATCGGACTTGAAAATATAGTAAATGGACTCCAAAAATTTTCAAATTTGAATATGTCATAAACAAGGCCTTAACAAACATTTTTCATGAAAAACACGAAATCTGAATCTCTCTATAAACACCATTTTTAGTAGCTCAAAGACAGACTAAAAACAGTTCACTGGAACAGCATTTTTGTTTCTCAAAATAAGCTTTGTCCAGAATCCAAATCATCTTGGAAAATTCCCAAATTTGTACACGTTATAGAAAAAGAAGTTCTCAACAACTTTCGTGTAGGAATCTTTTCCAAAATCTGCCCAGAAAAGCTTGTAGAAAATAAAGACGGTGTGAACATCACCGAAATACCTATTCTGGGCAGTTTTACACAATTAGGCCATCGCACCACTCATATCAACTCCAAAAATTCTGAAATTAAAATATGTAAAACTTTAAGATGTTTGGAACAACTTTCAAGAAGAAAGTGTTTGGAAATTCGGACCATAAAATTCTCCCCAAAAATAACAAAACGAAGGGATACAAAGGATCCGAAACTGAATTTTCCAAAACAAGAGAAAACAATTTAGTTCCGATTGGAAAATTACCAAACTTAAACCATAGTCATTTCCCAGAGACTGAAATTGAGGATATTAGAATTTACCTGCGGCTTCTCAGGCCCAACAATCGGGATGTGACACTAGCCACTATCTTGACCTAGGAAATCAACAACTTCACCTTGTCTCTGTGCTTTGCGAGCAAATCGCCTATCACCTTGGCGAGTCTTTCCCATCCATCAGGTACAATGTCTTCATTTTTAAATGCCTATGGTGGTGGAGTATATTTGACACGGTAATTGTATCTACCGCTGTCTTGACCGAGTAAGTCTACAGTTTCGCCTTCCCTTAATGATTTCTAGGTGAAATGCCTTTCACCCTGTGGACCTTTTCTTTCTCCTTTTCATCCTCATTTGTTTCATCTTGGTCCATTTCCTTCTTAGACAGAGCTTTCTCTTTATGATCGATTTTGTCATCTATTCCACCCCAGTCATTAGGTACAATTACTTTATTTTTGAATGCCCATAGCGGTAGGGTATATTTCACTTGGAAGTTATACCTTCCGGAGTCTTCTCCCAAGTTATCTACAATCTCGCCTTTTAAGAGCACTTCTTGATAAAAGCGGGCATCTTCTAATCAAAAAGCTTTAATCTTGACTTCATATTCATCTTCATCGTCAGGCTTGATCATTATTTCTTCATCTTTAATCATATTTACTGTATTATGCTTAGGAAGAGGATTTTGATGTACATTTAGCTCGGGCTCTTAAAAGTTCAATATCTTCTTGTCAACGAGCCATTGAACCTTGTACTTTAGAGTAGGACAATTATCTACATCATGTCCCCTTTCTCCTATGTGATAGTTGCAGGTTTTTGATTCATTGTACCAAGAAAGTCTTGTAGGATTGTCCCTCGGTACCTCTTTAGCCACCAAATGTCTTTCTAGAAGCATTGATAATAGTTTCGACAGAGGTCGGGGCAACGATCTGTATTGCCTCACGGGCCTTTTCTTTGGCTCAAACTGCATTAGGTTTTTCCAAGCGACATTTGATTGCTTTGGAAATGATGCTTGATGAGTATTTGGGCTAGACATCATAGCTAATTCTTAGATGAGTTGTTTGTCTTTTCTCCAGGGGTAAGGCCTTCGTATTGCTGTTTCTTGAGCCTTCTTCTCTTTCAATCCCCATTCAATTCTCTCGCCTACATTTACCAACATGGTGAATGTTTGACAGCCTGATACATGAAGCTTATCACAGTACTCAATTGGCAATGATTTTAGAAAGAGTTCAATGAGTTCATCTTCACTTATGGCAGGCTATACTTGTGAAGTAACAGCTTTCGATCTCTGAGCATCGGCTCTAAACCCTTCATTCTTCCATTTCTCGGTTCTGATGAAATCTTCTCTAGTTGGGAGTACTTCAATATTAAACTTGTACTGGTAAAGAAATTCTCCCATCAAATGGTCCCATTCAGTGAAGTCTTCTATGTCGAGGGTGGTGTACCATGCCAGGGCCACTCCTCTCAAACTGTCTTAAAATGTGCTAATAAGAAGTGGTGTGTTATCTGAATATATTGCCATCTTACGGATATAATATTTCAAATGGCTTTTGGGACAACCAGTGCCATCATACTTGTTCACGAATTCCGATTCTTTATAATTTTCTAGAACAATAACTTTCGCGTATGGTGAGAACTTGTCTAACCTTTGAAGTTCATAACCTTAACTTGCTAAGCATTCTTCAATTTTGGCCAATCTTTTGGCCTTTTCTTCATCTTTTGTTTTGGATGTTTTCTTGGTTGGGTCGTCTTCTTCCAAATTCACTACCTCAGGGGTAGTCTTTGGAGGGTTCTCTCGAACTGGTTCTTAATTTCTGACTGGGTACTCAATCGGTGTTTCAGTAGCATTTGAAGTTCCCACATTTAGAGTAGTAAGATAAGATCCTCGAAATACGAGAATAAAAGCCTTCATTTCTGCCATCATGGCGGCCATCTGGGTCATTTGGTTCTCAACCTCAACTAGTCGAGTACAAGTTTCTTCTTCCGCCATTCTTATTTGCAAGCGAGTTCGAGGCCTTTTACCTTCCATTACTAAACAACTTGCTTTACAAAAAGACCCATTGTTAGCATAGCGAAATATCATGAAACCCTACATTCTTTTAATTATATGATTTCTTATGATTAACAAGGATAAGAGCTTTTATGCAAGCCTTAGCCTTGCATATAACTTCTTATCGATATCTTTCTCAAGCAATCATACAATTCAAAGAATTGTAATCCATGATGACTTTTTACAAAATGTACTTTGAAACTTCATTAAGCAATTGTTTCAATTTTGAAAATTTTTATTACAATGTTATACATCAAAATATGGGAACACTAGCTTAAATAAGTCTAGGCTTCTTGCTAGCTAAGATAGCTTCAGCCTCTTCATATTCCTTGGCTCGTGTCTCTCATTCTTTCACATCGATTACAATCTCTTCAGAAACATATGGCTCTACACCTGGCGTGCTTGGCACAATGTACTCTAGGATATAGGGCTCATCGAAATAGGCAGTAACACTCAAGGGTACATATGGTTCGACGTCGATTGGTCATTTAGCCTTCAACTACTTTATATACTCGTTGGATGCTAAGAAGAGTTTCATTTCTCCTTCCAAATCTTCGGGCCAATGCACTATTTGCTTGGTTGACTTCTTCAAGTAATTCATGATCCTATCAACTCTTATCTACAACTCTTTATTTTTCTTTTTCGATAGAGGTTTTTGTGGTATCTCAAATATGAACTCCTCAAGATGCCAAATAGGTGAAACTTGCTGAATCATTCCAAATTGTCGTACGACTCTTAGTGGACAATAAGTAGTCCCCCCACTCAATCCAAGCAAATGCACCAAATTGCCTTCTTGGCAAGTAATTTGAGCTTTCACTATCTTCGGCCATTGAATTCTCCGTTGAAATTGGTCGAGAGTTAATGCTCTAATGAAGTTTGCCCACTCATGAAAGGAGTATTTTGGCAATTTGTCTTGGAGTTTCAAATACTTCTCGATAGGGTTAGTAGATGAGTCGATCCCTCGAATGCGCATATGGCATTCCCAAGGTCAGATATGGGAAATAAACCACATAGAAAGTAACCCAGCTGAGGCTTGAAGTACACCTTTTTGCTGATTTTGGTATTTGTTCAATGAAATGATGGTCTCCGCCAAGAGCATATTGGAGAAGTCCCATTTAAGGCAAGCTTGCCTAGCAATTACTGCAACGAGAGGATTTAATCCAATCCTTAATGCGGGGAATAAGACGAATCCGAAGAAAGCAAGAATGAAAACCCTCGTGGAAGTATTTCCGGTTTCTTTCGGCAATTTGGAGTAATCGGCCACCAAGTAAGATAGAGGAAATCTTCCGGTATTTGACTTGATCAACTTTTTCACTTGAGGGGTCTTCAAGTTTAAGAATTCGGCTATAACACTTATGGGTTGTAATCCAATTAGGGACTCAACGATTCTTGACTCGAAATCAATTCCAATGGTTGCCTTATATTCTTCTAGTGTAGGTACCATCTCATGCTTGCTCAATTGAAATGTGACGGTGGTAACTTCTCAGAAATGAGATAATACTTAAATCAAGCTTACTTGGTACTCTAGGTTGATGAGCTTGAACAAATACCCGAGTCTTTCCTGTACATATGCTTTATTGTCTTTTGTCATGTTTACCCACCATGCCAAAAGCTCCTTCCTTGGAATCGGAATGACTTGTATGTCTAGGTTCCCCATTTCGATCTAAAGCATGTAAAAAAAATTGATTATCATTCATCATGGATTACCGATTAATTTTAATGCCTCCATTTCAATTATATGTCATTTTAAGGTAAAATAGAGGTAAAGTATACTTGCATACTTAAAAAGTAATGCAAAGTCACTTTAAATCTGTTTAGGCCTTACAAGAGCATATAGTTGAAATCAAAAATGAATTCAATGCTTGGTACAAATGCCCATTTCGTCACACTCCATTTAGATCATAAAGTCCTAAACTATGGTTTACAATTTCGAATACATCGAAATGAATGGATGAACAATTGAATGCCGCGGACCTATACATTTCATCTAAAAATGAAAGAATGGTCATAATGGAGTACGACGCCTTAATCATTCATTCTAATACGAAAGGGCATTTAAACTAATCATTGATCACCATTTAGGCATTTTTTGAAAATGTGCTGACTAATTTATAAAATTATAAAAGAAGAAAATGGAACAATACTTGCTTACCAAAATGTTTCGGTTTGGTTTTAGGTATACCAACCACAAAGACAAGCAAATGAAACCGGTGAGGTTTTGATGCCTAAAAGGGTAAGGTATTCTAAAGGCTCGAGGTCACCACCTTAATGGATAAGGGATTCCATCCCAATAGGTAATCAGCCTAAAGTGAAAGAATATTATTCCATCTCGGTGATCGGTATTGTATTTAAACGATCCCATGAGCAATCGGCTCACAGTTTCGCCTAAACACATACCTTCTAAAGGTAGCCCTAAGTGTAGCCGGGGTTGAGCCATGGGTGGTGTGTGCTAATGGTGTAGTGCTAAAACTATTTAAATGCACGCATAGCAATTTATATTCAAACAACACTTCTAAAGTAATCGTTTCACATTCATTCCGATACCATCCTGTAAAACAAAGATTAACACAGACTGCACCCCTTATACCTTCCGTCTACAAAAACATTTAACACAATTGTCAGCGGGACGTACCTAGGATCCTTGCGAGCACAAATCACAAGCGTATCATTCTATCTAGGCTTAAGTCCACTTAGAAAAGGTAACTCCCCAGTGGAGTCGCTAAGCCTGTCACACCATGCTTTTTTTTAGGTTTTCAAGGTTTGCGCGCTAAGGAGGTATTTCCGTGCAAGGGTCTCTTCCAGACCATACCTCACGTGATAGCGAATGATAATTTCCTATTTAGTCTAAGTTCTCGATTTTGGAGTCGCCACTAGTCATTATTGGTAGGTTGATTAGAAATCTAATCGGGGTATGGGAGAAATACCACGATTCTACAAACCAGAGATTCTGAATATGGGGACTTGATTACGCTAATGATCTCGAATTGAGATCCCTAATGCCTTTAGGTACCTACGAACGATATGATACCTAACGTGTCACATAAGTTTCCAAGGCCTATCCACTAATCCTATCCATTCTAATTGTGGGGAAATCAATCGAGAATTAAATGCGCAATCAATGTTAATCAAACCAAATAATCCTAAATTATCTCTAAAAATCAAAATGCACCCAAAAACCAAACAAACCCTAATAAAGCCCTCAAGGCTTATTAATTTCATGATTTATGTTTTTTTTAGGGTTTCAGGATTTTTTAGGGGTTATACCCCTTGAATTTGAGATTTATCTAAAAATGCCACTTGGGCACTTCAAAAAATTCAAATCTCACTTGCTAAGGTTGGCCACAGTATTTTTAAACCATTCTGTGAATTTTTGAAATTTTTATTTTTTTTCAAAAATTGAATTTCTAAGAATTTCATTAACAGAGAATTGATATTTATGATTTTCTAAAAATTTTTATGAATTTTCTAATTTTCTAATTTTTTATAGATTTTTTGAATTTTTTTATGATTTTTTTTTTAAAATTTTCGAATCTTTATGAAATTTTCTATTTTTCTGGAATTTTCCAAATTTCTGAAAAAAATGATTTTTTATTTTATTTTTTTATGAATTTTCCAAAATTTCTATTTTTATTGAATTTTTTTGTTATTTTTTGAATTTTCTCGCCGGAAAAATGAACTGGACCGGCCCGGTTCAACCCGGTTCGATTCGGCCGAACTGGACCTCGTTGGCGCCGTCACCGATCATCTTCTCTGGCGAGCACAGTGCAAAAAAACGGCGCCATTTGGCCTATTTTCTCTTAGGCATTTTATCAAACACCTAAAATGCATGACTTTTTTTTTAGGGTTTTCAAGACCGTGATTTCGAACTCATCGCCGACAACCTTCCGGCGACTATTTCGCCATTTTAGTTGGTTCAATGTGAAGACTATGTCGCCCCCTATCAAACTAACCTAATCACCTTGCCGTCGAACCGCCGTCGGCCGGCGAAAAATCAATCTAAAAACCCTAACTTGTAAACTATTTTTGGCAAGCTTTTCCATAATACAAATCTTAATCATAATCACCCTAGCCGTCTATGTCAAGTCTAACGGGGAACAAAACATCAAACAAGGTTAAGAGAGGCTAACTTGAATAACCTAAGGTCACGCCGACGCTCTAGCGAAGGTTCCTCGGGACTCCGGCGAATTGGTTTTCATGCATGGCACCTCAAATGCAATGAAACAACACAAATAATGATCAGAAACAAGTTTCGAACATTTAGAAGTCTAAAATCCAAAAGAAAATCACATGAACATCAAAGCTTATATTTTGGAATTCTAGAAAAATCAAAACCACGGGTGATTTTTACCTATTTCGTCAAGGGATCAAACGAAGTTTTCGCGCTAATCGGTCGCCTTAGAGTTCTTTTTTTACACTTAGGCTTCTAGCAGGTGGTCTCCGCTTCACCAGAAGAGCTCTGAACACGCCGACTGAGGCTTGTTTTCAGGCCTGGATGAACAGCTTCATCACAGGTTCACCAGATGTGGAAGATCATGATCGGAGCCAATTTGCCGGCACTTTCTCGCCGGAGAAGATGCCGACCACTCGGTCCTAAGATCCTCAACACGTCTCTAGCTCTCTTTTTGTCTCTTTTGTGTTCTCTGATTTGCTTTCTCTCTCTCTCTAGCATTTCGTCAAACACGTTCTCTATCCATTTTGTTCAGTTTTTCTTCACTTTTCTTGATCAATTTTCCTGCACAAAAATCATTACTACCAACTTAGAATCAGTTGTAATGATTCTCTAGCGTCAGTTGGAGATTCTACAGCTGGCTGAATCGATTTACACGTGCTAAATTGATCACATGAAGTCATCGAAGTCGCGGGTTTCAAGATATTCTTTCTGGATTTATTGTGCAATGGGCAAACCGGACGAAGGGGATGACTAACCCGAGTTGGGTCGGGTCGACTCGGCCGACCCGGTAAGTCCGGTTTTGACTAAAAATTCAAATTAAGCCCGATTTCGATCAAAATTTCAAAATTAAATCCCAAAATTGAATTCCTTATAACATTCTAAACCCAAATATGTGATTTTTCCCAATTTTTGACAAAATCATGTCCTAGATTTTTAACTTTTTGTACTCGGGTTATTGGGTCTTTGTTCAATTCGATGCCTTAATGACCTGATTAGGAAAAATTAGTACCAAAATTGAATTACCCACATTTGATTAAGCCTACAAATAATGGTCTCATGGTTTGACAATTTCGAATTGGATAAGATTCCCGATTTGTGCTTAAAATTCCTAATTTTCAATTGAATTTTGGGGTTTTCTGATTTCTTTGTTGAATTGTTCAATTGGACCGACCATTATGTAATTCAAGGTCCCAAAATCATTTGTTGTGAAGATACCATGACTTAAAAATGACTAGAAAAGATCTAATTGCATTTTTTGTTCAATTCGGGTTTGATTTTGCCCAATTTTGGGAAAAACACATGCCCGATTGAGATTTTCCAAAATTGATGATGCATTAGTGAAATTGGATTTAAAAGAAGACTAAGGACTATTATTATGGAATTTTATGATTCCATTTGCTATTTTTCTTGATTTTCTCACTCATTTTGACTAAAAGAAATTAAAGAAAAATTCAGAAAAATGCTTAAAAAAATCATTTTTGATTTAGAAATAGGTTTCTAGGCTTGGTCAAGATTCCTAATCCTAATTTTGAGATTTTTGAAAATATGAAAAAAAAATAAGCTAAAAATCAAGTATCAACACATCGGAGTGTTTTTAACACATTCAATTGAATCAATTGTTTTCTTTTCAAGTCAATTGAGTTTAATTGAAATCAAACTTTGTCAATTGGGAACAAAAATTGCACAAATTGCCTCAATTTAATGAAAATCCGCAATTTGTGTTATGCAAATCAATTGTGATGAAATTGGCATTATCCATGATGAAATTGGGACAAAATAATTCAGTTGAGATGTTAAAAATGAGTTTGATTGAGCTTAATTAGTTGGATTTGAGTCGTATTCTTCCAATTTGGTTCATTTCTTTGATAATTGTTCTAAAATTCTTCGCAATTAGGTCCTCTAGAGGACTAAATTGCACAAAACTTTTGCTTGGAAACCAATTGAACCAGCTCGAATCGAACCAAACTGGTCCAACCAGCCTGAACCGGTAAGAATGCTTAATCCAGTGATAATGGATGGATTTTGGCCATTTTTAGGCTAATTTCCAGCCACCTCTGGGCACCTCAGCCGGTCAAGCCCTCCCCCATGTACCAAAATTACAAAAATACCCATAAGTAAAATTACAAAAATACCCTAATGCCATTCGTCAATCTAGGTCATCAAATTTAGGCCAATTAGAGCATTTCCTTAATAGTTAAGCAAATAATATTGGCCATTCATCAAAAACTCATCTTAGCCATCCAATGCGACTTGTCATTGATCCAAGTGGATAGAAATTGGCCAACCAAATGCTTGCTTACTCAAGAAGCAAATCATTTGAGCCATTGGATTAATCCAAAGGCTATAATTCAAAGTTAGGAGAGTATATAAGGTTTTTTCCTTCCATAATTTAGGGGGCTAGCCATGTGAAATATGGAAATTCTCTCTCTAAAGGATACACACACACACACACACACACACACACACACACACACTCTCTCTCTCTCTCTCTCTCTCTCTCTCTCTCTGCCGGATCCTCCAAGTCGCCTCCGGCCGGTTGCCAGCCTCCCTCCAGTGGACCATCGCCACTCTGAAGTTCCTCAAGGTCTCCCCTAGCTGGTCGCAAGCTTCCTTTGGCCGGAGCCACAACGGGGAGCCTAGAATCGATGTTGTTTTCTTCTTGTTCTCATCACCGACTCACACGCCGATCTTTCTGTCCAACAGTTCCAATCGCTTATCCGGTGGTCCGGTGACCTCCTCCGGTGATCCAAGCTCTACGTCTAGCATCCTTTGCCCGTCCTTGAGGTTGTGCTGGCTGGATTTCAACGAAATAGCCACCAATTCGATTGATTTCGCTTGTTTCACTAGTGTTTACTTCTTGTTCTTTATAAAATTTCAAATCATATTCTCACACCGACCCTTTCGTGTTGTGATCTAGATTTTGGAGAGCTATCCTTGGCGCCATTATGAAGTCTATTGATGGCTGAATAGCACACACTAGCTCTATAAGTTCATCATACAATGTACGTGCTCCTAAACTAAGTTTAGAAAGGGATAATTGAATTGAAATGGTCGAATGCATGTGTGAAATGATTGGAAGCCAATTATGATGATATGTTCACTGATTGAGTGTATAGAATGTAACGCCCCCACCTCGAGGTCATTAACGTGATGTCCCGTTCATTGTTATCTTTCTTTACATACAAGCGGAAGCATAATTTCGGGACAATTACATTCAGAACAACAGCGAAAATTTAGACACACAGCATCATGAGCAAATCTTATATTTACAGTACATGCAAAGATATTTTAACAAGCCCATTCTTTTAGGTCATGGCAATTATCACATATTTTCATAGCCGACTATAAATAGCAAAACTTGACTTGGGTTATCCTATACCCATTACAGCTTCTCGCTCCTCGCTTCTTCACCTCCACCCCAGTCCCATCTACCTGACCATCCACATCCCACTCGTGGCTTTATCCCGAAGTTGGCCCGCCTGCACCGCCAAAGCACCGTTGAATCCATAAAGGGATCCAACCCATTCTCCGTTCGCATAGCTATATCACGCCACATGCGGATGAGGCACCAAATCCGTTAGGCCCTCATCGAACATCACAAGTATCGTGATTCGATGGTAGGCGCGGTCTTCTCTGACATCTATCATGTTGAGCACTTCGGCTCTCTGCTTCATGGGATTGCCAACGCGGGCTGGGGGAGATGTCATCCTACGGACCTGAAAAAGGGAAACAATGGAGGATGAGTTAGGGAAACTCACCAAGTAAAAACACTAATATCAAGTGAGGATATATTGATCGCCGTTAAGATAAGTTGGCCCTTACCGCACCTACATCGGTGACAGATCAATAACAAAGTTCAACACAAGAGAACATCACGCATGGCCACATCATGTACACTTTACCAACCAAGGCTCGGTTCTATCTCAAAACAACATCAAACATGAAACATTATCAAACTAAGAAAATGAATCAACTACGACCAATCAAATGACCGAGAAACGGTCCAAGCAAACCACGTCACAACGCATCTCAACATCTTTTCTCGATATTAGGGAATTCACTTACTCAACAACAAACAAAACCAGAGAACGGGGATAAAGACGGGTGAGCTCGGGAAATTTTGAGCTTTCTCCTTGCTTTCTTCTTGCTTGGCCGAGCAAACCTAGGCCTACAAAGGCCAAACCGTAGGCTCTTGGGTGGAAACGAGGAGAAACACGAGCCGGTTTGGGACTTTTTTGGGCATGAGCTTCTTGGGCCACAATGTGAGAAAAACTAGAAATAAAAAGAGAGGAAGATGGTAAATGGTGTTCGCGTGAGATGGTGGCGTAAGGAGAGAGAAGGGGGGTGTCTTCTATTTATAGAACTCTTACAAAACCATAGAAAACCCTAGAATTAAGTCAATAAGAGAGAGCTTCTAAGTCAAAAATAATGATGGCATACATTAAATGCTCTTAATGAACTAAAATGATGAAGAGGCCAAGCTTATCTTCATCTCATTGGCTCTCTCTCTCTCTCTCTCTCTCTCTCTCCTCTTGGCCGAATGGCCTTTCTCGGTTCTTCCTTGGCTTGGCTATTAATGCATGTCATGATGGTGGTGCCTCTAAAGTCCAACTAATTAATGTAAGTCATGATGAAAGGGGCCTCAAAGTCTTCATTCATTTATTGCATATCATCATGACGGGAGGCCTCAAAGTCCAAGCTAATTAATATGGCTTGGAAAAGAAGATTTGACTTGGTCCAACCTTATCTTCTAGTTCATTCTACAATTTTCCAAACCGTGAAGCCAATCTAAGTCCTTAGAAAATGCTTGTTCCACCTACAATTAACTCGGGTCAACTAGGGTGCACAAGATTGACTAATCCGTGCCAAAATCGAAACCCCACATCATACTTGTTTCCCCTATTTTCTGAGGGTTTTCCGCAACAAAATAATCTTAATAATCCCATTACCCCGACCCTTAGGTCGTATCACTCGCCCAATTTATTACCATTTACATGAAGTTTCCCAGGCCCAAAAATCGGGATGTGACAATTCTCTCCCTCTAAAAGAATTTCGTCCCTGAAATTTAGAACGTACCTGGGATTTAACTTACATTTCCTTTCGAAGTGTGACACACCCCTCATTAGTGACACCTTCAGAAAGACATGGTCGCCTACCTGAAACTTAAGCAGTTTCTGGCACCTGTCAGCCTAATTCTTTTACCGACTTGTGCCATCCTAAGTCTTTCTCTACTTATTTGGACAACATCTGTGGTGAGTTGGACTAGCTTTGGACCCGTGACCTTCTTTTCCCAACCTCGTTCCAACATACTGGAATTCTGCAAACTTGACCGTATAATACCTCGAATGGTGCCATCTTGATGCTTTGCTGATAGCTGTTATTACAGTTGGATTCTATCTTCCTTTCTAAAGGTAGCCCTGCTTATCTTTTTCGAAAAACGCCGACAATTTTTCTTTATGGAAAAGTCTTCTAATTGTGACTTCCTTACGCTTTTGCTGCGCCACTCTGATTTATCTTTTACCAACCTTAAATATTTCTTATGCTTGCTTGGATCTTTCGGGTATATTGAAATGTCGTACATATATACTATGATAAATCAGTACAAGTACAGTTCCAGTCACCCGATTTATCAAGTCTCTGTAATAACATTCTTGGAGTTTTCCGCTTCCTCTTGAGTAATTACATAAATCCTTCCTTGAGCTGGAGGACGATTATCATGCAGTGGAACTCCATTTTGTTGCATCATTTGTAGTTGTTGTGGCTGCTTCACTTGCTGTCATTGCGGACAGTCCTTTATGCGGTGGCCTTGTTGACCACCGTCGAAACATGCTCCTGTTTATTTTGGACACAGAGCATTTCCATGAAACCTTCCGCAAGTATGGCATGCATCGCCTGTAGTGGAAATTGGCTTCTGATTTTTTATCTTCTTGTTGGGAGTAGAGAAACGCTTTTCTCCCGACATCGGTCTCTTGTCATGATGTTGGTTGGATTGAAAAGCCGGATGATAAGGCATTCCTTGGTTAGTCGTAGTGGCAGCTCGTTCCAAGGACTCTTTCTCTACTAGCTAGGCTCGTTCATATAGCTCGTTGTAATCCTTAAGGTTTAGCGGCACCAACTGACTCCAGATGTCTGGGTTCAAACCATCTCGAAATCTTTTTGCCATTTCCACTGGATCTTTAATATATTTAAGGGCGTACCTCAACATTTGAGCGAACCTTGCTTCATACTAGTCTACCGTCATGTTGTTCTGCTGAAGTTGCAAAAATTCCTTCATCTTTCGATCACGAGCACATTCGGAAAAATACTTTTTGTTGAATGCTTCAACGAAAGCATTCCAGTTAACAGCAGTATTTTCTAGGAACACGATTTCCTTGATCGCTTTCCACCAATAGCTGGCATTACCTTACAGTTGATAGGCTGCTAAGGTAACTTTCTCTTCCTCAGAACATCTCAAAAGCTCAAATGCCTTCTGGAGTTCATCGATCCAGGATTCCGCTTCTTCAGGATCACCAGTTCCGATAAACTTCGGGGGTTAGAGCTTTAGGAAGTGCTCGACCAATCCATGTTGACACCTAATTTTTAGCCGACGCATCACTAAAAATAGAAAATTCGAGATTATGGTTTCCGATCGTAACGGAACCCATTTCTTGAACAAAAAGTGTCGTTCTTTTTATTCTGTCTGTTGGCCTAGCTTCTGTAGACAATTTTCTATTCATTTCATGTAAAAACTCGAAAAGTCAAACAGTTGACTTTCGCGTTGACTTTTTTGTCAACCCTTTGACCAAAAGTCAACCCAGGGTCAAATTGGGCTTTTCGCATAAAAGGATTCCTTTCAAGTCCAATTTTACTTTAGAAGTGGAAATTTCAGAAAAATTCAAAGATTTGATCATAAAATCAAGCTCCTAGTGAAAAGTCAACTAGGGTTTGACTTTTGGTCAAACCTTTGACCAAAAAGATTGAAAAATACAAAAATTCAAAAATCATCTTATTTTACATTCAATTTACCTTTGGCATTTGAAATTTTACAAAAATCGATTTAGAATCAACTTTTTCCCAAATTGCGGAATTTGGTTCAAATCGAGCAAAAATGAAATTACTTCATTTCTAGTCATTTTTTTAGGTTAGTTTTCTTCATGACATTTGATCTAGAGATCATCTTATATTCAAATTTTGAACCAATTTTGTGATTCCAAGTCAAACACAAAAACCCCCAATTTAGGCCCTAATCAGTGATTTGGATCGATTCTTCATGATTTGCGCAATTGAGACACGAATGAGCCTAATTTCATATATGAAGTCCAAATTCAAAATCAATTTTGGAAGATTCACATGAATTTGAGTCAATTTGATCAATTTTGTGATTCAATGATTAGGAAGTCTAAGAGTAATTGGACCAATTAATGCAATTCAACTTGACCCACTCTAGACTAATATTCAATTTGATGAATTGAGACTCAATTTGGTTAATTGGACATCAATTAAATTTGTTAGTCAAGCTTGGCCATGCAATTTCTCAAATTCAAGATCAATTGAGATAAACAAGTCAAATTGAGTCAATTTGTGCATGAATTACAAATCGATTCAATCCAATTTGATCCAATTCAGTATTAATGAAGTCAATTAATAATGATAGAGATCAAATTGTGCAAAATTTGGAATCAAGGATTGAACTGATTCAATCAGACCAAATTCGAGACTAATCGGCTCAACCTGGTTTGATTCAAATTGAACCAGTCTGATTGGGCTGGCCATTTTACGGTCGAAAATCCGGCGATCGACGATCTATTCTGACTAATCTAGGCCGGCCACATCCTTTTGAGCCCAAAAATGACAAAAATGCCCTTAATTGAAAATTACGAAAATGCTTCTAAGAGAAATTACTAAAATACCCTTCTTCAAGAATTAAACAAATTAATTAGGGGATGAACAAATCAATCGTGGCCATTCATTTAGAATCGATTGCGTCCGTCCATGATGCCATGTCACTAATCCTTAGCCCTTAAAGAATATTTTTAATCATTAAAAATGCATTTTGGGCCATTGGATAAATCTAAGGGCTAAGTTCCAAAATTAAGGGGGGTATATAGTGTTTTTTCCCTCCAAAATTTGAGAGGAACTGATTTTTTCAGATCTGAATTCTCTCTCTCTCTCTCTCTCTCTCTCTCTCTCTCAAAAAACTCACGTATCTCTCTCTCTAGTTCTCTCTTGGACGCCAGCCATCTCGTCTCTTCACTGGCTGTTTTCCGGCGAACCAGCACCTCACCGTCGTCCCCCACGGTGGCCCAAGACTGGTCGCAACACCAGCTGTCCGTGTCGGTGGCCGGAGCTTGCTGTTCCGGCGACTTCTTCCTCTCGGCAGCATCACCGGCGCTGCTGCCGGTGATGTGATCAGCCGGTTCAAGCGGCTGAACCGGCTGATCGGTGTCCTCCTCAGCAATCTCAAACCTCCAGCGACGTTCTTCAACATCTCTGTGCGGCTGTGGTGTTCATTCGCTCGTTGAACAGCCACCGGATCGCGTTCTTTGATTTGATTCTCCATTACAGTTCATTCGAGAGAAAACGGATCGATTCTCACTATATTTTGTGCAATCTATTATCATAGGTTGGCCAAGCTTTCCGAGACTTCTCTGTGCTGTTCTTGATCTGAATACGGAGGCCGGATCGCTCGATCACGCGTTGGAGCATCGTTAAACAAGGTAAGTGCACTTGAACATGATTCTGCAAATTCGTATCCAGGAAAACCTGCATGTTTGAGATGCTGATTTGAGCTTGTTAATGTCGAAATCTGGTGAAGTGACAAACTACAGAATCGTAAAATTCATCTTAAGCTTCGATTTGATATATTATATGCCTCGATCGGACTTGATTTGCTATGTCAAAACACTTTTAGAAATTAGGATCAGAATCTGAAACATGATGTTCAAGTCTGTTATGATATTTTCCTGATTGACGTTGTGTTGTTTGATGATTTTTTATGATTTTTTACGATCATTTTTTGAAAAAACTTTCTTCATGAAAGTTGCAGAGCACATCTTGATCTATTCATCATAAAATTTTCACAAAATTCCAAGCATGTTAGCCGCGTACGATTTGCAATGTCATGTATGTATGAATCTGGTGACAGACTAGTTTTAGACTGACCTTCGTGTGTTCTTCGATTTTCATAAATTCGTGTGTTCAAAATATGAAAAAGTTTTCTTTACAAAAGTTCACACTGAGATCGAGATCTTTCTATTGATATTAATTTCATCAAAATCGGAGGTCATTTGAATTTTAAAAGGGAATTTTCACAATCTGATCAGTATCTGTGTCCAGATCTGATTTTCATTCCTTTAGAGTTCAAAAGATGTTTCTCTGAATTTGATAAAGTTAGAGTCCTTTTTTGCGAAAAATAAAAATTACAAAGTTGTTCATTAGGGTCTCATTATGTTGACTGGAAATTTTGAGGGCCTAATAGCAATTTTTGGAGGGTCAATTTGCTTAAAATTTCATAAAAAGTCTTCACGGGTTAAAATTTCATTTGCAATTGAGTCCTTCGCGAAAACCGAATTTTATAAAAATTTGGAGGGCTTTTTAGCAAAAACTCAAAACGTGAAAGTTGTTACACACGGGGAATCTTAACTGTATAAAAATTTTCATATGGTTTGGATAAGGTTTGTTATTTTTCCCGCCATTATTTTAAAATCCATAACAGAACCGAGTCCAGCCTGTCACTAAGATCAAATTTGATATTTTCGGGAAAATCGGTTAGGATTTAGAAAAAAATGGTCTTCTTGACTCTTGATCCTCATTTCATAAGCTTTCTAATGACACCTGAATCATTTCATTTGGACATCATTAGGGTAATCAATCACATCTGAACAGAAGCAATCCGAATTAGATAATAACTGGATAAGTGGTCTTTTTATAAAGCCCACTTCTCATTGCTCGATTGACTTCGAAATAAGGCCCATGGGCTTGAATGCATGCTTATTTCATTGCTATGCATGTGTTTGTTAGATGAATGTTAGGCCCGGTGCATGTTCGGTGGGTAGCCCATTATGGTCACTTAGAACCCGACCTTAGGGGTTAATTGATATGAGTTGCCGTTTTGTGAATACAAATGGTAGCCCATTATCGTTAACCATTAATCAAATAATATTAGATGATTAGGTGGGTGATGAATCGAAATGCATGAAAAACAAAGGCCGATCCCGAGGCCCGTGCTTAATTAGTGAATTGCTTGCACCATTGTTCTTCTTTGGGTTATTCTTTCATATGTTGTTTGTCGTGAATGAATGTTATGAATGTAAACACCGACACCTGAGAGGCGGTCCATGGGAGATAATCCAAAATTGAAAAGGCCAAGGTGATTGACCGATGTCCAATCCGGTCTCGATTTGTACTCATTTGATGATGGCGATAGACCGATGTCCAATCCGGTTTAAATTTGTACTCAATTCATTCATCCTCGATCATGTCTCGGGTTTTCAATTTGTGTTGTAATAAACACCCGACGAGTTGCGGGTTTTTTACTTTCTAGCACTTAGAATTAGCTCGTCTTTTCAATACTTTGAGTGTTTACTTTATGAAATGTCTCTCAATATAATTGATTGTTTTTTTCTTTTTTCTAAACTAAGCTAGAATTAGTTTAGAATCTTAAATGAAAATATAAAAACAAAATGCATGATCACCTAGTGGATTAAGACTTTAAACATGAAAATGGTAAAGAACAAATGCATGACAACTTAGATAACAACCATGTTAAGTTTAGCGGTACCGAAATGGCATTAATAGAAATATTAACGTAAGCTAATCCCCGAACCTTTGATCTCTGATTTTCGTGGAAACCGAAACGAAATTCCCGCGTTTCGATTGGGTATTCTAGCCAACCCCCGATCTAGGCTAGCGGCGACTCCTAAAAAAAATAAAATCAATCCGCTGTCACGCGAGATATGGATTTAGGGAAAATCCATACTCATGATCAATAGGCCATATGGTTAACCAAAAGATTTATGCTTCAGTAAAATCATTTTTATGATGTGCCATATGAACCGTCTCATGAACACTTATCTCTAAACCCGCCTCATCGAGTTCGGCCCTCGAGGGGTAGGTCGCGACAATCCGTGCATCGTACGACCACCATTTCCATTTCCATTTGCTGCCATATTCTCAGCATTAGGCATTCGTTGTTGGGCTTGCTGTCCCAACAGTTCTCCCATGGTCGCTAGAGCCTGCAGAATTCCATCTATTTGGGGGTCCTGATTTGACTTCCCCTTCGAGGTCGAGGTCACAGCTGGGTTCCGAGCACTCATATTGGTATTCTAAGGGATCTTTCTGCATCACAAGAATAAGTCAATGGTCACAAACAAATATTAGCACACAACCTATTCAACCGCAATCAATCATTCACATGCGCAGGGGTGTTTCCTAGCTAACTACCCCAGCTTCAGCGCACCTTATCACTCCAGGTCTTTATTTTCGCTTGGATTTCAGAATCATTCTCCCCCATTCAATGCATAGTTCGGTTTCTTCCTCTCTTACCTATCATCCTAGAAGCCTGCCAGGAGCCACACCTTGTTCAGGTCTTCAACCCCGGCGATAACTCTTGCTAGAAGTCGCACCTTGATCAGGTCTCATGCCCCGGCGTCCACTTCATACAAGAGCCGCTCCTTGATTAGGTTCTACCTCAGTGACCACTCCCCGCCCTCATTGGATCGGGTCCTTTCAGGATTCCATAGCCTCTTCTTGGCTCAATACCGAACTTGCACTTACTAGAGGGGAACCTGCTCTGATACCAAATTAATATGTAACTCCCCTACCTCGGGGTCATTAATGTGACGTCCCGTTCATTATTATCTTTATTCACACACAAGCGGAAGCATAATTTCGGGACAATCACATTCAGAACAACAGCGGAAATTTAGACAAGTAGCATCATGAGCAAACCTTATGTTTACAGTGCATGCAAACATATTTTAACAAGCCCGTTCTTTTGGGTCATGGCAATTATCACATATTTTCATAGCCGACTATGAATAGCAAAACTTGACTTGAGTTATCCTATACCCACTACAGCTTCTCGTTCCTCGCTTCTTCACCTCCACCCCGATCCCATCTACATGGCCATCTCATATCCCACCCATGGCTTTATCCTGGAGCCGGCCCATCCGCACCACCAAAGCATCGTTGAACCCACATAGGCATCTAACCTATTCTCCATTCGCATAGCGATACCACGCCACGTATGGATGAGGCACCAAGTCCGTTAGGCCCTCATCGAACATCACAAGCGTCGTGATTCGACGGTAGGCACGGTCTTCTCTGACATCTATCACGATGAGCACTTCGGCTCTCTACTCCACGAGATTGCCAATGCGGGCTGGGGGAGATGTCATCTTATAGACCTGAAAAGGGAAACAACAGGGATGAGTCGGGGAGACTTAGCAAATGAAAATACTAATATCAAGTGAGGATATATTGATCGCCGTTAACATAAGTCGGCCCTTACCGTACTCGCATCGGTGGCAGATCAATAGCAAAATTCAAACAAGAGAACATCATGCATGGCCACATCATGTACACTTTACCAACCAAGGCTCAATTCTATCTCAAAACAACATCAAACATGAAATATGATTAAACTAAGAAAATGAATCAACTACGACCAACCAAACGACCGAGAAACGGTCCAAGCAAGCCACGTCACAACGCATCTCAATATCCTTTCCAGATATTAGGGAATTCACTTACTCAACGACAAACAAAACTAGAGAATGGGGTTAAAGACGGGTGAGCTTGGAAAATTTCGAGCTTTCTCCTTGCTTTCTTCTTGCTTGGCCGAGGAAAACTAGGCCTACAAAGGCCAAACCGTGGGCTCTTGGGTGGAAACGAGGAGAAACACGGGTCAGTTCGGGACTTTTTTGGGCATGAGCTTCTCGGGCCAACACGTGAGAAAAACTAGAAACAAAAAGAGAGGAAGATGGTAAATGGTGTTCGCGTGAGATGGTGGCGTGAGGAGAGAGAAGGAGGGTGTCTTGCTATTTATAGAACTCTTACAAAACCCTAGAAAACCCTAGAATTAAGCCAATAAGAGAGAGCTTTTAAGTCAAAAATAATGATGCATGCATTAAATGCTCTTAATGAACTAAAATGATGAAGAGGCCAAGCTTATCTTCACCTCATTGGCTCTCTCTCTCTCTCCTCTCGGCTTCTCTATCTCTTTCTCCCTCTCTCTCTCTCCTCTTGGTCAAATGGCCTTTCTCGACTCTTCCTTGGCTTGGCCATTAATGCATGTCATGATGGTGATGCCTCTAAAGTCTAACTAATTAATGCAAGTCATGATGAAGAAAGCCTCAAAGTCTTCGTTCATTTATTGCATATCATCATGACGGGAGGCCTCAAAGTCCAAGCTAATTAATATGGCTTGGAGAAGAAGATTTGACTTGGTCTAACCTTATCTTCTAGTTCATTCTACAATTTTCCAAACCGTAAAGCCAATCTAAGTCCTCAGAAAATGCTTGTTCCACCTACAATTAACTCGGGTCAACCGGCGAAGCGGTGCATCGATCGCTACCAACCACTGATGCTGACGTCATTGTGACGTCAGCGAGGTGCGGATCTTGTTGATCCGAATCCTAGCTGACCCGAACTGGAGACCGGTTGACCGTTGACCTGATCTAGTTGACCATTAACCCAACCCGGAGACCTATTTACCCGACCTGATCAACAGTTGGACCGGTCAAACTAGTCAAATCGGACAGGTTCAGACCAACCAAAATTACCCTAGCGTAGTTTTTTGGCCCATACGATCGCATTTGAACTCCGATTTGGGAGTTCTTGCTATCGGCATGCTCGTATCAGAATGTTCTACGTTATAGTATATTCATATGACATGTTTACTGCACTTATGAATGTGAAAATGCACGATGAACCCTATGTATGCGTACTTTAGGATATATTTTTTTGGCATTTTCTCTAGTATTTCTCTATGGTTTTTGAAATACAAGTGCTAGGTCACATGTATATGAATAAGCATTTCCTATATTAATGTATTATGGATTATGAGTAATCCTTTTTGTTCTGCATTGGTTGCATGAATAATGATACATTGGAGTCGCACTCCAATAATCCCAAGAATGACGGCTCAAAAGGAGAGGCTTGAGAAATTTAGAATCAAGTTAACTCTTTATCAATGGGACGCTAGTGATAACATGATAACACACATCATCAAGGTCAACAAAATAATACAAGATATCATTTGGAATGATTTCAAAATGCTAGAATATGTGATGGTCAGAGCCCTCAATACACTATTCCTAAGGAGTTGGGAAGAATGCTTGATAAGATTGGAGAAACCTTAAAGGGTCCAAGTTATAAGATGCTTGTAGAGAATTTTCTCAAGAGTACATAAGGGTTGGGGCAATAAGGACGTCAACCCTTGCATTGAATAGGTCTCGGCGCAAACCATGGCCCGAATCTAGGAGTTTTCCGGGAGCCTCTATTGTTGTTCCAAAGAAAATGAAATTCCTTAAGGAATTTCATGAGTCTTTATATATGTTGGATATGTACACTTGATATTATTCCTTTAGGATTTGGAATCACTTATGATATGTTTCAAGTTCATATTAGATGTTCTTGAATATTTGTGAATATGTTATAAAATATATGGTTATGGAAATTTATGGCCTTTTATTTGATAATGCCATATTATATGGCATGTTATGTGGGAAGTTCTTAAAAGTTTGTATAACTTTTGAAGAACCAAATTCCTTTTACATAAATGATTATGCTAATGACAATTTCAAATTAGGATTCTTAGATGATGATTGGAAACTTAGTGACCTGTCGACTCTAAGACCTTTTATGAAACTATTCATTAATGTGATTAGTTTATGTAATTATGATACTGATGAAGCATTAAGATAGGCATTAATAATTCGCGCATATATGTCTTAAATGTTCAAATATAATGGCTTCAGCAACCAAGAACATAGTGGCTGAACTTAATAAGGGAGAAAAATTGAATTGTGACAATTATGAGATTTGGAGTCTCAAAATTCAATATGTATTGGAAGAGCAAAAGGCACTCGAAGCTCTTAACCAAGTTGTAGAAGAACCTGAGGATGAGACTACTGACCAGTACAAAAGGGATAAAGATGCTTTTGCTGTTTGGAAAAGAAATAACTCTCTTGCTCGCATTACATTGCTAAGAAACATGGACAATGACATCATGCTAGAGTTCGGACATTTTAAGAACATCAAAGATATGTGGGCCGCATTGGCAACAAGATTTGGTCGAACTTCTGTGACCAAATTGAGACAGTTCACTATTCGTTTCAACTCACACAAGATGTCTCATGGAAATATCATGAAACAATATTTGAGACAGATATCGAATATGATAAGTGAGCTTAAGGATGCCGGTCATATACTCACTTATGAACAATAGGTACAGGTAGTAATCTGCTTATTGCCTCAAAGCCGGGAACATATAAAGATCCATAATAAGGGTATCAAGACCTTCAAGGATTCTATGTGATATCTTGAGCTAGAAGAAGACTGCCTCATGGCGGCTAAGTCAGAAACTGATATTTACTTTGCTAGTTCTAGCTCGCATGGAGTTTTGGGCTCCAAGTAGAAAGGCAAGGGAGCAAGTTCTTTAGAGAAGAAACTAAGGCTCAACCAACGGGAGAAAAAAAAACATCCTTTCGAGAAGAAAATTTCAAGGGTGAAATATTACAATTATAGCAAGAAGAGTCCCTTTGCTCGTTACTGTGATAAGCTAAAGAAGGTAGAAACCCTTAGCATTCATAAAAGTACTACTTATGTATCTAGTTCAGTATTTCTAACGGAATCTAATCCTTTGTGGATTGTAGACTTGGAAGCCACGGACCATGTAACGAAGGGCAGAGAAACCTTCATGAAGTTCCGACGAGTTCTATAAGGAATGGAGTGGATATATGTGGGGAATAATTCAAGAGTTAAGGTCAGAGACATTGGCACTTGTCAACTACTGATGCGCGGTGAACACACATTGTTCCTACATGACGTGTTATTTGCTCCAGAGATTCATCGAAATTTAGTTTCAGTATTGGTTTTAGCAAGACTTGGTTTTAATGTAAACTTCTATAACAGCGGTGCAGACTTGTCTTTAGGTACAAGTTATTGTGGTTACGGATATTTTTTTGGATGGTTTCATTGTATTAGATCTTAACTATTGTGAAGTTAATGTTAATTATTCCTTAGTTACTGTTGACACCTAATTTTTAGCCGACACGTTATTAAAAATAGAAAATTCGAGATTATGGTTTCCGATCGCGACAGAGCCTGTTTCTTGAACAAAAAGTGTCGTTTTTTAATTCTGTCTATTGGCCTAGCTTTTGTAAGCGATTTTCTATTCATTTCATGCAAAAACCCGAAAAATCAAATGGTTGACTTTTGCGTTGACTTTTTGGTCAACCCTTTGACCAAAAGTCAACCCTAGGTCAAATTGGGGCTTTTCGCATAAAAAGATTTCTTTCAAGTCCAATTTCACTTTAGAAGTGGAAATTTCAGAAAAATTCTAAGATTTGATCATAAAATCAAACTCCTAGTGAAAAGTCAACTAGGGTTTGACTTTTGGTCAAACTTTTGACCAAAAAAATTGAAAAATAGAAAAATCCAAAAATCATCTTATTTTACATTCAATTTACCTTTAGCATTTGAAATTTTACAAAAATCGATTTAGAATCAACTTTTTCCCAAATTGCGGAATTTGATTCAAATCAGCCAAAAATGAAATTACTTCATTTCTAGTCATTTTTTAGGTTAGTTTTCTTCACGACATTTGATCTAGAGGTCATCTTATATTCAATTTTTAAACCAATTTTGTAATTCCAAGCCAAACACAAAAACCCCCAATTTTGGCTATAATCAGTGATTTTGGTCGATTCTTCATGATGTGCGCAATTGAGGCACGAATGAGCCTAATTTCTTATATGAAATCTAAATTCAAAATCAATTTTGAAAGATTCACATGAATTTGAGTCAATTTGATCAATTTAGTGATCCAATGATAAAAAGGTCTAAGAGTAATCGGTCTAATTAGTGCAATTCAACTTGACCCACTCTAGACTAATATTCAATTTGATGAATTGAGACTCAATTTGATTAATTGGACTTCAATTAAATTTGTTAGTTAAGCTTGGCCATGCAATTTCCCAAATTCAAGATCAATTGAGACAAACAAGTCAAATTAAGTCAATTTGTGCATGAATTACAAATCGACCCAATCCGATTTGATCTAATTCAGTATTAATGGAGTCAATTAATCATGATAGAGATTAAATTGTGCAAGATTGGAATTAAGGGTTGAACTGATTCAATCAGGCCAAATTCAAGGCTAACCGGCTCAACCCGGTTTGATTCAAATTGAGCCAATCCGATCGGACTGGCCATTTTCGGTCGAAAAATTTCGACGATCGATGGTCCGTTTGGACCAACCAAGATCGGCCACATCCTCTTGAGCGCGAAAATAAAAAAAATGCCCTTAATTGAGAATTACAAAAAATGCCCCTAAGAGAAATGACAAAAGTGCCCTTCTTCAAGAATTAAGCAAATTAATTAGGGGATAAGCAAATCAATCATGGCCATTCATTTAGAATTGATCATGTCCATCCATGATGCCATGTCACCAATCCTTAGCCTTTAAGGAATATTCTTAATCATTAAGGATGCATTTTGGGCCATTGGATTAATCAAAGGGGTAGAATTCAAAGTTGAGGGAAGTATATAGTGTTTTTCCCTCCAAAAATTAGTGGGGGACTCATTTTTTCCAGATCTGAATTCTCTCTCTCTCTCTCTCTCTCTCTCTCTCTCTCTCTCTCTCTTTTCGTCTCACGTTATCTCTCTCTCTCGTAATCTCTCTCGGTGACCGCCCTTCCGCCTCCTCGCCGGCCGCTTTCCGGCGAGTTGCCGCCCCACTGTCGTCCCCTACAGTGGTCCAAGGCTGGTCGCAACACCAGCTGACCTCGCTGGTGGCCGGAGCTTGCTGTTCCGGCGGTTTCATCTTCACGGCAGCATCACCGGCATTACCACCGGTGACTTGATCAGCCGGTTCAAGCTGTTGAACCGGCTAACCGGCGTTCCTTCCGGCGATCCAGAGCGTCCAGCAGCGTTCCTCGGCGTTTTTATGTCGCTGTGGTGGCCGGCTTCTCGTTGAACGGCCACCGGATCGCATCTTTGATTTGATTTTTTGCTGATTAGTCCATTTGTGAGAAAACGAATCAATTCTCACGATATTTCGTACACTCTATTGTCATAGGTTGGCCGAGCTTTCCGAGACTTCTCCGTGTCTTTTCTGATCTGAATACGGAGGCCGGATCGCTCGATCGAGCATTGGAGCATTGTTAAACAAGGTAAGAACACTTGAGCATGATTCTGTAAATTCGTGTCCAGTAAAACCTGCATGTTTGAGATGCTGATTTGAGCTTGTTAATGTCGAAATCTGATGAAGTGACGAACTAGAAAATCGTAGAGCTCGTCTTAAGCTTTGATTTGATATATCATATGCCTCGATCGGACTTGATTTGCTATGTCAAAACACTTTTAGAAGTTAGGATCAGAATCTGAAACATATTGTTCAAGTCTATTCTGATATCTTCCTGATTGACGTTGTGTTGTTTGATGATTTTTTATGATTTTTTACGATCATTTTTTGAAAAAGCTTCCTTCATAAAAGTTGTAGAGCACATCCTGATCTGTTCATCATAAAATTTTCAGAAAATTCTGAGTATTTTAGCCTCGTACGATTTGCAACGTCATATACATATGAATCTTGTGACAGTCGAGTTTTAGACTGACCTCCATGTGTTCTTCGATTTTTATAAATTCGTGTGTTCAAAATATGAAAAACGTTTCTTCACAAAAGTTCATATTGAGTTCGAGATCTTTCTATCGATACTAATTTCATCAAAATCGGAGGTCATTTGAATTTTCAAAAGGAATTCCCATGATCCGATCAGTATCTGTGTCCAGATCTGATTTTCATTCCTTTGGAGTTCAAAAGATGTTTCTCCGAATTTGATAAAGTTAGAGTCCTTTTTTACAAAAAATCAAAATTACAAAGTTGTTCATTGAGGTCTCATTATGTTGACTAGAAATTTTGAGGACCTAATAACAGTTTTTGGAGGGCCAATTTGCTTAAAATCTCATGAAAGGTCTTCACGGGTTAAAACTTCATTTGCAGTTGAGTCCTTCGAGAAAATTGAATTTTATAAAAATTTGGAGGACTTTTTAGCAAAAACTCAAAACATGAAAGTTGTTGCACACGGGGAATCCTAACTGCACAAAAATTTTCATGTGGTTTTGATAAGGTTTGTTATTTTTCCCGCCATTATTTTGAAATCCATAACAGAACCGAGTTCAGTCTGTCACTGAGATCAAATTTGATATTTTCGGGAAAATTGGCTAGGATTTAGAAAAAATAGTCTTCTTGACTTTTGATCCTCATGTCATAAGCTTTCTAATGACACCTGAATCACTTCACTTGAACATCATTAGGGCAGTTAATCACAACCGAACAAAATCAATCCGAATTAGATATTAACTGAATAAGTGGTCTTTTTTATAAAGCCCACTTCTCATTGTTTGATTGGCTTCGAAATAAGGCCCATGGGCTTGAATGCATGCTCATTCTATTATTATGCATGTGTTTGTTAGATGAATGTTAGGCCCGGTGAATGTTCGGCGAGTAGCCCATCATGGTCATTTAGAACCCGACTTTAGGGGTTAATTGATATGAGTTGCCGTTTTGTGAATGCAAATGGTAGCCCATTATCATTCACCATTAATTAAACAATGTTAGGTGATTAAGTGGGTGATGAATCGAAACGCATGAAAAACAAAGGCCGATCCCGAGGCCCGTGCTTAATTAGTGAATTGCTTGCACCATTTTTTTTTTCATATGTTGTTTGTCGTGAATGGATGTTATGAATGTAAACACCGACACCCGAGAGACGGTCCATAGGAGATAATCCAAAATTGAAAAGGCCAAGGTGATTGACCGATGTCCAATCCGGTCTCGATTTGTACTCATATGATGATGGTGCTAGACCGATGTCCAATCCGGTTTCAATTTGTACTGAATTCATTCATCCTCGATCATGTCTCGGGTTTTCAATTCATGTTGTAATAAACACCCGACGAGTTGCGGGTTTTTACTTTCTCGCACTTAGAATTAGTTTGTATTTTCAATACTTCGAGTGTTTACTCTATGAAATGTCTTTCAATACAATTGATTGTTTCTTCTTTTTCTAGACTAAGATAGGATTAGTTTAGAATCTTAATTGAAAATAAAAAAACAAGATGCATGATCATTTAGTGGACTAAGACTTTGGCATAAAAGTAATAAAGAAAAAATGCATGACAACTTAGATAACAACCATGTTAAGTTTAGCGGTACCGAAAGGGCGTTAATAGAAATATTAACGTAAGCTAGTCCCCGAACCTTTGATCTCTGGTTTTCGTAGAAACCGAAACGAAATTCCCGCGTTTCGGTTGGGTATTCTCGCCGACCCCCGATCTAGGCTAGTGGCGACTCCTAAAAAATAAAATAAAATCGATCCGCTGTCACGCGAGATATGGATTTAGGGAAAATCTACGTTCATGATCAATGGGTCATATGGCTAAACAAAAGATTTACAATTCAGTAAAATCATTTTTTATGAGGTGCCATATGAACCGTCTCATGATCACTTATCTCTAAACCCACCTCATCGAGCTCGGCCCTCGAGGGGTAGGTCGCGACAGGTTTGGCGACTCCACTAGGGACTAGGTTACAAACCTAAGTGGATTAAAGCCGTAATAAACTTGATTGGTTGTTATCTCACTCGCCTACATTTTGTAGCATCGACTGCATGTCAAAGTCGCGTGGAAAATGAGGTTAGTCCATCAACCATGTGTTAAATGGTTTTGTAGCTGGGAGCCATAAGGGGTGGAGTGAATGAAAACCCTTTGGTTTGTAGGTGGCGTTCGGGTGAATGTCGAATGTATGAGATTATATTGAAGTGTTGTTTGCTTTAGATTTAAATGCATGTTTACTTGTTTTAGCACGACACAATGCACCCACGTCCCGCGGTCTAAAACCCCGGATCGCTTTAGGGCACCTTTAGGAGGTATTAAGAGTGGAATCCGCATGTGAATTCATGTGATAATCCATTCTTCAATACCGCTCATCTTGATTAGTAAGAAGTGCACCGGCCGACGTTAGTAGCGGTGGGTAAACTCTTTTTATCTAATTGAGGTGGGGACCTTAAACCTTTAGAATCCTACCCTTAAATGTCAAAACTCACATGTCCTCATGCGATGTGTCGATGTGTTTGCCATTTTATCTTCATGGTAAGGTTGATTATATCGTTCTACAATTTCAATTACGCCATGTCAATTCCATGTTATATTCTTTTCTATAATGCGTGGTGATTAATCTCGATGCCCCAAATTAGGATTAGTCAAAATGGATATGTCGGAGATTCGAATCATCCCCGTATCAAGAGCTCTTGTGACCATGTGTGAAAGTCTCGAGTCAAAGCAAAAGGATTACGTGGAAAAGAGAATCGGATATCTTCCCGCACTCTTGTACATCGAACCTCGTATCGCCATGATCAAAGCATTGTCCCATTTTTGGAACTCAAAGATATCCACTTTTGTGTTTGGTCGAAATGAGTTGACCCCTACAATTGAGGAGTACGATATTGCCATTGGTAGAGTCGGGTCTTTTGGTCTAGTTAGTCCTCCAATAGATATAGATCAAATAACTCTTTTGAGTCAATTCTTAGGAATCGATATTCTCCAAATCAAAGGTGTTCTTAGAGGAAATTCCAATGCACTTTCTTTCACATTCTTAGAACGACATTTTTCTAGCTTGCCAAAAGAATCGGGTAATCAAATTCCTCGAGTTTTTCTCTTAGCATTCTTTGGTTTTGTGGTTTTTCCATTTACCAAAAAGACCATGGATCCTTTAGTAGTTCACATTGTCAATCAAGTGTGTATGTTCAAAAGATTCTCCAATATGATCTTAGGCGAGACTTTCGTATCACTCAATAAGTTCAAACAAAGCAGAAATAGTGTTTTTAGAGCCTCAATAGGTTTACTCCAAATTTGGTTGGTTTCTCACCTCAAAGATTTTGGTTTGAGCTTGAAAATCATAGATGTGTCCAAATATTGTCATCCTATCTCGCTCTTCCGAGAAAAGGAAAAAATCTTTCCCTTTTGGTCATTCTCAACTTGGTTTAGTTTTTTCAAGAACCTTGTTCCAAATCAAATCCAATGGCATGTTCGTTGGCTTGGAAATGAAAGATGAGGGTGAAACTGTAAACATTCTTTGAGTTAAGATTTCAAGAGATCGCTTAAAAAAATCCCTATCCCTTTCACAAGAGACGTATGTGAATAAAATCCTTGAGCACTTTCGTATGCAAGACTGTAAATCGATAGATGCTCCTATTGCAATGTGAAGCATTGAGCGACAGAATGTGCCCTAAGACTCCACAAGAAAAAGAGCAAATGGAACAAGTTCTGTATGCTAGTGCAGTCGGAAGCTTGATGTATGCTTTAATTTGTACGAGGCATGATATTTGTTATATAGTTAAAATGGTAAGTAGATGCCACTTCAATACAGGTCAAGCACATTGGATCGCCGTCAAAAGAATCCTGAGATATCAAAAGCGAAGTACCGACTATGCGCTGACTTATCAAGGAAGTTATCTATACCTTGAAGGCTATACTGATGCTGACTAGGGAGGAGATTTAAAGAAAAGAAAATCCACCTCTGGATATATGTTTTTACTTAATAATTGTGCCATATTTTGAAGTAGTAAGAAGCAATAGTGTGCGGCCTTATCCACAATGGAAGCCGAGTTCGTGGCTCCATTAGCAACGGCACAAGAAACTGTTTGGCTTGAAAGATTTTTGGATCACGTAGGTGTTACTAAGAATGTTGTAAACCCATTATTGGTCTATTGTGATAGCCAAGCAGTAATAACGTACACTAAAGATCCCAAGTATCATGGAAAGACCAAACATATAGATATCAGATATAATTATGTTAAGGACATGATTGCTCGAAAGGAAACGAACACGCAGTACATATCTACACAAAAGATAATAGTAGATCTTATGACGAAGTCGATTCCTAGAGAAGTTTTACATGGTCATGTGAGATCTCTAGGACTATGTGGAATATGATGTACTAAATATTGTAAATTTCCCTGAATGTTCACTATTAATGAAGTTTGTTATTATCAATGCCTATGAGTTTGTATGACATTTATGAATATCGATGTTGAGTGCATTATATTGAAAAGGTATGTCGGACATATAAGAGATTAGCCCACTCACACGAGTAATTGCCTCTACTCACTATGTGATAAATATAAATGAGATAGTTTTAAGTTTGTTATCTATGTGATAATTGAGAGCTTAGGCTTGAAGTATGGACGTCGCCTTCACAAAATGTTAAGATGAGGACATATAGATTATTATGTCCAAAAGTGAAATGACGTACATATTTCACTTTACCTGTCTTTAATGCCAGATATGAGTTTTGATTGATGCTTATGAATAGAGTAGATTTATAAACTCAAGTTAGACATTGAGTATGTTGAACTATCATATGTATGGTATTAAGAGTAAAGACATACACTCTGTGGAAAAGGAGAGAATACTGTAATACGTATTTTATATTACGTATGCATGTGAGACTCTTGCGGAAAATATTTCCTCAATTAAGTGCTCTCATGACTCTTATTTATTCTCAAAATTTCTATTCAATGTTTGTTTTCTTAGGATGTTGCCAATGATCATGATAATTCGGTCTAATGGGGCATTTGTAGATAAGCGAGTTGGACTAAAATGGAGAGGTTTAAGGAAAGAGGAAGATCAATTTATTTTATAATGTTACATTCTATATTTGTATTCACAGGTCGACCAATTATGATTTTGAGTAAATCATAATGGTATATACAATATACGAGATACTAAAAGAGATCAAGAGAGATACAAATGTGGTTGATTCTACTCTGCCCAATTTGAGATGTTATATATTCCTAACAAATGTATAGCAATAAGCTCTCCTAGTATGCTGGTCACACGGATTATTTGCCAATATGAATTGTCGCGCCACGCTTTCACGTGCTAGAATGGAGGTATTTTTTCTACACGGATCTCTCCCAGATCATACCTCACGTGACAGCGGGGTTCATTTGATTTAAACTTGGACTTGGAGTCGATACTAGTCATTTACAGTAGGTTGACTAGAAATATAATCGAGGTACGGGAGAAATACCACTATCCTACGAACCAGAGATTCTAAATAAGGGACTTGGTTATATTAACGATCCCAAATTGAGACCATTAACGCCCTTTCGGTACCTAAAAACGATATGGCATGTCTAACGTGTCACACGAATTTCTAAGGTCAATTCACTAATATAATCATGAACAAACAATTAAGCACCCAAGAATTAAGTGCACAATCAATGGCAAATCAATCATAGCAATCCTAATTTGGCCACTAAAAATGAAAATCAAGCAAAATACCAAAACTCTAAAGAAGTTCTAATAGCTTGTTCATTTCATAATTTACACATTTTTAGGGTTTTAGGATTTTTTAGGGGTTATAACCCTTAAATTTGAAATTTTCCAAAAATGTCATGCCCCGAACCCCATCAAGCCCATGACATACCTCTATGGTCGAATATCGCGACGTCCCAGGAAGTTGCCGACCCCACACATCAGAAATAAAGCACCAGCGAAAGCTACAAACACCCGAATAATATTGACTAGGGGTAAAAAGGAGAATGTACTTTCATTACCATTACAAACTTATACAATATCCACCATTTACAATCCATATAATATACATGCACACCGAACTTCTAAACTATACACCACCGATATCAAAAAGGTCAGTAGCCTGAATACCCTAGCTCCAAAAATGGGACACTTAAAAAGGTTTACTCAACCCCTAAACTAGCCCCTGCGCCCCCTGGATGGCGTCCACTCCGAGTCTGACTCACCAGAAACCGAGTCTGAATTCTCCTGAGCCACCTGCTCATATGAGGACTCAAAGTCCGCCTCGATCTCAATCGGGTTGTCCTCATCACCCGACTCTAGCGTAACCTCAATCCATTCTTCCTCTTCGGACTCCTCATTTGGCTCTTCTTCAGGCTCATCCTCAGGTTCCTCTTCTGGTTCTAACTCCGGCTCTTCTTCTGGTTCGTTTTCGGGTTCTTCTTCCGGTACTTCTTTAGGCTCTCCTTCGGGGTCTTCTTCTCCGAGTTCCTCCTCTAGTATTACATCTAGATCTACTTCCGTATGATCATACACTGCCTGTGATTCCTCCAGCTCCGGATGAGGCTCAACCATGGAAGGTTTAGGTGCTGTAGGGCCAAACTCATCCATCCTGTCCTGAAAACACCAGGCGATATAGGTGTGAGCTTGCCAGAGAGGTTACCCTATATCTACCCAGACTATGGTCGTATGCTTAATCCAAGTCATATTCGCATCTATCAGATACTCTACCACGTTGTGGTCAGTGTGCATCGGTATTACAAAATGCTGAGGCAACGGCGAGGGAAGATTCATGATTCAGGCCAGGGTTCTGAAATTATTTGATTGAAACAACCATGAGACACGTCTCAGCAAGTAAACACCCCTACCTAGGTGTCGCGACCTGCCCCTCGAGGGCCGGAGCTCGGATGAGGCGGGTTTAGAGATAAGTGTTCATGAGATGGTTCATACGGCATCTTATAAAAATGATTCTACTGAAGTATAAATCTTTTGTTTAGCCATATGACCCATTGATCATGAACGTGGATTTTCCCTAAATCCATATCTCGCGTGACAGCGGATCAATTTTATTTTTTAAGGAGTCGCCACTAGCCTAGGTCGGGGGTCGGCTAGAATACCCAACCGAAACGCGGGAATTTCGTTTCGGTTTCTACGAAAACCAGAGATCAAAGGTTCGGGGACTAGCTTACGTTAATATTTCTATTAACGCCCTTTCGGTACCGCTAAACTTAACATGGTTGTTATCTAAATTGTCATGCATTTTTTTTTACCATTTTCATGCCAAAGTCTTAGTCCACTAGGTGATCATGCATCTTGTTTTTGTATTTTCATTTGAGATTCTAAACTAATCCTATCTTAGTCTAGAAAAAGAAAGAAATAATCAATTGTATTGAAAGACATTTCTTAAAGTAAACACTCGAAATATTGAAAAGACGAGCTAATTCTAAGTGCGAGAAAGTAAAAAAAAGTAAGAACCCGCAACTCGTCGGGTGTTTATTACAACACGAATTGAAAACCCGAGACATGATCGGGGATGAATGAATTAAGTACAAATTGAAACCGGATTGGACATCGGTTTGGAACCATCAAAATGAATACAAATCGAGACCGGATTGGACATCGGTCAATCACCTTGGTCTTCTATTTCGGATTATTCTTCCTTGGACCGCCTCTCGGGTGTCGGTGTTTACATTCATACATTCATTCATGAAAAGACAACGCATGAAAGAACAATGTTGCAATCAATCACTAATTGAACACGGGCCTCGGGATCGGCCTTTGTTTTTCATACAATTCGATTCATCACCCAACTAATCACCTAACATTGTTTGATTAATGGTTAATGATAATGAGCTACCATTTGCATTCACAAAACGGTAACTTATATCAATTAACCCCTAAAGTCGGGTTCTAGTGACCATGAATGGGCTACCCGTCGAACATGCACCGGGCCTAACATTCATCTAACAAACACATGCATGATGATAGATAAGCATGCATTCAAGCCCATGGGCCTTGTTTCAAATCCAATCAAACAATGAGAAGTGGGCTTTATAAAAAAGACCACTTATTCAATTAATGCCTAATTCGGATTGAATCTGTTCAAGTCTGATTAACTATCCTAATGACGTCCAAATGAAGTGATTCAGGTGCCATTAGAAAGCTTATAACATGAGGATCAAAATTCAAGAAGACCATTTTTTTCTAAATTCTAGCCAATTTTCCCGAAAATGCAGAATTAAATCTCAGTGACAGGCTGGACTCGGTTCAGTTACGAATTTCAAATTAAAGGCGGGAAAAATAACAAACCTTATCAAAAACGAGAGAAAATTTTTGTGCGGTTAGGATTCCCTGTGTGCAACAACTTTCATGTTTTGAGTTTTTACTTAAAAGCCCTCCAAATTTTTATAAAATTCGGTTTTCGCAAGGGACTCAATTGCAAATGGAATTTTAACCCGAAAAGACTTTTCAAGCAAATTGACCCTCCAAAAATTGCAATTAGGTCCTCAAAATTTCCAATTGACATAATGAGACCCCAATGAGCAACTTTGAAGTTTTGATTTTTTGTAAAAAAGGACTCTAACTTCATCAAATTCGGAGAAACATCTTTTGAACTCCAAAGGAATGAAAATCAGATCTGGACACAGATTCTGATCAAATTATGAGAATTCCTTTTGAAAATTCAAATGATCTCTGATTTTGATGAAATTAGTATCAATTGAAAGATCTTGATCTCAGGAAGAACTTTCGTGAAGAAAATTTTTTCATATCTCGAACACACGAATTTATGAACATCGAAGAACACACAAAGGTCGACTGAAACTAGCATGAAACCAGATTTACATGCATATGACGTTGCAAATCGTACTAGGCTAACATGCTCAAAATTTTGTGAAAATTTTATGATGAACAGATCAGGATGTGTTCTACAAATCTCATGAAGGAAGTTTTTCCAGAAAATGATCGTAGAAAATCGTAAAATTCATCCAACAGCACAACATCAGTCAGGGAATCATCAGAACAGACTTGAGCAACATATTCCAGATTCTGATCCTAACTTCTAAAAATTTTTTGACATAGCAAATGAAGTCCGATCGAGGCATATGATATATCAAATCGAAGCTTAAGACGAGTTCTACGACTCTCTAGTTTATCACTTCATCAGATTTCGACATTAATAAGCTCAAAACAGCATCTCAAGCCAACAGGTTTCACTGAACACGAATTTACAGAGTTGTGTTTAAGCGTTCTTACCTTGTCTCACGATGATCCAACGCTCAAGCGAGCGATCTGGCCTCCGTATTCTGATCTGGAATAGCACGGAGAGGCCTCGGAAAGCTCGGCCAACCTACGACAATGGATTGCACGAGATAATGTGAGATTCAACTCTTGTTCACACGAATAGACTAATCAGTAAAAGTTGAGGAAAATGATGTGATCCGGTGGCCGTTCGGTGCGAGGCCGGCCACCACAGCGACTTAAGGACGCCAAGGGATGTAGTCGGAAGCTTCGGATCGCCGGAGGAGGTCGCCGGAAGGCCGGATCAGCCGGTTGAGGCAGCTGATCACATCACCGGCGGTATTGCCGATGATGTTGCCGAGAAGAAAAACTCGCCGGAGGAAGGTGCTCCGGCCACCAGCGAAGGCGGCTGGTGTTGCGACCAGCCTTGGACCACCGTGGGGGGCGTCGGTGGGGCGGCGGCTCGCCGGAAAATGGCCGGCAAGGGGCCGGAAGGCCGGCGGCCGAGAGGGAGCTCGAGTGAGAGGGAGGTGATCGTGAGAGGGAGAGAGAGAGAGAGAGAGAGAGAGAGAGAGAGAGAGAGAGAGAGAAACTAGATCTGAAAATGAACCCCCCCTTTGATTTTTGGAGGGAAAAAACTATATACCCCTTCCAACTTTGAATTCTAGCCCTTAGATTGATCAAATGGTCCAAAATGCATCCTTAATGATTAAGAATATTCCTTAGAGGCTAAGGATTGATGACATGGCATTATGGATGGACATGATCAATTCTAAATGAATGGCCATGATTGATTTGCTAATCCCCTAATTAATTTGTTTAATGCTTGAGGAAGGGTATTTTGGTCATTCTTAATCAAGGGGATTTTTGTCATTTTTGATTAAGGGCATTTTTGTCATTTTTGTACTCAAGAGGATATGACTGACCTTGGTTGGTCCGACCGGGTTATCAATTATCAAAATTTTCGACCCGAAAATGACTAGTCCGATCGGATTAGTTCAATTTGAATTAAACCGATTTGAGTCAATTAGCTCTAAATTTGGGTAATTGCATGCCCGAGCTAGACTAACAAGTTTAATTGAAGTCTAATTAAACAAATTGAGTCTCAATTCATCAAATTGAATATTAGTCTAGAGTGGGTCAAGTTGAATTGCATTAATTAGACCAATCACTCTTAGACTTCCTAATCATTGGATCACCAAATTGGTCAAATTGACCCAAATTCATGTGATTCTTCCAAAATTGATTTTGAATTTGGGTTTCATATAAGAAATCAGGTTCAATCGTGTCTCAATTGCTCACATCATGAAGAATCGATCAAAATCACTGATTAGGGCTAAAATTGGGGGTTTTTGTGTTTGGCTTGGAATCACAAAATTGGTTCAAAAATTGAATATAAAATGACCTCTAGATCAAATGTCGTGAAGAACACTAATCTAAAAAATGACTAGAAATGAAGTAATTTTATTTTTGGCCGATTTGAATCAAATTTCGCAATTTGGGAAAAAGTTGATTCTAAATCGATTTTTGTAAAATTTCTAATGCCAAAGGTAAATTGAAAGTAAAATAAGATGATTTTGGGATTTTTGAATTTTTCAATTTTTTTGGTCAAAGGTTTGACCAAAAGTCAAACCCTAGTTGACTTTTCACTAGGAGCTTGATTTTATGATCAAATCTTTGAATTTTTCTAAAATTTTCACTTCTAAAGTGAAATTGGATTTGAAAGGAATCTTTTTATGCAAAAAGCCCCAATTTGACCTGGGGTTGACTTTTGATCAAAGGGTTGACCAAAAAGTCAACGCCAAAGTCAACCATTTGACTTTTTGGGTTTTTGTACGAAATGAATAGAAAATCACTTATAAAAGCTAAACCAACAGACGGAATTAAAAAACGACACTTTTTGTTCAAGAAACGGGCTCCGTCGCGATCGGAAACCATAATCTCAAATTTTTATTTTTAATGAGCATCGGCTAAAAATTAGGTGTCAACACTAGGCCAACACGTACCTACAGACAATTCAAACACACTAACACTCAGCAACCATATAACAAGCACACAATTATACTTACCTGGGCTTTTAATGCGTATAATCTGCACGTTAGCCACAATAACACAAATTTCAACCACATGCACATTTCAAATAAATTTCCATGCCCATAGACAAAGTTGAATGTATGTCATTTCCAAACTCGGTATTCCACACGCACTCGTTCATGTACCATCATATCACTTTCATTCGACTTGCCAGCGACCCACGTTACAGTACACGCCTCAGGTCCACTATCACTCTACAGTCCCTATACGACCGTCTCAATTTCACAACACTTCTTAGCCTACATTACAGTACACGGCTCATGCTATGTCTCTTGCCCGTATTACAGTATACGCCTCAGGCTCAATATCTACCACCTACGGTACAACCCGCATTGAAGTACACGCCACAAGTTGGTAGTCTTCCGGTAATACCGAATATCATTCCGCGTTAAAGTGCATGCCTCAGGGTGGCACAATTCCCCGCTTTATAGTATATGCCTCAGGGATTTTCGTGACCACAAGCACGACATATCACATAACTTTCTCACCCATCCACGCGCATCAAATTCCCACGCATTTCACATGCTTAATTAACACATAAACATGGCCAATTTCTAGCCAATTCAATTCAGCCCGTACACGCATATAACGGGGCCACATTACAAACAATTATTCCACAATTCAATGGGCACACAAGATCGCCAATGGACCCACAATCACAGCCACAATTATGGGAAAAAATTCAATATTTCCATGTCTATTTCCAGCCACGACAATTACCACAAACCAGCAAATCCAATTCAATTCGCACGTGCATAATTAACTCGAGTTTTTGCATTTTAAGCCAAATTTCACCATTCTCGAGCGTCGTACTGCTACCGACAACCCCCAAACCAACACGTACTATTTTTTAATCACCAATATGCACTAATTCGGCCACAGGATGAACAGTAATTTGGCCACCACAGAAAATCACCATAACGGCATATTTAGGCCCGTTTTTCGCGCAATGAGCCACAATAATCACCCGGAATCATTCCGATTACCTAATCAATCATTTCTAACCTCAATTCCACTTTAAAAACTATCTCAATTCCATCCAAACCACTCAACTAAATCAGTCCAGCCATTAATCCACAATTAACCCCCAAAACTCATTAAAACGGCCCCGAACTAAACCGAAAATACCCGACGAGAGTTAGGATATCACTTACTTGTGATTCCTATGCGAAATCGAAGCCTCAACGGTGGCTGGATAGAGAGCAAACAGCAGCGGCAACAGCAACAAGCGGTAAGGGTTACCGGCGACTCACCGGCAGTCACAAGCGGCGGCGAACGGCGGCAATTGGCTGCTGGTTTTCTTGGATGCTCTTGGCTGAAAAGGGTGGCTGGTGATGGTGTTTCGGTGAGGGGGAAAAAACAGGGGAGGGAGAGAGACGGGGGTGGTGATGGCAACGCCGCGGCGTCAGGAACGACCGAGCGGCAGCTATCCGGCTCGATGGTTGAACGGCGGCAAAAGGTGTGGCTAGCTGGCCACTTCACAGTGGAAGGGGGAGGGCTTAGGCCGAGAGAGGGGTGAGGGAGAGAGAGATTGCCGTGAGAGAGGAGAGAGAGAATGAGAGGGAGAGAGAGAAAAAAATGACAATAAATATCAATGACACTAATCATTTGTGTCTACCCCTATGCCAAATGACCATCCTACCCCTCTCTCTCTATTTCCAAATCAACGGCCATGATTTGATCTTATCCTAAGATCGACGGCCAAGATTTATCCTTACTAAAAATATCCAGGGGCAAAATTGGAATTTCACAAAATCCCCATGGGCAAAATTGTCCAAAAATTTTTATCTCTAATGTAGGTGTGAAATGACCAAAATGCCTATCTCCCATTATACTTGGCCTTAACAAAATCTCAGGGGTAAAACGGTCATTTTCAATTTCTCTCCAAAATTCGAATTTTCTGAAAAATCCGGACAAATCTGAGGCTAACCAAGCTAATGAAAACATCGTCTAATTAACCTATCATGACTTTCATAATTTCCAATGCCCAAACTTGATCTCTAATTATTGATTAAATTTAATTAACGTAATTTGAGCTTATCTCGAACTAACGAGTGGCTTTTGGGAAAATTCGTACATTTGAACTGTGGCCGATACTAAATCAAGCCACGTTTAATTTCACTCGGGTTGTGACGATCTCGATTGTCACTTAATCGTGAGGATCGATCGCTAGTTCCGACGGGCACAATCGTTTGGTATAGATTTAGGGTCATTAATCAACTCATCTCGTGATCAAGCGGAATCACCCGCGATCTACTTGTGTGACAGCGGCGAACCGATCCCTAACTATCCTTGGATTGGCCTACATTGGCTCAAAATGTCACTTCGACAATTTTTATGATCGAAAGTCAATTCACGATCAAGTTTCTTTGGTCGCGCAAATTTAAATCCCTAATTAGCTTTTCCCTATTATTTAGTATTCTAGGAGTGATCAGTTTCGAATGAGATCTAACTACAAGCACGTCCATATAATTATTCATTTCATAAATCCCAAGTGGGTCAGATTTCAGAATATCACAAAAAATGCCACTTAGGCATTTTCAAAAATTCAAATTTCACTTTTTATGGCTGGCCACAATGATTTTGAATTATTTTGTGGATTTTCCAAATTCTTGATTTTTTGATTTTTTTTTTGCAAAAATTTTTAAACCGAGAATTGATTTTTTTAATGATTTTCTGAAAATTTTTATGAATCTTCCAATTTTTCAATTTTTTATTTTTCAGATTTTTTATATTTTGAATTTTTTGAATTTTTATGAATTTTCTGAATTTTTTTCTGAATTTTTTGAATTTTTTGAATTTTTTAAATTTTTTACTAAAATTTCTAATTTTCTAAAAAAATCTAATTTTTATGATTTTTTTAATTTTTTCTAATTTTTTCGATTTTTTATTTTTCTGATTTATTATTTTTTTGTAGAATTTTCAGATTTTTTATTTTTTATTTATTATTATTTTTTTAAATTTTCCCGCTGAGGAAAATGAATCGGACCGACCCAGTTCGACCCTGTTCGGCTTGGCCAAACCGGGAGTTGTCGGCGCCGATCGTCTTCTCCGGTGAGACCAGGGCCAAAAACGGCCCCGTTTGGTCTTTTTTCATTTAGGCATTTTAATGAACAATTGGTAGGCACAATTTTCAGTTTAAAGTTTTCGAGGCCGCCGGTTTGAACCCGCCGCTGACGACCTTTCGGTGACTATTTCGCCATTTCGTTTGCACCATCATCAAGTCCACATATTCTAATATCAGTTTAGTCTATTAGGTCACCGTTGGACGTTTGCCGGCCGACAAAAAACCGATTGGAAAATCCTAAGATAACACTAACCTAAATAAAATTTTCCAGAACATTAATCCTAACACTAGCCGCCCTAGCCATCTAAATCGGTTCTAACAACCATCAAAACATCAAACAAGGTCAGGGAAACAAACTTGAATGGGCCTACGGCCATGGCAATGCTCCAGCGAGGCTTTGAGTTTTCCGGCTAGGGGGTTTAATGCACGGCCAACTCGGTTTGTGCATTTTTAACCATTCAAAATGCAAACAAGCATACAAAAAATTGATTAAAACAAGCATACAAAAAAGTGATTAGAACAAGTTTTAGGCATCAATGTAACAAAATCAAGAGGAAATATGCACAAGCAAACCTAAAACCTATTCTAGAATTTATGGAGAAAATATGATCGTGAGCGAAGTTTACCTTCTTCGTCCGATGATTAAACGAAATTGTTGAGGTGATCCGCGCCTACAGTGTTGTTCCTTGACACTTGATCTTCAATCTGGTGGCTATGGCTTCGCCTAAACAGGTCTGGATGCGCCGAAACACGATCGATTTCAGGCCTTCATGGTCAGACTTTCTCGGCTGGAACGGCGAGGGGAGGTCACAGCCAACTCACGATTCGCCGGCGCCTCGTCATCTAGGGCGACGCCAAATACTCGTGGGGGGACCTTTGACCTTTCTTCTCTGGTTCTCTCTCTTTGGTCTCGCTCCTTCTCTCTCCTCTCTCTCTTCGAAATTTTGTCGAACAGGTTCCCCCTCAATGTTCCAATTTTTTTCGTTTTTGTTCATCCAAAATTCCCACCCAAAGATCGTTAGAATTGATTTCTAATCGATTATAACTGTTTTCCGACAAACAGCTAGAGATTCTCCAGTTGTTGTTCGGATCAAACATGTGTTTATTTGATCGGAAATGATCAACTAAGCCATGGGCTTGAAATGATTTTTCTTGGTTTTTACACGTTCTGGCCAAACCGGGTAGGGAGATGAACAACCAGGGTCGGGCCGAGTTGGCCCGATTGACCCAGCAGACCCAAGTTGATATAAATTTGTAAATTAAACTCAATTTTGACCCAATTTTCAAAAGTAAACCTAGAAATTGAATTCCCCATCATATTCCAAACCTAAACATATGTTTTTCTCCAATTTTTGATATAACGATGTCCAAATTTTTTCAAATTTCATATCTGGGTTATTCGGATTGAATTACCTAGGTCTGATTAACCCTAGAAATAATGATCTCACATTTCGACAATTTCATATTGGGCATGATTCCCAATTTAGGTTTAAAATTCTTAATTTTCAATTAAATTTTGGAGATTTTTTATTTTTATGTCAAATTATGTAATTGGACCGACCATTATGCAATTTAAGGTCCCAGAATCAATTGTTGTGAAGACACTATGACTTAAAAATGACTAGAAAAAATTTAATTTCATTTTTGGTTCAATTTGGGTTTAATTTTGCCCAATTTTGGGGAAAACATATACTCGATTGAGATTTTTCAAAATTGACAATGTATTTATGAAATTGGATTTAAAAGAAGACTAATGACTATTTTTATGGAATTTTCTGATTCCATTTTCTATTTTTCTTGATTTTCTTGCATATTTTGACTAAAAGAAATTAAGGAAAAATGCATAAAAATGATAAAAAAAATATTTTTTGGTTTAGAAATAGGTTTCTAGGCTTGGCCAAGATTTCTAGACCTAATTTTGAAATTTCTGAAAATATGAAAAAAAAAAAGACCTAAAAATTAGGTGTCAACATGAACTTTACAAAGAAAAGAGTTGTGTTTAGCCCATCGTGGGCGAGTGGTAGATGAAAGGCATTGTAACATCCTTACCTCGGGGTTATTAGTGTGACGTCACATTCGCTATTATCTTTGACTAAGCACAATCGGAAGCAATTAATTCGAGACAATCATAAGCAGAACAAACAATGGGATTATGACAAGTATCATGAGCAAACCTTGTATTAATATGTAACATCTTATTATTAAACACATGCGAAAACGTGTATAAACAATTCCAAACATAATAACAGCTCGAAATAAGGAAAAACATAACAGGCAAGATATATTATTGCCATTTTACTTAAACATATTTTACAAGCCCTTTTTTCACTGGCCATTCACGCACAAATCATATCACAAGTGAAGGCCGAGGTTAATCCTAGCTCCTCTACGTCATCCTTCGACTTATGGACCTAAAAAGAGAAAAAAAAACGGGGAGTGAGTCGGGGAGACTCAATGAGTAAATTCACTAATACTCGTGCAGGATGATGCCTCGTTGTTGTACTAACCCATACAAATATTTTCCCCACTTTATGTCGATGGCAAATCAATAGCAAAGACTTTAACCTTGCCCTTGCTAAGTTCACATGGAAACTCACCTTTATCCGATCACATAAATTCAGCTTCTCAATAAGCACACATACCAGCACACATATAGACTTCATTTATCACATACCGGCACACATATAAGATTCATGTATTGTCATCCTGGCTTAACTAGGGCATCCTGGCTCAACCGAGGCATCTAGCTTCATGCTAGGCATCCTGGCTCAACCAAAGCATCCCGGCTCAACCGAGACATCCTGGGGCTAGCTCACCCGAGGCATCCGGGCTCAACCAAGGCATCCTAGCTCAACTAGGGCATCCTGGCACTAGTTTACCGAGGCATCCGGGCTCAACCCAGGCATCCTAGCTTAACTAGGGCATCCCGGCGCTAGTTTACCAAGGCATCGCCGCCAACGCTATGTGACAACGATCTTCTTCTTTTATTTAGTGATCACACATCATGGTTCACACCAGCTGGTTTATTATCTTGATTTCATTAATCCATGCAATCAAACCCAAAGTCGTGCCATGCTTGTGTAATCATAATCTCTAGAACATTCGCCTAACATGCGGGTTGCAGTCGAGGGCACGTGGTTCGATCCGCCATGCCAAGCGCTGGCTTGGAGCTGAACTTGGCCAGGATCTATAGATCCTAATGTAAATCGCACTAAGCCAAACTCATTCCGTGATGCCACAACAAGAGTACGAAACCATACGACACCCCGTTTCGTGACTCGTACGTGCCTTGACTTATGATTCTGAAGCAAAATAAGAAGCATTTAACCAAACATCGAGCATCATAGACACGGTCACTACTCAAGCCAAACTCATAACATCACGTCCTATCCTCTTATAAATCAACAAGCATAGATGGAAACATCAAGCATGGTAACAAGCAATGCGTGCAACATTGAGACAAATAACAACACGCAGGTCTCAACAAAGCTCGGGTGAGAACTCAAGCTAACAACGCATCATAACTTCCCATCCTGAGATCTAAGTAGCACCGACACGCGACACGCGACACGACACGACACAACACGACACGACACGCGACACGTTATTTCTCAAAAATACAGAATTCCGACACGTTGCGACACGTTATATATAAAAAGTAAATTTTTATATATACATGATAAATTAATTTAAAACTAAAGGAGATTCAAGGCGCGGAAGATTTGAAGAACTTGCGTCGCTTGATTTTGGGGGATCTTCCGTTGCTAGAGAAGTTGCCCGACCTGACCAACTCCGAGGAGCTCGGGCAAGTTTGGGTAGGACGTTCTCCTCGTCTAGTTGAAATTCCAGGTAGGCTAGAATCATTCCAGCAACAACGGAATTTTGAATTACGTGATTGGGAAAAGTTCGAGGTGACTCGGGAATACGTCCAGTACATAGATTTGAAAAAAGTGCGTCTATTTGATTGAGTGCATCGTTTAATTGCCACGTGTGTGCAGGTGAGACCCACTCTTAAGATATTTCGACTTTCTTCTCTGCTCTTTTTTCTTTACTCTTCTTCTCCAGTTGCGCTCTCTCTCTCTTGCTCTGGTCTCTCACTTTCTTTTCTTCTTCTTCTTCTTCTTCTTCCTCCATCATCAGCGACGACCCAAGCGAAAATGCCCGCCGAGAACCAGCAGCGACGGACTCCGACCGTTGAAGGAACACGACGGCGACCCCGAGCGGAAGCACAAGATGCGACCCCACCTGGTGGAGATCTCCCTCCGGGACTGTGACCCCGTCTTCCTGCCCGCCCATCTGTTCCACGAATGTGTCTAAGAAGTCTTCCTTTCTGCATTTTGGGTTGCAGCTGAGCTGATTGAGGCCAAGAAGCGTTCTTCCTCCTTCGCTGCATCTTTATTTGGTTTTCTGCATTTCATTCAGACCCGGCACAGGCCCTGGGTAATCCTCGAGCGGCGGCACCGAAGGGTAATTTGGTGGCGGGTGGGGAGCAGACGGTACCTAGCGGCCAGCGCAAAGCGAGATGCGGCGGAGGAAAGGGTCTTGAGGAGATCAGGTGGAGGAAAGGGTCTTGACTCTTGAGGACTATGAGGAGCTATGCGGTGAAAACTGGAACGAAGCTTAGGGCACACAGAAGCAAAACGCAGTAATCGAGCTTTAGCCTTTCTCTGCTTTTCTTTTTACTTTTTTTTACTTTTTTTTTATAAATTTACATTTTGACCCCTAAATTTTTGGAAATTTGTAAAATTAACCCGTGCGTGTCAAAAATCATGTGTCGGATTCCCGACTCGCGTGTCGCCGGCGTGTCGAGCGCATTGACCGCGTGTCGGATCTCCGACAAGCAATGACCGCATGTCCGAGCGTGTCGGCAGCGTGTCCGAGCGTGTCGGAGCGTGTCGGACACGCGACACGTGTCGGACATGTGTTGAGAAGCAAAAATAGCGTGTCCGTGCTTCCTAGCCTGAGATTAGGTAATCCACTTATATGCAGTGTTCCAACCACATAACACATCGCCCTATCCAAGTGTTAGGAAATTCACTCACCTATAATCACCTATAATCACAATAAAATGTCTACGGCGGTTGGCGGCAGCAAATAGCAAGAGAGAGAGAGAGAGAGAGAGAGAGAGAGAGAGAGAGAGAGAGAAGTGTTTGGCATGAGGGTGAGAGATGAGAGAGAGGCGAGGAAGTAGTGTCGTAACCAATGGGGAACCAAGCCTATTTATAGGCAAGACAACTTGCTCCCCAAGCTTTGACCACTTGCTCACCAAGCTTTGCCAACTTGTTCACCAAGTTTTGTCTTTCTAGAACCCTCCCTTTTGTCTCTTGACTCCCTCTCGGTTTCCCCCTTCGTGTGACCTCCAATCAAAGCTTACAATATCTCATTTGAAAGCTCAGAATAAGCACATTAAATCACCAAAAGACATGTCGAGATTCAAATGTTCTCATATAGAAAATGATGAATCTTTGAAATCTGACAAAATCGGCAATTTTTGTACTATTCTAGAAATCGGGCTTAAAAACATAGCAAATGAACTCCGAAAATTCCAAAATTTGAATATGTCATAAAGAAGACCTTAAGAAACATTTTCTATGAAGAACACGAATCTGAATCTTCCTGTAAATACAACTTTTAGTAGCTCAAACACAAACTAAAAACAGTTCGCTAGAATAGAACCCTTGCTTCTCAAAGTAAACTCTTTTCATAATCCAAATCATCTTTAAAAATTCCCAAATTTATATATGTTATAGAGAAAGAAGTTCTCAACAACCTTTGTGAAGGAAGTTTGTTCAAATTCTACCTAGAAAAGTTTGTAGAAAATCGAGAAAGTGTATACATCACAGAAATACCTATTATGGGCAATTTTACACGGTCCAAAATTAGGCTATCGTATTACTCATATCAAGTCTAAAAATTCTGAAATTAAGGTATGTAAAACTTCAAGATATTTGGAGAAACTTTTAAGAAGAAAGTGTTTGGAAATTTGAATCACAAAAGTCTACACAAAAATAACAAAACGAAAGGGGTACAGAGGATCCGAATCTACATTTTCCAGAACAAAGAGTAAAATTGGTTCCGATTGGGAAAACCAACAAATTTAATCCATAGCCATTTCCCAAGAACTGAAATTGATGATGTTACAAGCATAATGGGTGGGCCACCCAAGATGGCCCAAACCTAACCCTTGAACCACAAAGGGCCCCAAGATGGTTAATTGCCTCTTACTATAAATAGGGCAAAAGTACACTACAAGTGCCATAACTTGTGTACGGCGATAACTTTGATGCCATAACTTTTTTTCGGATCACTTTGGTACTAACTTTTTTTAAAAAACAATCATTTTAGTGTCAATGCTGACGTGGCTCGCCGAAAATCCGATGTAACGCTGACACGGCTCGCCGGAGAGATCCACGGCTTGCCGGAGAAGTCCAGTCAGCATTAAAAACGAAAAACGACGCCGTTTAGCCTGCTGACGTGTACTTTTTTAAAATATATTATATTATATCATATTAAAAATTAAAAAAAAAAACAGGGGTTGCAGCAGTGGCGAGGGAGCCCCCGCCGCTGCTGCCTGGGTCGCCACCACCGCCGAGAAGGGCTGACGGTGGTAGGCGCAATGGCCGGCAAGGCGAGACCTCGCCGTCCCCTGGGTCGCGACGGCAAGGTCCCGCCTCGCCCAGCGAAGGCGAGGCCGCGCCTCGCCGTCGCGACCCAGGCAACGGCGAGGTCGGCCTCGCCTTCGCTGGGCGAGGTGGGACCTCGCCGTCGCGACCCAGGCGACGGTGAGGTCTCGCCTCGCCTTCGTTGGGCGAGGCCGCGCCTCGCCGGATCCGGGCGAGGCGAGGGTCACCAAGCCTCAACCAGGGTCGCCGGCCACTGCGCCCACCACCGCCAGCCCTTCCCGGCGGTGGTGGCGACCCAGGCAGCAGCGGCGAGGGCTCCCTCGCCGCTGCTGCAACCCCTATTTTTTTTTTCTAAAAATTAAAAAATTCGAAAAAAAGTCACGTAATTTCCATGTGTACAAGTCAGACTATTTTTTTTAATATAAATGCCAGGTCAACTTTTTGGACGGAATTTTGGCCGGAGTCACTAAAGTGATCTATTTTCCTCCGACTTGACACCAAAGTGATCCGAAAAAAAGTTATGGCACCAAAGTGATCGCCGTACACAAGTTATGGCACTTATGGTGTACTTTTGCCCTATAAATAGTAGACCTCCCTTGGAAAAACTAACGTGATTTTTCATATATGCATAAGAACACGCCCCTTCGAAAGTAACGTCTTCTCCGGTTTCCCTTTGGAATGCAAGTGGGTATGAAAGACGATTGAAGATCACTCTCAAGTGTAAAGTGGCATTTAATCTGGGACAATATCAGGTATATTTATTATGTGATGTGTCTATATGATCAGTGATACAAGTTGATGATCAGTGGGCACATTTTTCGCATTGATCGAATATGTTTCGAGTATGTCTATTAGGAAATAAGTTTTCCCAATAGCTTTACACCAGGCTTCGGCTCTACTGGGAAAGCTTTTCCAAATAAAACTTTAGATAGTTGATAGTCGGCATGGGTCGACTCCCCCAACATAGAATTATCTATGTATTTTCTTAGTGATTTATCTTTGACTAGTTGCGTCAATAACCAATTGCACATTCTTAGATAGGATGACATCTTGTGAAGAAATTTGGATCACAACAAAGAAGATGGAGTTATGGATGAACTTTTTATGCTTTAATTGGTATCATGGAACGTCTTGCGTGCTTTCAATAGATCTTTCCATATCCATACAGGAAATTTGAGGATATTTCCGATGTGGATCATTTTATTGATTATCTGAAAGACAATGTTCAGATTGTGCGCGATATCCCCGAGTGGTTTACTGATATGCCAGAGCTGCTCGCGAGCATCAGGTCTGATGAGTCTATGTTTTGCTGCTTCCGAATCATTACTGCCAATTAAAAATTGTTTGTCACTAATTCAAATAAGTATTGCCAAGAAATAGGCTTTGCTAAATATCAAGTAGACTTCTCGAGGTCACTGTTCAAGCATTGAACTAATTCAGTCTCTCAATAGAGTGTGAAAGTGTTTGTAAAAGAGAAAATGACATAAATAGTCCATGAACTTTGACTCAATGTATAATGTTGTCTTTGAACTAATCAAGTATGCAAATAATTCAGAGACCACATCGAACAAATTAAAAGTTAATGGACGACATTGCACATTGAATTAAAATTTAGAGATCAGTTCAGAGACGACACGGCCCATTTATGTTATTTTCCCTTCTAGAAATCGAACACGCAAAAGAAACCGATGGTTGTGATTGGTCTAAGAAATGGCGAGTTAAAAGTCGTAAGAGACCAAAAAGACCGTTGCTGGCTATAAAACTTGACTGCCATCTGACGACAGGGTCAATGGAGAGAATTCAAATTCGTCGACTCATGAATCGTCTTCATCGCGCGCTGGCAAGAAACGGCGTCAAATCTGTCCTTTTCAGATCATTCGTCGTTTCTGTCGTCCCGAGCTCATAGCAGGCGACAAGGTGTCCCCGTCAAGGTGTGAATGCTGAGAACTAGAAATTGTGAACCAGTGGCAGTCAAGGCAATAGCAACAGCGAGCTTGACTCCAACGAAACCGAGCAGCTCCTTAAATTCGCCTTCTGGTTTCGCATTGTGGGAATTGATTCGACACTCTGGTCATCGGCCAACAGCCCTAGAACTTGGACTTAGGATAAACAACAGAAACTCTGTTTTGCCCCAGTTTCCTCGAAAATCTCTTTTTTCTGTGCTTCTCTCTTTTCTTTTTTCCAATGGATGTCTTAATCATGTGGACGGCCTCGATGATGAAGTCCTTGACTTTTTCACCTCCTTCTGAATTCCACCCTTCAGAAAGTGTAATTATGTCATGGTTAGCACAAAGCTAATTAACTTAATAATCTGATTGAACTCAATTATTAATGTAGTGGCAATCCGGGATCCATTTGGAAGGAATTATGGTGCTATAAAGGCCTCAATTAGTTTGATTTGTCATTTCATTTTTTTTCTTTTTTTGACCTACGTGCTGTTGACTTATTCTGTCTTCTCTTCATGGGCCTAGCTCCTCATGAGTCATGGATTCTTGTCATGTTACATGTGATGAACCCGAATAAAGTCCAGCTCCACTCGAAAATTTACATACGTGAACTTTTATGATGAAGGGACTTTCTCATCATGTTACACGTGATGGGCCCAAATAAAGTCCGAAGCCTTCAATATTAGATCAAAAGGTAAAATGTCACAACCAGATTTGTTGAATGACTCATATTTATTATATTTCAATTTGACAGTGAAAGATTATACGAACACGATACCTCCTAGAAACCATTATATCACCTCATATAAATAATATTTTGCACAATTGATTGTGATTTTAAAACTTGTAACTATACCTCTATCAAGGGCAAGAGAGATGACTTGTGTAATCAACAAATTATATAGCCCGTATAGCAAAAATAAATACTACAATAATTAACTTTTACAAGCTAGACAATAAGCTGATAGCTACATAACCTTTTGATTGTAGGTCACGTTTGTCACTATTCATTGGGATGTTGGTTGATTTCTAAAATGGTAAATTTTTTGACAACTTGTAATTTCTATTAGCAATTCCAACCACTGTACATCTGCAGAGGACATTTTTTATTAATTTTTTATGGGTCCAAACTATTGTTGTAATTACTTCGAAATAAGCACATTACTTGCACCGTGTCACGAATACATCATTCCTTAAACAAGGAGCATGGCTCTCAATTAAAGTTGTTACTGGGCCAATTTGTAAGCTTTTCTTTTCAAAACTCTTGTGCATATTGCATGGACAACAAAATCACCATCTACCACCACATAGAGGCTTTCGATATATGTTTATAGAAATTAAACCACCACAAGTGACATAACTTTTCCACGACGCTCACTTGAGTACGGTAATTTTTTTCTTGATGCCATGACTTTTAAACAACGATCACTTGGTGCCATTACTTTTTAAAACATTTCATGTAAGTGCTAGAAATCTAAGGTGGCATGTCACTTTTGGTGAACATTGCTTAAAAGAGGATGGATTGATAGTAACTCACTCATTCTACTTTTGGGTAAGGCAAACGATACAAAAGGATTCGGTTTGGGGGGAATGGTTCCGTGAACCAGTAAGTGGGAGGATGGTATAGTGTTGTTTTGCATGCCATAGGCAAGAAGGGGGAGAAGAGATTAGGGATTTTAGGGTTTAGCTATCTCCATGGATAGAGTGAACTCTTCTGAAGAACAGAGAGAAACTCTTGCAAAGAAGATAGTGTAGTATAAGGATCACACAATGATATATAGTGGTTTGGCTTTGTACCTAAGCTTACATCCACTCTCCAACTAAACAACCTTAACAACGGGGCTAGATTTCACTAGTAATCAGGAGTGCAAGTTACAACTGGCTAATGATGTCACTTTCACTTGATTGATCACACTATCAGGATACACTCACTACACTTACACGTGTAGACTTGGCTATCATCTATTACAGTACTAAACTAATATAGAGAGAAATGCAGAACAAGGTCAAAGACGATTTCTAACGTAGATCAGACAAATAGTATCCCATGTGTCTAACCCTCTTCTTCAACTATGCTACTCCTTACATACTGAAGTCTTCAATCTATCCATTGGAGACCTTCAAGGACGTTCAGCTAGCCGTTTAAGAGTCATTAGAGACCGTTAGATAGAATTGGGATTGCTCCTATAATCGCTTCATAAGATTGTTACAGGTTTCCTAAAATAGAGTCTGTTGCACTATCCTCAAGTGAAAAAATTATCTGCAACTTTTTAAATTTCTATCCTGCTTTCAAGCGAAGGAGTCTAGTCCTGTAATGGCTATTTTCAATACTACAAACAGTCATCTCTCAGTGCATATCTCACCATCATTAGAGCCAATGCACACAATCACCGATGTAGATTATGAGTGACCTGGTTGATGATCTTTAGTGACGATACCAACTCAATGACATGCGATGATAGGATCAATGATCTTTCTTTTTTTTTGGTAAAGGATCAATGATCTTTCTATCTTCATCAATACCAAGAACACTAGTCCGACTGATCCCTTCAAACTATCATGAGATACCACTCACTTAGTACTCGTTCTCCTAAATGTCAGAGTTTAATTTCCCGTCCTTGCTAATATAAGACGATCAGTGATGGCATTCTCGAACTTAACCATCTATACTCATCATAGTAAATGTTAGTACCAAAGATAGCTTTAAGATCATCAGAATTCTATAGGGATGTTTTCCTAACACTTTCCCCTATTTTTGATGATGACAAAGCTATCCTGCAGGTGTGAGATAAGTACACAATGATACGTTTGTAGTAATGTCGCAACCTCCTCGCGGGCGGCCCGTGGTGGCTAAGAGGCTAATGGATTGTTAAGTCTATATATATGACTTAACTCGGGCTCTCCTAAGCTCATACTAACTGATGACTTAAGGTTCAATTTATTGACATACAAATCAATTTTATTTAGGAGTCGTCACTAATCAGTTTAGGATGGGTCAATTGAAAACCCAAAGTAAGGCTGTTGCGGAAGTCAAGTGATCGAACGATATAATTGACAGAACAAGAAAATTAGTCGGTCACCAGATTTACGTGATTTGGTCGTAGTGACCTACGTCCACGGGAAGAGCAGCATGGAATTTCACTATAAATCAAGTGATACAACGAAGATTACAACCACACTTAAATCACTCAAACACTCTTAAGTGTTTCCAAAACCCCAATTATACCCAATAACTCACGCAGTATTTAGCCCCACAATTTCTCACGAAATAATCTCTCAATCTCGCGAAGGAATTATATACAAATCTTACCACAAGATTTACTTGCTATAAATACTTGAACTCTTGATGTAATTCCACGAACAAAATTGCGAACCCACTGCCAAGCACTCACTTAGAAAGGCCGCTTCAAGACTCACGATCAACTCCTGCTCTGGAACCAACGTGAAAGCCATATATATATATATCTGCTTGTGTGTCCACCGCCTAAAGGAGTGCAAGATTTGGTCAACAAAGTCCACGTCTGGCTTTCCTTTTTCTTTCTTGACCGAATCACATTGGAAATCAATTTCTCTGGTTTCCTCTTATGATCAACTTCAATTAGCTTTCCTTTTCTTGGAGTCTTGTTTTCACGATCAACACAGGTCCAATTGGACTTTCTACTTTTGACTTCCTTGGCCGACTGCATGAACCAAACAGGAAATATAGATTTCCACGATGGACATCCATAAATATTCAACTTCCAGATTTTCCTTTAATTTATTTTGGGTCGATTTTCATTCACGAGCTCAAACTCGAGACATATTTTTAACAAAGGCGACGACAGAATCACCTCACTCCTACGAACCAGAGATTCAAATGAGTTCAGGAACTTGATTACACTAATTATCTAACTAGTACCATTTCGGTGCCTAATCTTTGTTCAAACAACATTTAAAGGTGTTAGTGCAATCTTTCTATTGATTGTGAATCCTAGGGTTTCAATCCTAACTAGGCTAAGGAAACGACAATCATCGAATCAAAATTACACAAACAAAAGCTTAACATGCCTCTAATCGACCATAAGCAAAGTCGAATTAAACACATAATTCAAAATGTGCAAAGCAAACGACGAGCATGGCAGTTAATCACATAAAACAAGCAAGAAAAGACAATTCCAAAGCCTAATTACTATTTTTTAAATTTTTTTAATTTTAAAATTTTCAAGCATTTTTAATTAATTTTTTTAATATTAAACTAATAATATTATAATAATATATAAATGGACCCGGGTTGGATCTACACATCTGACTCAGATCGGGACTGACCGGCTCGCAAGCCCGGGTCCACGCGGGATTGGGCTCAGTAAATGAGCCCAATCCAACCAACCCAAAAAAAAAGGAAACTAAACAAGAAAAGGCCCGGCCCACCACCTATTTAATACTAACTAACACAAAGCCCAGCCCCAAAACAAAGTCGGGCTCCTCACCCCACGTCCTACCCGACTTTGCCCCCTACAAAACCCACCGACCCTTGTAGTTCCCTACACCGCAAGGTCTCGACGGAGGCGGCCGACAGGCCACTTGTCTCGGCTTGGCGACATGCCACTCTGGGGTCGCCTCGGCTTAGCTCAGGCCAAGGACTTGGCCACCACTTGGGCGGCCGTCCTGCCAAGCACAACCGTCGGCCAAAAATCGGCTCAGCCCCTGGTCCTAAAACTTGGCCGAGACTTAACCACCGACGGCCAGTGACCGAGACCGGTACCTAATGACATCATTGCAAGCCAGCAACTCGCAAATCCACACAGCACAAAGGACGCGAGTTCAGTTAGGGCTGAGAATCAAAGACCCCAAGATAGATCTAGCCTGAGCATTTCATCGAACATCTGGTGGGCATAACGGAAACGAGACATTTCCAACTCTAACAGGACCAGAACTTGCGCCGAGACTCACGACCAATGACTCACCACACACACAGCAACCAATAAAGGAAGGACAGGAGTTGGAGCTCGCACGAGCCAAATGGCTGCGAGCCCCGACTTGAGATGCCCAAAACAGGGCAAGAAATGGGACTCGAGAAGACAAAACAGTGGTGGTAGCCAGAGCTCGACCGAGACTTGGCCACGATCCCTACCTGGCTTGGCGGCAACGGTCGGTAGACGATCTCGACGAATTGAGGTATAATCAACCGTCTCAAAGCCGCCAAACCGGGATCATCGGAAAAATGACTCAAAAATCAAACAAAGACAAAAAATCGGCGAGCCGGAACCTACTGAGGCTCGGCGTAGGGAAAGAACGCGGTAGGGGTACTTGTTCGCCGCCGCTGAGACGTGGTGGTTGCCGGCGAGGGCCTTTCCTCGTCTAGTTCTCACTCAGAATCTCTGGGTCTCTCTCTGTTCTCCACTTTCGGAACCCAACCCCACCCCCACCCCAAAACTCCTCTTCGCGAGCTTATATAGCGGCCACCGGCCACATAGCCCTCTGCCCCCCTATCCTCTCCACTAACTACTCTTAATTGCTCTCAGCTCCCTTAACTTTTGTGGCCAATTTTGCACGGTGTAGCGGCTTCTCCGCTTCGTCCCACGCAGCGGTCATTCACGACTGCAACGGGAGAAAGGAGGAGAGAGGGGGAGCGGCCGGGCTGAGGAAGGGGGAGAGAAGGAGCGAGCTGGGCCGGGCCCAGTTTGCGCGTGAGGAAGGGAGAGAAAGGAAAGGGCCGGGTCGACCCGGCCCATTCTGAAATTTAATAAAAATTAATTATTATTTTTTTAAATTAAAAAAACCTTTAATTAGTGCAATTGAAATTTAATATGTCTAATATCTAAATGGAATGCAACTAATACTAAAATTCTTTTGTTTTAGGAATTAAAGACATTAACCCCTAAATTTTTGTATGATCAATTTATGGCAAATAAAAATAAGTGTCAACAAGTAATATTAAAGAAGTATATCTCCTTAACAGTAGGTTTGACAATTTTTAGCGTAATCAGCGAGAGGCTCTTCAATGACATAGTTAGACCAAAGTGATGAGAGTTTCTCTAAAGTCAGACAAGACAAGCATTGAGAGACAATGTATCAAATAATTTTAACTATATATCGGCGAGCAAAGTGAAAGTTCACTCAGTATGGGTGCAAATAAAGTAACCATCAGCTTGGGGCATACTTCATGCTTATCACTCAATCTAGCTTGTCTCAAGATTATTGTTAAGTATAGTTACCATCACATCGCATAACTTAACTCTCCCCCTTTTTGTCATAATAAAAAAGAATAAGCAATAATACATATGACAGAAGCAGAATCCATTCAGTAATTCAGCAACGAGGAACATAAAATATCCAACCAAAAAACAAAATTAGCATAGAGGATAGAAAATCCTGAGTGACCTAAGAACGAAGGGATCTCTTTTTGGTTGAGCGAGGAGCTCTTGCAGTGGGTGCTCAGGATTTTGGAAATGGGCGAACAAGATTACAACATTGAAGGTTGAGAATAGATTGCTCCCGGCGAACGAGGTATTTGCCAATAGAATTGACGCAATTCTTCACAGTGTTAGTAGCCTTGAGGAGCTCAAAGTTGGACTGCTCATCCTTCTGGCCTTGTCTAGACACAGGCTTCCCTTGAGAGGAAGATCTCCTTGGTTGAGGGCAAGGAGCCGATGGTCGTGATGGTGCCGCCGGTGCTGTCGCTTTTCCACTCCTTTCTCAAGTCTTTCTTTAAGACTTCAGTGGCTTTCTCATCATCACCATGTCTGATATGGACAATTTCCTTTAACATGTTTACCTATCCTTCAGGTGTTAATAGCATCATCATCTTTTTCAAAATTTCTTTGCCAATCTCACCATTGGCCAGCAGATCGGTTTTGAATCATTAGAGGTAATGGTGCCTTCAGAATGCAGAATGAGAGTAATGGAGCTCCATAGGGTAACTTTCCAGACTTCCTTTCAGTGACTCGATGCATGTGCAGCATAATCAAATGAGTGATAGGGAAGTCGAAGCCATTCATAATAGCCCACAATAGTTGTGCTTCATAGCGAGAGACATCATTGGCGGAGCTTGACTTGAGACGAAGGCACATGATGAGAATCTTGTAAATCATATTTACCTTAAGAGGTAGCATACTTAGTGAGATCTTGTCGTGATAGATAGGCTCATTGCTCTTCCATTATGAATGAGTAAGCTTCATAGCTTATATGAATACGTTTAAATTTACTCACGGGATGATGTATCGGCTTAGTGAGAGAATTAGCACTGACAATGAAATCATGCTTCTCCAAGGTGAACGTGAATCTGTCTCGAGTAGGAAAGATGAAGGTTGGAGTAAAATTTGACCACACATATGGATAAACTTCTTCTTGAATGGTGCAGAAGAAATTTAGAGATAGAGGTTCAAACATCTCGGAGATAAAAATCCTGTGCCTTTTCAAATTAGGGAAATCAATATACCAATTTGCTGTAGGCTCGCAAGGGATGATTGAAATGAACTAATCTTTATGGTTACTGGAGAGAAATAGATGGGACTCGAACGAAGGATCAAGAGTGAAACCTACAGTGGGTTTGACTGAGAGTAATCACGGTCGTTGTCATCAACTTTACTCTTCTTAGTTTGTCCTTCCTCAGTCTCCAGCGGGGGTTCAGTGACTATTTCACTAAGGTCAATGCTAATATTTTCCATAACAGCCAAATGTGAATCGATTTCTTCTCGAGGAGGATCTTCAGTCCTTTCTTAGGATTGCTCTAATGTTTCTTCATCAGGGGTCTACGTGGCCTCGGGTTCTTCTTTTGGTTATGCTTGGTTGTCAGTTTTCTTGGGTGGTTTTGAACCAAGAAAAAAATTTGTAGTGATTTTCGAGATCTCTTTCTCCATAGAGTTAATGTTTCCTTCTTAGAGTAACAAATTCGTCTCTCAGGTCTTCAAGAGCAACTCTTTGAGGAAAGTTTTCAGTTGATAGTTTTGAAACTTCTTTCTTCAAACCCGAAACCCCTTTTAAAGCCTTTTTGTGCTCTTCAAAAACCTCTTTAAAAAAATCTTGCATTTCTTCATAAGTTAGTTCAGGAGAGTTTACCTTAATTTCCTCATCAGTCTCAGTGTGAGCCATGAGACAAATGTTGGCTTTATCACCATTTTCATCGCTGCTTTCACCATCTGTGTCACTCTAGGTCTGTGCTGTGAGTGCACACTTTTTCTTCTTCATCTTTCGTTTCCTCTTCTTTTGGAGGGACAATTAGGTTTGATGTGTCCAGGCTTTCGACACTTATAGCAAATCACTTTCTTTCCTTTTGACTCGCCTATAGCTTTGAATTGTTTCTTGTCGTATGAGAATCTTGTTTGTCCGTCACTTTGTGGTTGCCCCTTTTCTCATCATTGGACGTAGAAGAATCACATGCATCATTATAGTCAACTTTAAAAGTAATAACTATCATGTCCCGAACCCTACGACCTCGCAACATCTCGCCTATGGTCGTTTGAATGCGACATCCCAAGACTCATCGCTGACCCAAACCACTTACTAACGAGAGAAAACATGCGGAAGCGAACTTAAAACTCCCAAACAACAATCATACAAAGGGATAGTAAAGAAGACACCATACACACAAACCAACAAAGCCACTTTCATAAACATATTGTTACTTACAGAAGATACAATACATGAACCTTGTTAGGAACCACTAACTACGGACCATGCACAAGCAAAAAGGATCAGGTGGTCGGTTAGCTCAGCTTCTCTACACAAAAGAGGGCACTCAAAAGACGGGGTAACTTAACCTATCATCAATCCCCTTGGTACCCCGTAAGCATCCCTGGATCAGACTCTAGATAATCCGGCTCAGAATCTGAACTCTCGGGATCAGTGTTAGGATTAGTAATGGCTCCATTGGGAGGATCGATCTCCATGGGATCCCACTTGGCAACTCCTAAATCGCCATCATGGGGCCATCGAATCCTCGAAGAGGATCGAACAAAACATCCCCCTCACAATAGAACCAAGCCAAAAAGGTATGTGGCTTCCATCATGCAAAACCTTCATCCACCCAAACCGTTGTTGCATGACTTATATAAACCTTATCCTCTCTTATAGGGTACTCCATTAACATGTGGTCCAAATCCATAAATACCCCAAAACGTTGAGGAGGGCCAGTCATGGTCAAGGGTCTGAAATGTTTAAATATAATAATGAGATATAACTCAATAAGTAAACTCCCTAAGCTTCGCTTAGGCTAACGGGTACCTCTGGACAATCTTAAACATGCAATTCTAGCATCCAACATACCATAAACAACCACAAGCGCCCTTATCTCGCCTTGGCACATACACAAGCCCTGCACATTAGAAACCACCACAACATGACAATTGCTCCTTGAGCACATAATATACAATCCATGGCATAAATATGTGTAACACAATTAATATTTCAGACATAATCAACATTGATCTCAGGCACATAGCATTCCCCAATGCATAACACACACTTAGTTGTCTAGAATATTAATGACCCCTCGGGCCACACCGAACCCCCGCCGATCTTTCGGTCTAGCCGGGCATCGTCTCGCTATTTCCAGCATGACAACGTCTAGGATCGAACACCCCCTCGGCAAGCCAGGTACCAAACGGCATTCCATTTACGAGCATTGGTCTGGGCTCCGTCGTGACACGGCATCATCTAGAACCCCAGCCTAGATGGCATTTGAACTCTCGCCGAGCATCGTCTATGACCCTTGCCTAGACGGAACTATCATGATCATGCACGCACATCAGTCACTCAATGTCAATTCTTATCTTTATGATTTAGCCAATGTTAAGTGTTGATGATGTGCAAATTTCTACGAACCACTATGTCATGAAACGCGTTCAATTTCAAACACGGATAGCATGTCCATTCACAATTGCATTCAATTAGCCAATGACGAATCAAATTCAATCACCAAGTCCCAATTTAGCCACTAAACAAGCCATAATCAATCAACCACAATTTAACTAAATCAAGCCATCAAACAATCGAACACAATTGACCATTGAGTAAACAAACGTGATCAACCATTAGGTAGTCAAAATCCACTGCTAATTCAATCCGAAACTAGCCACTAATGGGTCTCCAAATCAGCCAACAATTAGTCCACAAATTATCCCCTAAATGGTCTCTAATCAACCTCTAAACAAGCACACATAAACAACCACTAAATAGCCATGACTCAGCCACAATTTAACCCGCAAATTAGCCGTTAAACGGCCCTTAATCACATCCATTAGTCACCCATTATCCTAGTCAAGGTTTAGGAGTTTACTTACTCAAAACATAAGCAAGAGACCAAGCAACAAGGGGAAGCAACAGCCACAACAAGACAGCGGGTAGCACGCAGCTTCGGCGGTTCAGCGACAACCGGTGGACGGTAGCAATGGCAGTACAACTCACGGCGGTGCAGGTGGCTGGACGGTGATGGCGAGGTGGCGACAGTGTGGTAAGGTGATTGCTGAACAAGAGAAAGGCAGAAAGGTGGTAGCGGCGAGCAGCAACAGTTGCAGCTGTGAATGGTGGCAAATGGCTGCTAGACGGCGGAGACAGGTGCCTGGTGGTGGTAGACGAAGATGGTGATGCTGGTCGGTGATGGCGGTGATGGGGGAGAAAATTGCGTTGGTGGTGGTGAGCTGGTCACAGCGACGAGCGGCGACGGCACTCACTGCGATCGAGCGGCTGAACGGCGTGGATGGTTGGCCACGGTGGCTGGTGGTGTCTCGGCTAGGGCTGGTCGGGTGGTGATGGTGCCAAAGGTGAGAGGGAGAGAGGGAGTGAGAGAGAGAGAGAGAGAGAGAGAGAGAGAGAGAGAGAGAGAGAGAGAGAGAGAGAGAGAGAGAGAGAGAGATGGCCTACTAACCCCACTCCCAACCCCACTAAAAACCAATGGCTAGGTTTCTATCTTGCTCACTACTCCAAGATCCAAGGGTCCACAATCACTCTACCTAGGGCAAACAAGTAAATAAACAAGGAAGAGAGGGGCAAAGTTGTCCAATGAATTCGGCCAAGAGGGGAGTGCATCAAGGTCCAATTTGCCCTTCAACACTACAAAGGAACCCAAAATATCTTAGGGGTAAAATAGTCTTTTCTAACTTCAGGTCTGAATCACACTTTTCCAAGAATTTCCGAGCGAACCGACAATAGACGAGCTTAACAATGCGACGTCCAAACAATTAGTCGTGAAACCTTAGAAAGTTCGATACCCAAATTCGGATTCTAATTCATGGCCAAAATCGATCAATTGAGACTTTAGTGTATTTCAAACTAACGAGCGGCTTTTAGGAGTTACGCGCGTTCGACTCGTGGCCGATGCAATATCAAGCCACATTTAAGATTGCTCGAGCCATGGTGACCTCGGTTGCCATGTAATTGCGAGGATCAATCACTAGTTCCGAAGGACACGATCGTTCGGAATTGGCTTAGGGTCGCTCGCGATTCATACAATGGTCCAGCGGAATCACTCGCGATCCAATTATATATCATTGGCGAACCATTCCAAAACCATCCTTGGATCATTCTATAATGGCTCAAAATTATCCCTCGTCAATCCGTATGGTCGAATGATCAATTCACGGTCGAGTTCTTAGATCGCGTGTACTTAATTCCTAGCTAGCCTTTCCCTAACAGTTAGTCCTCTTATGAGTGATCAATTCAGAGTGAGATGTAATTGAAAGTGCATCGATGAGATATTCATTTCATAAGTCTTGAAAAAGGGTCAAAATTCCTAATGTCACAATAACCTTCTTACCTTTGCTATTGGAATTTTCATTTAAATGCTCAACTTCGTAGAGCATGAGGGTTCCAAACAGTTTGTCCATCAAGATAGCTTGAATCCTCATTGTTTCTCGAAATGATGTATTTACTTGACTCCACTCCTTGAGTAGTGACCTTAGAAGCTTGTTCACTTTCTCAACATCAGTGAAGATCTTTCCTTGATTGGCAAGACCATTTGTGCTCTTAGTGAATCTTGTGAACATTTGAGTGACAGTCTCATTTGACTTCATCTTAAACATCTTGTAGTTTCCGAGAAGGATATCTAACTTTGTTTCTCGTACACAATCAGTTCCTGTTGGAAACAGATGCGGAAAAACAAAAGACAGAACACGAAAATTTACGTAGTTCGATCACAAGGTGATCTACGTCCACGGGCGAGGCAAGACAAAATTCCACTATAATCAAAGAGAGTACAGTTTTCAGAAGTCGAAACAACGACTAAACCTCACGGCTAACAAAACTCTCTAAAAACAAAATTCTCTCTGTACTATCATGAGAAAACCTAGCCGCAGTGCTCCCAAAATTGCGAGTTGGGCCTATCGGCCCAACCCTTCGCGTCGCGAACCAAATCTCAATTTTCTTTCCACTTTCGGGTCGCACAAAAATATGTCGGGTCGGGTTATGAACCGGACCAAGTACATAAAATTCAAGACATATTTAACAAATCTCCACCTTGGCTTGAATTTCCCAAAATAAAACAGTCAAGAAGCCGAACACATTCTCTTGGCATCCCTAAGCCTACGTGAGCTAACTCGATGTAGGAAACAAGGGCTGCAACAAAAGAACATATCCACTTCAAAACACAAATGTAGAACTGTCATTTACCTCTCCACCAAAGCCCCAGAAGGGGCAAACTCAACCAAGCATGCCAATCAAGTTCAAGCAATGCTTAAACTTGTTGGCGGAGACTGGCTTGGTCAACATATCAGCAGGATTGTCAGCTGTACCAATTTTCTTTACCGTCATGTTTCTCTCTGCAACTGCCTCGTGAATAAAGTGATACCTGACATCGATGTGCTTAGTCCTCTCATGATATGCTTGATTTCTAATCAAGTATATAGCACTCTGATTGTCACAAAAGACAACCGAATTGTCTTCCTGCTGTAGCCCAAGTTCCTGAACAAGATTCCTTAACCAAATACCTTCTTTCACTGCTTCTGCTGCTGCCATATACTCTGCCTCTGTAGTAGACAAAGCAACTGTCAACTGTAAGGTTGACCTCCAGCTAATAGCCGAACTAGATAGTGTGAAAAGATAGCCAGTCAATGATCTCCTCTTATCGAGATCACCTGCAAAATCGAAATCCACAAATCCCACAACTGAGATACCGTTGGAACTGTTTCTATCAAACACTAGACCCAACTCTGCGGAGCCTCTAAGATACCTAAGTATCCATTTCACTGCCTGCCAATGGACCTTTCCAGGATGCGCCATATATCTACTAACCACACTAACTGCCTGCGCAATGTCTGGACGAGTGCATACCATAGCATACATAATACTACCGACTGCACTGGAGTACGGGACACGAGACATCGCAGCCTCCTCGACCTCTGATTGAGGTGAATGTAGAGCTGAAAGTCTAAAATGAGATGCCAACGATGTACTCACGGGCTTAGCGTTTTGCATGCCAAACCTCTCAAGTACATTCTCAATATAACTCCTCTGCGAGAGATATAACTTTCCTACTTTCCTGTCCCTCTGAATCTCCATTCCTAAGATCTTCTTGACAGGACCCAGATCTTTCATCTCGAACTCCTCATTGAGTCGTTTCTTCAAGATCAACATATCTGACATGTTCTTTGCAGCAATGAGCATGTCATCCACGTATAAGAGAAGATAGACAAAGGATGCATCTGAACCCTTCTTGAAGTAGACAAAACTATCATAGTTGCTCCTCTGATAACCGCTCCCTATCATAAAGCTGTCGAATCTCTTATACCACTGTCTTGGTGACTGCTTCAGACCATACAAGGATTTCTTCAATTTACAAACATGATCTTCCTTGCCTTCTACATAATAGCCCTCGGGCTGCGCCATATAAATAGTTTCCTCAAGCTCGCCATGCAGAAAAGCAGTCTTCACGTCAAGTTACTCAAGCTCTAAGTCAAATTGAGCAACTATAGCCAGCAACACACGAATGGAAGTGTGTTTTACCACAGGAGAGAAAACTTCATCATAATCAATTCCCTCCTTCTGGTTGTAGCCTTTAGCTACGAGCCGAGCCTTTCATCTAGCATTTTCAACACCTGGAATTCCTTCCTTTTTCTTGAAGACCCATTTACACCCGATGGCTCTTTTTCCCTTAGGCAACTGCACCAAGTCCCAAGTCTGGTTCTTGTGAAGTGATTCAAGTTCTTCAACCATAGCAGTAGCCCATTTCTCTGATTCTGTGCAAGTAATAGCTTCTGTATAGGTAGAAGGTTCCTGAATACCCATATCTTCTACTGTCGTAAGAGCATAGGCCACAAGATCAGAGAACCCATATTTCTAAGGAGGCCGGATCTGTCTCCTTTCTCTGCCAGTAGCAATAGAGTATGGCTGCTCCACCTCATCTACAGCTTCCTCATCTGAACTTGAATCAACAGGAGCATTTTGCTCATTCAAAACATTCTGAGAGGTCTTTTATGGAAGCTCCACCTGAACCTCTACCTCATTCATATCACTCTCATGTTTACCTACAGACTCATCAGCAACTTTCCTTTGATCAAGCATATGCATTTCATTAAATGTAACATCCCTACTAATAATGAACTTAGGTGAGTTAGGTTTTTGGCACCATAAACGATAACCTTTCACCCCATCAGCATACCCAACAAAAATGCATTTCTTTGCTCTAGGTTCTAGCTTACCATCCTTAACATGATAATAAGCAGGACATCCAAAAAACCTTTAGATTAGAGTAATCACAAGGCTTACATGACCACATCTCAAAAGGAGTCTTGCAATCTATTGCTGTTAAAGGAGAGCGATTAACTAGATAACAAGCCGTATTGACAGCTTCAGCCCAGAAATCCTTTTCCATGCCAGCATTAGAGAGCATGCATCTTGCTCTCTCCAATAGAGTTCTGTTCATACGTTCTACCACTCCATTCTGCTGTGGAGTGTGCCTAACTGTACGGTGTCGAACAATACCTGCATTTGCACAAAATTCATTAAACTCGCCACCACAGAACTCAAGACCATTATCGGTCCTAAGACATTTGATCTTCTTCCCTGTCTGATTCTCAACAAGAGCTTTCCACTTCTTGAAGGTTTCAAACACATCACTTTTTCTTTTCAGAAAATAAACCCAAACCTTCCTAGAATAATCGTCAATAAACGTCACAAAGTAAAGAGCGCCACCCTTAGATGGAACCTGTGCTGGTCCCCATAAATCGGAATGGATATAGTCGAGTGTGCTCTTTGTTGAATGAGTCCCTGTACTGAATCTGACTCTGCATTGCTTGCCAAGAACACAATGCTCACAGAAATCTAGCGAGGTCGTCTGCTCCCCACAAAGTAAACCACGTTTACTCAAAACTGACATGCCACGCTCACTCATGTGACCCAAATGCTTGTGCCACAATTTTGTTCTATCATTGTCAAAAACGGAATTGCTTGTGCCAATTGAAGGACCCATAACTGTGCTACCCTGCAAATGATACAAGTGATTCACCTTGCTTCCTTTCATCACAACCAGATTGCCTTTTGTAACTTTGAGAACTCCACCTGCACCTGTGTACACACACCCAATGGAATCCAAACTGCTCAACGAGATAAGGTTTCTCTTCAAGTCTGGTATATGTCTTACTTCAGTCAAAGTTCTTACTGCTTTGTCGTGGCACTTAATCCGAATAGTACCAATACCCACGACTTTGCATACAACATCATTCCCCATCAAGACTGATCCACCATTCAATGGCTCGTATGTGGTGAATCATTCCCTATTTGGGCACATGTGATATGATGCTCCCGAATCCATAATCCAAACATCATTGAACAAATTAACAGCAGAGCATGCCGTAAGAACACTGTCTGACGCATTAGCTTCATTGTCATTTGCAACATTCGCTGAATCTTGTTTTTTGACTATGTTGCTTATCCTTTTTCTTGAGTGAAGGACAATCTGACTTGTAATGTCCCTTTTATGGCAATAGTAGTACTCAATGTTCATCTTATCTCCAGGTGGCTTAGATTTTGAACGACCAACAGATTTCCCTCGGAAAGCTTTATCCCTGCTCTTGGTCCTGCCTCTCACAAACAAACCATCTGCTTTGTTTTCGCTGGTATTCCCATTCAATTTTGTTCTCAGTTCTGCAGAATTCAAAGATGCTTTGACATCCTCCAAAGTTATGGATTCACGTCCATAAAGCATCGAGTTCACAAAATTTTCGTATGAGGCAGGCAGTGAACATAACACGATCAAAGCTTGATCTTCATCCTCGAGTTTAATATCTAAATTTTTCATATCCAGAACAATTTTATTAAACTCATCCAAATGTTCCTGAACAGACGTACCTTCACGCATCTTTAGGGTATAAAGACGCTGCTTCAAATAAAGTCTCGATGTTAGAGATTTCTTCATATAGAGACTTTCCAGTTTCTTCCAGAGACCGGCCGCTGTTTCTTCATCGGCGACTTCTCGCAAAACCTTGTCATCTAGGGACAACTGGATCGCGCTATGCGCCTTCTCGTCCATCTCTTCAATCTCAGCCGAGGTCATATCGTCTAGGTATTTTCCATCCAGCGCCCTAATCGTACCTTCTCGCCTCAATAAAGCCTTCATCTTTATTCTCCATAATCCGAAATTGTTCTGTCCGTCAAAAGATGAAATCTGAAACTTCAAAGATGCAATCTCCAAGAACCGCAGAATCGAACGCAGCTCTGATACCAATTGTTGGAAACAGATGCAGAAAAACAAAAGACAAAACACGGGAATTTACGTGGTTCGATCACAAAGTGATCTACGTCCACGGGAGAGGCAAGACAAAATTCCACTATAATCAAAGAGAGTACAGTTTTCAGAAGTCGAAACAACGACTAAACCTCACGGCTCACAAAACTCTCTAAAAACAAATTTCTCTCTGTACTATCATGAGAAAACCTAGCCGTAGTGCTCCCAAAATTGCGGGTTGGGCCTATCGGCCCAACCCTTCACGTTGCGAACCAAATCTCAATTTTCTTTCCACTTTCGGGTCGCACAAAAATATGTCGGGTCGGGTTATGAACCGGACCAAGTACATAAAATTCAAGACATATTTAACAGTTCCTTCAAATGTAACTTGCAGTCCATCCCATATTTCTTTAGTGGTAATACATGAAGATATTTTTTTAAACTCAAAAGGAGAAAGAGAGCAATAAAGCAAATGCTTTGCTTTGGCATTATCAGCTTGTCTTCTCCGAATTTCGTCGAGTTAAGTTGTGGCGGCAGCAGCAGCAACTGTGGCAGTGGCTACAACATCAGGTTGGTCTTCACCTTCCTGGTATTGAGCTTGAGCCGGTTGAGCAGCTGGTGCTCTAGCTAAAACATCATGTCTATTTTCAATGACTTCCTGCATCTATAGATCAGTTGCTTGGATATAAGTTTGCATGCACTGCTTCCAATAACTATAGTTGGTTTCATCGATGTATGGAGGCTTGTTTGGCGCATGAAAATCAAGAGCAAAGAAGCCGTCAAGATTAGCCATTTCCGACAACAAAAAAAAAACAAATTTTTATGCTAAACAAAGTAAAGCACTTCAATACACAAGTAGTTGTACTGTGATACTAATTGTTGAGGTTAACAATACAATTTAGAAGGGGGGTTGAATTGGTTGTGGGTGGATACAATAAAACTTTTTGCGGAATATCAAGTAGTCACGCTTCAGATAGTAACAAATATCGACAACGTGTGTGATGTTAGTAAAAAGATAGTGTATTGCGAGGATCACACAGAGATACATAGGGGTTCGGCTTTATATCCAAGCCTAAATCCACTCGACAAATAGCCTTAACAGATGCTGGATTCCCCTTGTAATCAACTATTCAAATTACAAATGGCTAGTGATATTCCCTTCGCTTGATAGATCAAACTATTAGGACACACAGTACTTACACTTGTATACTTGACTATAAGCTATTATAGTGCTAAATCGATACAAAGAGAAATGCAGAACAAGTTCAGAGATGATTTCTATCGTAGATCGTACAAGCACTATTCGATGTGTCTAACCCTCTTCTTTTGCTATGCTACTCCTAATATATTGAAGTCTTCAATCTATTTGTTGGAGACTTTCAAGGACGCACAGCTAGAGCCGTTTGAGAGTCGCTGTAGACCTTTAGATAGAATTGGGACTGCTCCTACAATTGCTTCATCTAATTATCGCATGTTTTCTAAAAAGGAGTTTGTTGCATTAAGTAGAAAAATTGTCAACTGCTTTTCTGATTTCTTTCCCGATTTTCCAGCAACATAGTCCAGTCCTGTAATGGCTATTTTTTGTATTATCAACTATCATTTCCCGATGGATATCTTACCATCATTAGAGCCAATGCATCACCATCATGATCTAGTGCACACTATTACCGGTGCAGATTATGAGTGATCAAGTTGATGATCTTCAATGACGATACCGACTGACTGACACGTGACGATAAGATCAATGATCTTTATGTATTCATCAATTCCAAGAATCTCCAAGAAGACTAGCTTGACTGGTTCTTCCAAAATACCATGAGATACCATTCACTTGGTTCTTAGGGTCTGCATGATAACCATTCTGGTTCAGTCCAGAACTGGTTTTTTGTTCCCGGAATCAGTTTTGGACCAGAAACCCGTTTGGTAACGCAATTTCATTTTTCTATTTCCGGGACAAGTTTGCTTCCAAAACTGATTCTGAAACCAGAAATGAGAACCAAAAAAAAGTTGGTTTTTCATTTCTGGAACAAAAGTGAGAACCATTTCTGAGGAATTCATTTTCTTCAACACACATATTCATATGGAAGTCACGATCTTTGAGGTGAGAAAAAAAGCAAAAAATCAAAAATTTCAAAACTTTCAGTGAAATTTAAATTTTTTTAGGTACCGAAAAAAATTAAAAAAAATTAAAAAATAAAAAATTTCAAAATTTCACAAAATAACTTATAAAACCTATGGCCACCCACTTTGAGCAAAATTTAAATTTTTTAGTTGCCAAAAAAAATAATAAATAATAATAAATTCTAAAATTTAAAAACTTCACAGAATATCTTAGAATACATGTGGCCACCCAATTTGAGCGAAATTTTTATTTTTTTAGGTGCCGAAAAAAAATTTAAAAAATAAAAAATCAAAAATTTCAAAACTTCACATAATGGCTTAGAATACTTGTGGCCATCTACTTTGAGTGAAATTTAAATTTTTTTAGGTGACGAAAAAAATAAAAAAAATAAAAAATTTTAAAAATTCACAAAATGGCTTAGAATACCTGTGGCCATCCACTTTAAGCGAAATTTAAATTTTTTTATGTGCCGAAAAAAATAAAAAAATAAAAAACTTCACATAATTATTTAGAATACCTGTGGTCACCCACTTTGAGTGAAATTTAATTTTTTTTAGGTGTCGAAAAAAAAACAAAAATAAGCAAAAAAGAAAAATTTTCAAAACTTTACAGAGTGGCTTAGAATACATGTGGCCATCCACTTTGAGTGAAATTTAATTTTCTTTAGAAACCAAAAAAAATAAAAAATAAAATCAAAAATGCCATTTGGGCATCTAAAAAAATTTAAATTTTACTCAAAGTGGGTGACTAGAGGTATTGTAAGTCATTCTGTGAAGTTTTGAAATTTTTGATTTTTTGATTTTTTTTGGCACCTAAAAAAATTTAAATTTCACTAAAAGTGGGTGGCCACAGGTATTCTAAGCAATTCTGTGAAGTTTTGAAATTTTTAATTTCTTGATTTTTTTTGAAAAAATTCAACAAATTTCCTATTTTCCCGAAATCTAAATTTTTTTTTCTCGACATTTTGATGATTTTTTCTGGAATTTTTCAATTTTTTCTGATTTTCTGAATTTTTTTAAAGATTTTTATGAATTTTTCGGATTTTTTTATTATTTTTATTCCATTTCTAAAAAAATGGATTTTTGTTCCTGGAAATAGAATTTTCTGTTGTTTATCAAATGGGATTTTATTTCAGGAAATAGAAATTTTGTGCTGTTATCAAACGGGTTTCTGTTCTAGAAATAGAAATTTTTTGTCATTATCAAACGGGTTTTTTTTCTCAGAAACTCATCCAGGAACCAGAAATAGAAAAATCTATTTCTGGTTCAGGAACTCATTCCGGAACAGAATGGTTATCATGCGCGCCCTTACTCTCCTAAATGTCATAATCTAGTTTCTCGTCCTTGCTAATATAAGAGGATCATTGATGGTATTCTCAAACTTAACCATCTACACTCATCATAGAAAATGTTAGTACCAAAGATAGTTTTGGAACTGTCAAAATCTTGTAGGGATGTTTTTCCAACGTGTAGACTGAACTTTCGCCTAAAATTAAAGCATTGAAAAACATAATAGTGGAGGCAAATAGGCGTCCAAAAAGATTTGAATTTAGGAATTTCTACTCTGGCATGGTTTAGTATTTAAATACTATAACATTCTTCACACATTATATTTTAGTGGATATAATAAAGGTATATTATAGCATTTATGTATGTATACAACATTCGAGTAGATGTATCATTCTACTAGACTATAAGACATGAACTTGAATAGAAACATGACTAATGAACAGGCTTTTTTCCCTTAAAATTATTACTTAATGATTGCAGAAATCAAGGATTAAGAAATGGTTGTTACAATGCGAAAGAGATCACACATTGTAATTATCATTCTATTTTATTAAATCGCGAAATTAGAAAATTCAACCCAAAAACTTAAGATAATTAATGGAGAGATATCACATGTATACAACAAGCATATAAGCCCCATAGTCAAGCGATGTTTGATAATTGAACATCCCTGTTATGTGCAAATTGGATGAGGAATGATGCGTGAGAGATGGAAACACATGCTAAATAAATTGAGGCTGGCTTATGATATTAATTATAATTAATCAAGAATATACACAATCGAGGGAAATATATATTCACAATCCTGAAAAATGAAAGATCAAGGTAAAATCTTTATTATTTATAACAACCTCTCAAACTCGAGGTGACGAAGAGGAAGTTAGATGGAGTTGGGAGAAAAGAACCAATAAGGTGATTTCATATGCTGAAGATAAAACCGATTGACATGTAGGTTATGTAACAATAGGCTGACATTTATGCGTAAGTGACAAAAATGCTAAGAATCGACATTGAGGAAGGGTTGTTAGTAATTATAAAAAAATAAATGACACGACACGAGATGCGAGGTGTGCTCTGCGTGTGCACTCAGGTGTGTCGCACTCAACCAACTCAAAATTTACTCAAGATCGTCCAGCTCTAATACTAAGATAAGAAATATGCCGAAGAGGGAATGTTTTAATTTCTGTGTATTTCTATATATATAAAGAAGAGAATAAAAGCCGGCTTTACATGATAACTATACAAGGTAATATGACATAAATATATTACAATTATTAATAATTTGCACAATAAGGTAGATATATGCCCAATCCTAAAAGGATAATGAGAATAAAAATAAATATCATAACCATCTCGAACTGCATTTCCATTGTATAAAAGAGAAATCAATTGAAGAGTTGATGATACTTGGTCACCTAGGCGAAACATCTGAAATGCTTACACCATTAATAGTGAAGGTTTCTTGACTGGGTGTGATACAATAAAGTTTTTCGCATCTCTCCCAATTGAGAATGTAGGTTGCGATGGTCGGTTGAGTGTGATAGTATCGCCTCCTAGAATATGAACCACGAGTGACATAGCCGGTCGATCCACTGGGTCTTCTTGAACGCACAATAGACCGATATGTATGCATTTTAGCACTTCAACTTCATCACATGACTCTTTGATTAACGGATCAATAATTTCCAACCCTCGACCTTCTGACCACAACTTCCATGCCTATTATTTAGCAAGGAAAATAAGCAAGGATGGCAGCACAAGATTTTTGGATTTCATATTAAATGGGATGGTGACTAGGAACATACAAAAGTGAGAAGGCTTTCACAGTGCTCTCGGAGATGAAAACTGTTGTTCTTTTGCCCGCTTATTATCTCGAGTAAGAGAACTCCGAAACTGAAGATGTCTGATTTTACGGAAAAGAGTCCTACCATTGCATACTCCGGTGCCATGTATCCACTAACCATAGTTATGTGATGAAGAGCAATTAGTTGGAAGTAAGAAACAAAGAAAAGTAATTTTCTGTATGAAACTTCTGAAATTTGAATGTGCTCGTTCTAGTTTTGTTGAGCTGATCATCAGAGTCCTTTGTTGGCCTATTGAATCATTTGAATATGCAACAGACGTAGAATGATATAAGAACACTTACTAGGTTCCAACAACCCTGTTTGTGTTGGCCTTTTCTTGATTTACACCAAAGATCCTTGCCATTCCGGAATCAGATATCTTTGGAATCATCTTGCCATCTAGCAAAATATTGCTGGCTTTCAAATCCCTATGGATAATTCTCATGCGAGAATCCTCATGCAGATATAGAAGTCCCCGAGCTATTCCACAGGCAATGTTCACGCGCATCTTCCAGTCTAGAGATTGCCTCATATTTGAATCTATCGATAATAAGAAACTCAGGTGAAACTCAACTTTATAAAACTAAAATGAACTAGCTAAAAAATTCATTGCATTGGCTAAAGCTCAAACCAAAAAGGAAGACATCTAGGCTTTTGTTGGGCATGTATTCATATATCAAGAGTTCTTCATATTCTTCCAAGCAGCATCCCAATAATCGGACGAGGTTCCTGTGTTGTAGTTTGGCAATCAAGATGACTTCGTTCTTCAACTCGATAAGTCCTTGGCCTAAGGTTCTTGAAAGCCTCTTAACTGCTATTTCTTTTCCATCTGCCAATGTGCCCTGAAACAACGTAAAGTCGGTTGTCAAATCCCTATGTGGGAATTACTAATGATAACCAAATTCGATTCAGTTCATGTATGGATAACGACTCTACCATTTTGCCACCATTAGAAGATTTTCCCAATTTCCCCATAAATTGGTGTTGAGTCACAAGAATGCTTACCTTGTAGACAGCACCAAACCTGCCTTCCCCAAGTTTACATTCATTTGAGAAGTTTCCTGTGGCCGCCCGTATGATGTCTAATCGTATCAAAGATAGTTCTTGAGAAGCCACCGGCTTTCCTCCTCGAGAGTTTTCCTTTGAAAATTCTTCTCCAATCTCTTTTCTCAGATGAAGTAACTGAACCTCTTGGCTGTTTTCCTTCTCTGAGATCCAAGAGCTTACTCTTGTAAGGTAAAGGTTAGAAGATGGTCATTCCAAAGGCAAGCAAGATGAATTTACTTGTACCTATCTTCAATCTCTTTGTCCTCTTCAAAAAAATGCACGAACCCACGATACTTATTAGTAAACACGATCCAATTACTGAGCTAACAATTGCAATCCATGGATCTCGTTTGACCCCTGTCAAGACAGAGAAATTCTTTGCATTTGAACATACCACAAATCTGCAGATATTTTTTTCACCAAGTGTAAATAGTACCAAGAACTTGGTGAAAGCGAGAGATTATGATCATAGTTTAGATCGTAAAAGCAAGTCAAGTGCAACATCATACAAAAAACAGCTTATATTGAGAATGAGAAGCAATGGAGGGATACCATTATACGCTTACCATGATAAATGAGTACACATTTTGAGCATTATATAACTCATACCTTTAGTGCCGCACTCGGTGCTGGTTTTGTTAGTTGGAGGTTCCCCATGAAAACGATACAGTTCGTACCGCATATTACAACTTGGTTGAAGAATTCTCGCACCTCCCCTTTTATAATCAAGAACGGTAGGAAACTCATTGATAGCAGAAAGCAAGCAACTCTTACAATCTGACTTTGATATGTCGGGGGTGCACTGTGCAAGCTCATGCAGGGTCACCGAACTTGAGACATTAATGTTTATGGTCGCGTATAAGCTCTTTGAGGAGATCGCCAAGTCTGTCACATTCCTTGCCAAATCCGTCACTGCTGTTGCAAAGTCCTCATTGTCGAAAGTTTGCTCCACGTCCGCAGGGTTGACAATGAAAATAACCGGCATTGTCTCCATGATAGAGAAGAACGATCTGTTAGAGTAACGCACGAGACACTCATCGTACCATATGATCGCCTCTTTCTGTCCTGGACATCTTTCTATGATGAGACTGGTAGCTGAATCGATGCAAGACTGACACAGATTGGCGGCAACATCCCCTCTAAAGAGGAATAGTAAAGTTGCATTAGTAGTCACTAAAATTGAAATTTCTGGTAACTTTCGGATGTGATTTACCTGCAGAGGAAGAGACCATAAACTTTGTCCGGATCTTCACCTTCCGTCGTGTTGTAGAAACCATAAATGGGTCCTTTGTTGTCGAGCCCCCCGGAGAGGAGGCGGCCAAGGTTGTCCTGGTACTTGCTATAAGGAGCGTAGTTGCCCCTATCTGCGCACCTCTCTTGAAGATATGTCTGTGCACTGACGGGAGTGCCTGGTATGAAGAGGATCAGGCATGAAAACCAGAAAGCCAAGCAAATACATCTTGGTGCATCGATAATCATTTTTCAAAGACGGCCACGGACTTTCTTTCAACTCGAGAGGAGTAAGAAAACAAGCGACTTCTGGAGGGCGAGGTAAACAAATTGATCAAGAACCAAAGTTTTAAAGTTGCTCTCCCCGATGCCGGGGTTAGCAAAGACGAATTAGTCCAATTTCCACGTTCCGTGGTCAACAGAGACGACCCAATTGGCTTCTTTTTCCCAGAAGAATTGAAAATGAACGTTCGTGGCTTGCCCCCGAACCCAAAAGGCGGGTTGAACCCAAAAGACCCGACAAAGACTCAACAATGGTTATAAATCAATCTAAGTGTGTTCCTCCTCCTCGTTCAAGACCCGAGTTCCAGTCACCACCGTGGCCATCGTCCCTCTCGACCTCCACCACAACCCAATTGGCCACAAAGCCCCCAAGAGCCTCCTCCACAGGCACCCACTCTACATCCCAACCCACCCCCACGTTCCTTGATTTACTTCTGCTTTATCATTTAGGTTCAACTCCGGATGATCAAATATTGTTTGATTCCATGGTTCCATTAAAGAGAAATCGTTCATGTACCCCAAGATAATTTCAAGCGACACAAACTATAGAGAGAATGACACCACAAGATTGGATCGAAACATCATAGACTTATACATCAAATAGGGTTCCTAGTAAATTTGCCTCGACTTGGTAGTTCTTTTTGTAAACTTTTGTGAGATCACAACTAACTATCCTAAAAAACTTAAGCTATTGATGAAGAGTTGTTTACTACATGAATACTCTAACACTTGCCCATACACATAGGCCGAACATAATAATAAGGAGGCGAGCAGGACTTTCTGGTCGGGCATTCCTTTCCCCCAAATGGACTAGTCAACAGGCCCAAAGTCCAAGGTAGCCTGCCGTTCAGAGCAAATTAAGGCTCCGTTCGTTTGACGGAAAATATTATGTTTTTGAAAAATATTTTCTCGGAAATCATTTTCCTGGAAAATGTTTTCCTAGAGCATAATTTTCTGGTGTTTGACGACCAATATGAAAAAGTTTCGGAAAATATTTTTCGCCAACGGCGACCGACCATCGGCGGCGGGTGGCCACCGGCGGCGGGCGGCCAGCAGGCGGCGGCGGCGGGGGCTAGTAACGGCAGCCGACGGCGACAACCGGTGGCAGCCGGCGACGGGCGGCCGGCAATGGGCGATCGCCGGCAGCGGCGGCGACCGGCGATAGGAGGGGGGAAGGAGGAGTTTGGCCGAAAATGATTTCCGCTTTTTGAGAAGCAAAAATCATTTTACATCAATTTGGTCATGTTTTCCCTCATTGACAGGAAAATGTTTTCCGCCCCCGAACACCGGAAAATCCGAAAAATGTTTTCCTGGATAATATTTTCCGCCAAACGAATGAAGCCTAAGAGTGTGTTCGTTTTGCAGAAAATGAGTTATTTGAAAAATATTATCCAAAAAATGATTGCTTATATCATTTAGAAAAATTAGTCAACGGAAAATATTTTATCATTGATAAAAAATCTATGCTTAACTATTTTCGTGGGTGATAAAATTTTTTCCGTTTATTTATTTTTCTAAACGGTATAAGCAATCATTTTTTTAAAAATGCTTTCCAAATCAATCATTTCCTCTAAACAAACGCACCCAACTAAATTGCTACTTCGGGTTTGGATTATGGCAAAACATCCAACTGCTTGAAAGTCACCTCTTCTTTAAAAAATACCAGTCGTCGTTTGTTCTCTGCTGGCTACGTAATTTGGGACTAACGTGATGTTTGATTAAATGATAAATTGGTGAAAATTTTGCAAAAAGAATATAACAATAGAAGAATAAAGACAACTTGGTATTTGTGCTTTTCTTGTTTGCACCTTTACGGTATTTTCTTTTTTGTTTTTCTTCTCTCGGCCCGTATATTGATGGACTACATCTTTGGTACGTTGTGACAACTCTGTTGCCTCTCTTAAGACAATTGATTAGTCCAAAATCTCAATTAAATGTTGATTAAGCGATGCGATTACCTTATAATCACTGCTATAAGAAATGGCAGGTTAGTATAAGAGACTAAAAAGACCGAATTCAATGAGGGCCAAATTGAAATAAAATCTGAAATTGTTCGAGCATCGAACTAATTCAGTCTCTCAATAGAGAGTTAGAGTGTTTCTAGAAGGGAAAATAACACGAATAGTCTATTAAATTTGATCGAATGTGTAATGTCGTCTTTGAACTAATTAAATATAAAAGGAATTGAGGTATCGCATTAAACAAATTAAAAGTTCAGAGACAATATTGCACATTGAATTAAAATTTAGAGATCGAAAAATAAATTAAAAATTTATAGACGACATGGTCCTTTGTGTTATTTTTCCTTTAAGAAATCGAACGTGGAAAAGAAGCTAACGGTTGTGACTGATCTATGAAATGGCGGATTAAAAGTCTTAAGAGACCAGAAAGACCGTTGCTGGCTATGAAACTTTTGACCGCTATCTCATGACAGAGTCGACGGAGAGAATTCAAACTCATTGACTCACGAATCGTCTTCATCACGAATCGTCAAATCTGTCCTTTTCACATCAGTCGTCCTTTCTGTCGTCCCGAGCTCATCGGAGTAAGCGAAGAGGTGTCCCTGTCACGGTGTGAATTCCGAGAACTAGAAATTTTGAGCCAATGGAAGTCAAGCGATAGCAACAGCGTGCTTGACTCCGAGAAAATCGAGCAGCTCGTTAAATTCGCCTTCTGGTTTCGCATCGTGGGAATTGATTCGACACTCTGGTCATCGGTCAAGAGCCCTAGAACTTGGACTTAGGATAAACAAAAAAATCAACCCCCGCTTTATTTTTGTTGAAAATAAGACATAAATGATCTCAGAATTTTAACTTAGAACAAACAAGAGAAACTTTCTTTTGCCCTCGTTTCCCCAAAAATCTCTTTTAGCCGTGGTTCTCTCTTTTCTTTTTCCAATCAATGTCTTAATCATGTGGACTGCCTTGATGATGAAGTCCTTGACTTTTTCACCACTTCCTCCTTCTGAATTCCACCCTTCAAATAGTCTAACTATGTTATTGTCAGCGCAAAGTTAATCAATTTAATAATCTGATTGAACTCAATTATTAAAGTAGTGACAATCGGGGATCCAATTGGAAGGAATTATGGTGCTATAAAGGCCTCAATTAGTTTGATTTTCTTTTTTCGACCTACGTGTTTTTGACTTACTCGTTTGGTTTTCCTGGGCCTAACTCCTCGTGAGTCATGGATTCTCATTATATCACACGTGATAAGCCCGAATAAAGTCCAGCCCCACTCAAAGATTTACATACGTCAACTTTTATGATGAAGGGACTTTTTCATCATATTACACATGGTGGGCCCAAATAAAATCCGTAGCCTTCAATATTAGATCAAAAGGTAAAATGTCACAACCAGATTTGTTGAATGATTGATATTTATTACATTTCAATTCGACAATGAAAGATAATACAAACACGATACCTCCTAGAAATCATCATATCACCTCATATAAATATTGTTTTGCACAATTGAATTTGATTTTAAAACTTGTAACTATACCTATATCAAGGCAAAGAGAGATGACTTGTGCAATAAACAAATTGCATAGCCCGTATAGCAAAAATAAATACTAAGATATTGAACTTTTACAATCTAGACAATAAAATGATAGCTACATTACCTTTTGATTGTAAGTCACGTTTTTTACTGTTCATGCAGTTGTTGGTTGATTTCTAAAATGGTAAATTTTTTGACAACTTGTAATTTCTACTCAACAGTTTGGTCCCGGTACCCGCACAGGACATTTTTTTATTAATTTTCTAAGGGTTTGAACTGCTGTTGTAATTACTTCGAAAGATGCACATTGCATGCAACGTGTCATGCATACATCATTCCTTAACCGAGGAACATGACTCCCAATTAAAGTTATTGTTGGGCCAATTTGCAAGCTTTCATTTTCAAAAATCTTGTGCATATTGCAAGGACAACAAAATCACCATCTACCACCTCATAAAGGCTTTCGATATATGTTTATAGAAATTAAAACACCACAAGTAACACAACTTTTCCACGACGCTCACTTGAGTACTATAATTTTTTTCTTGATGCCACGACTTTTAAAAAACGATCACATGGTGCCATAACTTTTTGACAACTTGTAATTTCTACTCAACAGTTTCAACCGCATTACACCCTCACAGGATATTTTTTATTAATTTTTTAAGGGTTCAAACTATAGTTGTAATTACTTCAAAAGATGCACATTACTTGCACCGTGTCACGCAGACATCATTCCTTAAACGAGGAGCATGGCTCCCAATTAAAGTTACTATTGGGCCAATTTGTAAACCTTCATTTTCAAAACTATTGTGCATATTGCAAGGACAACAAAATCACCATCTACCACCGCATAAAGGCTTTTAGATATATGTTTATAGGGAATAAAATACCATAAATGACATAACTTTTTCACGACGCTCACTTGAGTACCATAATTTTTTTCTTGATGCCATGACTTTTAAAAAACAGCCGCTTGTTGCCATAACTTTTCAGCCAACTTGTAATTTCTACTCAACAATTTCAACCATAGTACACCCACACAAGACTTTTTTTTATTAATTTTTTTAAGGGTTCGAACTATTATTGTAATTACTTCGAAAGATGCACATTACTTGCAACGTGTCATGCAGACACCATTCCTTAAAATGAGGAGCATTTCTTAAAGTTATTATAGGGCCAATTTGCAGGCTTTCATTTTCAAAACTCTTGTGCATATTGCAAGGACAACAAAATCATCATCTACCACCACATAAAGGCTTTCGATATATGTTTATAGGGATTAGAACACCACAAGTGACATAACTTTTTCAAAAAATCAAACATGAACACCAAATAGAATGCTCTCAATGGGGTTCCCCGCGAGTACTGTTCACCCGCCGGTCTTTCGTTGATTCCGGCCATCTCCAGCGACCGTTGGAGCTAGAATTCGGTGACAAGGGACGTTGTACCCTCCTCTCCCTCCTCTCCATCGGAATCTCACTCTCTTGAAGTGCAGAAGGTGGTTCATCGGATCTACGTGCGTCGGCTGGAGCGCTCGACGGTCCTGCTCACCCGGTGGTCCTTGGTTGACCCTGGCTGATTCCAGCGATCGTTTGGTCTAAAATTTGGTGGCTTCGCTCCTTGAACTCTCCCCTTTCACCCTTTCAAAGGACTCCCTCCCTCGTTCAGCACAGAGGCTGAGCTTCCAGACCGAGACTCTGTCCGGTAAGCTCTTACCTGTTCTGGCGCGAGCTTGTTCTGAAGTGGTGCTGTCGGAGGTTTGACTGGTAGTTGCTGGGCTGATTTCTCTGCTGTTGCTAACTGCCTGTTGGTCATAATTGGAACTGGATTTCTGAGATTGAATTTATAGAGGGAGAATTACTGATGCGAATCTAGTTCTGGTTCCTGGGCTAGTGGGTTGACTGGTAGGTGTTTGGGTTTATGTCCATATGGCTGATCCTACATTCTGTCCTATAGAAACGCCTCAGCCTTTTCAGGCATTAGTGACTGATCCCTCCCCTGATGTTGAGACCATTCAGGCGAAAGATGGTTCTGGTGCGAGTAGTGTAGCAGCTGCTCTCAAAGGCAAAGCTACTTCGGTGTTACAGGAGGCTATTCGCCCTCTTGGTAATAGGACTATCCTCATGGGTCAGTTCAGTCGTAGTCGTAGTAGAGGTCGATCTAAAAGCCGACGCAGCGAGTCCACATTGCAGGTCCTTCTAATGGTTCTGTTCCCAGGCTGAATGTTGAAGGCCAAAGGCACATTGTAGGTCCCTCAAGTGGCTCTGTTACCGGATCGAATGCTGAAGGCCATGTAAATGGGATGAGACAGAGTACTAGTCGTCAACCTAATCCAGCTCCGAAGACTAGAACGTGGGCTAATGTGGCCAGGGTGTTAACTAAAGGATACAACCTAGAATATGTTCCACCTATAGTGGAAAATGGTGAAGTCATTGTTGATATAACTCCGGAAGTAGCTGCTGAGGAGAGTCCGCGATGGCTGGAATGTATAGTAGGACACTATATTGGGAAAAAAGTTCCCTTTAAGCTGACAGAAGAAGCAATTAAAAAGTCTTGGGGTGACCAAGTTGTTGATATAAAACTTCATGAGAATGGGTTTTACTTTTTCCGCGTTCCAAATGAGGAGTTCCGCAGGAAGATATTAGATATAGGACCAGTATCCATTTTCAGCTGCACCTTGTTGCTTCAACAGTGGCATCCTAAATTGAAACTCAAGAAGGGTAAGCTTGAATCTCTTCCAGTTTGGGTTAGACTAAGGGATATTCCCTTTTCCCTTTGGTCCCCTGCTGGTATTGGCCGAATAGCAAGTGCCATTGGAAAGCCGCTGTATGTAGACGTGCAAACGGAACAAATGTCTCGAATTTCCTTTGCGCGAGTCTGTATAGAGATTAAGGCCTGCAACACTAGAGTCGACACTGTAAAGATCAGATGGGATGGTGAGGTGAACCTCATCAATATTGAATATGAATGGAAACCTTTGGCTTGTTCCTCATGTGGTATTTTCGGCCACAAACAGGGAACCAGAGGATTCGATTGTGCTCCTGCACAACTTGAACCTAGATTGGAAACCATTACTCGATCACAAGCAGCAGATGAATGGACCCAAGTCAGCCGGAGAAGAGGTAATCCTCCTCCTGTCAAGGACACAAACCAGCTGCAATTTACTCCAGCTCTTCAACAGGATCGTAACTTGGGGGTAGCCATCGATCCTCTGACTTCTGAAGCTGCTGCTGTTGGAGATCACAGCCAAGCAGGAACTGATCTGCCCAACTCCAACGTCCCTGTAAAGGAACCTCGCCCTTCCCCTGCTTCGTGTCCAGCAAGTTCAATGGACCAGCAGTTGTTGAACCCTACATCTGTGGTAGGATCTGATCTGCCCATCCCCACTGATCCTGAGGTTGGACCTCGCTCCTCCCCTGCTTCACGTCCAACAGGATCAATGGACCAGCAGGTTACGGACTCTTTGTCAAGCTCCTAGTCATCCTCTGAAGATTCTGCTGCCTCTTCAACTCCGATGGACAGAACTATAACTCCAACTGAAACAGGAGAGATTGAACCAGTCAGTGCTCCTCCTCTTAACACCCGGTTGAGAGCTATGGCTTCTTATGTCACGGAAAAGCCTGCTAAGGCATCCCCTGAAGCTATGGCAATCTCTTTAAGCCCCACTAAGACACTTGGTCCTTCTTCCTCGAAAAAGAAAGCTAACAGGAGGAGGCCAAGGACTATTCAGAGGTAGTTTTGCCTTTGCTATGTTTTTTGGTATTTGGAATATTAGGGGCCTTGTTAACCCTCTCAGGCAAGCCGAGATCCGTGCCTTCATCAGGGCTAATCGGCTCTCTTGTATTGGTATTGTGGAAACTAAAGTCAGAACCTCCCTTTTTGCTAACATATCTAGAGGTTTATATGATAGCTGGCGGTGGATTTCCAACTACGATCACTCTCCTCTTGGTAGGATATGGTTCGGATGGGACCCTAATGAGGTGGAGATGACCCTTATCCACTCTTCTGGATAATTGATTCACATGCAGCTGAGACTTTTGATTATGCAGAAATCCTGCCTTTTCACTGTTGTATATGGGGAACACTCCTTTGTCCTTCGGCGGCCGCTTTGGACTGACCTCATTCGAATCTCCTCATGTAACTTGCCGTGGGTTGTTGCTGGAGACTTTAATGCTATCAAAGACCCGCAGGATAGAGTGGGGAGCACAATCCCGTGGATACCAGTCTTCGATGAGTTCGGGGATTGCCTAAATCAAGCGGGACTAGAGGATCTATGCTATGTGGGATGCAGATTCACTTGGTCTCACTCTTCAGGTGATAATAGGAAACTACGTAAGATTGATCGGGTTCTCATTAACAACCCGTGGAATCAGCACTTCTCTTACTCGGAAGCCTCCTTTCTTGCGCCTGGTATCTCTGATCACTCTCCTATGGTGATCAAAATCCTTCGGCCACAATGTTCCAGGAAACGCTTTAAGTTCTTCAACTTCTGGACCTCCCATCCCAATTTCCTGGAGCTTGTAGCTCAAGTCTGGGACACTCAGATGGTAGGCTCTCACATGTACGTGATATGTTGCAAACTAAGGATGCTTAAAGCTAAACTGAAACACCTGAACATGATTTCCTTCTCCTCTATATCTATGAGGACTGAACAGGCAAGAGCTGATTTAATTGCTGTTCAGGAAGCTCTACAACATCACCCTTTCAGCCAGGGCTTACTTGACATGGAATCGGAGCTCTTACGCTCTTTCTCCTCTCTGAGACTTCAAGAGGAGTCCTTCTTTAGACAGAAATCCAGGATATGTTGGCTTAAAGAAGGAGACCAGAACACCAAATTCTTTCACCATTCTGTTAACAAAAGGCGATTACATAATCGTATTCTCTCTACATCCACTGGTGATGGTGTACTACTAACTGACCCTCTTGCAGTCAGGAACTACATTGTCAGCCACTACCACGAGCTTCTCAATGGCAATTCTACTTCCACCCAGCCATCTATTGGTGAGATAAGCGACTTCATTGGACAGGTTCTGGATGATGATCAGAGGATCTATCTAGCACAACCGATCTCTGACGGGGAAATTAAGGCTACTCTTTTTTCTTTGGCTAAGAACAAGGCCCCTGGTCCTGATGGCTACAATGTTGACTTTTTCAAATCAACCTGGGAGATTACAAGGCCCTCCGTTCTCAAGGCTGTAAAGGAATTCTTTGCGTCTGGATGTATTCTCAAAGAGCTTAATACTACCATTCTAACCCTTGTGCCAAAGTCTCCTAATGCCTCGGCTATGTCTGACTTTCGCCCTATCGCATGTTGTAATACCCTTTATAAATGCATATCCAAAATTTTGGCCAGGCATATTGCACATATTCTCCCGTCTTTGATTAGTCCGTCCCAGACGGCATTTGTTAAAGGTCGTCGAATTAGTGACAACATTTGATTGCGGAAGAGTTGTTCGCGGACTTCCACCATAAAGCTTACCTCCCTAAATGTGCTATCAAAGTCGACTTCCAAAAGGCGTTCGACACAGTAGACTGGACATTTATTGAAAGGACCCTCAAGGCCTTCAAATTTCCCGATTTTTTCATTAAGATGATTATGGCTTGTGTCTCTACAGCTAAATTCTCGGTTTCAATCAATGGGGAACTTCATGGTTTCTTCGCTAGCAGCCGAGGTATTCGACAGGGTGATCCGATCTCGCCATATCTTTTCATCCTGATTATGGAAGTCCTATCCGGAATTCTTAAGAGAAAAACTGACACTCCGGAATTTCACTGGTTCTGGCGATGCAAAAAAACTCGTATTTCTCATCTCTTCTTTGCGGATGACGTGCTTCTTTTTTCTGAAGGCCACTTGAGATCGGTGGAAATAATCAAGGATTCTCTTGGTTTGTTCTCCGGTTGGTCTGGCCTAAAGCCGAACTGCAGCAAAAGTAATTTATTCCTCTCGAGAGGGTCCCCGGCCTTGCAAGCCCAACTACTTCAATGTCTTGGCTTTCAACTAGGATCACTTCCCTTTCGATATTTAGGGGTGCCTATCATTTTGTCCAGAATTCGAAAAGAGGACTGCAAGATGCTAATTGATTCTATAACGGCCCGTGCCCGTTCTTGGTCCCACCGGTTCCTGTCCTTTGCAGGGAGGCTCCAGCTCATTAAATCTATCCTATACTCTATCCAGGTGTATTGGGCTTCCATTTTTTCCCTCCCCAAAGCAATCTTGTATGGAATTGAGACCATATTGAGGCAATTTTTGTGGAAAGGCCCGGATTTAGGCACCGGGGGAGCTAAGGTAGCTTGGACTAAAGTATGCCTTCCCAAAGAGGAAGGAGGCCTTGGAATAAGGCGACTTGTAGAATATAACAGAGCTATGACGCTCAAACACTTATGGCTCCTCTTCACTGATGCGGAGTCAATGTGGTGCAAATGGATTCACTCGGTTTACTTAAAAAAATCCAACTTTTGGATTGTATCTAAGCCAACCTTCTGCTCCTGGACCTGGAAGAAAATTCTTGATTTACGGTCTTCAGCCCAGGCTCTTTTTAGATGGAAGATAGGGAATGGTCACTCCGTCTCCTTTTGGTTTGATTGGTGGCACAGCAAAGGCCCTCTTTATCTCATTTTCAGTAATGTTGACATTTACCAATCGCGGATCCCTCGAGATACTACTGTGCGGAAGTTCTACGATTGTGTTTGGCAAGCCTCAAATACACTCGACACTATCACTAGCTGGACCGATACCCTGCCCATCTTTGATGATAATACCCCGGAAAGACTGACTTGGACTCCTCACCCCTCGAGCTCCTTTTCAGCAGCGTCTGCATGGAATCACATCAGAAGGAAAGGACATACAGTCCCTTGGCACTCATTTATATGGGACCATCATATTGCACCCAGGCATGCTTTTCTCTTATGGATAGTCTCTCTCAACCGGCTGCCTTCCCAGGTACTCCTGATACAAAACCGAAGAATTGACTCTGGGTTCTGTGCCTTTTGTGGTACTATACCGGACTCAGCAAATCACCTCTTCTTCGAGTGCTCTTCTACTAGTAGGCTGGCTTCCTTCTGGGCCACCAAATGTAATCTCCCCTGGCGCAACCGACCTTGGCAAGAACTCATCTTGTGGGCTATGAAGGTTTGTGGTGGTGACTCTTTCGCTCACCGCCTATCCCGATTCTCGTTTGGGGCACTTATCCATATTATTTGGACAGAGAGGAACAACGCCATCTTTAGGAACAAGAGTGTCTTCATTCCGGGTATGCGCAAGTACCTCATCAAAGTGGTGAAAGACAAAGCCATCTCCATGGGGGGTGTTCTGGATACACCTAGAAACCGCATTTTACAAAGGAAATGGGAGCTTCCAACCTCGATCTTTGAAGTGTCTCCGATGTCTTCTTAGTTAGGTCCGATAGCTTTGTTTGACCTTGCTGGCGTTCCTTGCCATTTTGTATAGCTCTTGCTGAACCACTCTGACCCTGTCTGGACATTTCCTTGTCCTATTTGGGTCTGAGGTTGGTTTTGGCTTTAGTCTGTATTTGGTGTTTGAAAAGTAATACATATTTTACCTTTACCAAAAAAAAAAGTGACATAACTTTTTCACGATGCTCACTTGAGTATCATAATTTTTTTCTTGATGCCATGACTTTTAAAAAACGATCATTTGGTGCAACAACTTTCAGTTGATCACTTGAGTGCCATTACTTTTTAAAACATTTTTTGTAAGCGCTGGAAATCTGAGGTAGCATGTCACTTGTGGTGAACATTGTTTAAAAGAGGATGGATTGGTAGTAACTCACTCGTTCTACTTTTGGGTAAGGCAAGTGATAGAAAGGATTCGATTTGGGGGGAATGGTTTCGTGAATTGATAAGTGGGAGGATGGTGTACTGTTGTTTAGCATGCCATGGGCGAGAAGGGGGAGAAGAGATTAGGGATTTTAGGGTTTAGCTATCTCCATGGATAAGGCGAGCTCTTCCAAAGAACAGAGAGAACTCTTGCAAAGAAGATAGTGTAGTACAAGGATCACACAATGATATATCGTGGTTGGGCTTTATACCTAAGCCTACATCCACTCTCCAATTAAACAACCTTAACAATGGCCGGATTCTACTAATAATCAGTAGTGCAAGTTACAACTGGTTAGTGATGTTCCCTTCACTTGATAGATCACACTATCAGGACACACTCACTACACTTACACATATCAACTTGACTATCATCTATTACAGTACTAAACCAATATAGAGATAAATGCAGAACAAGGTCAGAGATGATTTCTAACGTAGATCGTACAAATAGTATCCCATGTGTCTAACCCACTTCCTCAACTAGGCTACTCCTTATATATACTGAAGTCTTCAATCTATTCATTGGAGACCTTCAAGGATGCTCAGCTAGCCGTTTAAGAGCCATTGGAGACCTTTAGATAGAATTGGGATTGCTCCTGTAATTGCTTCATCATACTATTGCAGGTTTCCTAAAATGGATCTGCTGCACTATCCTTCAGTAGAAAAATTGTCTATTGCTTTTCTGATTTCTATCCTTCTTTAAGTAATGGAGTCTAGTCCAGTAATGGCTATTTTCTATACTACGAACGATCATCTCCCAGTGCATATCTCACCATCATCAGAGCCAATGCATCACCATCACAATTCAATGCACGCAATCACCACGACAGATTGTGAGTGATCTGGTTGATGATCTTCAATGACAATACCAACTAAATGACACGTGATGATAGGATTGACAATCTTTCTATCTTCATCAGTACCAAGAACACTTGCTCGGTTGGTCCTTTCAAGCTATTATGAGATACCACTCACTTGGTACTTAGTTTCTCCTCCTTGCTTATATAAGAGGATCATTGATGGTATTCTCAAACTTAAACATCTGCACTCATCATGGTAAACGTTAGGGATGTTTTCTATAGGGATGTTTTCCCAACACTCTCCCCTTTTTTTTATGATAACAAAACTATCCTGCAGATGTGAGATAAATAGATAATGATATGTTTGTAGTAATATTAAAGAAGTATCTACTTAACAGTAGGCTTGACAATTTTCAGCGTAATCAGCGAAAGGCTCTTGGAATCTTCAATGACATAGTTAGACCAAAGTGATGAGAATTTCTCTAAAGTCAGACAAGCATTGAGAGATAATATATCAAATAATTTTAACTATATATAGGCGAGCAAAGTGAAAGTTCATTAAGTATAGGTGCAAATAAAGTAACCATCAGCTTAGGGCATACTTCATGCTTATCACTGAATCTAGTTTCACTCAAGATTGTTGTTGAGTATAGTTATCATCACATCGCATAACTTAACTCTCCCCATTTTTGTCATAATAAAAAGACTAAGCAATAATACATATGACAAAAGTAGAATCCATTCAGTAATTCAGCAAAGAGGAACACGAAATATCCAACCAAAAAACAAAATTAGCATAGAGGATAGCAAATCCTAAGTGACCTAAGAACGACGGAATCTCCTTTTGCTTGAGCGAGGAGCTCTTGCAGTGGGTGCTTAGGATTTTGGAAATGGGCGAACAAGATTAAAACATTGAAGGCTGAGAATAGTTTGCCCCAAGCGAACAAGGTATTTGCCAAGCGAATTGACGCTATTCTGCGCAGTGTTAATAGCCTCGAGGAGCTCAAAGTTGGACGCCTCATCCTTCTGGGCTTGTCTAGACAAAGGCTTCCCCTGAGAGGAAGATCTCCTTGGTCGAGGGCGAGGAGCTGATGGTCATGACGGTGCCGCTGGTGCTGTCGCTTTTCCACTCCTTTCTCAAGTCTTCTCTTTAAGACTTCAGTGGCTTTCATCACCATGTCTGATATGGACAATTTCATTTAACATGTTTACCTATCCTTCAGGTGTTAATCGCATCATCATCTTTTTCAAAGTTTCTTTGCCAATCTCACCATTGGCCAGCAAATTGGTTTTGAAATCATTAGAGATAATGATGCCTTGAGAATGCAGAATGAGAGTAATGGAGTTCCATAGGGTAACTTTCCAGACTTCCTTTCGGTGACTCGATGCATGTGTAGCATAATCAAATGAGTGATAGGGAAGTTGACGCCACTCATAATAGCCCACAATAGTCGTGCTTCATAGTGAGATACATCATTGGTGGAGCTTGACTTGGGACGAAGAAACTTGACGAAAATCTTGTAAATCAGATTTACCTTAAGAGGTAGCGTACTTAGTGAGATCTTGTTGTGATAGATAGGCTCAGTGCTCTCCATATGAATGAGTAAGCTTCAGAGTTTACATGAATACGTCTAAATTTACTCACAGGATGATGTCGAGCTTAGCGAGAGAATTAGCAGTGACAGTGAAATTATGCTTTTCAAAGGTGAACGTGAAACTCTCTCAAGTAGGAAAGATGAAGGTTGGAGTAAAATTTTACCACACATATGGATAAACTTCTTCTTGAATGGTGCAGAAGAAATTTAGAGATGGATGTTCAAACATCTCGGAGATAAAAATCCTGTGCCCTTTCAAATAAGGGAAATCAACAAACCAATTTGCTATAGGCTTGCGATAGATGATTGAAATGAAATAATCTTTATGGTTGCTGAAAGAAATAGACGGGACTGGAACGAAGGATCAAGAGTGAAACCTACAGTGAGTTCGAACTAAGTGTAATCACGGTCGTCGTCATCGACTTTCTTCTTCTTAGTTTGTCCTTCCTCAGTCTCCATCGGGGGTTCAGTGACTATTTCTTAGTTTGCAGTTGGATCAAGGGCTTGCCATTGTTACTGAATCAGTCCCAACAACGCAAGTTGTAAACTACTTCAAGTGACTAGGGGTCTGCTTTCAGGTTGAGGAAAAAGTTGTGCAAGCAACGGCAGCTGTTACGATACCTTGGGATGTACAACGGTTGCAGGCGCGGGGAAGAAATCTTAGTGGTTTGAACGTAGAGGGGCACGTTCTTATGGAGCTTGTAGTTATGATTCAGGAGTCGAAGCAATAGGAATTCTCTTAGTTGTTCCTTGTTGTTGGGATGGGCTAGCTGTTCCTGATCCTTCTTCATCATCTTGTGGAGTGAACGAAGTACTTTGGCTAGTACTGATCTCAGTCGATTCTCCTGGATGTTGAGAAATTTCAATTTCTGATGGACCTTGAGGAGCACGAGAGAGCATAGTGGCCACTCGAGAAGATCTTCGAGTGTTAGTAGCGTTGTGAGTGCTTTTGGAGGGTGTTTTAGGAGCCATGAGAGTTTCAGAGAGAATGAGTAGGAAGGATTTCTTCGAAGAAGTGTTTCAGAATACGCGAGAGTTAAGAATACACAAGGAGACCGATTACTTGGTGTAGATTCACTCAATAACTGATCAACCTATACTAGTGGCCTTGTGAGTGCTTTTGGAGGGTGTTTTAGGAGCCACGAGAGTTTCAGAGAGAATGAGCAGAAGGATTTCTTCGAAGAAGTTTTTCAGAATAAGAGTTAAAGGAGAAAAGAGGAGACCGATTACTTGGTGTAGATTCACTCAGTGACTGATCAACCTATACTACTGTAAAGTAGGAAATGATGGCGTCGTGGAGTAGTGGTTGAGAGGGTTACACGTAATGGTAACATTTTATGGGAAAAGAAAGTAAATGAATTACTAATTTAATTCAGTCAAACAGCCTTAAAATGCAAACAGTCACACGAATAGTCATAGTGCAGATATGGTCAGAACAGTATAATAGTATAGTGTAATAGCATTATTTTTTAAAAGTTACGTGCCTATGTAGCTTATCGTACTTACCAGTTGCAGTGCTGATGATATATATTACCCCTTGACATGTTGGCCATCTGCTAACGTTCATTCCAAGGGATTGCAGATGTCGAGTTCATTCCTTATGAATTCAAATGCAACCTTATCCAGTGGCTTTGTAAAGATGTCTGCCAATTGGTGCTTCAAATCAGCAAATTCAATGTTGATGTCACCGTTTGTCTCATGTTCTCTGATAAAGAGATGATGTATCTCGATATGCTTTGCCTTTGAGTGCAAAATAGGATTCTTCATAAGGTTATGCACTTGTATTGTCACTCATGATAATTGTTCTTTGAGCTTTCTTCAATGTAATTGTAACATCCTCAATTTCAGTCTTTGAGAAATGACTATGGCTTAAGTTTGGTAGTTTTTCAATTGGAACCAATTTTTACTCTTGTCCTGGAAAATCCAGTTCGAATCCTTTGTACCTCTTCGTTTTGTTATTTTTGTGGAGACTTTTGTGATCCGAATTTCCAAACACTTCCTTTTGAATGTTTCTCCAAATATCTTGAATTTTTACATACTTTAATTTCAGAATTTTTGAACTTGATTCGGGTTAGACGATCACCTCGTTTTCGAACTATATAAGACTGCCCAGAATGGGTATTTCCGTGATGTTTACACCTTCTCGATTTTCTACAAGATTTTCTAGGCTGATTTTGAACAAACTTCCTTCACAAAAGTTGTTGATAACTTCTTTTTCTATAACATATATAAATTTGGGAATTTTTGGAGATTATTTATATTCTGGAAAGAGCTTACTTTTAGAAGTAAAGATTCTGTTCCAGCGAACTGTTTTTAGTCTGTATTTGATCTACTAAAAGTTATGTTGATAGAAAGATTTAGGTTTCATGTTCTTCATGGAAAATGTATTTTAAGGCCTCGGTCATGACATATTCGAATTTGAGAATTTTCTGAATCCATTTACTATGTTGTCAAGTCCGATTTTGTGAACAGTACAAAACTGCCCGGTTTTGTCAGATTTCAAATATTCAGCATTTTCTATATGAGAATGTTAGAATTTTGACTTGATGTCTTCTGATGATTTAAAGCATACGCTCTGAGCTTTCAAATGAGATATTTTATGCTTTGATTGGAGGTCATCCCAGGAGGAAAACGAGAGTGAACCGAGAGAAAGCCGAGAGAGGAAAAGGAAGAGAGAAACCATTAATGGCATGGATTCATTTTGATCTCTTCATTATGCTCCTTTGGCCATAGTACATTAATGAACTTTAATGCTATCCATCATGACTCTTAACTTTGAAGTCCTCTTATGATGACAAACATTTAATAGCCTTAGAATTTTGGAGACTTGTCTTTTTTTTTTTTTTTTGATAACCCAGGAACCCCCCGCACGGCCGACAGCCGGAGGAGTAAACCTGGGGCGACGCTAGCGTAGGACCCACCCCACGCCTACGCTGGGGTTTAAACTCTGGTCCCTTCGTGGGGGGACCAGAGCGCAAGCCAACGCAGCCGCTGAGGGCGGTGGTAATTTTGGAGACTTGTCATGATGGCATACATTAAATAAACTTGAACTTTAGAGACCCCCTTGAAAATGACACTTTGTCTTACTTTTTGCCTTGACTTGCTATAAATGGAAGGAGTCCAAATGGTTGAAGAAGCCTCACGTGAAGTCCCTCCTCTCCATTCTCACGCCACTTCCTTTGCTCTTTCTCATTCTCTTTCTCATTCTTACGTCCCCACCAACCGGACATCACCATCTTTTCTTCCACTTTCACGCACAAGAAAAGACCCAGCCAAATCTTTCCTTCCTTTTTGGTTCGGCCCTTTTGAGAATCAATGCCCAAGAATCACTCGAGACTCCCGTGTTCACCCTCACGCCGAGCACTTTTCTCTGTCTCGCCATTTGCCGCCACCGACCGCCGTAGACGTTTAATTGTGCTTATAGGTGAGTGGATTCCCTAATACTTGGATAGTGGCGGTGTGTTACGTGGTAGGAATGCGGCATGTAAGTTGATTTCCTAATCTCGGGATAGAAAGTTATGATGCGTTGTTGACTTGAATTCTCACCCGAGCCTTTGTTCGAACTTGCTTGTTGTTGTCGTTTGTCTTGATGTTGCACGCATTGCTTGTTACCATGCTTGATGTTCTCATCCATACTTGTTGATAAGAGGATAGGACGTGGCGTTGCGTGTTTAGCTCGAGTAGTAACTGTGTTTGTGATGCTAGATGTTTGCACGAGTGGTTGCTATTTTACTTCATGATCGTAAGTCAAGGCACATACGAGTCACGAAATGGGGTATCGTATGGTCTCGTACTCATGTTGTGGCGTCACGGGACAAGTTTGGCTTGGTACGGATTTACATTGAGGTGTGTAGATCCGGGCCAAGTTCGGCTCCGAGCCGGCGCTCGGCATGGCGGATCGAGTCACGTACCCTCGACCGCGACTCGCATGTTAGGCGAATGTCATAGAGATCATGATTACACAAGCACGACACATCTTTGGGCTCGATTGCATGGACTAATGAAATCAAGATAATAAACCAGCTTGTGTGACACATGATGTGTGATCACTAAAGGAAAGAAGAAGACCGTTGTGTTGGCGGTGATGCCTCGGTAAACTAGCGCCGGGATGCCCTAGTTGAGCTAGGATGCTTGGGTTGAGCATGGTTGCCTTGGTAAACTAATGCCGGGATGCTCTAGTTGAGCTATGATACCTTGATTGAGCTCGGATGCCTCGAGTGAGCTAGCCCCGGGATGCCTCGGTTGAGCTGAGATACCCTGGTTGAGCTAGGATGACGGTAAATGATTCTTATATATGTGCCAATATGTGATAAATGAATTCTATATGTGTGCCGGGATATGCATTTACAGGTGAGTTTCCATGTAAACATAGCAAGGGCAAGGTCAACGTTTTTGCTATTGATTTGTCATCGATATAAAGTGGGGAAAGTATTTGTATGCGTTAGTACAACCACGAGGCATCATCCTACAGGAGTATTAGTGAATTTACTCATTGAGTCTCCCCGACTCATCTCTCGTTGTTTCCCTTTTTCATGTCCGTAAGATGAAGGATGACATAGAGGAGCTATGATTAACCTCGGCCTCCGCTTGTAATATGATTTGTACGAGGAATGGCCAGTGAAAAAAGGGCTTGTAAAATCTATTTAAGTAAAATGGAAATAGCATGTTATGATTATTTGCAGATGGAATAGTTTTATAACTTTTCATGAGAAGGTCCAACGAAATTTCTAGCAAAATGCATATGTAAGCATGAAGAGGTGGTTTCTTTTTAAACCTTTCTTTCGCTTTTAGAAAAGGATTATTTTCTTCTTCATCTTCCTCAAACCCAGACCTGGTTTGTTGTGGTAAGGAATTTGAATAGAAAAATGTGCTCAAGTATTTTTGAACCAAGAAAAAACTTTGTAGTAATTTTCAAGATCTCTTTCTTCATTGAGTTAATTTTTCCACCTTGGAGTGATCAATTCATTTCTCAAGTCTTCAAGAGCAACTCTTTGAGAAAAGTTTTCAGTTAATTTGAGTATCGCAGAAAAATACCTTCATTTGCACGAGCATCAAATTTCTCAATGTTTTCATTCTTATTTTTAAGAATGAAGCATTTGCAACCAAATACATGGAAATATGATATATTGGGTTTTCGGCCTTTGAAAACTTTGTAAGGAGTCTTTCCCATCAATGGTCTTAGTAATACCATGTTCAACGGGTAACGGGCGGTAGCAACTGCTTTAGCCCAAAAGTATGTGGGCGTACTACTTTCAATTATCATGGTTCTGGCCATTTCTTGTAGAGAGCAATTTCTCCTTTTAGCAACTCTATTTTGTTGAGGGGTGTATGCCGTGGAGAAATTGTGTTCTATTCCATTCTCATCGCAATAATAACCAAATATTTGATTTTTGAATTTTCCTCCATGGTCTGTTCTGATTGTTGAGATGCTGTATCCCTTTTCATTCTGGATCTTTCGAGCAAATTTCTCAAATGAATGAAATGATTCATTCTTGTGAGATAGAAACATTACCTAGATAAACCTTGAGTAATCATCAACAATTATCAAATAGTATCTTCTTCCTTATAGACTCATGGTCCTTGTGGGTCCAAATAGATCCATGTGCATAAGCTACAAAGATTGGTTGGTAGCAACTGTGTTTATTGATTTTAAAGATGATTTATCCTGCTTTCCCATAGTACATGCATTGAATGAATCACTTTTCCTAAAGTTGATTTTTGGGAGATAACGCACTAGATCCTTTGATGAGATCTTAGAGATTTGCTTAGCATTGATGTGTTCTGTAACGCCCCCACATCGGGGTCATTAGTACGACGTCCCATTCATTGTTATCTTTCTTTACACATAAGAGAAAAACATAATTTCGGGATAATCACATTCAGAACAACAGCAGAAATTTAGACAAGTCGCATCATGAGCAAATCTTATGTTTACAGTGTATGCAATATATTTTAACAAGCCCTTCGGGTCATGACAAACATCACATATACCGTTACAATAACTGCTTGCATATTCTTGACAGTTCTGACATTATGATTCAGTTCCGTTACACCTGATATCTTCTCCCATCGGTTTTTACGCAAGTTTTTCTAAAAAAGAATTGCTTGAAATAAAAAAGAAAGTTACCGATATTTAGTAACGACTAGCCTTCTAGACGTGGCTAAACTACTCCTATTTATAAGGAGATAGTGCACACGTTGTTCTCAATCACAAAAATCACCTATGAGAACTACTCCTGATTTTCTATATCTTCCCGATCCATTCTTAGTTTCTCTATACTCAAAACTCTCTCTAGTGGCTCCTAAGTCGCAAAAGACCATTGGTACTTGCAAATCCACTCGTACTAGTACCATGCTGGCTAGAGTGTTTGAAGAAGGATCATCCCATATTTATCTCACTGACTAGCCAGAAGAATCAATTGAAGTCAGCCACAGTCAGAGCATTCCTGGTTCTCACCATGCTGGTGAACATGGTGAATCTGCCACTGCAAGTACTTAGCCCCTAGCACAAAAACTCCAGAATCACAACTTTGCCCTGGAAAGGAGATGGTCATACCAACTGACCTTCCACTGCTGCAACTGGAAGCTCCTTCACTGCAAACCATGATCCCTAGCACCTCTCTTGTACAAATACTATGGGTGCTCATCAAAGAAAAAGGATACGTGCTTCTACCTGCCGAAGGTAAATCTGCTGAACCAAAGCCACTGGACCTGCCTGCTGTACCTCCTGTTGGGAGTCCTCTCAACCAAACCAACATCACCATCCACAAAATCCTCTACTGATAAAGAGGAAGAGACTGTTCCTATGGAGAAACATGAAGCAGAAAAGGAAACATCACCACCTGTTCAACCTCTTGCACGACCTGAACAAAGTGACTCACAAACCAAAACCGAGGAAATATCTAGAGACCAGAAACGAGAAGATGATGATATCGGGTATTCCAAAACTTTGAATCTAGTGATAGTTTCTCTTTGGATCCCTCCTTTGATTTTGAACTTTTCTTCAGCCAAGAACACAAGGATGCTTTTGAATCTTTTGATAAACGTGGTCCTATTGCACATCGTTTTGTAAACTTTGATGGGAGAAGAACAGTAGAAGTGCCAAAAGTTGTGTAAGACGCTCACTTTAGTGCCAAAAGTTTTCGCAGTCTCACTTAAGTGCCAAATCAGAGGAAAAATGATCAATTAAGTGCCAACGGCTAGATATTCTAGCCAAAATTAATACGTGGCTTTTTTAATTAAATCTTGTAAATGACTTGGCAACATTTTTAAAAAATATAGTCCACGTGGACTTCAAAAACGACGTCGCATTGCCTACGTGGCTCGGACGTCTAGTGCGACGTCATTTCCCTTGGTTAACAAAACGACATCACATGATGGAGGATCAAATTAGGGCTAGTCTGGTTGTCGTTTAGGCAAAAGAAGTCATCGTTGTTCAGTAATGGTCGCTTGTAGTCACTCACTCCGTCATCGTTGCCACTCGCTCCATCGTTGTCGTCGCTCATCGTCGCTCGTGTGTCCTCTCTTACCCTCAGTCATTCAGGTTTGTCATTTTCTCTCCATGGCTCAATTGGACGGAAAAATTAGGGCTCCGAGGTAAAATTAGGGCTTAGGGGGAGAGAAAAATTAGGAATATTGGTGCAGCCATGGGCACAACGGTAGTAGAGAAGGAATCACGAAATAGTGATTGTGGGGACGCCGATGCTAGCTATGTTGCTTTGTTTCTACTAAATGACAGCAACTGAAGTTATTTTATTTCGACAATCACAATTTATTTAATCATTTAGCTGCTTTTGTGGGGACCTCCATGTGAAGTTGTTGGCTTTTGTGAGTTGTGGTCCTAAAAGCTTTTTTTTTTCTTTCACTACAGCATGGGCATAAGGGACAATGTTGCAGCTCCAAAACAGCCACCAACAAGGAACCCAACACTAGTTGCATGTTAATTAAGTGATCTTGGCACCAACAATGACCCTACAAAGAGCTCTCATTAAATGACACGGCCTATAAAGAAAATGGCTGTTGCTAAGAAGAAGGTATATGGGACAGGAAGGCCAGTTGAAGAACCTGCACATCTAGTTAGAAAATAGTGCAAGGATCACGAATCAAGCTAAATGTCCATTTAAAGGAAATAGAACTGGGGGGTTATGCATATTGACTGATGGGAGGGTACTAAATATGATAGTTTTTATTTTTTGTTTAGGAGGTTGTGCATATTGACTCATGGAATTGACATTGTACAGCGTTGAGTTAGTTGAATGTTTTGTTTGGTGGGAAGCTATTCCCTACATGTGGATGTTTTAATTGGTTATTCAAATTGACCAAATGTAAAAACTAAGTTTAATGTCAATGAACCAATGTTTATTTTGTCTATGCTTTTGAAATTTCCATATTTTGCTATTGGTTGTACTAGTTATGCTGCTGGTGTGCTAGTTTTATTGGTGTAGGTGGTTGTTGTGGTGGTGTTGTGCTAGTGTAGTGGTGGTGCTTGGCTAGTATAGGTGGTGGTGGTGCAGTGTTTATGTTGGTGCAGTAGTGGTAGTGGTGGTGCACTGGTGGTGGTGGTGCTTGCTGGTGGTGGTAATGGTGGTGTAGTGGTTGTGGTGGTATAGTGGTGGTGGTGGTGCTTGGCTAATGTAGATCGTGGTGGTGGTGGTGGTGCACTAGTGGTGGTGGTGTATTGGTTGTGGTGGTGCAGTAGTGGTAGTGGTGATTGGTTGGTGTAGGTCATGGTCATGGTGGTGGTGGTGCACTGGTAGTGGTGGTGCTTGGCTGGTGTAGGTCATGGTGGTGGTGGTGCAATGGTAGTAGTGGCGATGTAGTGGTGGTGGTGGTGTTTGGCTGGTGTAGGTCATGGTGGTTTGATTTTGATGTCATTATTGGTATGGATTGGCTGGTTAGACAAAGGGCTGTTATGGACTGTAGTAGTATGGTGATCCAATTTAATCCGATTGGTCACTTTAGATATGAATTTGTGGGAAGCCGAGAAGGAATCTCGATCACTTAGATTTCGTTAATTGAGGTGACTAAGTTGTTGGATGAAGTATGTCAAGGTTACTTAGCAACTGTGGTTGATTCGTCGATTGAGGAACCGAGACTAAAGGATATAGCCATGGTGTGTGATTTTCTCAATATCTTTCCTCGGGAAAAGCTGAGATTACCACTCGAAAGAGAAGTGGAGCTAGTGGTTGAGTTGGCCTCTGATAGGAAATCGATCTTGAAAGCGCCCTATAGAATGTCGTTATCAGAATTGAAAGAATTGAAAGTTCAGATGTAAGAATTATTAGATAAAGGCTTTATTTGCCCGAGTGCGTCTCCATGGGGAGTGCCAGTCTTATTCGTGAGGAAGAAAGATGGGACATTGAGACTGTGCATTGACTATAGACAGTTGAATCAGATAACCGTTAAGAATAAGTACCCATTATCAAGGATAGACGACCTGTTTGATCAGTTGTAAGGAGCATCGATGTTTTCTAAGATCGACTTGAGAACGGGTTACCACCAACTGAGAATTAAGAAGGAGGATATACCAAAAACGGTATTTAGAATGAGGTATGGGCACTATGAGTTTACAGTGATGCCGTTCGGATTGACTAACACCCCTGCTGCCTTTATAGATTTAATGAATAGGGCATTCAAGGAATTTCTAGATCATTTTATAATCGTATTCATAGACGACATCTTGGTATACTCAAAGAGCTCCGCCGAGCATGAGTTACACTTGGAAAAAATTTTACGGACTTTAAGGGAACATGCACTCTACGCTAAGTTCAGCAAGTGCGAATTCTGGCTTCATCGAGTAGCATTTTTAGGATATGTGATATCCGAGGAAGGAATTTCAGTGGATCTAACAAAAATTGAAGCCGTCACAAACTGGCCGAGACCGACAATGGTAACCGAGGTTTAGAGCTTCTTGGGTATGGCAGGATATTGCAGACGCCTCGTGGAAAGGTTTTTGGCATTAGCAACATCGTTGACACGTTTACTAAAGAAAGAAACGAGGTTTGAATGTACGGATAAGTGCGAAAGGAGCTTCCAAGAGTTAAAACAAAGGTTGACGACCGCACCAGTGTTGACAATATCGTCAGGTCTCGGAGGATATGAAATCTACAGTGATGCATCGCTAAAGGGATTAGGATGCATGTTAATGCAGCATAGAAGAGTGGTTGCATACGCATCGCGACAATTGAGGCCTCACGAGCTAAATTACCCAACGTACGATTTGGAACTTGTGGCTAGCATCTTTACGCTCAAAATTTAGAGGCACAATTTGTGTGGAGAAAGGTTTCAAATCTATACAGACCATCAAAGTTTAAAGTATCTATTTTATTAGAAGGAATTGAACATAAGACAACGTCGTTGGATGAAACTCCTTAAGGATTATGACTGTGATATTTTGTATCACCCTAGAAAGGCTAATAAAGTAGCGGATGCACTAAGTCGAAAATCGAGCATCGCGCATATGATGGTCAAGGAATAGACTCTGTTATAGGGAGTTTGAGATTTGGAGTTTAAGTTTGAAGTGAGTTATGTCTCAAGTTTGTTTGCCACATTGAGGATTGAACCGGAAATCTAGACTAAGACTAAGGCTTTACAATCGATGGATACGGAGATTCAGAAGATTCTGGAAATGGATGTCATCAAAAGGAAACCGGACTTCCAGGTGTTCGAAGATGGGATTTTGAAGTTTCGTGGACGTCTATGTGTGCCATGTAATGCAAAACTTAAGGAGGAGATTTTATCGGAAGCTCACTGTAGCAATTATAGTATTCACCCGGGTAGTACGACCATGTATCAGAACTTACGGCAGCATTATTGGTAGAACGAAATGAAAGTGGATGTAGCCAAGTATGTGGCTAAGTGTTTAACATGCCAATAAGTGAAGGTGCAACATTGCAAGCGGGGTGGAATGTTGCAGCCATTGGAAATCCCTGAGTGAAAATGGGAATATATCATAATGTACTTTATAATGGGATTACCGAGGAGTCAGAGGGGTCATGATTCGATTTGGGTGATAGTTGATCGATTGACAAAGTCGGCACATTTTCTGCCGGTACGAAAGGACTTCTCTTTAGGAAGGTATGCCGAGATATACGTGCGACATATAGTCCGTCTTCATGGAGTACCAATGACGATTACTTCAGATCGTGATCCTAAGTTTACTGCTGCTTTCTGGAAAAATCTTCAAACGACATTAGGGATGAAGTTACAGTTTAGCACGGTTTATCATCTGCAAACGGATGGCCAGTCTGAGCGGACGATTCAAACTCTGGAAGATATGCTGTGAGCATGTGTGTTAGATTTTACGGGCAATTGGGCAGAACAGTTGCATTTAGTTGAATTTGCCTACAATAATAGCTACCAGCAGAGTATCAAAATGGCACCGTTTGAAGTGCTGTATGGCAGAGCTTGTAGAATGTCGGTATGTTGGGATGAAGTTGATGAAAAGAGTATAACAAGTCCAGAGTTAGTTCAGCAGTCAATTGAGGCAATCAAGGTTATTCGGGACAGACTTAAGACCGCTCAAAGCCGCCAAAAGAACTATGCATACCGAAGACATAGGTGTCGCCAATGAGAAGATCGTCACGGTTTGGCAAGAAAGGAAAGTTGAGTCCAAGGTACATGGGTTCATTCGAAGTCTTAAAAAGAATCGGCACTTTGGCCTATCATCTCGTACTACCGCTAAATTTATCTCAAGTTCACAACGTATTTCATGTGTCTATATTAAGGAAGTATGAACCGGATCCAACCCACGTGCTGAATTATGAAGAAATATATGTGGACGGCAGAGTGTCGTACGTGAAAAGATCAGTGAGGATCAACGACAAAATGGAACAAGTATTGCGAAACAAGACAATTCCGATGGTCAAGGTGATTTGGGAGCATCATGGAACCGAAGGTGCAACATGGGAAAGTGAAGAATTGATACGACGTCAATACCTCCATTTGTTCGAGTAGCTGGATTGGGTTGTAAATTTCGAGGACGAAATTTTTGTAAGAGGGAAAGAGTTGTGACATTTCGAATTTTGGTCCATTTTTAGGATTTATAAAATGTGTATTTCGTCAATGCACTTGTAGTATAATCTTGCCAAGAACTGATTACTCTTGGGTTATTGACCGTTAGGGAAAGGCTAACTTAAAATTGATTACGTGGACCTAAGAACTTGACCATGGTTCGACCGAGGTCGCCCTGGCTCAAGTAAAACTTAGACGTGGCTCGATTTCAAATCGGCCACGAGTCGATACGCATAACTCCTAAAAGCCACCCATTAATTTTGAGATTCGCTGAAGTCGCGTTTTATCGAATTTGGCCATTATTAGAGCCCGACCTTGGGTATTGAATTTCTCGGAGTTTTGTGACGAAATCAATTGGACAATGTCAGAATAAGTGTGGCCAATCTCGAGATTGCTTGGATTTGTCGGAAAGTGAAATTTGGATCGGGTGCGGATGTAAGTCAGTATACTTTCCTCTTTATTTAAATCATTTTTATGCATTTTAGCCCTTTATTTAAATTTTAGAATTGGAATTAATGGGAGCCTTTGGATCTTGGCTTGACCCACAAGATGGAATTGTGGCCCTTAGATCACACTTGAGAGGATTAGGACCTAGTTTGTACCCCTTCTCTCTCTTTTCAGAATGTCTTTCTCTCTCTCTCCCTTCACTTTTTCTCTTTCTCCCTCCATCACAGGGCCAACTCCTCCTCCTCTCCTCTCTTCTTCTTCTTCTTCTTCTTCTTCTTCTTCTTCTTCTTCTTCTTCTGTTTTCTTTTGCTTCTTGCTGGTTCGTTGCTCCTGCTTTGCCGCTTCTTGTTCTGCTTCTTGGCTTCTTCTGGTTGCATGCCTGACCCGCAGCTGCCGTCTAGGTCACCGGAAACTGCTGCTTACCGCCGGAGACCACCGCTCACCATCGGAGACCGCCGTTGCCCATCGCACCACCGTTTCTTTCATTTCTTGCTCGGTTTGCTTGGGTTTTTCCAAGTAAGTGGTTTCCTAACCCTTGATTAGGCTAAGGGGTGACTAATGGACATGTTAGGGATGGTTTAAGGGCTGTGGATAGTTGGTTTAGTGGCTGGTTATGCTTGTTGGTTGATTTCCGATAAGGTTGACGCTGCATCACTGGATTTTGCTATTTTTTCTGTGACTTGTATGGGCTGAATTTGAGGAAGTGTTACTCATAAAAGTTGTTCATAACATCTTGAAGTATGACATATATTAAATCTGAAATTTTTTAAGATCATTTAGGGTCATTCGTAAGTCCATTTTTGGAGCAAATTCAGTCCGCCGGATTTACTGTTCACTCGACCTTCTTGTCTTTCCAATTTTTTATAAATTTTTTCAGACCTCTTTTCAATAAAATTTCTTCACAAAAATTGTTGAGAACATCTGTGTCTATGATATATAATTATTTCAAAGTTTTAAAAAGTGATTTGGGTACTGAATGAGTTGTATTTTAATGGTCTGAGGGGTTGTCCGAGCGAATAGGATTCTGCCCGGATTTGAGTGTCAAAACAAGGCATTTACAGTCAGAAATGGATATCGTGTCCTCATAAAAAATATTTATCAAGATGTTTTGTACAATATATACAAATTTCAGAATTTTTTGAGTTGATTTACTATTTTTATAAAACGAAATTCGGTGACTGTGTTACTGCCCAGAATTGCCCGAAATCACCCATTTATGTGTATACTCGGTTTTCTCATTTTCGGGCAATTATTCAAAGGTGGGATTATCAATAAAAAGTGTGGCATTTTATTGGCCGAGTAAGTATTCGGTTGACATGTGACCAATTCTCAAAGATAAAAATTGGCTTTGAGTGGATAATGTGTGTGCATGATCACGTTACGTTCCGTCTAGGCGGGGGTTCTAGACGATGCCCAGCGGGAGTTCGGATGCCGTCTGGTACCTGAGGTTGCCAAGGGGTGTTCGATCCCAGATGATGCCGATCGCGGTGGAGGTCGGATCGATGCTCCTAAGTGGAATGCCGTTGCCTACCCAGCTTGCCGAGGGGTGTTCGATCCCCAACGTTGCCGTCGTCGACGTAGCGGGACGATGCCTGGTTACGCCAGAAGACTGGCGAGAGTTCGGTGGCCCGAGGGGTCGTTAATAACCTAGATACATGTGAACATATGCTATGCATTGGTGGATGCTTGAAATCCGGAATATTGAGTATGTTTCTTATGATTATGCCATGATTTGAAGTATGGTGTTGACTCCATGATAGAGAAGAATGATCTGTTGGAGTAGAGCACGAGACAATCCCCGTACCACATGATCACCTTCTTTCTCTCGTGGACATCTTTCTAAGATGTTGCTGGTGGCTGAGTCGATGCAAGAGTGACGGCCACTGCCGGCAACATCGCCTCTACAGAAGGATAGGAAAGTTGCATTTGTTGAATTTGCTTAAGAACAAGTTTTCCAGATGCTCCCACTGATGCCGGGGTCAGCAATGACGGATTAGTCCAATTTTCAAGTTCTGAAATCATGAGAGACTACCCAATCGGCTTCTTTTTCCGAGAAAGAACGAGGATGAACCTTCCTGGCGTGCGCTACCTGACAACTTATGAGTTGCTAAAGTCACAAGTGTGTTTGTCTCTCGTTCAAAATCATAGTTGGAATCACCACTTACGTATTCTCTTGGGGTCATCCAAGAATCTCCAATGTATGTTGACGAAGAAGATGATGGGACTAAGATGATTGATCCAATAAGACTGCTGCTCATCACGTTCTTGAAGCTCGGAGGTATTGGTTTATGCTTCCCGAAAGTCAACAGTCGAGAGGTCTCGATGTCTTTCCGAATTTCTTCTAAATGTGTGTCATTTGCTTTGAATATCCATCAAGAGCCATAACTTGCGTAGATTCATTGAGAATATTACATGTCTGTCATTCTTCTTTTGTACTTCCTATATAAGTGTGTCTTGGAAGACAAAGTTATGTCCTCCGAATCATATGTCGGCAAATGATAGTAGGAAAACATTCTCTGCCATATTGATTGGATGGATACTGAAAGAATATATAGAATAAGGTGCCAACTATTTTGATCATAATATGCTTGGTCAGAAGTAGTAACTTTCCTCTATATGACATCACCGAGCGATGGACCTCATCAACCGGTGGGCTTGGCTGAATTTTGTAAGCCCGTTGGGCAAGCCTGGACAATTCTGGCCCGCAGGTGGGTCGAGTCTGTGCAAGGGCATTGAGGCCCAGCCCGTTCCGCCCTTATATAAATTAAGAAAGACTACAAAATGTGTTCTTTTAATGGAAAATACCAAATACATACCTTACCATTGACCCAATAACCATTTACATACCTCTAACCAAAGCTTTACATTAAAAAGGCCAAATCGCCCCTCCTTGCAAACTCATTTTGATATCTTGCTTAGGGTTTTGGTCGTTTAGTTTTTAATTGGTTATGGGTAATTTTGGTGGATGTTAAAAAATTAGGATTGGGGGATGGACATTTTGTAAAGAAAATGGCTATTTTCGTAAATAGGTGCACAAAGATAATTGATGTAAATGTACAAAGTGGTCTTCATAAGTAAAACTCGAGTATATTTTTGATATTTTCAATAGTAGAAGCACTTAAAGTGGTAATTGGATAGAAGGAGTGGTATGTTTTTGATATTTTCTTTTTTGCTAATAATTTTACCTTGATATTTAGAATTTATAAACACGTATAAAATAAGCCAAAATTCTAATATAGGCGAGATAATTAGTATAAAAAGCTCTCTTTTTGGCAGAAATGGAAAATGTTGAGGCTTTTCTTTTTTTTTCTTTTGGGTTAATGTCACGAAAAATCTCAAACTAGTATACATGTAACAAATTTACTCCAAACTAATTTTTTAACCATAAAAAACTCCAAACTAGTACACATGTAACAAATTTACCCTAAACTAGTTTTTTGATCATAAAAAACTTCAAACTGGTACACATGTGACAAATTTACCCAAAACTAATTTTTTTTTACCAGCTAAAAATCCCAAACTAATAATCCTATGACAAATTTATCATTCATTAGTGGACCAATTTGGTGTTTTCATGATATTTATCCTAGGGACTTGCCACTTCACCATGTATCATCCACGTCGGCAAATTTAACAGTAAAATTTCATAAAAGCTAACGAAGGATAAATTTGTCACACGCGCACTAGTTTAGAATTTTTTGTGGTCAAAAAATTAATTTATGATAAATTTGTCACAGATGTATTAATTTGGGATTTTTTTAGTTAAAAAATTGATTTCGGTAAATTTATTACATGTGTACCAATTTGAGATTTTTCGTGGTCCAAAAATTGGTTTGATGTAAATTTGTTACAAATGTATCAATTTAGAGTTTTTCGTAATACTAATCCTTTTCTTTTTAATGAAGAGGTAATTAACTTCTCAACCTTCTTAGATTATCTATATGATTGTTACTTGCTAGAAACATAATTTGCCCCATACAAAGCTACTAAATTACATCCAAACGGGACAAACTAACCCATTCCAAGGAGTAGGAAGCCGGAAGGAGTAAAAATTTGCTCAAGATCATCTAGCTCTGATACTAACATAAGAAGTATGCGGAAGAGAGAATGTTTTGATATGTATATTTCTATATATATAAAGAAGAGAACAAAAGCCGACTTTACATGATAGCTATACAAGGTAACATGACATAATATATTATAATTAATTAATAATATGCACAATAAGGGAGATATATGCCTAGTCCTACAAAGATATGGAGAATAAAAATACACATCATAATTGTCTCGAACGGCATTTTCATTGTATAAAAGAGAAATCAATTGAAGATGCGCTGACGATACTTGGTCACCTAGGCAAAACATCTGAAACGCTTACACCATTAACAGTGAAGGCTTCTTGACTGCGTACGATATTCACATCTCTTCCAACTGAGAATGCAGGTTGCGATGGAGGGTTGAGTGTAATAGTATCGCCTCCTAGAATATGAACCACGAGTGACATAGCCGGTCGATCCGCAGGGTCTTCTTGAACGCATAATAGACCGATGTGTATGCATTTTAGCACCTCAACTGTATCACATGACTCTTCGATTAAGGGATCAATAAGTTCCAACCCTCGACCTTCGGACCACAACTTCCATGCCTGTTATTTAGCAAAGAAAATAAGCAAGGATAGCCGCATGAATTTTTGGATTTCATATTAAAATTGGATGGTGACTAGGAACATACAAAAGTGAGAAGGCTTTCACAGTGCTCTCGGAGATGAAAACCGTTGTTCTTTTGCCCGCTTATTATCTCTAGCAAGAGAACTCCAAAACTGAAGACGTCTGATTTTACAGAAAAGAGTCCTACCATTGCATATTCCGGTGCCATGTATCCACTAACCATAGTTATGTGATGAAGAGCAATTAGTTTGGAAGTAAGAAACAAAGAAAAGTAATTTTCTATATGAAACTTATGAAATATGAATGTGCTCATTCTGGTGCTATTGAGCTGATCATTAGAGTCCTTTATTGGCCTAGTGAATCATCTGAACATGTAACGGACGTAGAATGATATTAAAGCACTTACTAGGTTCCAACAACCCTATTTGTATTGGCCTTGTCTTGATTTACACCGAAGATCCTTGCCATTCCGAAATCAGATATCTTTGGATTCATCTCACCATCTAGCAAAATATTGCTAGCTTTCAGATCCCTGTGGATAATTCTCAAGCGAGAATCCTCATGTAGATATAGAAGTCCCCGAGCTATTCCACAGGTGATGTTCACGCGCATCTTCCAATCTAAAGATTGCCCCATATTTGAATCTGTCAATGATAAGAAACTCAAATGAAACTCAACTTTATGAAACTAAAATTAACTATGCCCCATATTTGAATCGGTCGACAACAAGAGACTTTGTTGAAACTCAACTTGATAAAACTAAAATTAACTAGCTAAAAAACTCATAGCACTGGCTAAAACTCAAACCAAAAAGGAAGACATCTAGGCTTTTGTTTGGCATGTATTCATATATCAAGAGTTTTTCTTGTTCTTCCAAGCAGCATCCCAATAATCGGACGAGGTTCCTGTGTTGTAGTCTGGCAATCAAGATGACTTCATTCTTCAACTCAATAAGTCCTTGGCCTGAGGTTCTTGAAAGCCTCTTAACTGCAATTTCTTTTCCATCTGCCAATGTGCCCTGAAACAGCGGAAAGTCGTTGTCAAATCCCAATGTGAGAATTACTATAGATAACCAAATTCAATTCAATTCTTGTTATGGATAACGACTTTGCCAGTTTGCTACCATAGGAAGATTTTCTCCATTTCCCCGTAAATTGGTGTTGAGTCACTAGAATCCTTACCTTGTACACAGGGCCAAACCCGCCTTCCCCAAGTTTACATTCATTGGAGAAGTTTCTTGTGGCCGCCCGTATGATGTCTAATTGTATCAAAGATAGTTCTTGCGAAGCCACCGGCTTTCCTCCTCGAGAGTTTTCCTTTGAAAACTCTTCTCCAATCTCTCGTCTCAGATGAAGTAACTGAATCTCTTGGCTGTTTTCCTTCTCTGAGATCCAAGAGCTTACTCTCGTAAGGTAAATGTTAGAAGATGGTCATTCCAATGGCAAGCAAGATGAATTTACTTATACCTTTCTTCAATCTCTTTCTCCTCTTCAAAAAAATGCACGAACCCACGATACTTATTAGCAAACACGATCCAATTACTGAGCTAACAATTGTAATCCATGGAGCTCGTTTGACCCCTATCAAGACAAAGAAATTCCTCGCATCTAAACATACCAAGAACTCGGTGAAAGCAAAAGAATATGATCATAGTTTAGATCATAAAAGTAAGTCAAGTGCAATATGACACGCAAAACAGCATATATTGAGAATGAAAAGCAATGGAATGATACCATTATACGCTTACCATGACAAATTGAGTGCACATTTTGAGTATTATATAACTCATACCTTTAATGCCAGACTCAGTGCTGGTTTTGTTAGTTGGAGAAGGTGCTGGTGCTTGTCCTCTAGGTTCCCCATAAAAACGGTACAGTTGGTACCGTATATTACAACTTGGCTGAAGAATTCTCGCACCTCCCCTTTTATGATTAAGAACAGTAGGAAACTCTTTGATAGCAGAAAGCAAGCAACTCTTACAATCTGACTTTGATATGTCAGGGGTGCACTGTGCAAGCTCATGCAAGGTCACTGAACTTGAGACATTAATGTTTTTGGTCGCGTATAAGCTTTCCGAGGAGATCGCCAAGTCTGTGACATTCCTTGCAAAATCCGTCACTTCTGTCTCAAAGTCTTCATTATCAACAGTTTGCTCCACGTCCGCAGGGTTGACAATGAAAATAATCGGCAATGTCTCCATGATAGAGAAGAAAGATCTGTTAGCATAGCGCACAAAACACTCATCATACCATATGGTCGCCGCTTTCTGTCCTGGACATCTTTCTATGATGAGGCTGGTAGCTGAATTGATGCAAGACTGACAGAGATTGGTGTCAACATCCGCTCTAAAGAGGAATAGTAAAGTTGCATTAGTCGTCACTTAAATCTGGGTAGCATTTTTTGGGTTGGCATTGGACCACCGTACTTTGTAGAGGATTTTAATTAAGACCAATATATCAGGTACATTATAAATCCTAGCACCGAGTGGGCCGATTCCAAAAATTACAATGATTGAATTGAAAGGTATTACTCAAAAGTAGAAATTTCTGGTATCTTTCGCATGTGATTTACCTGCAGAGGAAGAGACCATAAACTTTGTCCGGATCTTCACCTTCCGTCGTGTTGTAGAAACCGTAAATGGGTCCTTTGTTGTCAAGCCCCCCGGAGAGGAGGCGATGTAGGTTGTCCTGAAACTTGCTATGAACAGCGTAGTTGCCCCTATCTCCGCACCGCTCTTGAAGATATGTCTGTGCACTGACAGGAGTGCCTGGGATGAAGAGGATCAGGCATGAAATCCAGAAAGCGAAGGAAACATTTCTTGATGCACCGATAATCATCTTTTCTTGAACTTGGAAAGAACGCGAGTACAATAAGAGTAATTCAAAGATGGCCACGGACTTTCTTTCAACTCGAGAGGAGTAAGAAAATATGTGACTTCTAGAGGGCGAGGTAAACAAATTGATGAAGAACCAAAGTTTTAAAGCTGCTCTCCCGGATGCCAGGGTCAGCAAAGACGAATTAGTCCAACCTAACCCAAAAGGCGGGTTGAACCCAAAAGACCCGACAAAGACTCGACAATGGTTATAAATCATTCTAAGTGCGTTCCTCCTCGTACATTTCCTTGGGTCACCCAGGAGCACAACATTTTTCAATATGTGGGATGAGGGGACTGTCGTACTTGATGAGATTTACTTCACAAATGAATAAATTATATCCTAATTTAATATGAATATTTTACTTATATAATTCAGGTGTAACTTCTTTTTGTTATCCCCTGTTCAAACTTAACGACTTAGAAGATATATCGGTAGATACCATATTTAAATTAATGAAAAGACGACATTGAATATTTTGATATAGTCTCACCTAAAGATAAATCTTTTGGAATATATATGCCTATATTCACCGCCTAAAGAAGTCCATTGATACTCAGTCAAAGAATTCACGCCGATTGGGATTAGGAAACAAAATCCAATCAAGCTTTCCTTTATTTTACTTTATTTCTTCTTGTCACTGATCCATTGTTGACTGATTCAAAGTCCAGCTTTAAGTCCAACGTGGACTTTCCTATTTCAAGCCAAGACTCCAACGCCCATCAGGAAAGATTATTCATTCTCCAACTTCAATACGGAAACAGTCTTCATCACTTCATGACTCGAGCACGGCAAATAGTATGCGTCATCTGCAACAGTGTACTTTGAACTTTCTTGCACCGGCTTATACAAAATTCAATTTTGGTCAATTTCGTTCAACGGACTCAAACTCGAGATATATTTTAATAGAATATTTACTAATAATTCATTGATTATATTGAACAAATTTAACGTCCAAGAATAACATTGCGCATTAAATCAAATTTCAAAGACCATTTATGTTATTTTTTCATTCATAAAAATACTTTCTTCAATTGGACAGCCTTAAAAAAAAGCAAAAAAGAGTCGCTTGACCGGAACCGTACCTAAACGGTACAAAATGCTATCTAGTTTTAAGTTTTTCACCGCTCAAATAATCCACGCAATCCATCACCAGCCAATTACTTCCTGCCCAATCTCCACGTGTCAAATCCAAAACTAAATAAAACGATAGAACAAATATAAGCAGAGGGAGCATCGTCTTCCTCAACACCTATTCAGAGAAGCTCCCATCCGCCATCAGCCGCGAGAGCATCACCACTGCACTCTCCCACTCCCTGCTCTTCCCCAAACCCATCACCACCACAACCACCATCACCACCGCCGCCAACGTCCCTCTCCACACCCCAAGCCACCCCCATATTCCTTGATTCTCCTTTATCATTTAGGGTTCAACTCTGGATGATCAAATATTGTTCGATTCCATGGTTCCATTAAAGAGAAATCATTCATGCATCCCAAGATAATTTCAAGGGACACAAACTATAGAGAGAATGACACCACAAGATTGGATCAAAACATCATAGACTTATACATCAAATAGGGTTCCTAGTAAATTTGCCCCCGACTTGGTAGTTCCTTTTGTAAAATTTTGTGAGATCAAAACTAACTATTCTAAAAAACTTAAGCTATTGATGAAGAGTTGTTTACTACATGAATACTCTAACACTCGCCCATATGCGTAGGTAGAACATATTAATAAAGAGGCGAGCAAGACTTTCTGCTCGGGTATTCCTTTCCCCCAAATGGACTAGTCAACGAGCCCCAAGTCTAGGGTAGCCTGCCGTTTGGAGCAAACTAAGGATGCGTTCGTTTTGCGAGCCCCAAGTCTAGGGTAGCCTGCCGTTCGGAGCAAACTAAGGATGCGTTCGTTTTGCGAAAAATGAGTAATTTCAAAAATATTATCCAAAAAATGATTGCTTATATCGTTTAGAAAAATTAGTTAATGAAAAATATTTTCATCATTGATAACGATCTATGCCTCACTATTTTTGCGGGCAATAAAATATTTCCATTCATTTATTTTTTTAAATGATATAAGTGATCATTTTTCGGAAATTGTTTTCCAAATTACTCATTTTTTGCAAAACGAACGCACCTGCTAAATTGCTACTTCAGGTTGGGATTGTCCAAAAATATCCAATTGCTTGAAAATCACTTCTTAAAAAAATACCGGTCGTCATTTGTTTTCTGCTGGCTACGTAATTTGGGACCAACGTGATGTTTTGATTAAATGAGAAATTGGTGAAAATTTTGCAAAAAGATATAACAATAGAAGAATAAAAAAAATGTGGTATTTGGGCCTTTCTTGTTTGTGCATTTATGGTATTTTCTTCATTGTTTTCTTCTTTTGGCCCGTATGTTGATGGAATACATCTTTGGTACGTTGTGACAGCTCTGTTGCCTCGCTTAAGACAATTGATTAGTCCAAAATCTCAATTAAATGTTGATTATGCGATGCAATTACCTTATAATCACCGCCATAAGACATGATGCAGCTAATTACCTGTGCAACAAAGAGCCCCTCGCACAAATCAAACAAAATGTTATCTTTAAAGTATCTTTAAGCTTTCCTACACAGTACTTTTAATTCCTTAGTTGTTGTTTTCAGATTCGCGTCGTCGATTAAATTCTTGCATGATATTCCGGTGAAGTTAGGTCTTGTCATCAATTAGATTCTTGCAAAATCTGTTTACATTTATACCCACTGTACTTTCTGGGCTTTGTCGTCAATTAAGTTCCACCACAATCCAAGTTCGCATTGTTTCTATCGGAGTAAAGTTGTTTATTCCATAATTTGCCCGAACACCTCATGTCCTGAATCGCCACAAAATCTAGTCTTCTCTCATCAAAAGTCCAAGAACTACTTTTGGTGAAAGATATTTTGTTGCTGAGAACAAAAGTTCTGGAAAAATAGTCACTCAAATAAAATTCTGTAAATTCATCTAAGAGGTGGAAAATTCAAGACTTTGACTTGTAAATTAGTTCAAGATAAGAAAATTCAATAATTCGTGAACTAGTAAAAAGAATTAGTAGTGTCATGAAAATGTCAGTAAGTGGCCAACAAGTTATTGAGAGATCAAATGACATTTGGGCCTTTCTTGTTTGCACCTTTATGGTATTTCTTTCTTGTTTTTCTTCTTTTGGCCCATATGTTAATGGAATACATCCTTGGTACGTTGTGACAGCTCCATTGCCTCGCTTAAGACAATTGATTAGTCAAAAATCTCAATTAAATGTTGATTAAGCGATGCGATTACCTTATAATCACCGCTTTAAGAAATGGCGGATTAAAAGTGGTAAGAGACCAAAAAGACCGTTGATGGCTATGAACTTTTGATCACCATCTGACGATAGAGTCGACAGAGAGAATTCAAACTCATCGACTCACGAATGGTCTTTATCACGCACCGGCAAGAAACGCCGTGAAATCTGTCCTTTTCAGATCATTCGTCCTTTTCTGTTGTCTCGATCTCATCGAAGTAAGCCGACGACGAGGTGTCCCTGTCCCGGTGTGAATCCTGAGAACTAAATATTTCGACCCAGTGGAAGTCGAGCGATAGCAACAGCAAGCTTGACTCCAAGAAAACAGAGCAGCAACTTATATTCGCCGCTGGTTTCGCATTGTGGGAATTGATTCGACCCTCTTGTCATCGATCAATAGCCCTAAAACTTGAACTTAGGATAAACAACAAAATCAGCCCCGGCTTTATCTTTCTTAGGAAAATGATACAATTGATCTCTGAACTTTGATATAATATGTAATGTAGTCCTTGAATTTTTAGTTTGTACAATGTGATCCTTGAACTTTAACTTAATGTATAATTTATTCAATATAGTTTATAGAATTTCAGTACATATTCAATAAAAATGTTCAATGTTGTCCTCGGACTTAAATTAATTGAAGGACAGCATTAAATATTTTCATAGTCATGGCCACGGTTCAGGAATCGGCGATTACGGTTCCTGGCCATGTATGAACCGGAACCAGAACTAGAGCCGCCCATGGAGGTTTCGGTTCCGGGCCGGTTTCGGTCTGGTTCCAGTTCCGGGCCGGTTTCGGTTTCGAGCCAGTTCATTCCGGTTCCGAGCCGGTTCATTCCGGTTCCTGCCAGTTTCGGTTCATAATTTAAAATTTTAAAAAAAAATTATTAAATAAAAAATAATGAATTATTCAATATAAATTGTAATCAAAATTTAAATTGTAATCAAATTTAGGGACAAAAAGAGAGAATGAGGAGGCTTGAACTTAATAAATTATCATTAAGCACCTTACTCCTTGCTGCAGGGTTTTTTTAAAATTTTTTTTGGAACCGGAACCGGGCCCATAGGCCACGAGCCGATTCCGGTTCTGAACCGCGGGCCCAATCAACAGGCCGGGCCCGGGTTTGATCGGGCCTGTTCCGGGTCGAAACCGGCCCATGGCCACGACTACATTTTCATATAGTTTAGAGACCAAACTCAATATATACCAAAAGTTCAAGAATCACATTGAACAAATTAAAAATTTAGGGATCACATTCAACAAATTAAAATTTTATGGATCACATTACATATTGAGTTAAAGTTTAGAGATTATTTGTGTCATTATCCCATCTTTCTTTTGCCTTATTTTCTTCGAAAATATATTGTTGCTATGCTTGCCTCTTTTCTTTTTCCAATGATGTCTTAATCATGTGGACGGCCTTGATGATGAAGTCCTTGACTTTTTCAACTCATTCTGAATTCCCTTCAATAGTCTAATTATGTTATTGCGAGCACAAAGCTATTCAATTTAATATTATGACTAAACTCAATTATTAAAGTAGTGACAATCCTGAATCCAGTTGGAAGGAATTATGATTTTATAAAGGCCTCAATTAATTCAACTTATCGTTTCCTTTTTTCTCTTTTCGACCTACGAGTACTTGATTTATTCTTTCGGTCTTCATGGGCTTAGTTCCTCGTGAGTCATGATTTTTATCGTGTTACACGTGATGAGGCCAAATAAAGTCCAGCCCCACTGAAAGATTTACAGACATGTACTTTTACGATGAAGGGACTTTCTCATCATGTTACATGCGATGGGCCCAAATAAAGCCCAGAGCCTTCAACATTAGATCGAAAGGTAAAAAATCACAATCAGATTTGTTGAATGATTAAGAATCATTGCATTTCAATTCAACGTTGAAAGATTATACGAACACAATACCTCCTAGAAACAACTATATCACCTCATATAAATTATGTTTTGCACACTTGATTTTGATTTTAAAACTTGTAACTATACCTATATCAAGGGCAAGAGAGTTGACTTGTGTAATCAACAAATTACATAGTTCGTATAGCAATAATAAATGCTAAAATAAAGGTTATTATTGGGCCAATTAGCAAGCGTTCATTTTCAGAACTCTTGTGCATATTGCATGGACAACAAAATCACCATCTACAATCGCGTTTAGCCTTTCGATATATGTTTATAGGAATAATAATACCACAAGTACCATAACTTTTCAACAGCTCTCACTTGAGTACTATAACTTTTTTCTCAATTACTTAAGTGTTGCAACCTAAATTCCTCAAGTTAATGGATTATTAAGACTAAGCCTAATCTGGGCCCTCCCAAGCCCTATCAATTCGCAACTTAGGGTATAAGTTTTTAACATGCAAAAGTTTTCATGCTTGGAGTTGCCACTAATCTATTTGTGGTAGGTCGAATAGAAACCTAAATAAAACATAGTGAGATATACTTTATTCCTACAAACCAGAGATTCTAAGCCTGGGGACTTGGTTACGTTAGATCTAGTTTAACGCCCTTTCGGTACCTTTTCTTTTCAAAAATGTTTATGCAGGCAGTCTAGATCCATTTTATTACCTAATCTCTAATATGTGAGATGTTCATGCGGGTGCGCAAACCACCAATTTAACACCCAAGAAAGTAGTAAATAAATAGCAAGATAACATACCTTAAAGCCACGCAAGCATCTGCATTGTTAGTAAAAAATCACACGGACAATCTTAATATGATTTCTAATTAACAAAGCAAGACACTCAAGATATTCATTAGGGTTTGCGCTTTATTAAAATGCAAACTAACCTATATGCAATGACGTGCAAAAAATGACATGCGATTAATGCAACCTAGCATGTGAACTATATGTCATGCGACAACGTGACCTAATTCTAATGACGGACAAATGATTTAATTTTGGTATTTTTCCAATGAAATTCGGAATTAAAAAAATGCCTAAATTAACATGCAATCTATTCTAAAAAAAAGATAATTTAATCTATCCTAAAGTGACTTCTTTTTGGTATTTTTATGAAAATTCGAAATCAAGAATTATCCTAAAATGAACCATCGAGATCAGGATAATATATAAATTAAACTAGGAAATAAATTACTCTAATTCCTAATTTAAATTAAAAAGTTATCCTATCGACTTATTCAAAGAAAGTTATTCTAAACCTATCCTAAACATGCATCATTCTTTTTGGGATTTTTGAATCAAATCAAAATAAAGATTCAAACCAAAGCCAAAGATAGCATCCAATCATCCAAGATATCATCCATATCCATTCAAATTTGGCAAATAAATTGACAAATCACATCTCGGGCATGAGGATCGGATTGGCCAATTTTCAATGCAATCGCGAATCGTATCTCAGGCGGGAGATCGAATTGACAATTTTTCGTGCAATTGCGAATCGTATCTCAGGTAGGAGATCGGATTGACGACCATAGCACGTTATGAAATTAGCAAATAATTCCTAATTTAAATCTACTTAAAGATTTCATTGATATGAATAATATTTGAAGATTCAAACAATGATCCAATTTCACAAATTAGGCAACAGAATATACGAAAATCTAATTAATGAAGATTCTTACCTAATTCACAATATTTGCTTTCCAAGTTTGGACCGGCGGATGGTGGCTCGCGGTGCTAGACGATGGATCACTCAGTGGTGTCTTAGCCAAAGCTCGCGGTGGTGCGGTGGTTCCGTAAAACCTACAAAGCAGAGTCTAAATTTGGTGAAGAAACGAAGTAACGTAGCAGTGACCAGTAGGATTTCGTCGGACTGGTAAGTTTGCTGGGACCACTCGCGGAAGTTGCTGGAACTTAACGGTGAACATCGGGCTCGTGGCGCATCGGCCAGTAGCTTTGTGGCTATTGACACACCAAAGTGACTGGAGTTGCTGGAATGTTGTGATGGGGATTGTGACATTCGGCAACGAAGTCCGAGAAAGGGAGTCTTCGCTTGTGGCCTCCGTTGACCTGTAGTAAGAGACTAAATGCTTGCCCCCCCTCCCCCTCTCTCTTCTCAATTGTGACTGTGTCTTCTCTATTGTCAAGAAGCCACCCACTGATCACGATTTTTTTCTCTCTGTAAGGTGCTCTCTCGGAATTGTGGCCATGTATTCAATGTGTACTATGAGTGTGTGCAGGAAGAGCCCCCTCTCTGTGTTCCTCTCAATTGTTGCCCGTAGGAGGTCCTTTTTATAGGTGAGAGGGCCTAGGCTTTTCAGAGAAAGAGAACCTCTTGGGATATTTGAGATATATTATGCTTTGACTTCTTCCCCGTATTTTCTTTTTCTGATCCTAGCATATATCACCACATGCAACCTTGTCCCTTACCGAATATTTCCATCCCATCCTGTCCAAATTGCAGCTTTGTCCACTCTTTCACGTGAATATTGTTATCTTGCGCCCAAAGATTTTCATGATATTTTCTCAATATTTCCTAATCCAATGTGCCACACTTGTACACATGTCAATCTTGACCACTTAAGGGCATAACGAGTTGGGCCGAATCTTTAATTCACACGGGCTTGATCCAATTAATTCCATTGGGTTTAGAATCTCTGTACTTGAGTCCATTAACTCCAGTTCAATTAAATTTTGTTAAACCCATCCGCCACCAGTCCGATGCAAATGCAACTACTTAATAAATGTTCTTAAAACTAAATGCTATGTAATTTAACTTTAATATTTTTGTTAGGGGCTGAAATTTAATCCCTAATTTTTTGTGCAATTAATCACTAAATGATTAGTTAAAATTTAGGTGTCAATATTAAATATCATAACTTTTAAAAAATGGTCACTTGGCGCCATAAATTTTTATTAGTCACTTGAGTGCCATTACTTTTAAAATGTTTACCCCCTAGTGCTAGAAATCTAAGGTGGCGTGTTACTTGGGGTGAACATTTTTTTTAAAAGTTATAACATTCAAATGATCGATTAAAAAGTTATATACCACTTAAGTGAGCGTCATATGAAAATTATAAAACTCAAATTATCGAAAAAAAGTCATGGAACCCAATTAAATGCCGTACAAAAGCTATGGCATTTGCTGTGTTCCTTCCCGATGAAGATATTTAGTTAAATCTCAAGCTTTACTGCAATGAGCGGTAAATTTCAATTTAATCTCTTTTACATGAATTGATCCAGGTAATTGAGGTTTGACCGCAGTCAATGACTATCTTCTTTATCAATCTTGGTGGCAAAAAGAAAACAAAAAATTGCTCAAAAAAGAAACTCCAAATGACAGAAAGGATGGTTAACGGCTTTCTTCAAGTGCGGGCATGGGACCACACCTCATAGCTAAACGCATCGACAGATGCACACTGTGACTGGATTGTGATTTTCTTCTTGCCCTGTCACACCCCAAAAACAACTAGAAAAAGGGGGTGACACAGCTGTCCTTCCACACGAAGGACAAAGCCTCAACAATAACCAACAACCTGTTATCAACATATATATATTTCAAACCACATATATATCAGATAAACCAACGGGTTGGTTACAACATCAGAGTTTCTATAATCCACCAAAAGAACATGTACATCAAGAACTCAGCCAACCTGACGAACTATCAACAACCTTACAAGCAACTCCAAAATCATACCCAAAAATCTATCTCCCAAACATCCCCGTGATAGCGCTCTCGTACTAATGGTCGCTAGCCGAGGAACCTGAAAAGATTGGGAAAATAGAGGGATGAGCAACCACAGCTCAGTGAATAGTACATCTCTTCTAAGTAGATCGAGCAATCACTATGCATGTGTACAAAACAATACCAGAACTTCAGAAGTCAAACTCAAGACATAAAATACATATCGAGTCATATAAGAGTTGTTTCATTTCATCAAAGCTTTATACAATTCAGAGAAATACTCATTTTAAATCATCATAAACATCAATGGTCAAGTCCATTAATGAATCTCATCAAAAGCACATGCCGATGGTCCATTCCATTGGCCAATCTATTGCTCAATATCAAACCATGGTCACGACACAAAGCCTTGTGACAAGGCTACCAAGATTTCCCCCTTGGCAAGGTCTCCACCTACAAAGCCGGTGGCTCGGCCCAGAAGGATATCCTAAACCCGGTATGCATACCCCAAAACCCCTCAATGGGTTCACAGTCATATTGAGCATCAAATAACCATCATCCAATATCAGAAATCCAATCCTGAATACATTTCACAAACCAAACAAATAACTTTCTCACAATACGGCTCATCCGCCAGAAATACATTTCGTAGAGCATTTCTCAAATCATTTCCAAACTCATTTCATAAACTAGTTCGTAATGCAATACACATATGTATCCTTTCACAATATTTTTCCAAAACAATTTCCAAATCATTCTCAACTATTAAAAAGTAGTAAATGCCCAATCCATACTTTTATGCAATAAATATGTTCTTTCACAACTCGCACGATTACTCAAATCCTTATTACTTTCAAAATATGAGTTTATAAACTCAAAGAAGAGATAGCACCACTCACCTGAAATCCCGAAATATCAAATAACCTCCCTCACTCGAACCGATGATATCACAATCCTAACAATTAAACGAGAATCGATATCAAAACCAAGTAAAAACTACGAAATGACTAAACGACGCTCAAACGCTAACACGGCAACTCAAAGGTGCCCACAAATCGCTTTTCCAATGCGATTATCCAAACCGTTCGCAACGTGGAGTTTGAATGCGAAACTTGATTGTACCATAAATTCCTCCACCGAACTCCGTTTTAAACGAGCTTATAGTCAATAGAAAGCCCACTCAGAGCACTACAAGAACCCCAACTTGGCCGCCCCAAACCGAGCCAAAAACCGACGAAAATCGGCCTAAAAACTGCTGTTCGCGCACTGTTCACTGCGCACACTCAACTTCAAAAATTCATATCCGGCAAACCGGAAGTCCAAATCAGGTTCCGTAAAATCCCACGGCTCTGCAAAATCGTAAACTACCAATTCTATAAAAATTAGTAGCTTAACGACTCAAAAATCGGACTTCGCCGCTCAAATCACACAAAATTCCGAAATTGAGCCCTAACTCGGAAAAATATTCCGATTGAACCAACGAGGGGCACGAATACTTACCAGACGTTGCGATATGAAGTTGATCCGAGCTGGCGAGGCTCCGGTGACGTGAGCCTTCCCTTTTTCTTCTTCTTCCTTTTCTTTCCCTCTCTCTCTTTTTCTTTCTTCTCTTCTCTTCTCTTCCCCTTTTTTGCGCGAGCTCTCGGTTAAATAGAAGAGCTGAGCATATCTACTGTAGATACTTTTGACCTTTTGACTTTTTGACCCTTTTTTTTTTTTTTTTTTTAATTACCTGAATATTACATGCCCAATTCTTGTCGTTGCAATACACAACAGAAGAAGAACTTGAAAGGCATCTATTAACTGATGGAAACCCTTTATGGTCCGCAAGTTTGGACATTTTTTTTTTCATTTTTAGCTAATGGGTAATTTATGAATTTAAAAAGCAATGTGCAGTTTTCCTGACGTTTTAACATGGTTGCTAAAAAGGTTCTTTTATCCTTAAAATATGGTATGGACTTTGGATAAATAAGGATCCATTTTATCGAAATATTGGTCTCTATCGAACATAAATAATGTGATAAATTAGCTTAGACGAGATTCGGGTGATGGGCACCACAAGCAAACTCCACCGAAGGGAAGAAAGAGACTTAATTGCGTACTTAAATTTAACCTTACTACCCGTTTAAGTAATTGAATATGATGCAATATGCCCATATGCAAGAACAATAGAAGAATGGCTCTCATCGTCCAGCTATGCTCTTTTTACATTGTTCCCATTTCAAGAAATAAGAGAGTGATTGCTTTCGGGAAAAACACGCGTCAAATCAAAACCGCTACTCCACGGATTGACTCGATCAGAAACTGTCGCTGCTTCGTAAATCAGAAACCAAACCTCCTTTTAAGTCCCAAGTTTTTCATTGCGAGCGACAAATAAAAGGAGCATCGCTTAAGTTTCAAACTGAAAAAGTCAACAGAGGAACTATTGACACCAAAATAATCCTATCATCGACAGGCACGTTCTTTGCGCATGAGTGAGAACAAGCATGTGGAGGGCACATGGGCATCACTGCACATATGCCAACTTATCGACAAACATAAAGATTAACACGTGTTAATCAATGTTGATACTCATCATTACCACATTTCCAGTTATCGAAATATGGTAATGGATAGTTAGTGGCCGCTAATATGAAGCCTCAGCAGTAAACAATTGATGGAGACACGTTGAAGTACCATCTTGAAATTGAAATCGACGGGGCAATTAGGCCGAAAGACATGCGTTTTGGAGGGAACAATTATCATTTGAAAATGACTGTCATGGAGTGACCTACATAAGACAAGGACAACCGTTCAAGAATGTGGGCGTGAAGTTGGTGGAGATATAGGAACATGAAGGTTATCGACGGAAGTTATTCAAAAAGATACAATCATTGGAAACTGTCGAAAAATGGTTACCTCAAAACCTTTATAAATACCGCCATCCACCCATTAGAGAGACCCCTGCACAAATCAAATCAGATGTTATCTTTCAATTATCTATCATACGGTGCACTTTAAATTTCCTTAGTTGTAGCTTTTAGATTATCGTCGTCGATTAAATTCTAGCGTGTATACCGCACCATCAATTAATTTCTGGCGTAGTATCTTTATGTTTTCAAGCTGTGTCGTTAATTAAATTTCGACATAATTTGCCTATATCTTGTTACGTCATCAAGTTTGTAATTTCCGGGCCTCGTCATCAACTAAATTCCGACTTGGTTCGGGACTGTACAATGCTGTTTGGATTGGAGAAGTTGACCCTTTTTTGCATGTGATATTCTCAGTTCGGAGTTAGTGTAGGACCCTAATCTCTTTAGATAAAAGCCGAATAACTACTTTCGGCGAAAGATATTTTGTCGCGAGAACAATTCCGGCAAAATTGGAACAAATACCTTAAGCCAGTCAGAAAAAGCCAACATTCACGCATCTCAACAGATGCTACTGACCGAACAAAAAAAAAAGCAGATGCTACTGAAACCCGTGGGATAGCCGGTGGCTTATCGTTTCTACATCATCCAGCATAAAATATTGGAATCATGTCTTCTCTCAACAATTTCATGAAAGGTAACCTGGCAACAAAAAGGTTGTATATGAATTCATCCCTAACCAAGCATAACTTGTGCCAGGCTATTCGAACCTCTTCTTGTTCGGAGTTTTGGACCTCTGGGCTTAGTCACACGTCAAACATTTACAGCAAAACAAAGATCAAAAGTAATAAACTGACACGTTATTGAAGCAACAAAGTGAAATTTTGATTGCTCAACAACCTCACCATAACTCAATAGGTTGACCCGTCCATTTCAAATGGCCTGGGAAGCACCAGCCCCAATCCAGGAATTGATGAAGAAATCATGGGCTACTGTCACTCCTTCCGTCCTCATCGACCCGTCATCACTTTCAAAGTTCCTTACTGAAAGTTCCGAGTACAAATTGCGTGCAACATTGAGATCAATTTTCACAGAATGAAACTTCCAACAATGATAACAGAGACGGCACTAGGCTTCTTAGCTTGGCCACACCTACACGCACACACTCACAGAGAGAAGAAAAAGAACGAACTCCCTTTTGTCCAAGCACAGAAAAGAGGGGTGCAAAGTATCTCCCGCATCATTCACATAATATGGCTGAGATGTCACTTTTATGTAGGTCTTCTTACATTCTTTCAATCCGAAGACATCAACTTGCAGGCTGTTGTTTGTTTTTTTTGGGTAAAGTAACTTGCAGGCTGTTGTCCATGTTCACAACAAGCTATAAAGAGATGCACATAATATAAGCTATAAACTAAAAAATTCAGAGAATCATCAGTTACAGTTACTCGTATTACACACATCTTCTAACTGTTTGAGAGGACAATTACGAAAACCCACCGCGTACCTCCAACAAATAACCAGAAGATGCTATTTTCTAAACAATTCTGCTAGCCGACAACATGCTGAAATTCAGAAATCACAAACACCCATGAACTGGGTGTCATCCGAAAATTATTCCAATGACTATGAACCAGATCACTTCACTGGCGATGGCAACAATAATAAGGGACATCCAAGTAGACACTTCACTGGGGCAAACTTCAGAAACCACGATTCACCTTATCTAAGAGCTAATGACACGAAATCTAGTCATTCAAAGATTATCAACACATATGTTCATATCCGACAAACACAGGAGCTATTTCGACAAGAAAACAACTTAGAAACCCTTTGTCGAGCAGATTATGCGCGTTACAAGAACAAAAGTAAACACAGAAGTAATGTGGTTCTCTCATCCGAAATCCATATATCTATGATTAGTACTGTCACTCGTTAGAGAGGTCTTCCCTGTTTAATTGGAGACAAGACGCCTGTCCGTATGGAGTATAAGTATTCTTATTTGGAATGAGAGATTTCACTCTGACTTGGAGAGCTCTGTATCTTACCTCGATCTATGCTTCGTGCAGTTATTTTCTTCACATAGGCATATGTTCCCGAGCGTTGGCTACATGCTATTGGGATCTATTACTATCCTAGCAGGTCAGTAAGCCACTCCTCGTGCCTAGTGTATATACACATATACATATACTCAACAATTAGGTTGGATTGCTTTTTGTCACCGCCAAGTAGATTCTGAAAAAATAATGGTTTGCTTATTACTTGCGTTTTACATTCCCTTTTGGTGGGTCAACCCCTAACTCCTCCACATCCTTTGGACTTTATCACACACATCTTTGACCTCTTACCCTCACTCTTGCATTTTTTTTCCCTATAAATATATAGATCATACTCGAGCATAAAAAGGGAATTTATCACGTCACTTGATATATCAATCTTACAAATTGCCACTTAATATTTCTATCATTATTCATATTTTGATCCTCTCGGTCTGGTCTGGTGGCCAAGGAGGGGGGTTGAAGAAGGAGCAAGGTGGATCCATTCCCAGAGATTTGATTAGCCATTCACATATAACCTATAGTGGCATGGCAACAATCCAAGATTTGTCACGTAGGGAAAAAGAGTTGACTTAGGTTAACTACTATCCAGGCAATAGCCGAGATGGTTATTTGTTCGACAAAAAGTTCCATTAGACAACTAAATGAGATTTCAAGAAGGTTACTTTATTGTCTTTTTAATGTACCAACCTTCTATTGTTTTACTTATTTTTATTTTTCTTTAATTTACTAGCTTTGTTTATGAAACTACTAATTGAAGTTAGCGTTAGTTCCCAACTTTTATCCTTCAACATTAAAAGTTGCATAAACAATACCTTGTATCTTTGAGACAACTTTTTCTTCTGAGTGATCTTGAAGATAGCTTAAGGGAATTTCGATCAAGTTCATCATGCAGAAGAAGAAAGTGCTCATTTTTAAATAGATGACATTTGCCGTCCTTTGGTGCCGAAGTTTCCTTCTATTGATCTAAAATTATAGATAGAAAGAATTATTTTTATGATTATGAGAAACAAAATTTTCTTCTTTCAAGGTAGGGATAAAGACACAAATAATTCCTGAAGGGAAAATGAAATTGGACACTTTAACATATTTTTCATCTTCAATTACAGATTTTACAAAAACAAAATTTTGTGCGACTGATACACAACTTCTTAAGACATCTACACCTAATATTACCGCTTTGCAATACACATAATTTCTATTTACTTGATTAAATCAAGTAAAAATTGGACACTTTAATTATGATTTTTTGTCTATACAATGCAATTGCGCACACGTTTATTTTTTGTTTATAATCACTAACAACATTTCCATACGATGGTGAGCAGCTGCAGCAGTGAGGTGAACCAGCAACCGGCGAGAGGCGGTGGATGGGCGCGACAGAGGGGCAGCTGTAGGTAGCTGTTCGGCGCAGCTTGAAGGCTAAACCAAGGATGGAATGGCGGCTGGTGGTGGTGTCGTGGCAGCGAGGACGGCGGTGGTGTCGTGGCAGCGAGGACGGCGGTGGACGAGCGACTCAATCAGCGAGCGACAAAGCTGGAGTTCTAGCAGAAACTAGCCGGTTGTGGGCAACTGTGGGCGGTGCTGCTCGACCCGGAAGGAGATGGGGTGTCATGCCTCGAACCCCACTAAGCGCGAAACATCCCGCAACGGTCGTTAAGTATGCGATGTTCTACACTACAAAAAAATGATTTTTTTCCGACAAAATTACCAACGAAAAATTCTGGAAAATTCGTTGGAAAGGGAATTTCCAACGAATTTTCCAACGAAAAATTTTTCGTTGGTAATTCGTCGTCGGAAAATTTTCCAACGAAAAATTTGAATTTTCGTTGGAAATTTGCAATAAATTTTTTTTCGTTGAAAAATTTATCGGAAAATTCGTGGCTAAATTCGTTGGAAACGAAATTTTTTTTCCGACGAATTTTTTTTCGTTGGAAACTATAATTTTTTTTTAGTCGAAAATTCGTGAAAATTTTTTTTCCATCAAAAATATTTTTTTTTTGGTCCAATTTTTTTTTTGTCGAAAAATAGCCCTCGCCGGCGAGCTCGAGCTCGCCCAGCTCGCCGCCGGCGAGGGCCGAGCTCGCCGCCCAGATCTGGGCGAGCTCGAGCTCGCCGGCGAGGGCCGAGCTCGCCGCCCAGATCTGGGCGAGCTCGAGCTCGCCGGCGAGGGCCGAGCTCGCCGCCCAGATCTGGGCGAGCTCGAGCTCGCCGGCGAGGGCCGAGCTCGCCCAGATCTGGGCGAGCTCGAGCTCGCCGGCCATGGCGAGCTCGGCCCTCACCATGGCCGGCGAGGGCCAGCCTCGTCGCCGGCGAGGGCCGAGCTCGCCGGCCATGGCGAGCTCGGCCCTCGCCATGGCCGGCGAGGCTGTTGCGCCAACAAGAAGATGAAGAAGAAGCAGCAGCAGCAGCAGGGGCGGGAGCAGGCTTCGAGGCCGCCGCCCGTCAAGTCCGTCGTCGTCTCGCCGGCGACGAGGCTCGGTGGCGTCGGGGGCGTCGGAGGCTTGGTGTCCATGGCGCCGGAGCCGGAGCCGGTGCCGGAGGAGGAGGGGGGCGGCGGGGGAGTAGGCGGAGGGGGAGACGGAGGGAGAAGTGAAGGCTAAGGAGAGAGAGAGAGAGAGAGAGTGAGTGTGTGTGGAAATTGAGAGTGTGTGTGGAAATTGTGTGTGTGTGGAAATTGAATAAGGAAGAAGTATATTTTTTTGACATTCGTTGGAAATTTCCAACGAATTTTCCAACGAAAATTGTACATACTAAAATAATTATCCGGAAAATTTAAATTCGTTGGAAAATTCGTTGAAAATTTCCAACAAATTTTCCAACGAATATAAAAAATGCCGAATAGTACCGGATTTTTTTGAAATTCGTTAGAAAATTCGTTGGAAATTTCCAACGAAAAAAATTCGTTGGAAATTTCCAACGAATTTTCCAACGAAAATTGTACACACTAAAATAATTGCCCGGAAAATTGAAATTCGTTGGAAATTTCCAACGAATTTTCCAACGAAAATTGTACCCACTAAAATAATTGTCCGGAAAATTGAAATTCGTTGGAAAATTCGTTGGAAATTTCCAACGAATTTTCCAACGAAAATTGTACAAACTAAAATAATTGCCCGGAAAATTGAAATTCGTTGGAAAATTCGTTGGAAATTTCCAACGAATTTTTTTCGTTGGAAATTTCCAACGAATTTTCCAACGAAAATTGTACCCACTAAAATAATTGTCCGGAAAATTGAAATTCGTTGGAAAATTCGTTGGAAATTTCCAACGAATTTTCCAACGAAAATTGTACAAACTAAAATAATTCCCGGAAAATTGAAATTCGTTGGAAAATTCGTTGGAAATTTCCAACGAATTTTCCAACGAAAATTGTACAAACTAAAATAATTCCCGGAAAATTCAAATTCGTTGGAAAATTCGTTGGAAATTTCCAACGAATTTTTTTCGTTGGAAATTTCCAACGAATTTTCCAACGAAAATTGTACACACTAAATAATTGCCCGGAAAATTGAAATTCGTTGGAAAATTCGTTGAAAATTTCCAACGAATTTTCCAACGAATATAAAAAATGCCGAACAATACCGGGTTTTTTTTGAATTCGTTGGAAAATTCGTTGGAAATTTCCAACGAATTTTCCAACGAAAATTGTACACACTAAAATAAATTCCCGGAAATTGAAATTCTTTGGAAAATTCGTTGGAAATTTCCAACGAATTTTCCCACGAAAATTTTTTCGTTGGAAATTTCCAACGAATTTTCCCACGAAAAATTTTTCGTTGGAAATTTCCAACGAATTTTCCAACGAAAAATTTTTCGTCGGAAATTTCCAACGAATTTTACTTTTCGTTGGAAAATTTGTGGCAAATTTGCGACGAAAATTTTTCGTTGGAAATTTTTCGTGGCAAAAATCCAGTTTTTTTGTAGTGCTAGGACTCGTCACCGACCTAATCAAATCACTAACGAATAAACGCATGCGGAAGCAAACTAGAATACCCATACATAATCAACAATGAGATAGCAAAAGAGACATCAAATACACGAACCAACAAACTTCTTTTATAAACATATAGTTAATTACAACATATACAACAACCAAGCCATACAAGGCTACATCTACAGACCACACACAGGCAAAAAGGATCGGGTCGTCAGGTTAGCTTAACTTCTCTACCAAAAAGGGGGCGCTGCAAAAGACGGAGTAACTAAGCCTATCACAAGTCCCTGTGGTACCCTGGCGGTGTCTTCGGATTCTCTATGTCGTCATATGGCTTGGGATCTGACTTCTCAAGATCAGTATCAGGATCGATGACTTCTCCATTGAGAGTATCAATCTCCATAGGATCCCACTCCATAACTTCATCATCACCATGATGGGGGCCATCAAACCCTCAAATCGGACCAGTCACCTCAGCCTCATCTAGATAGAACCAAGCTAAAAAGGTATGGGACCTCCAATATGCTAAGCCCTCATCTATCCAAATCATCATATAGTGCCTTATATAAGCCTTATCCTCACCTACCGAGTACTTCGTTTCTAAGTGGTCCATATCCATGGGGTATGTCGAGGAGGACTAGTCATGGTCGGGGGTCTGAAATGGTTATAATGCAACAATGAGAATAAATCTCAATAAGTAAACTCCCAAAGTCTCGCTTAGGATAACACGTACGTTTGGACAATCCTAACAACCAATGTGCCATAAAAAAACACAAGTGCCCTTACCTCGCCTTGGCACATGCATAAGCCCTGCATGTTACAAAGTTGCCACTACATGACAATTGCTCCTCGAGCACACACAATACGATTCAAGGCATAATCATGCATAATACGATTAGTAATCCAGACTTGCTCAACATTGACCTCAAGCACAAAGTATTACCCAATGCATAACACACATTATAGATGTTCGGATTATTAATGGCCTCTCAAGCCCACCGAACTCCCACCGGTCTTTTGCCGTAACCAGGCATCGTCCCACTATGTCGGCAACGGCAACGACTGGGATTGAACTCCCTCGGTAAGCCGAGTACCAAACGGCATTCCACAAGGAGCATCGGTTCGACCTCCACCACGACAAGGCATTGTTTGGGATCGAACACCCTCCAGCAACCGTCGGGTACCAGATGGCATCCGAACTCCCGCCAGGCATTGCCTAGAACTCGCGCCTAGATGGGACTTGTCGTGATCATGCACACTCATCAAGCACTTATCACGAATTCTTATCTTTGTGAATTAGCCGAATGTAAACAAAATCCATACTTGCCCGACAAAATGCCATGCCTATCATATGTAACAATGTCATAGGATAATCACACGAGAGAGAGAAAACCGAGTACACATGTAACTAGGGTAATTCTGGGTGGATGCACAGCAACTGAACTCCCTTTGAAATAAATAGAAAAACAACTCCAAACATTCTGAATTTGGATATGTCATATAAAACATCTTGATAAACATTTCTCATGAAGAACACGAAACCCAGTTCAAACTGAAAACATGTCTTCTTTTCACTAGAATTCAGACCGAAATCAGCTCGTTCGAACGAACTGCTCGGCCCTAAAAACGCATATCTTTCAGTACCCAAATCTCTTTAGAAAGCTTCAAAATTTTTATATGTCATAGAAAGAAATGTCCTTAACAATTTTTGTGAAGGAATTTTCTTGAAAAGAGACTTGGAAAGATTTATAAAAATTCGGAAAGACAAGAAGGTTAGTGAATAGTACTCCAGGTCAGTTTGAATATGGTCTGAAGATGGACTTTCGAATGACCCCAAATGACCTCCAAAAATCCCAGATTTAAGATATGTCATACTTCAATATGTGAGGAACAACTTTTATGAAGAACACTACTTCAGATTCGGCCCATAAAGGTCTCCACAAAAATAGCAAATCACAGAGGTATAGCAGTAATGAATATGAGATTCAACCAACATGAGCCATCAAGCAAACCAAACTCATCCAACAACTAAATCACCTATCAACAGCCCTTAATCAACCCATAATCAGTCCATTAGCAACCTATCACCAATCAAGGATTAGAGAGCAACTTACACACAAGCTATAGCTAACTAAGCACCCAAGGAACCGCAACCAGCAAGCGGTGAGCGGTGGCACTAGCGGTGGACGGTGGCAACGAGGGCGACAAAAGGGGCTCACGGTGGTGGATGGTGGTTGAAGGTGGCAGGTCAGTGAGGGAAGGAGAGTGGCCGAACAAGATGAGAGGGAGAGAGAGCAAGTGAGAGAGAGTGAGGTGAGTATCTTGATTAAAATGGTGAGAGTGAAAGAGAGAGAGACAACAACCCCCCTATAAACCCTATCTACCACCCTACTAAGATCCAATGGTCTAGAATCCATCTTGTTGAGCAAGCCAAGATCAAACGTGCTCATTTGGCTAGATTAAGTCAGTAAAGAGGCAAGCACAAATTTGGAATGCCTTAAATGAGTCAAGTGAGGGAGAAGGCTGACCCAGGTCGGGTTGGGTCGATCCAACTAACCCAATAGATCCAGGTTGGTCTAAATTCACAAATTCGACCCAATTTTAACCCCATTTTTCGATTTTAATCCCAAAATTGGATTCATCATCACATTTTGTACCCAAATATGTGATTTTCCCTAATTTTGGTCACAATTAAACCTAAAATTCTCAAATTGCAAATTTGGATCACTAGGGTTTTCATTCAATTTGATATGTAGATGACCTGATTGGGAAAAATTAATGCCAAAATTGGATTATCCATGACTAATTAACCCTAGAAATGATGATCTCATGGTTTGACAATTTCAAATTGATCATGATACCCAATTTGGGTTTTAAAAAAACCTAATTTTCAATTGGATTTGGGGGCTGTTTGATTTCTTTGATAAATTGTGCAATTGCACCAACCATTATGTAATTCAAGGTTTCAGAATCATTTGTTGTAAAGACACTATAGCCTAAAAATGACTAGAAATGATTCAATTGAATTTTTGATTCAATTGTTCTAAACTAGGCCTAAGTCAACTAGGATTCCCTAGCAGAGCTGCCAAGCCTGTTGTGCCGTACTTTTCCTTACCCGAGCGCGTGAGGAGGTATTTTCGTTCATTTCTAATGATAAGATGTTTTATTTGTAAACGAACGAGAGTCTCTCCCTGAATATATCTCAAGCGACAACGGATACTTGTTATTTTGTTTTCTATTTAATCTATGTTTTGTTTTGGAGTCGCCACTAGTCCTTAATGGTTGACTAGAAACCTAATTGAGGTAAGGGAGAATTACCTCGATTTCTACGAACTAGAGATTATATGGGTAGGGGGACTTGGTTACGTTAACGATTCCGATATCATGATCCTTAATGCTCTTTCGGTACCTAAAATGATTCGAAGTGTCTAAATGTGTTATGCGAGTTTACGAGGCCTATCCACTATTTCTAACCATTCTAATTGAGGAGAAATCAATCGATAAGAAAATGCGCACTCAATTCAAATCACACATGGCAATCCTAATATCGTCTTTAAAATGAAAATCAATCAAAACATGCAAACCCTAGTGAAGCCCCAAAGGCTTGTTCATTTTAAGGATTGTGTTGGTTTTACGGGTTTTAGGGTTTTTTACGGGTTAAGACCATTTTTGGGGGTTAAACCCCCCTTTAGGGTTTTTTAGGGGTTAAACCACTTTTATTCCTAAACTAAGGAGTCTTCAAAAGAACCACTTTAGCACCTCAAAAAATTTAATTTTCACTCAAAGTGAGTGGCCACAAGTGTTCTAAGTCATTCTGTGAGTTTTTGGAATTTTTTATTTTTTGAAAAAAAATTATTTGACTTTTTTTACTTCCCAAAAACCCGAATTTTGAATTTTTTTTAAATTTTATGAATTTTTGAGGATTTTTTTATTTCATGGATTTTCTGGAATTTTGCAGATTTTATGAATTTTTATGAATTTTCAAATTTTTGAGGATTTTATGAATTTTTTTGGGGATTTTCTAATTTTCTATTTTTTTTAGGAATTTTTCTGAGTTTTCTGATTTTTTTAGAGATTTTCTGAATTTTCTGATTTTCTAATTTTTATTATTTTTATTATTTTTTATTCCAGGGCGAACTAGACCGAACCGATTTAGATTGGTCCAACCAAGTCCGACCGGCCTGATCGATGCCAATCGATACTCCGGTGAGGGTAGTGCCAAAACGGCACCATTTTAAGGCTTTTTCATTGGGGCATTTTGACAAATACCTTATGTAGATTAAATTTGATATTGCATTTTTGGAACCGTAATTTCAAGCCAATCTCCGATGACCCTCCGATCATATTCCAGCCACCCCAAATGATCCTATGCCATCTACCCATCACCCTCGAACCACCTAATCCCACCAGACTGCCGTTGGACCTCCGCCTGTAACATCCTGAATTTTGACATGTTATCGGGACCAATAAAGTATACATTAATTCTCGTTTGATTTTAGTAAGTCTTGCCCGAACTTGATCAATCACGGGATACTAACTAAATGGGAAATGCTAAATAGGAACAGGTACGTGGACCGATGACCCGATCGCGATTGAGCGCCGATTTCGACGAACGTCGAGGGAATATTTTGAACCAATATAGGCCGATCTTAGGAAAATGACGGGTTAATATCGTCAGTAACGTATGATCGGATCGCAGGTGATTCCGCACGACCGAAAGTACGCCTGATCTATGAATCCCGATTTTAGTCCAAATGATCGCGACCCCGGTGCTAGTGATAATTCCTCTCGTTCTCTCGAAACTCGAGGCCATCATGATTCAGACAATACTAGGTCGATACGCGTAACACCTAAACAGCCGCCCGTTAGTGAGAAACCCTAAGACTTCAAAACGAGCTATTTTGATCGCGATATTGAGCCCGAACTTCGATATCAAAATTTCAAGGGTAATTACGACTATTTTGCAAGACGGACATCATTTTATAGTGGCCAAATAAGTTTGGGACAAGAACGGCTGAAAATAGAAATTTCGACAGAAATTGGGGAAAATTACAATTTTGCCCCTATGGACCTTGATGCCCGTTTTCGAGGCCCAAACGAAATTATTTTTAAGAATCGATGCCATTTTGGGGCAGCCACGCACGTCTGGAGTGCATACGGTTAAAAATTGGAATTTCGACCCCGGAACGAAAAATTACGATTTTACCCCTCCGAACTTTTGAACTGGTTTTCGAGGGCTTAAAGGATGAATTTTAAGAATCCGACACCGGATTATGTCTACCATGAATATATATGACCGGTATGGACAAAAATTGAAATTTTGGTTCGGGATCGGAAAATTACGAAAATGCCCCTAGGACATTTTTGGATAATTCCGAAAATTATTCTTAATTAGGGGTTTAACCAAGGATGGTTAAGGCTAAACCAGGTCTGGTCAGCTTGGGTTAAGGACCAATGACCATTTTACCCCTAAATAATTGGATATGGATTAATCTTGGCCATTGGATCAAGGGCAAAATTGTCCAAATGGTCAACATTTTGACACATGGAATCTACCCACACTTTGTTGACCCATATTTGACCAGATCACTCTCTCTCCAGCAGACCATTCGGCCATTTTCCCCATGCAATTTCTTCTTCTTCTCCGTTTCTTGTTCTGCAGTTCCGGTTATGCTTGTTCTGGTACTGTTCACGCTGGAACAGTACCAGCCGGAGCTGCCCCCGCCGAGCTAGCACCACCAGCAGCTAGTTTCGCCCAAGAGCGGCCACCATCATCCCCGGTTTCAGCCTAAACAGAAGAAAAACAGCAATAAATTGCCATTTCCGTCGTCGCCGTGACTGCCGGCTCGCACCCAGAACGCCGCCGTCAATCCTTACCGCGCGTCGGTGATCGACCGCCTGTTCCCGTCGTCCCGAGTCGCTAATAGGCAAGTATAAACCCCTAAATCCTTAATTAGTCTAATTGTGTTTCTTAGGGGGTAATTAGGGGTTAATTAAGCTCATTTAGAACCTAATGATATTTATTTGAGTGTAGGATGATTAGGATAGGTCATTAGGTCTTAATGAGGTTGTTTAATGGTGGATTAAGGCCCAAAAAAGCCCTTGTTCTGGTACTGTTCACAAAGTACCGAAAATGTGCATATTTGTTTAAGTTTTGCACTAATTGAATTCAATGATTCAAGGCTTGGAATTAGATAATTAAAGTGTTAATTAGGCTCATTTGAGGCTTAATTATGTATATTTGATGGTTGGATGATTAGGGTAAGTGATTAGGCCCTAATGAGTTGGTTTAAAGGTGGTTTAGTGCCTAAATGTTAATTTTTCCTGGTATTGTTCATGGGGCACCGAATTTGTGTAATTTTGTCTAAGTGTTTCACTAATTAAGTTCAAGTGCTAATGACTTGGAAGTGGATATTTTGGGGACTAATTAGGCTTATTTGAAGCTTAATTAAGTGTATTTGGTTGTTGGGTGATTGGGGTTTGAGATTAGAGCCTAATGAGGGTGTTTAATTGTGGTTTAGTGGACAAAATGTGTCCTCCCCTGGTACTGTTCAGTCAGTACCGAATTTGTGCAAAATTGTACAAGTTGAGTATTTAGTTGATTCATTGATTAATGGCAAGAATTTAGGCATTTTTAGGGGTTAATTAGGCTTAGTTAAGGCCTAATTAAGTGTATATGGTTGTTGGGTAATTAGTGGTTGTGATTAAAGCTTTATAAGATGGTTTAAACATGGTTTTGAGCCTAATTGATACTCAAATCTGGTACTGTTCATTCAGTACAGAAAATGCCTTGTTTTGCCCAAGATTGAGTATTTAATGGATGATGGATTGATGGCGGGAATTTAGGCACTTGAAGGGGTCAATGGGGACTTGAATAAATTCTATTGAATGACTCCGAAATGGTAAGAACAACTATTGAGATTGAATTGCCCAAGGCGGGCCTTTAGTGCATTGAGTTACTTTGGAATGAATGCGCAGAATGAGTGTTGAAATTTATTGAACTAGAGGGGTGATGAATTGATGGTGCCAAGGGTGCGTTAAATTCATGGGCTCGGTAAATAACTGTATTCGGCATGTTGGCTTGGGTATTGGCATGAATTTCTGAGTATATGATTTGTATGCCATGTTGTGATTGATTGGGAATTGAGTGCAACAATGTGCATACCTGAGATTTATCAAATTGTGGCCTTCAGGTCGAGCCTACGGGTCGTTATAATCATTTGTGACCTTCGGGTCGGCCCTATGGGTCGATTTATTAATTGTGGCCTTCGGGTCGGGCCTACGGGCCGATTTATCAATTGTGGCTTTCGGGTCGGGCCTACAGGTCGTTATATCAAATTGTGGCCTTCGGATCGGGCCTACGGGTCGTTATAATCATTTGTGACCTTCGGGTCGGACCTACGGGTCGATTTATTAATTGTGGCCTTCGGGTCGGGCCTACGGGTCGATTTACCAATTGTGGCCTTCGGGTCGGGCCTACGGGTCGTTATATTCAACTGTGGGCCTTCGAGTCGGTACAGTTGCACTTGACTTATATTGATATCAAATGCCTAACCTGCAGGGTTGAGATAATGTATTGGGCTGCGAGCCCGGAGTGAATTTATGTTGATATACTGGTTCATTGTTTATGTGTTTTATTTACCCTTCTGGAGGTGCACATTAGCCTAGTTTAGGATTAGTGGTTTGTACTTGCTAAGTTTTCTCACGGTTGTGGTAAAACCGACATTTCAGATCCCCAGCCATGAATATTGAGGCTGAGCCCGAGACAGAGTTTGAGGCTATGAGTTCAGAGGAGGAGCCAGAGCAGTCCGAGGCTTCTTCCGAGACGTCTGGATCTGACCCCGACTAGATACCCTAGGGCAGACCTCAATTTTAGGAGCGAGGGTCGATACTTTTTAGCTGTAGCCCTTTGGTTGTTAGTCCGATCCCCCTAGGCCACCGATCGCTTTTTGTATGAGTAGCCCTTTTGTTGTATCTCTGGTTTTTAAATGAATATTGTATATAAGTGTTATAATGAACGTATATGTGGTTTTTTTTTATCGTTTGTTAATGGTTAGTCCTTGCTATTCATGGTTGCTTTTAAATTGTCTGGGTGTATATATCTATTATATATACGTCGTTTCCGCATGTGGCGTGTTTTCTCTGATTTGGGTTTTCGGGTCGGTGACGTAACCTGGGAGCGTCACACCTTATTTCGACCTATACGCGGATGTTCATGCTTCGTGGGGTACGGGGCGTGACACCGCCGGTCGGTGAATTCTATGCCTAAAAACACTAACCTAAAACTGCCTAAACCTAACAAATTTTAACTTTTTCAACTAAACCTTCTGCCTAATGAATCTAACAATCAAAACAATCAAGGAACAAGAATGACTAACTTAGGAGGGCCAATGGCCATGGAAAGGAACTCCAGTGAGGCTTGGTCGCTCCGGCGAAGTAGTTTTTAGGGACCGGTCCATGGTTTATGCACAATCATGATCCAAAATGCATCAAATGAGAAAATAAATAATCAAAAACATATTTAAGGAATCAATGATCATAAAATCACAAAGGAAATCACAAGATCAAACTCAATGAAGCTCAGGTACTCATTCTAGAATTTTGACAAACAAGTTGCAAATGGTTAAGAACGAACTTTACCTTCTTCACCGGAGTTTGAATAAGAAATTTCGAATTGGACAGTAGCTTTGGAATGATCCTCTGACACTTGCCCTCCAAGACAATGACCTTCGCTTTGCCCAGAAGATCCTGAACTGGCTAGGCGGAGCTCGGTTTCAGAGGCTCATGATTAGCCTTCTTCTGGTCACTTAGGGAAGAAGGTCCACTTGAGGGGTTGATTCGCCGGCGCCCTTCCGATCAGGACAATGCTGGTCACTTAGCTTTGGGGACCTCTACATCCTCTCCCTCAGTTTTCTCTCTTCTTCTCTGGTTCTCTCTCTCTCTCTCTCTCTCTGTCTCTCTCTCTCTCTCTCTCTCTCTCTCTCTCTCTCTGACATTCAGTTGAAAAGGACGCTTCTGTGAGAATTGCCTTTCCCATCCATTTTGATCACCTCTTCGGGGCCACTCCAGGCACTAACCGACTCCCTAGTTGGTTAGATCTGTTGGGGATGGATAGCTAGAGATTCTCCAGCTATCATTTTCTTTTGCCACATGTTAGAAATGAAGATTCTAATCGGCAAAAAGGGCGGGCCGAACCAACTTTCCTCCTCCTCCCCCCTTTCCCAACCAGGAACTAAGTCAGGTAAGGAAGATGAAGACCCGGGTCGAGTCGGGTAAGGAAGATGAAGACCCGGGTCGGGTCGAGTCGGGTCGGATCTGACGACCCAACTAACTCGGATTGATTAAATTTGCAAATTAAACCCTCATTTGACCCATTTTTGCTATTTTAACCCAAAATTTAGGTTCCTTGACACATCTTACCCTAGAATATGGGCTCAATTTGAATTTTCATTTTAATTAGTCCAAAAATCGCCAAATTTGAATTCGGTTCCATTGGGTTTTTGTTCAATTAAGTGTCCTAATGACCTAATCAGAACAACTGCTAAGATGCAAATTAGGGAAAAAGAAGATAAGACTTATGGCAGGTATGCTAATCTACACACAAATGGCTCTCCAGGCCTTCATAAAAGGGATTGCTTTTTCGCCACCAAGGCCCTCTTCGAATTTTGATTCAACCTTAGAACTGCTTTATAGTAGTAGAATTCTGATATACATGTTCCATGCCATGGCAAGTGCAGAGCATACTACTAGAACTAATTAGCACATGTATGTTTGTTTAGAGAATCATACTAAGCAGAAAGGTAAAAGCAAAGATTTAGGGATTCATAACACAAGCTTTGTTTCTTGAGACTTTTTTTTGATAATATATCGTGCCTCCAAATTTTACAAGCGTGGCCTTTTATAGGCTCGGACGATTATATAATAGAACAATTATTGATGAGGTTCTGGAAGTCACTAATAATTTAACACTCTACGACTGACTCTAAAGACTTTTACATAGACATATGACTTCCTCAACCTACAGATGACTGACAAACACATAATAAGCTTTCGAATGACAATTTTCTTTATTACTACAGTGCCGTTACAGTACTACTAAAATGTCAAACAGTGGTTGAATAGTACGCTACAGTGATGAACAATGCATGAACAGTAATTTTTCCGACAACGAACTGATTTTTCAAACATGCATGTTATGGCTTTGAAAGGTCATATTTATAGATAGTTTCTTCGGTATTGTCATCATCAGAGTTGTTTGAACTACCTCCATCTTTTTGTCTCCTGTAATTTATGAGGATTCGTTCAATTTTCGCAGTTTTGATGTCCACATCTTCATGAAGTTCCGAAGACTTTTGCTTTTTTCGTGAAGACTTTGGAACATCTGCGGAACTTGGAGATAATATCAGCGGAACTTGTTGGCATACGTGGCTGAGGAAAATTCTCTAATTGCAGTGACAGATTATCTTTGTCATCGCCTAGACTGAGTGCTAGTTGTAGCTCACTATAATCATATAGGTTTTGCGATAATGGTCCTCCCCATGGATCTTGTGATTGAGGGGCCCTAGGGAAGGTATGGGCTTTGATTGAAAATTTCAAATTGAATACAATTTCCAATTTGAGTCCTAAAATCCCTAATTTCTAACTAATTTTGGGACTTTTTTATATTTTCACCAAATTATAATATTGGACTAACCAATGTGCAATTCAAGGTCCCAGAAATCAATTGTTGTGAAGACATTATGGCCTAAAAAAGACTAAAAATGACTTAATTGAATTTTTGGTTGAATTTAGGATATGAAATTGCCCTAATTTGGGGAAAACATATTTCCAAATTGACATTTTGTAAAATTGACGTGGCAAGGATAAAATTGGAATTAAAACAAGACTAATGACTATTTTTGTGGAAAATTTTGAATTTCATTTGGTATTTTTCTTGATTTTCTTCCTAATCTTATTAAAATAAATTAAGGAAAAATTAAATAAAAATCTAGAAAAATTATTTATTTTGTTTAGAAATATTTTCCTAAGCCTAGACAAGGTTCCTAATCCTAATTTTGTGATTTTTTATGTAAATTTAAAATATGGACAAAAAATTAAGTGTCAACAGAGTCGCATTCAACCAACTCAAAATTTGCTCAAGATCGTCTAGCTCTAATACTAAGATAAGAAATATGTGGGACAGAGAATGGTTTAGTTTCTGTATATTTTTGTATGTATAAAGAAGAGAACAAAAGCATGCTTTACATGATAACTATACAAGGTAACATGACATAAATATATTACAATTAATTAATAATATGCATAATAAGAGAGATATATGCCCAGTCCTAAAAAGATATGGAGAATAAAAATAAATATCATAACTATCTCGACCTGCATTTCCATTGTATAAAAGAGAAATCAATTGAAGGCGAGCTGATGATACTTGGTCACCTAGGCAAAACATCTGAAACACTTACACCATTAATGGTGAAGGTTTCTAGACTGGGTACAATACAATAAAGTTTTTTCGCATCTCTTCCAACTGAAAATGCAGGCTGCGATGGTGGGTTGAGTGTGATAGTATCGCCTCCTAGAATATGAACCACAAGTGACATAGCCGGTCGATCCACTGGGTCTTCTTGAACACACAATAGACCGATGTGGATGCATTTTAACACTTCAACTCCATCACATGACTCTTTGATTAACGGATCAACAAGTTCCAACCCTCGACCTTCGGACCACAACTTCCATGCCTATTATTTAGCAAGGAAAATAAGCAAGGACAGCCGCACGAAATTTTTGGATATCATATTACAATGGGATGGTGACTAGGAACATACAAAAGTGAGAAGGCTTTCACAGTGCTCTTGGAGATGAAAACCGTTGTTCTTTTGCCCACTTATTATCTCTAGTAAGAGAACTCCAAAACTGAAGACGTCTGATTTTACAGAAAAGAGTCCTACCATGGCATACTCTGGTGCCATGTATCCACTAACCAGAATTATGTGATGAAGAGCAATTAGTTGGGAATAAGGAACAAAGAAAAGTAATTTTCTCTATGAAACTTCTAAAATATGAATGTGCCCGTTCTGGTGTTGTTGAGCTGATCATCAAAGTCCTTAGTTGGCCTAGTGAATCATTCGAACATGTAACAGACAAAGAATGATATCAAAGCACTTACTAGGTTCCAACAACCCTATTTGTGTTGGCCTTATCTTGATTTACACCGAAGATCCTTGCCATTCCGAAATCCGATATCTTTGGATTCATCTCTCCATCTAGCAAAATATTACTAGCTTTCAGATCCCTATGGATAATTCTCAAGCGAGAATCCTCATGTAGATATAGAAGTCCTCGAGCTATTCCACAAGCAATGTTCAAGCGTATCTTCCAATGTAGAGATTGCCCCATATTTGAATTTGTCGATGATGAGAAACTCAAATGAAACTTAGCTTAATGAAACTAAAATTAACTATGTCCCACATTCGAATCTGTCAACAATGAGAGACTCGGTTGAAACTCAACTTCATAAAACTAAAATTAACTAGGTAAAAAATTCATAGCATAGGCTAAAGTTCAAACCAAAAAGGAAGACATCCAGGCTTTTGTTGGGCATGTATTCATATATCAAGAGTTTTTCTTGTTCTTCCAAGCAACAACCCAATAATCGGACGAGGTTCCTATGTTGTAGTCTGGCAATCAAGATGACTTCATTTTTCAACTCGATAAGTCCTTGGCCTGAGGTTCTTGAAAGCCTCTTAACTGCAATTTCTTTTCCATCTGCCATTGTGCCCTAAAATGGCATAAAGTCGGTTGTCAAATCCCTATGTGAGAATTGCTAATGATAATCAAATTCGATTCAGTTCATGTTATGGATAACAACTCCGCCAGTTTGCTACCATTAGAAGATTTTCCCAATTTCCCCATAAATTGGTGTTGAGTCACTAGAATGCTTACCTTGTACACAGGGCCAAACCCGCCTTCCCCAAGTTTACATTCATTGGAGAAGTCTCCTGTGGCCGCCCGTATGATATCTAATCGTATCAAAGATAGTTCTTGAGAAGCCACCGGCTTTCCTCCTCGAGAGTTTTCCTTCAAAAATTCTTCTCCAATCTCTTGTTTCAGACGAAGTAACTGAACCTCTTGGCTGTTTTCCTTCTCTGAGATCCAAGAGCTTACTCTCGTAAGGTAAAGGTTAGAAGATGGTCATTCCAATGGCAAGCAAGATGAATTTACTTTTACCTTTCTTCAATCTCTTTCTCCTCTTGAAAAAAATGCACGAACCCACGATACTTATTAGTAAACACGATCCAATTACTAAGCTAACAATTGCAATCCATGGAGCTCGTTTGACCCCTGTCAAGACAGAGAAATTCCTTACATCTAAACATACCACAAATCTGCAGATTTTTTTTTCACCAATTGTAAATAGTACCAAGAACTCTGTGAAAGGAAGAGAGTATGATCATAGTTTAGATCGTGAAAGCAAGTCAAGTGCAATATGATACACAAAACAGCTTATATTGAGAATGAGAAGCAATGGAATGATACCGTTATACGCTTACCATGACAAATTGAGTGCACATTTTGAGTATTATATAACCCATACCTTTGGTGCTAGTTTTGTCAGTTGGAGAAGGTGCTGGCGCTTGTCCTCCAGGTTCCCCATTTAAACGATACAGTTCGTACCGTACATTACAACTTTGTTGAAGAATTCTCGCACCTCCACTTTTATAATTAAGAACGGTAGGAAATTGTTTGATAGCAGTAAACATGCAACTCTTACAATCTGACTTTGATATGTCAGGGGTGCACTGTGCAAGCTCATGTAGGGTCACTGAATTTGAGACATTAATGTTTATAGTCGCGTATAAGCTTTCTGAGGAGATCGCCAAGTCTGTCACATTCCTCGCCAAGTCCGTTACTTCCGCTACAAAGTCCTTCTCATTGTTGAAAGCGTCGAAGGTAACTGAAACGTCTGGAGGGTTGACAATGAAAAGAACCGGCATTGTCTCCATGACGGAGAAGAACGATCTGTAAGAGTAGCGCACGAGACACTCGTCGTACCATATGATCGCCTCTTTCTGTCCTGGACATCTTTCTATGATGAGGCTGGTAGCTGCACCGATGCAAGACTGACAGAGATTGGCGGCAACATCCCCTCTAAAGAGGTAAAGTTGCATTAGTAGTCTCTAAAATTGAAATTTCTGGTATCTTTCGGATGTGATTGACCTGCAGAGGAAGAGACCATAAACTTTGTCCGGATCTTCACCTTCCGTCGTGTTGTAGAAACCGTAAATGGGTCCTTTGTTGTCAAGCCCCCCGGAGAGGAGGCGATGTAGGTTGTCCTGAAACTTGCTATGAGGAGCGTAGTTGCCCCTGTCTGCGCACTTCTCTTGAAGATATGTCTGTGCACTGACAGGAGTGCCTGGGATGAAGAGGATCAGGCATGAAATCCAGAAAGCTAAGCAAATACTTCTTGATGCATCGATAATCATTTTTTCTTGAACTTGGAAAGAACGCAAGTACAATAAGAGTAATTCAAAGACGGCCACGGACTTTCTTTCAACTCGAGAGAAGTAAGAAAATAAGCGACTTCTGGAGGGCGAGGTAAACAAATTGATCAAGAACCAAAGTTTTAAGGTTGCTCTCCCCGATGCCGGGGTTAGCAAAGACGAATCAGTCCAATTTCCATTTTCCGTGGTCGACAGAGACTACCCAATTGGCTTCTTTTACCCAAAAGGCGGGTTGTTTCCTCCCCGTTCAAGTCTCGAGTTCCAATCACCACACTCGTTTTCTTGGGGTCACCCAGGCGCACTCCATTTTCCAACATGTGGGACGAGCGAGCTGTCATACTTGACGAGATTTACTTCAAAAATGAATAAATTATATCCTAATTTAATATGAATATTTTATTTGCACAATACATGTGTAACTTTTTTTTTTATATCCACCGTTCAAACTTAATGAGTTGAAAGATACATCAGTAGATACCGTTCATTTGAAATAATGGAAAGACGGCATTGAACATTTTTATATAGTTTACGGACTAAATTGAACAATTACTAATAGTTCAGGGATTATATTGAACAAATTAAAAGTTCAAGGATAATATTGCATATCAAATCAAATTTCAAAGATCATTTATATTATTTTTTCATTCATAAAATACTTTCTCTCACTTGGAGAGCCTCCTAAAAAAAAGGAAAAAGAGAGTCCCTTGACTATCTAGTTTTAAGTTTTCGATCACCCAAATAATCCGCGCAATCCATCACCAGCCAATTACATCCTACCGCAATCTCCACGTGTCACCTCCAAAAGAATAAAAGAACAAATATAATCGATGGGAGCATTAACACTGATTCAGAAAAAGCTCCCACTCTTCATCAGCAATAAGAGCATCGCCACTCCACTCTCCCATTTTCTGCTCTTCCCCAAACCCATCACCACCACAAGCACCGTGACCACCGCCACCCTCGTCCCTCTCGACCTCCACCACAACCCAATTGGCCACAAAGCCCCCAAGAGCCTCCTCCACAAGCACCCACTCTACACCCCAACCCAACCACGTTCCTTGATTTACTTCTCCTTCATCATTTAGGGTTCAACTCCAGATAATCAAATATTGTTCAATTCTGCGGTTCCATTAAAGAGAAATTATTCATGCATCCCAAGATAATTTCAAGCAACGCAAACTATAGAGAGAATGACACCACAAGATTGAATCGAAACATGAGACTTATACATCAAATAGGGTTCCTAGTAAGTTTGCCCCAACTTGGTAGTTCTTTTTGTAAAATTTTGTGATGTCACAATTAACTATTCTAAAAAACTAAAGCTATTGATGAAGAGTTGTTTGCCGCGTGAATACTCTAACGATCGACTGTACAAGTAGGCCGAACATAGTAATAAAGAGGCAAGCAGGACTTTCTGCTCAGGCATTCCTTTCCCCCAAATGGACTAGTCAACGGGCCCCAAGTCCAGGGTAGCGTGCCGTTTTGAGCAAACTAAGGGTTCCTATATAAAATATTTTTCAAATATAGAGAGAAATATTGTTCAATTCCGCAGTTCCATTAAAGAGAAATTATCATGCATCCCAAGATAATTTCAAGCAACACAAACTATAAAGAGAATGACATCACAAGATTGAATCGTAACATCATAATTATACATCAAATAGGGTTCCCAGTAAGTTTGCCCTAACTTTGTAGTTCTTTTTGTAAAATTTTGTGATATCACAAGTAACTATTCTAAAAAACTAAAACTATTGATGAAGAGTTGTTTACCGCATGAATACTCTAACACTCAACCGTACGCGTAGGCTGAACATAATAATAAAGAGGCAAGTAGGACTTTCTACTCTAGCATTCCTTTCCCGCAATTGGCCTAGTCAATGGGCCCTAGTCCAGGGTAGCATGCCGTTCGGAGCAAACTAAGGGTGTGTTCATTTTGCGAAAAATGAGTTATTTGAAAAATATTATCCAAAAAATGATTACTTATATCGTTTAGAAAAATTAGTCATCAGAAAATATTTTCATCATCAATGATAATCTATGCCTAACTATTGTTGCAGGCGATAAAAATTTTCCATTCAGTTATTTTTCTAAACGATATAAGCGATCATTTTCAGAAAATATTTTCTAAATCACTCATTTTCCGCTAAACGAATGTACCCTACTAAATTGCTACTTCGGGATTGGATTGTCCGAAAACATCCAGCTGCTTGAGAATCACCTCTTCTTTAAAAAATACCAGTCGTCATTTATTTCCTGCTGGCTGCGTAATTTGGGACGAACGAGATGTTATGCTTAACTGAGTAAGTGGTGAAAATTTTGCAAAAAGAACATAACAATAGATGAATTAAAAAAAACTTGGTATTTGGGCCTTTCTTGTTTGCACCTTTATGGTATTTTTCTTTTTCTTTTTCTTCTTCTTTTGGCCCGTATGTTGACGGAATACATCTTTGGCACGTTGTGACAACTCTCTTGCCTCGCTTAAGACAATTGATTAGTCCAAATTCTCAATTAAATGTTGATTAAGCCATGCGATTACCTTAGAATTACTACTACGATACGTGGCGGTGCAGCTAATTACCAAAGACAGCACCATAAGTTACATCGATCACAAATCGAACAGAAAATGAATGGCAAAATGCATTTTTTAACCACCCTGCTCATTCCCTAGGTTCACATAATATACTAAAATGCGAAACCATGTGGACGATTTTGAGCCGTCCGTATCAACCGATTAAATTGACTACAGAGAGCCTAGGCAAATTCATCGATAGATTCATCATGACAAACTTTGATGCCTCCATATCATTGGGTCAGGCATTCAATTTGCGGCGCAATCGAATTTAACGACAGCCAAATTGAAATGAAATCTGAGATTGTTTGAGCATCAAACTAATTTAGTCTCTCAATAGAGCATGAGAGTGTTTCTAAAAAGGAAAATGACATGAATAGACCTTGAACATTGACCCAATATGCAATTGCGTCTTTGCACTAATTAAGTATACAAAGAATTCAAGGATCATATCGAACAAATTAAAAGTTCAGGGATGATATTACACATTGGTTAAATTTTATAGATTGGATTGAACAATTAAAAATTCATAGACCATATAAGTCATTTATGTTATTTTCCCTTCTAGAAATCGAATGCGCAAAAGAAACCGATAGTTGTGATTGGTGTAAGAAATGGCGCCTTTTACGTCATTAGAGGCCAAAAAGTCCGTAGATGGCTATGAAACTTTTGACCACAATCCGATGACAGAGTCGACGAAGAGAATTCAAACTCATAGACTCACGAATAGTCTTCGTTACGCACCGGCAAGAAACGCCGTCAAATCTGTTCTTTTCACATCATTTGTCCTTTCGGTCGTCCCGAGCTCATCGGAGTAAGCACGCGACGAGGCGTCCCTGTCATGGTGTGAATGCTGAGAACTAGAAACTGTGAACCCGCGGAAGTCAAGCAATAGCTTCAGCGAGCATGCCTCCCAGAAAATCGAGCAGCTCCTTAAATTCGCTTTCTGGTTTTGAATTGTGGGAATTGATTCGACACTCTGGTCATCGGTCAATAGCCCTAGAACTCGGACTTAGGGTAAACAAAAAAATCAAACCCAGCTTTATCTTTTTTGGAAAAAAGACACAAATAATCCTGAACTTTGATCTAATGTACAATATAGTTCTTAAACTTTTAATTATATAATGTGGTCTCTAAACTTTCGGTACATCTTCAATGAAAATGTTCAACATTATCACAGATATTAAATTAATTGAAGGACAACATAGAATATTTTCATATTGTTCAGCGATCAAATTGAATATATACCAAAAGTTTAGGGATCACATTAAAAAAATTAAAAATTCATGGACTATATTATAAATTGGGTCAAAATTCATGAACTATTTGTATCCTAAATTCCACCCTTCAATTAGTCTAATTATGTTATTATTAGCTCAAAGATATTCAATTTAATAATATGGTTGAACTCAATTATTAAAAGAGTGACAATCAGGGATTCGGAGGGAATTATAGTGCTATAAAGGCCTCAATTAGTTTGACTTGTTGTTTCCTTTTTTTTTCCAAACCATGTGCTCTTGACTTACTCTTTTAATTGTTGACACTTGATTTTTAGCCGACGTATTTTGAATGTAAAAACTTAAGATTGGGGTTTATGATCATGACATAACCCGATTCTCAATTTAAAATAGTCATTTAGCATTTGAATTAGTATTAGCCACTCATTTTCTAGCTTTTTCCATTTAAATTTCAAAAAATCAAAACGTTGACTTTTGAGTTGATTTTTGGTCAAACGTTGAACGAAAAGTCAACCAAAAGCCCAATTTTGATTTTTGCATGAAAAAACCCAAAATAGTGTCAATTTCACTTTTGCACAATCAATTTTCAAGAAATTCAAAATTTGACCCATTAATTGGCATTTTAGTACATAAGTACTAAAATGTTGACTTTTGGTCAACACTTTATCCAAAAAAAAAAAATCAAAACCCCTAAATCATATCACTTTTAGCTTAATTTCACTTTCGCATCATCAATTTTACAAAAATCGACTTAGAATCAACTTTTTCCCAATTTGCGGACTTTGGTTTAAATTGGCAAAAAATGAAATTACTTCATTTCTAATCATTTTTTAGGATAATTTCCCCACGACATTTGATTTAGAGGTCGTATTGCATTCAATTTTCAAATCAATTTTAGAATTCCAAGCTAATGGTGAAACCTCCAATTTGAGCCCTAATTAGGGATTCTGATCGATTCTTCATGATTTGCATAATTGAGACACGGATGCGCCTATATTCTTATATGAAACTCAAATCCAAAATCAATTTTGGAAAATTCACATGAATTGAGCCAATTTGACTAATCTGGTGATCCAATGAATAAGAAATCCATGGATAATTAGTCAAATTAGTGCAATTCAACTTGGCCCTATCTAGACTAACATCCAATTTGATGAATTGAAGTTAAATTTGGCCAATTGGACCTCAATTAAGTTCATTAGTCTAGTTTGGCAATGCAATTTAATTCAAATTGAAGAGCAATTGGGCTAAACAAGTTAAAATTGATTAATTTGTACTTGTATATCAAATTGGTTCAATCCAATTTAATCAAATTTAATTCAATAGGGTCAATCAACTGTGATAGGGGTGAAATTGCATGAAATTGGAGCAAAATTGAGTCAAGAACCGAACTGGTTCAACTCGGTCGAACCTGGGTCAAACTGGTCTAACCGGTTCAACCCGGTTTGATTGTAATTGAACCGGGCCAATCATTTCCCAACCAAAATTTCGGCGGTCGGCAGTCCATTCCAATCAGCCAAGGCCAGCCGGTCCCTTTGTGCCTAAAATTACTAAAATACCCCTAGTAAAATTGCAAAAGTATCACTATAATCAAATTTTAACTGATTTTTTTAAGGGATAAGCAAATTTCCTTAGCGATTAAGCAAACAATCACGGCCATCCATTAAGAGTGCATCATGGCCATTCATTGTGCCATGTCATCGATCATTAGCCCTTAAGGAATATCCTTAACTTTTAAGGAAGCAATTTGGGCCATTTGATCAATCCAAGGATTGGCATTCAAACTTGATGGGATATATAAGTTTTTCCCTCCAAATATCAAAGGAGGCTCATTTTTCATATTTACTTTCTCTCACTAAACTCTCTCTCTCTCGACCGGGGATCTCTACCGCCCACGCCAGTCGCTTGCTGGCTGATCTCCGGAGGACCACCGCACCCCCGACGTCCCTTGAAGGCTCCTTGAGACTGTGGTCGCCGGCCTCCATCGGAAAAGCCACCGGAGTTCCATTTTAAGCTTGTTTTTACTTCTTGCTCATTCTTCTTCCTCGGATCGTTATCTTACGTTGATCTTATCACGTTATAACATAGATACCAGGAGCTATATATGGTGCCATTCCAGAGTTCATCGGTGGCAAAAATAGCTTGGTTGAGCTCACTAACTTCATTCAACAAGATAGGCACTCTTAAATCCTATTATGTGAAATCGTGTACTGAGGAACCTGTATGCTTCCAATCCTAATTTAAGCTTGAAAATGTTGGAATCTGAAAAGGTGTTCAACTAGAGATTCGATCCATTCTTCTGAGCTTCAATTTGATAGGTCATATGCTTAGATCGGACTTCATTTGCTAGGTGAAAAGCACTTCGCAAGTTAGGATCAGAATATGGAATAATGACTTTACATTTTGTTCTGGTGATTTCCTGATCGATGTTGTTTTGTGCTATGATTTTTCTGATTTTCTATGATCATTTTTTGAAGAAACTTCCTCAGGAAAGTCGTATAACACATCTAGATCTATCTAGCATAAAAATTTCAGAAAATTCCATTCTATTTTGGTATGCACAATTGATGCTAGAAGTCACATCATCTAATCTGTAATAATCGGTTTTAGACTGACCTTTGCATATTCCACAATTTTTATAAATTTTTTTGTCATTATTTGGAAAAACTTCCTTCATGAAAGTTGTGGAACACACTCTGATCTACAAATCCTCAAAATTTCATGCAATTTGATGTTGATTTGAATGGTCTGATTGCTCCTAGATGAAGACATCCAGATTCTGTTTTTTGATCCAAAAATTTCCAATTTGAGTGACCGAATTGATTTTGCAATTTTCATAAAGTTAGGGGCCTTTTTAGCAAAAACTTAAACCTTAAAAGTTTTTCATTAGGGCCTCATTATGTAAAGTAGAAATGTTGAGGACCTGATAGCAACTTTTTGGGGGTTAATTTGCTAAAAATTCCGGATAAGGTCCTCCCGGCCTCAAAACTATTTTGTAAATGAGTCCTCAGTGAAAATCGATTTTTATAAAAAAAAAAAAAGGCTTTTTAGCTAAAACCCAAAATATGAAAGTTGTTGGACACAGGGAATCCTAACTTTCTAAATATTTTCACGCGGTTTGGATAATGTTTATTATTTTTCCCGCCTTTATTTTGAAATCCCCAATAGAACGGGGTCAAATCTATCATTCAAAATTAAACTTTAATTTTTCGAAAAATTGGGCTAGAATTCGGCAAAATGGTCTTCTTGACTTTTAATTCTCATGATCTAAGCTTTCTAAGGACACTTGATTTGCATTATTTGGACATCATTAAGCTGATTCATCACATCTAAATAGAAGGGGTCCGAATATGACAATAATAACTGAATAAGTGGTTGTGACATTTCGAATTTCAACGTGCTTGGGATCTATGAAATGCATGATTTCATTAATATACTTGTAGTAAATCTCGCCCAAAACTGATCATTCTTGGGATACTAATCATTAGGGAAAGACTAATTAGGAAATTAGATTCGCGCGACCAAAGAACTTAATCATGGAATGACTTTCGACTATAAGAATTGTTGATGTGATATTTTGGGCAAGTATAGACTGATCCAAGGATGGTCACGGATCGATTTACTAATATCATATAAGTGGAACGCGGGTGATTCCGTCTCGCCATAATATGATATTGGCGAACGACCCTAAACTTATTCCAAACGATTGCGTTCTTAGGAACTAGTAATTGATCCTCGCAATTACATGACCATCGAGGTCACCATGGTTCAAGTCTACTTAAATGTGACTCGATTGAGTATCGACCACGAGTCGAATATACAAATTTTCCCGAAAGCTGCCCGTTAGTTTGAGATACGCTCAAGTCGCGTTTATTTAGATTTAGCCATTAATTAGAGATTGAGTTTGGGTATCAAAAATTTCGAAAGTCATGACAATTAATTGAACGATGTTATTATTAGCGTGGCTAGCTTCGGATTTGTTCAGATTCGTTAGAAAATCGAAATTTTGACTAGAAGTGGAAAATGACCGTTTTGCCCCTAGGACTTTGTGAAGGTTAAGTATAAAAGTGGAAGGGCATATTGGACATTTCACCCCCACTTTAGAAGCCACAATTTTTGGACAATTTTGCCCCCACCCTTTTTATTTAATTCCCATTTTACCCTTAGATATTTTTTATGAGATTTAATCTGGGCCTTTGATTTTAAGATAAGATTGAATCGTGGCCGTTGGATGGAAAGTTTAGAGGAGGGCGAGATGATAATTTTGCTTGGGGTAGACTTTGACTAGCTTTTTATTTCTTTTTCTCTCTTTTTCTCTCTCTTCCCCTCACTTCTCACGCCTCCCCTTCTCTCCCTCTCTTCTTGGCCGAGCCACCCTCCCGCTCTCCTTGCCATGCTTGTGGCTAGCTGGCCACGGCAACCACCACCACCATCCACCCGTCGCCGCCGTCATTCTATCCATAGCCGCTGTGAGCTGCCGGTGCTCTTCTTTGTTCGAAGCTGCCGCCGCTGCTGTTTTCTTCTTGTTCAGCCATCTTTGAGTGCTTGATCTCGCGTAGGACATCGTGTAAGTGATATCCTAAACCCCACTTATGATAATGGGTAAATTTGGGTTAGTTTGGGCGAAGTTTGGTGAAATTTGGGTGTTGTTCGAAGGTAATTTAGTGGACTGAGTTGGCTGTGATGTTTAGGTGAAATTGTGATATTTTTAGAGGTTAAATCGAGATTAGAATAGGTTGATTTGATCGTTAGATTGATTAGAAACGATTGTAATGAGCATAGTTTGCAAAATTAGCTCAAATGTGATGTTTTGGTGATTTATGTGGCGTGGCTAAATTGATGTACTTAGCATGGTTAGATTGAATGCGTGAATATGTGTGAAATGCATTGCATAGTGAATCAGGGTTGATGGCGTAAGTGCGACCATTCTTGATTGATGAAATATGGTGCAAAATGCGAAAATTGTGTTAGTTGTGCTCGTGCAAGTTGAAGTGGTGAAATTGTGAGTTAATGTGGCTCGTTGGTAGCTTGAATATCTTAGGTGACGTGTGCAAATTGGTTGTATGAGATTGATATGTGATTGGGTGCTTGATGTGTTGCACGAACATTAAACACCCTAAGGCGTTTTTACGAGGGGTTCAGATAATAAATGGAAAATGTGTGTACGTGTGATCACCTAATCCCTGAGGCGTGTTTACGCGGGGAATGGAACCCATCTTGAGGCGTGTTACGCAAGACGTTGCCCAGTTTTACCGAAAGACTAGCAGCCTAAGCCGTTTTTACGCGGGTTGTGCAGTAGACTTGAGGCGTGTTGACGCGAGTCGAGATGGATTGATCGTTTTTGAGCTTGAGACGTGTTTACGCGGGTTGTGGAAGGATTGGACCTGTGGCGTGTTTACGCGGGTCAAAAATGAGTTGGACACGCGTGCTCGATTGTGATGGTGAACGTGATATATGTATTGATAATTAAATGTAATCAGATTGTTAGATGAACTTTGGTACGGATATTGATTGATTGGTATTGATAAGTGCTTTATTATGTCAATTTTTGAAAGTTATGTTTGAAATCGCATGTAAGGCTGTGTGTGTATCAAGGAGAGATGTTTGTGCCTGCAATTTTATAGCATGCTGATTTTATGATCTGAGTGTTTGAACTGGTCCGAAGGTACGTGTTAGCCTAGGTAGGGTCTAGGGTATTTGCTTCCTGAGAAGTGTTCTCATGGTTTTATTCAAAACCATTTCAGACCCTAGACCTGGACCGTGAACAATCCGCCGCTACAGCATTTTGATATACCGATGCAATTAGGCCACACATCGGTTGAGTACCTTATAGGTGACTAGTATACTTGGATTAAACACATTAGTGTGGTTCGGGTAGACATAGGTGTTTAGGAGTGGCAGTCTCATAGTTACACTACTTGGACCATCCGAGATGGATTAGACGAGTTTGGGCTAGTTTGTAACCTCGGGATCATTAACGTGACGTCTCATTCATTATTATCTTTCTTTACACGCAAGCGGAAGCATAATTTCGGGACAATCACATTCAGAACAACAGCACAATTTAGACAAGCAGCATCATGAGCAAATCTTATATTTACGATGCATGCAAACATATTTTAACAAGCCATTCGGGCCATGACAAACAACACATATTTCACATGCATATTCTAGAAGCTCATCCGTTCCTAGCCGATTATGAATAACAAAACTCGGCTTGCGTGATCCTATCCCCTCTACTTCATCTTCTCGCTTCTAACTCCATCCACATCTCCTCCCCACTTCCCGTCCGCATGGCCGATCTACACCCCACCCGTGGCATGCCCCAGAGGCGGCCTACTCGCACCGTAAAAAGATCTATTGAATCCATGTAGGGATCCAACCCATTCTCCGTCAATGTAACCATGTCATACTATGTACGGGTGAGGCACCAAGTCTATTAGGCCCTCATTGACCATCACATACGTCGTGATCTAGCGGTAGGCTCGGCTTTCTCGGGCATATATTATGGTGAGCACTTTAGCTCTCATTTCCACGGGATTATCAAACCGGGTCGAGGGAGATGCCATTCTTCTGACCTAAAAAGGAAATAACGGGGGATGAGTCGGGGAGACTTAGTAAGTAAACCTACTAATATCAAGCGAGGACGAGGGGATCGCCTTCAACATAAGTCGGCTCTTACCGCACCCGCATCAATGGCAGATCAATAGCAAAGCTCATACAAGAGAGTACCATACATGGCTATAACATGTGCACTTTACAGGCCAAATCTCTGTTCTATTTCAAGGAAACATCAAACATGAGACATGATCAAATCAAGGGAATGAACCAACTATGACCAACCAAACAACCGAGAAACGGTCTAAGCAAACCATGTCATAACGCATCACAACTTCCTTTCCCGATATTAGGAAATTTACTTACCCAACAACTAAAACAAGAACTAGAGAACAAGTTAGAGACGGGTTAACTCGGGTGTCTCGTGAAATTTTTGGGCTTCTCTCCTTGCTTGGCTGAACTCTACAAGGCACACCAAGGCCGAACCGTGGCTTCTTAGGCTTGAACGAGGAGAAGCAAGGGCCAGTTGTGTGTGTATGTGGGCGTGGGACTCCTTGTTTGGCCAAGAGATAAGAAAAATGGGAGAGTCGGTGGCTTCTTTGGGCATGAGGCTTCTTGGCCGAGAAACAATAAAACAAGAAAGCGAGAAAGCGAAGGAGAGAAGGAGATGGCGCTGGTGTTTGGCGTAAGAAGAAGGGGGATTAAGTTTATTTATAGAAAACCCGAACTTGCTACTAAGTTGCTCTCCAACTTGCTCACCAAACTTGGACTTTCTAAAATCCTCCTAGTCAAACTTGCTCCCCAAGTTTTGACTTTCTCTAGAATTCTCCAATTTATTTTCCAAGCTTTGATTTTCTAGAACTCTCCAATTAAAGTTTAGCATAGCTCATTTGAAAGGTCATAATGTGCACATTAAATCACCAGAAGATATCAAGTCGAGATTGCAACGTTCTCATATAGAAATCGATGAATCTTTGCAATCTGACAAAACCGAACAATTTTGCACTGTTCACGAAATCGGACTTGAAAACATAGTAAATGGACTTCAAAAATTCTCAAATTTGAATATGTCATAAAAAAGGCCTTGACAAACATTTTTAATGCAGAACACAAAATCTGAATCTTTCTGTAAACACAATTTTTAGTACCTCAAATATAGACTAAAAACAGTTTGCTGGAATAGAATTCTTGTTTCTCAAAGTAAGCTCTTTCCAGAATCCAAATCATCTCGAAAAATTCCCAAATTTATATACATTATAGAAAAAGAAGTTCTCAACAACTTTTGTGAAGGAAACTTTTCCAAAATCATCCCAGAAAAGCTTGTGGAAAATAAAGAAAGGGTGAACATTACCGAAATACCCATTCTAGATAGTTTTACACGGTTTGGAAATTAGGCTGTCATACTACTCATATCAAGTTCAAAAATTCTGAAATTAAAGTATGTAAAACTTCAAGATGTTTAGAGAAACTTTCAAGAAGGAAGTGTTTGGAAATTCGGATCACAAAAGTCTCCACAAAAATAATAAAATGAAGGGGTACAAAGGATCCAAAATTAGGTTTTCCAGAATAAGAGTAAAAAGTGGTTCCAATTGAAAAACTACCAAACTTAAACTATAGCCATTTCCCAAGGACTGAAATTGAGGATATTACATAGTTTGAAGTTTCGATGCCCCCTTTGATGTAGATGGAGACTAGGATCCAACGGCCATTCCTCCCCCTGATGGTGAGATGACTAGCATGGGTATTAGTTATGAGCAGTCGGCCCCTTCACTCACACCCATAGAGTCTGCACCTATTGAGGCCAATCCTTAGCCATAGCCCGAAATGCTGTATCAAGAGCCAATTCCAATGGATTTAGCCTCAGATGAAGAGCCCATTGAAATGGAGTCCGAAGAGGAACCCGAGGAAGAACCAGAGGAGGAGCCTGAAGAAGAGGAGTCGATTGAGGTCCCATTGGAGTCGGAAGATGAAGATAACCCAATTGAAATCGATGCTGAGTCTGAGTCCTCGGAGTATCAGACTGACTTCGATGAGACTGACTTTGAGTGAACCCCCTCAAGGGTTAGTTAGAAGCTAGGCGTTGGACCCGTTTGTTTTTGAGAGACACCCTTTTTGGTGTAAGTGTTAGTCTACCCGAAGCCGTTAGTGTTTTTTGATATCGGCGGTTGTTAGTGTGGAGGTTTGATGGTTGCGATGGTTTGTAATGAATATTGTAATTATAGTGGGTGTAATGAAGTGGTTGGTTGTTTGGTTAATTATCCCTCCCTGTTACCCTTCTTGATCATTATTTAGTTGTGTGTCTCATCGTTTCTGCCGTGTTTAAACTCTGATGTGTTGGTTTGGGTTGGCGACGCTCCTAGGACGTTGCACTAATTTGACCGATTTAGGGGTGTCACGCGCTCGTTGGGGTTCGGGGCGTGACATCCCTACTGATTTAGTATCAGAGCAATGTCAGCTCAATCCAAGTTGATTGAAGCTTGGAGTGATAAGGATCGATGACCTTGGGGTAGATAACTAGGGAGACCATAGTGAGTTGTAGGTGTGTCTAGCGCTACGTGTATCTCAAGATTGTTTGTTATGATTGATGGGCAAATTGAGTGTTATAACGGTTGAAATGCAGGTGCGTCATGACTTGAGGTAAGTACACGAAACCTGTTGAGGGGTCATGAGTGACCTCGATTGTCATGTAATTTTGAGGGGTCAATCGCTAGTTCCAAAGTATACGATCATTAGGAATTGATTTAGGGTCATTTGCAATCTATTTAATGGTAAGGCGGAATCACCCGCAATCCGATTATATACTATCGGCGAATCATTCTATAACCGTTCCTTGATCAGTTTATAATGGCTCAAAATTGTCCTTTGTCAATCCTTATAGTCGAATTGTCAATCCATGGTCGAGTTAATAGGTTGTGCATACTTAATTCCTTAACAGCCTTTCCCTATTGGTTAGTCCTCTCATGAGTGATTAATTCAGAGCGAGATTTAACTAACAGTGCATCGATGAAATAATCATTTATATATCTCGAAAAGGGTTGACTTTCAGGATATCACAAGTTCCCTATTAAGGAATGCTGTTTTTATATCCATTTGATGCAATTCCATGTCAAAATGGGTAACCATTGCCAAAATAATACGGCGAGAATCTTTCTTAGATACAGGAGAAAATGTCTCCGTGTAATCAATTCCTTCCTTTTGAGTGAATCCTTTAGCAACTAGTCTAGCTTTATATCTCTTAGTGTTGCCCAATGAGTCCTTCTTAGTTTTGAGGACCCATTTACAACCAATGGCCCTCGCACCATTAGGCAACTCAACCAAATCCCAAACTTCGTTAGATGCCATAGAATTCATCTCTTCCATCATGGCATTGTACCACAACTTGGATTCATCACTACTCATGGCTTATGAAAACGTTTTAGAATCATTCTTAACTCCAATATTAAAGTCAGATTATTACAGATACTGTGACGTCCCAGAGCGTCACATATTAAGGCGTTCTTTAGTCTTTTCACTTATAGCACAAGCGGAAGACCATGCACAGTCAAAGTAAACATTTCTCGTTCAGTAGACACACACGTAAAGCAAATACCACACCTTCATTCCATATTTTTATTTATATACATGGTTGATTTGGACAACATCATCTTTAAACACGATAGCAAAAGACTACATCTGGGAGGTCAAAATGGTGTCCTACTTCCCTAATGCCATCCAAGACAAACTCACGATTTCCATTATCTCCAATCACCGATCCTCACGATCATATCCAAAAAGTAATGACCTTGTCACCAAAATAGTCCCACCATGTACAGCAACATCCACAGCTCCACCTCGCTACTCGCCACTGCTCCCTCCATCATTATTGATGCTATCATCTCAACGATCCTACAACCCTTTCCCTAACCTTTGCATAGATCGTGACAAAGCAATAAGGAATGGGGCCAGCCGATGATCTTATGTCAACCCATAAGGTAGCGATGTACCTCACAAAATGAACAGAGGGAAACTTGGAATCGGTGAACTCCTGAAATATTCCCTTAAAATCTATGGGAGCTCCGTAAAGAGCTACAGGGGTAGCGGGTAGGGCTGCCATAGCTAAATATCTAGAAAAATCAACGGGAGTGAGCTAACGCTCAACAAGAGAAATGACGATCCAACAACTCTCAGTTCCTAGGACGCATCTGGCATGAACAACCAATGCACACTATAATGAATGCATGCAATTCAAATGCAACATTCATAATCACAAGTATAATGCTAGCATGCAATGTATGTATCACACATTTTCCTTCTCATTCATGTCATGTCATCGGGTCCACCATCATCTTATGGTTAAACTGGTTTGCTGGTCGGTCTGTGCTGGTCACTTTCGATTTACTATTCGGACTTCCATGGCTTATTGGTCACAGGCATCTCGCTCCGAGGCATCCCAAGTACACAGCATAGGTGCATCCCGACTCCTCTGGGGCTTCTTGATTTTTAGCCAAGGCATTCACTTCCAGTTTGCTGGTCAGACTTCCAAGGTTTACTAGCCTTAGGTATTACACAACATCTTTCATTCACACACATCTTAGGCATATCATACGTATGTAATGACGTGACATTCATAGACCATGTAACTCATTTCATTCAGCACACTGTTCATATGAAAGGAGACCATGTCTCACCAAATAATTGTATGCCACATTAACACACTCAAGCGATGCACAACCAAAATTTCCAGAATCTGTTACCGCAAAGGTAACCCAACTTGTACCATCATTTGATATCGTATCAAGGCCAATCATACATCATTGGAAAGCCTAATGGATGTGGGTTCTATCTCCAATAGACATAGAATTGCGGTTCAATCATTTTCGAGTAGTAAATTGTGAGTTTTTATCAAACAGGTAAAATGGAACAGATTTAAACAATAATAAGAATCAAGACCAATAATGATTTCGAAAAATTACGAAATTTGAATATATCATAGAAAAGACCTTAAATGACATTTTTCATGAGAGTGTAAAACCTAGATCATTCTGTATACACGGTAAAGAGTCACTCAAAGTCAGACCAAAACTAGCCCGCTCGAACAAAATAAATTAACCAAAAGAAACACCTATTTTGTAATCCGAACCTTCTCAAAACATTTCCAAATTTCTATATGTTTTAGATATGGATGTCCTTAACAACTTTGGTAAAGAAATATGTCTAAATTCAAACTTGAAAATTTTATAAAAAATCAAGAAGATACAAAGGTCACTGATTTTACTGTACTGAACCGGTAAAATATGGTAAAAGATAGGGCCTTCGTACAACCCATTTCAACTAAGAAAAATATTAATTTAAATTATGCTATAGTCCAAGATGTTTTGAAAACCTTCATGAAGGAAGTTTTGAAAGATTCAGACCACAAAAATCTCTATAAAAATGGAAAACAATAAAGGTCCAGCAGTTCGATTACAGAAACCAAAGCCAAAGTTTAAGAAAACAAATCCAACTTGAAACCCACGAATTCTTGTCCAAGAAAACCCAAAACCATAAGTCTAAACCTATATGCAACATCCATTGCTAACTTGATTCAGCAACCTAGACCCACAATCTTTGCATGTTACTTCATCTAGGCACTAGAAACTCACATGCAAGACCATCCAAAGCTTAGAACTAACATGGAACCATATTCAAGACCTAGAAACTTACATACAATTATAATCAAGGCCTAGAAACTCACATGCAACCACATTCAAGGCCAAGAAACACACATGCAACAAAGGACAACTCGTCCAAGCACACAACAATCAAAAACCAAGCGTGTAGGGAATCAATAGGAGTAGAACCAAGCCATTTCTCCTTGCCTTAAACTAACTAGAACTGGCTCGCCCCTTCTTCAAGCTGCTGGCCGACCCTTCAAGGGAAAAAAATGGAAGGAAGTGAAGATGAGAGGGAGAGTGAGATCTGGTCGAGAGAGAGATTAGTGAGGGAGATGAGAGGGAAATGAGAAAATGAAAAGAGGGGGGGAGAGAGAGACTGATCAACCGAAGGTTAAGAGAGAGAGGGAGAGAGAGAAAGACAATAATGAGAGCTGATTTCTCATCATGAAGCTTGAGGAGTGTTGAACAAGCTTCTTGCATGAAGCTTGGTTGGGCAAGATGACCATATGTCATCATTAGGAGTCCTAAAAATTCAATTTATTTGCATGCAAAAATAACACTTAGTGGACGGCCATGTTAGGTGCATATATTTGTGTCCCAATTGTGTCATTCAATGTCTAAAAAAAGCACACATGACCAAAATTTGAAGTCTAATGAATCTCTAAATTTTCGGCCCACACATATGCCAAACGCATATTACCGAAATTCCACAAATATCTCGATAATTGTTTAAATAGATCATTGCTATACCTTCTTAATATCCCTATCCTAGTATGCGGATTTCAGGATGTCACAGATACACAATGTAATCACTAGGATTTGCTGATTTCTTTATTCTAGTTGATCTTCTTAATGTTGCATCAACATTCTCCTGAGGAGCATGTTGTTCAACTAGTTGTTCAATAGTTTCTAATAATTGTCGAACAACTGAATCTACCGGATCAATATTAGTAGGTTATGGAACTGCAATGACCGGTTGTTCAATAGCCAATTGAACCGAAGGGGCATTATAAAGGTGGAAGGTTGAGCATATGAATGATCTTTCTCATAAACAAAGTTCCAAGATTGATCACTTCCACTGATCAAGTCATTTTTAAGAAACTTAGCGTTTTTTGATTCCACAATCCTAGCGGTGTGAGATGGACAATAAAACCTGTACCCCTTGGACTTTTTAGCATATATAATGAAATACCCACTTATAGTCCTTAGGTCTAACTTCTTTTCCTATGGGTTATAGACTCTTGCTTCATACGGGCATCCCCAAATGCATACATGTTGCAAACTTGGTTTTCAACCTTTAAATAACTTAAAAGGTGTCTTTGGGACAATCTTTGTTAGAACTCGGTTCAATATGTACATTGCCATCATAAGAGCTTCGGTCCGTAATGACTTAAGAAGTTTAGAGCTGCTAAGCATACTTCGTACCATGTCCAATAAAGTCCGGTTTCTTCTTTCTGCTAAACCATTCTAGTTTAGAGAACTAGGCATGGTGTATTGGGCAACTATCCCATGCTCTTGAAGGAACTTTACAAATGGACTAGGTGTTTGTCCATTTTCAGTGTATCTACCATAGAATTCTACACCTCTGTGACATTTTGAAATTCGATCCATTGTCAGAATTTATGAAATGATTATCTCATCGATGCACTTTTAGTTAAATCTCACTCGAAATTGATCACTCTTGAGAAGACTAATCGTTAGGGAATGGCTAGCTAGGAATCAAGTACGTGAACGTAAGAACTTAACCGTGGATCAACACTTCGACTATAAAGATTGACGAGAAGATATTTTGGGCCATTATAGACCAATCTAAGGATGGTTATGGAACGATTTGTAAATGTTATATAATTGGATCGCGGGTGATTCTGCTTGACCATTATATGAATTTCGAACAATCCTAAACCTAATCTAAACGACTGCGTCAATTGGAACTAGTGATTGACCCTCGCAATTACATGACAATCGAGGTTGCCATGGTCCGAGTAAGCGTAGATGTGGCTCAATATCGAATCGACCATGGGTCAATATGCGTAACTTCTAAAAGCCGCCCGTCAGTTTGAGACACATTAAAGTCGCGATTGATTGGTTTTAACCATGAATTAGAATCCGGAATGGGATGTTGAACTTTCAAAGATTCCACAAAAATTTATCGGACACCATCTCATTAAGCATGGCCAACTATTAGGTCGCTTAGAATTGTCGAAAAAGTGTAATTTGGACTGGGTATAGAGAAAGACCATTTTACCCCGAGGATATTTGAATTCATTTGAAAGGTTGAAGGGCAAATTGAACTTGGGCATTTTCCCTCCTTGGTTGAATTCTTTGGACCATTCCTTGATTGTAATCTTTCAGCAATGCTCAAATATAGGCAAAAGGACACTATAAGTGCCATAACTTGTGTACGGCGCTCACTTTGGTGCCATAACTTTTTTTCGGATCACTTTGGTGCCAAGTCGGAGGAAAAACGATCACTTAAGTGTCATAACTTTTTTTTGGATCACTTTAGTACTAAAATTTTTGAAAAACGATCACTTAAGTGCTAAAATTTTTGAAAAACGATCATTTAAGTGCTAAAATTTTTGAAAAACGATCACTTAAGTGCCAATCTCCGGCGAGACTCCGGCGAGCCACGTCAGCTTCAGAAATTAATAAAAAAAATGCCACATCAGATTTCCGGCGAAAAATTGTGTACGGCACCGAAGTTGGCACTTAAGTGATCGTTTTTCAAAAATTTTAGCACTTAAGTGATCGTTTTTCAAAAATTTTAGCACTAAAGTGATCCAAAAAAAAGTTATGGCACTAAAGTGAGCGCCGTACACAAGTTATGGCACTTGTAGTGTACTTTTGCCCTCAAATATATATGGACTCTCTTCACAGATAAAGAATCCCTATGGTGTAAGTAGATCCACTCCACTTTTCTGAAGAACAAGAATTTTTGGATAGCGCCTAAGCCGACTTTTTGTTCTTGGGCTTGGAAAAAAATCCTCGAAATTCGTTGGGATTTTCATATGTTCTTCAAATGGCAAATTGGTGATGGTACAACCACATCATTCTGGTTTGATTCTTGGCATCCCAAAGGTCCTTTATTGGATTTCTTTTCCAATAGGGACATTTGTTGTTCTGGTATCCCGAGAGACGCCTCTGTTAAGGAGTTCTTTTCCGGCTCCTGGCATAACTCGAATATGCTTCAAACATTCAACTCCTGACCGGAAGTTATCCCTGATCTGGAGGTATAGAGACCTGATCATTTAGTATGGAAGGGCCACTCGTCGGGTATTTTCTCTGTGGCCTCAGCATGGGAGCAGATCAGAATCAGCAGACCTATTGTCCCTTGGTGTTCCTTTGTTTGGGATCAGAGTATTACACCGAGGTATGGCTTTTTGTTGTGGCTCATATCTCTGAATAGGCTCCCAACACAAGTTGTTTTGCTTAATTATCACAGAATATCGAAAGGTGTTTGTGCTTACTGTAAATGTAGACCTGATTCTGTTGATCATCTATTCTTTGGGTGTCCTGTCATGGGTTCCCTTGCACGGTTCTGGGCAGATAAATGTTATCTATCATGGAGAAATCAGTCGTGGCAAGAGAATCTTCAATGGGCCACCCGTTACATAGGTGGCCACAGTTTTTACTAGCGAATTGCTCGCTTCTCATTTGCAGCATTATGCCACATTATCTAGACGACTAGGAACAATATCCTATTCAGGAACCAACCCCTCTTTGTACCGGCCCTACAGTAACATCTTGCTAAGCTCATAAGGGATAGAGGTCTGTCCTTCAAACCTGTTGAAGATAATCCTCGAAACCAAAGGATCCAAGCCAATTGGGGCATCTCGCCTACTATCTTTGATTAATCCTTTTGGGTTGTTGTTGTTCTCTTTGTAGTCGGTTGGTCGTTATTTGGCCTTGTTGTATTATGCGTTTGGTGCTTTCGAGCTCTTTAATCGTTACACCTTTGCACCTGTTAGGACACCCCGTGTGTCATTTCAAGTACGAGGTTTTTGTGTTACGGTTACATCATATGTAGTTACGCTTTGAAAAGTCAATATACATCTTACCTTACCAAAAAAAAAATTATGTGGACCTTTGGATCTTCGCTTGGGGAAGGGGTTGGATTGTAAGCCATTGGATGTGAGTGGGGTTTGGTAGTGGGGTTTTGTGTGAGTGGGGTTAATAAGATGAAGACCATGTCTCTCTCTCCTTCATTCTCTTACTCTCTCCTCCTTTGTTCTCTCTCATTTTCAATCGAGCTTCTCTTCCCCTCACCTTGCCCGACCGGCCAGCCCATTCTAGGCATCGTCTAGCCACTGTGCTGCCACCAGAGACCCACCGGAACAGCCACCGGCGCCGCCGCTGCTCACAACCGCTACACCTCTCCCTTTCTCCCCTTTTTCCTCATCATTTTCAAACACCACCAGCAACTACTGAGACCAACACCACCCCTCACCGTGACCACCAGCTTGTGTTCACCCCAGCCGTGGACCACCATAACCAGTGCCGATGCCGATCTTCTCGTCCAGCCACCGGAACAACAGTTGCTTGGCTTGGCTTGGCTTGCTTGTCTTAGCTTAGGACTTCTTGTAAGTACTCCTTAAGCCTTGATTAGGATAATGGGTTATCAATGGTATGTTTAGGGGCTGATTAGGGGCTGATTAGAGTTGGTTTGATGGCTAGTTGAGCTTTGTTGATAATTGGTTGTTGATTGATTAAATCTCGAATTGGTTGCTGCTATGCCTTGTTGTTTTGTTATTTTTTTAAGGCTGGTGTGGGCCAAATCTGAGGTGGTGTTCTCATAAAACTTGACCCTAATATCTTGAAGTATGACATATATTAAATTTGGAATTTTTTGAGACCATTTGATGGCATTCGGAGGTCCATTTTCGAACCGTCTCAATTCTGCCGAATTTACTGTTCACCCAACCGGTTTGTCTTTCTAAATTTTTATAAAATTTTCCAGGCATCTTTTCAACAAAATTCCTCAATGAAAATTCCAAGGACACTTGTTTCTATGACATATAAAAATTTCAAGATTTTCCAAAGAGATTTGAGTACTGATTGAAATGGATTTTGAGGGCTGAACGATCTGTCCCAATGAACTGATTTCCATCTGACTTCAAGGGACAAAATGAGGTATTTATAGTTGGAACTGGGTTTCGTGTTCTCATGAAAAAAATTTATCAAGATGTTTCCAATGACATATCCAAAATCCAAAATTTTTTAAGCTGAATTACTATTTATTTCGGAAGGATTTCGGTTACTGCACAATTGCCTATTTTAGCCTGATTCTATGCAAATTGCTTTTCTCTCTCCGAGGAGCTTTTTGGTGTTGTTGTTGCACATGAAGGGCGTGGCTAGTTGTTATTTGAACACGAATTGAGTGGCAATTGGCTAATCGAAATATGAGAAATGGGTTTGAGTGCTTGAATGCCGTATGATCACACAATACCCTGAGGCGTATTACGTGGGATTATAACCCGTCTTGATGCATTTTATGCGAGACGATGCCCGATTTATCGGATGCTTGGTAGGGGCTTGGATGCCAATTGCGGTGGAAGCTAGATTGATGCTCCTCATGGAATGCTATCTTTGATACATGTGACACGGGACAATACCGTCACCGACGTAGCGGGACGATGCTCGGTTAAGCCGAAAGCCCGATAACCTGATGCGTTGTACACTGGTTCGAGGAGCCTGAGGGGCCACTAATAATTTGGACTTTGTGAGTGCGATATGCATTGTGATATGCCATGTTGAGAATATTATTAGGCACGTCTGGATTATTAGGTGTGCTATGCATGGCCTTGCCCAAATTCGGGTTGTGTTGTTCGTTGAGTGGTTGTTATATTGTGGTGGTTTACTAATGTACAAGGCTTATGTATGTGCCAAGGCGAGGTAAAAATGCCTGTGATTGATGTGGCACATTGAGTGATAGAATTGCATGCTCTGAACTGTCCTACGGTACTTGTTAGCCTAGGCGAGGCTTAGATAGTTCTTATTGAGATTATTCTCATTGTTGTATTCCCCAAACCTTTAAGACCCCTAACCATGAACCTCAATGGTCCTTCGCAACATTTTGGGGTCCCAATGGAAATGAACCATATGTTGACAGAGTACCCAGTGGGAGAGGATAGGGTGTATATTAGACATGCGAGTACCGTTTGGGTAGATAAGGGCGCGACTGCTTGGCAACCCCACACCCTTTTAGCTTGGTTTTACCGGGAAGGAGATGCGTTCTTTAGTCCCCTATGCAGTTTTGATAGTTCTCGAAATGATCGAGTAGAGGGATGGGACCCTATGGAGATCATGCCACCAAATGGTGTTGTCATTAGCCCGGACACTTGCCCTGATGTCACGCCACGCTCTCGCGTGCTAGAATGGAGGTATTTTTCTACACGGATCTCTCCTAGACCATACCTCACGTGACAACGAGATTTATTTGATTTAAACTTGAACTTGAAGTCGCCACCAGTCATTTACGGTAGGTTGACTAGAAACTTAATCAAGGTACAGTAGAAATACCACGATCCTACATACTAGAGATTCTGAATAAGGGAATTGGTTACGTTAACGATCTCAAATTGAGACCATTAACGCCCTTTCAGTACCTAAGAACGATATGACATGTTTAACGTGTTACACAGATTCCTAAGGTCAATTCACTAATCTAATCATGAACAAATAATTAAGCACCCAAAAATTAAATGCGCAATCAGTGGCAAATCAATCATAGCAATCCTAATTTGGCCACTAAAAATGAAAATCAAGCAAAATACCCAAACCCTAATGAAGCTCTAATAGCTTGTTCATTTAATGGCATATTTTTGGGTTTAAGGTTTTTTAGGGGTTTTAACCTCTAAATTTGGAATTTTCCAAAAAAAATGCTGATTAGGCATTTTCGAAAATTCAAATTTCAGTTTTTATGACTGGCCACGATGATTTTAAATCATTTTGTGGATTTTCAAAATTTTTTCTTTTTTTTCAATGTTATTTGGGCACTTCCAAAAATTCAAATTTCACTTTTTATAGCTGGCCACGACGATTTTGGACCTTTCTGTGAATTTTAAAATTTTTTGGATTTTTGAAATTTTTAAAAAAAAAATTTAACCGAGAGCTGATTTTTTTATGATTTTCTGGAAATTTTTATTAATTTTCCTATTTTTTTCAATTTTTTATAGATTTTCCAAAATTCTCAAATTTTTTATTTGTATTTTCCGAATTTTCGAGATTTTTTTTTAATTTTCTGAGAATTTTTTGAATTTTTATGAATTTTCTGATTTTCTAAAAAATTCTAATTTTTTTTTATGATTTTTGTGATTTTTTATTTTTTTTAGAATTTTCTGATTTTCTATTTATTTATTTTCTATTTTCCTAATTTCTATTTGATTTTGATTTTTTTAATTTGATTTTTATTATTTGATTTTTTTATTTTTTTAATTTTCAAATTTTCCCATCGGGGAACGAACCTGACCGGCCCGATTAGGCTTGACCGAATCGGGCGTCGCTGGCGTCGGCGCCGATCGTCTTCTCCGGCGAACACGGTGCCAAAACGGCACCATTTCACTCCTTTTTCATTGTGGCATTTCCACAAACAGTTGGTGTGCATAATTCCACGTTTCAAGTTTTCAAGACCGCCAGTTTAGGCCTATCGTCGACGACCTTCTAACGACTATTTCACCATTCCACTTGCACCATCACCAAGTCTACATGTCCTATTATCAACTTAATCCTATTAGATCACCGTCGAACATTCTCCGGCGAGCGAAAACCGATCGGAAAAACCTAAACCATCTCTAACCTAAACAACATTTTCATATTGCAAAGCACTACTCAAATCGCCCTAGCCATCTAAATTGATTCAAAACAATACTCAAAACATCAAACAAATGTTGGAAATCACTGACTTGGATAGCCTAGGGCTAGAAAAAAAAACTCTGATGAAGGTTCCCGAGCTCCGGCGAAGGTTCCCAAGTTCCGGCAAGGTGATTTAATGGGCGGCCGACTCGGTTTGTGCGTTTTAGTGCCCAAAAATGCAATCAAACAATATCAAAATGATCAGAAATTGATTATAAGCATAAACAAACTCAGATTCGTGAAAGAAAACACACAAACATGCACATCGAGATTGAAATTGAATTTTGGAAAATTTAAAAAAAATGATCCTCAGCCAACTTTACCTATTTCGTTCAATGATCAAACAAAATTGTTGAATTGATCGGCGTCCTGAGGGTCGCTCCCTGACACGTGGTCTTCAATTCGGTGGCAGCAGCTTCGCCGGAACAGGTCTGAATACAGTGGAAAATGCCTGGTTTCAAGCCTTCATAGTCAGACCTTCCGACTGGAATAGTGAGGGGAGATCTTGATTCAAAGCACGATTTACTGGCGCTCCATCGTCTAGGGCGGCGCCGGATACTCGTGGGAGGATCTACAACCCTCTCTCTCTCTTTCTCTCGCATTGGTTTTGCCCCTTTCTCTCTCCTCTCTCTCTTTGGCAATCTGTTGAACAGGTTCCCTTCTTTGTTCTTCAGTTTTTCTCCATTTTTGTTAGTCAATTTTCCGCTTAAATTCGGTTGGAAACGACTTCCAATCAGTTGGGGTCGTTAACCGGTGCTAGCTGGATAATATCTAGCTGGCCAACTTGATTAAAACGTTTTAAATTGCCCACACGAAGTCGGCGAAGTCTCGGGCACAAGTTGGTCTTTCTGGGTTTTTTTTGCATTTTGAGAGAATCGGGTAAGGAAGATACACTATTCGGGTCGGGTCGGGTTCACTCGCTCGACCCGACAGTTCCGGTTTTGACCAAATATTCAAATTGGACTCAATTTCAACCGATTTTTTTCAAATTAAACCCCAAAATTGGATTTCCCATTATAATCTGGACCCAAAGATATGATTTTCCCCAATTTTTATTGTAATTGAGTTCAAGATTTTCTCATTTTTATGCTCGGGTTAATAGGGTTTTGTTCAATTTAATGTCCTAATGACCTGATTAGGCAAAATTGATGCCAAAATTGAATTACCCACCCTTGATTAACCCTGTAAATGATAGTCTCATATTTCGACAATTTAATTTTAGGTACAATTCCCAATTTGGGTTCAAAATTTTTAATTTTCAATAAAATTTTGGGGATTTTTTATTTTTATGTCAAATTGTGCAATTGGACTGACCATTGTGCAATTAAAGGTCCCAGAATCAATTGTTGTGAAGACACTATGACTTAAAAATGTCTAAAAAAAATTTAATTTCATTTTTGGTTCAATTCGAGTTTAATTTTGCCCAATTTTGGGAAAAACATGTACTCGATTGAGATTTTCTAAAATTGACAGTGTATTTATGAAATTTGATTTAAAATAAAATTAATGACTATTTTTATGTAATTTTATGATTCCATTTACTATTTTTCTTGATTTTCTTGCCTATTTTGACTAAAAGAAATTAAGTAAAAATGCAGAAAAATGTTAAAAAATTATTTTTTTGGTTTAGAAATAGGTTTCTAGGCTTGGCCAAGATTTCTAACCTAATTTTGAAATTTTTGAAAATATGATAAAAATGAGCTAAAAATTTTGTGTCAATAGTTGCCCCTCTTTGAGATTGAGCTCATTAGAGGTTGATCTCAAAGATAAGGTGATACCTGAATTTTTTAGTTGACTCACTAAACAAGATAAAATGGAAATTTTACAACAATTGATTAGGGTTCTTACTTTTGAAATTCGTGATCTAATCCAACAGTTCTCTTTTCAGAACACATTTTGAAAGGTTATTAATGATCGAGGGAGAGAAACTTACCTATTTGTGAGAGTTTCTTTGTTGCTCAACCAAGGGCATGAATTGATGGTGGTGAGGATTATGATGATTATGCTGATTTCATGGTTTAAGGATGAACTCACGAATCATGAACACCCAAAGCTCTTCACCTAAGGACTTGAATTTGCATAGTGATTCCTCACTAGTAGGACTTTGGATTTGCCCAGTGACTCTTCGTCAAATAGGACTTGAAATTGCATAGTGGCTCATCGCCAAATAGGACTTTGAAATTGCCTAGTGGCTTCTCGCCAAATAGGACTTGAAATTGCCTAGTGACTCCTCATCAAATAGGACTTGAAATTGCCTAGTGGCTCCTCATCAAATAGGACTAGAAATTTGCCTAGTGGCTCCTCGCCAAATAGGACTTTAGAATTTTCCTAGTAACTCCTCGTCAAATAGGACTAGAAATTTACCTAGTAGCTCCTCACCAAATAGGACTTTTGGAAAGACTTCAAACAATGAATGTCTTAACTGTGAGTTTTGTGATTTTGAGGTTTCACTAACCTTGATATGGTTTTTAGCTGATCAAAAACTAATTTGAAAAGTAGTTTTGAAATTAATCAAAACCATTTGAAATGTGGTTTTTCTTTTAGCTTACCACAAACTATTTGAAAACTTGGTTTTAAGTTGACCAAAAACTTTTTGAAGCCTGATCTTGAAATATGCATTCGTTATATTAAATGCATTTCAGGCAATCAAATTTCCCTTTTCAAGGAATTATTTGAACAAAATGCTTGCAAACTTTCAAGAAATGCTTGAAATAATCTTTTGGAAGACCTTCATTAGAAAGGATTTATTTCAATCTATGAATTTGGTCTTTTCTTTATTTGATTGAAAGGGGACTAATATGACATCTCTCAATTTTATCTCTCTTAACCAATCCCCAGGTGTTCGGAGATATTCGCAATGTATACAATCCAATTGATCCTATAAGGACTTTCAAAAGGTTGTAATATTGGCTTAGTTAATGGCTATTCAAAGAATAGGCATTCTGAGGCCAAGAAAAGGGTTTTATCGTATCTGACTTCGGGTTTACAAGTTAAGAACCTCGAGAATAAGACAAGATAATATTGCATACACTTCTTTAAGTGATGACTTCTTGTTATGAAATCATATTTTCACTCTTAACATCCCAATCTGAAGAGTCTTTGGGGAAAGGTTGTAATGTTGGTGTTTGGTAGGCTCAAAAGGCTCAATTGTTTTTTAACTCGGGGTTTTTATGAAACTGGTGATCTTCTTGGCATCGCCATCCTTTTTCTTTGTCCACTGGGGATCTTTTCTTATCATGAATACAAGAGTCCCCTAAATTTCCATCGAGATTTTTTCAATCACTAATTTGTTGTGACTTTTGATTTTTCACAACTTTTGCTTTGCTTTTGACTTGACTTTTGTCATTCTTTCTTTTGAATATTTTTCTTTCTTTTCTTTTACTCATTTTTCTAGGCATTGGCCTTGCTTTTACCAGGCACATTGCTTTTTTATGCCCCGGACTCTTTTGTCCTTGATCTTTTTGCATTCTAAGGACTCTGTGTTTTGCCCTTTTGTTTTCTATTTATTAAAGTGGATCATGTGCTCATGCTCCAGTGCGAAGAGATGATCACCAACTTGGGGTTCTGAAATGAATATTCAGGCTCAATTGGGCTTTGTCAAAAGTAATGTGTTTAGGTATAAGAAATGAAGTGCTCTTTTTCCTCTTGGGATATTTTGAGCTTCCATATGACTTAATATGAGGTTACCTCAGAAAGATTGATGCAAGAGTATGCAATAAAATCTTTCTTGATCCTATTCTCCATAGTTGTCAATCCATAAATCTCCTCATTTGCCCCAATGTAGGGTGGTTCTTAACAGGGTTATTTTAAAAAAACTTCTCTACTGTTTTGGCTCAAATTTGGTTTGCAAGGGATAAACATGTGTTTGGGATAATGAAATGATTGCCTTTCATTATTTCAATCCGTGTAATCATTACGGATATTCCCTATTTCCTTCGAATGAGTTTTTTCTCATTCGCTTCTACATTTTAACTTTGAGTGTATAGGGGACGTGTTTGGATATGGCTTACCTTTTATCATTTGACGGTCTTTCCATTTAATTTGATCCAAACTTTTTCTATGAAATTTTTCCAAGCCTTTTGTTGAATTATCCCTTTTAGGGAATTTTGATACTTATTGCATTTTCAAAGAAAGCATGTTTCAAAATCTTTGGTTGAAATATTTTTGAAGTATTTTCCTCTTTGTCTTGTTTTTGCTCAGCCTTAGTATCATTCCACTTGGGGAAACAAGGTTTGATTTTTCTCTTAGAAAGGCGACCACGCATGCCCCTACTTTGGTTACACTGGGTATTCTTCTGTTGTTGCTCCTTTTCTTTGTCTCTCTAGGCATGATAAAAAGGAAAGCACATTAGAGAACATAAATAGAAAATAGAATTGGGAAATGATACTTCCCTCTACTATTTGATAACTCCATTGGGAATTCTAAAATTGTCAGCTGGTTCAGATTCAAACTTGCTTTCTTCTACAAAATAAATAAATATGTTCATAAAATGAATGGCATGCATGATATGTATGATATGCACATGTTCTAAAGTGACCTGAATCTTTTCTTGAATTTTCATCTTTATTTTAAGGGTAGAAAATCTTGACAGCATCTGCATTTACTGGATAGGCCAGTTCTGTTCCTGCCATATCTACAAGAATCAATTCTCCTTCAAGAAGAACCTTCTTGATAATGTATGAACCCTCATAATTCGGAGTGAATTTCTCACGTGGATCTGAGTTATTGGGAATGACTTTCTTCACTACTAGATCATCCACTTCAAATCGTCTTGGTTTCACCTTCCTGTTGAAAAATTTAGTAACTCTTTTCTGATAAGCTTGTCCATGACAAATAGCCCTTAATCTTCTCTCATCAATCATGTTGAGCTGTTCACATTTTTGTTGGCTCCATTCAGCTTTTGAGAGTTTTAATTGGGATAATATCCTTAATGAAGGAATTTCTACCTCGATGGGTAATACTGCTTTCATCCCATATACTAAGGAAAATGGAGTTGCCCCGGTTGATGTTCAAATTGAAGTTCGGTATGCTATTAGAGTATATGGCAATCTTTCGTGCCAGTCACGATAGTTCTCAGCTGTTTTGGATAATATCTTCTTGATATTCTTGTTTGCTGCTTCCACTGCTCCGTTCATTTGTTGGAGATATGGAGATGAATTCTAGTGTCGAATGTGGAAGTGTTCAAGCGGATCATTTATGATTTTGTTATTCAAATTTGAACCATTGACGGTAATGATTACTTCTGGAACTCCATACCTAGCGATGATATCTTGCTTAATGAATTTTGTCACATTTTTGGCGGTGACATTTGTATATGAATTCACTTCAATCCACTTAGTGAAGTAGTCAATTGCCACAAGATAAAGAGATGTCCATTTGAGGCCTTGGGGTTAATTGGACCAGTCATGTCAATTCTCCACATTGAAAATGGCCATGGTTCTGACATTTGATGCAGCTCATTCGGCGGTACATTGATTCTGTCTCCATAAACTTGACATTGGCGACAACACCTCACATGTTGAATGCAATTTGTTCCCATTGTCATCCAATAATATTCCAATCTCATGATTTTGCGGGCTAGAAGATGGCCGTTCATGTGCGGACCACATTCGCCTTCATGAATTTCTGTCATGATTTGTTCAGTTTCTTTGCTATCAACGCATCTTAATAGGATCAAATCGAATGATTTTTTATAAAGAACCTGTCCGCTAAGAAAGAATTTGTTGGCTATCTTTCTGATAAATTTTCTATCGCCTGACCGGCTTTCTTGAGGAAATTCTCCTCTTGTAAGTATTTCTTGATATCATGAAACCATGGTTCATTGTCAAATTTTGCTTGAACTATCATGCAGTGTACTGGTTGTTCGAGGATTTCAATCTTTAATGGCTTTATATCCACTCCATTTTCAGCTTGAAGTAAGGATGATAAGGTTGTAAGAGCATCTACAAAATGATTATGAGCTCTTAGAAGATAATCAAATATTATTTCTTCAAATTCCTCCATCACTCCTTCTAAGTATTTGTGATAAGGAATTAGCTTTGCATCACGAGTTTGCCATTCTCCAGTTGTTTGCAATATAATGAGCATAGAATCTCCATACACTTGAAGTCTCCTTATCTTCATTGAGAGGACTAATTGCAGGCCAAGGATACATGCTTCATATGTAGCGATGTTATTGGTGCTTAGGAATACCAGTTTTGCACATACTGGGTAGTGTTGGCCTTCTAGGGAAATCAGTATTGCCTCAGTTCCTAATCCAGATAAGTTGGTTGCACCATCAAAATACATGGTCCATTTATCATCGACTAATGTCAATATGTAGTCATCAAGTCGTTCTTCAGAACTGGCGATATTCTGCGAATTTTCTGCCAGCATGTCTGCTATCGCTCGTCCTTTGACTGACTTTTAGGATGAACTTCTGATGTCGCACTCAAATAATAAGACTTGCCATTTTGCTAATTTCCCGATCAAGGAGGATTTCTCAAGAAGATACTTGATCGGATCATTCTCGGTTACTAGCAAAATTTGGTGATGAAAGGTGTACTGCCTTAATCTGTGTAACACTCAAATCAATGCAACGCATGTCTTCTCAACTTCTGGGTAATTCACTTATGATATTGTGAACTTCTTGCTCAAGTAATAAACGGCTTGTTCTTTACCGTCATTTGGTCTTCTTTGTACAAGCACCGCTCTTAGCGACTCATAGTGAATCGTCAAATATAAGATCAGCAGGACTCCAGGAATTGGTGGTACCGATACTGGTGGGCATATCAGATATTTTTTGATCTTGTTAAAAGCTTGTTGACATTCTGTATCCCATTTTACTTTGACATTTTTCTTCAACAGTTTGAAGAATGGTTTAGCAGTTTTAGAAAGCTGATAGATGAAACGGGCAATGTAGTTTAATCGCCCCAACAAGCTTCTCACTTCTTTTACCATAGAAGGAGTCTTCAAATCATATATTGTCTTGATTTTAGAGAGATCTATTTCAATGCCCCTGCTGCTAATCACAAATCCTAGCAGTTTGCTAATCACAAATCCTATCAAGATATACACACTTGTTGGGGTTCAACCGTAACTTATACTTTTTGAATCTTTCGAACAATATGTGAAGCACCTCAACATGATCTTCTCCTTGTTTGGATTTTGCAATCATGTCATCCACATATACTTCAATTTCTTTGTGCATGAACAGAGTTACCATTGCCTTTTGATATGTGGCGACAACATTTTTCAGACTGAAAGGCATTACCTTATAACAAAATGTGCTCCATGGTGTTATAAAGGATGCATTCGCCTTATCTTTTTCTTCATGAGGATTTGATTATATCCTAAGAAACTACCAATGAATGAAAATGTTTCGAATCCAGCAGTGCTATCCACTAATACATCAATATGTGGAAGTGAGAAATGATCCTTAGGGCTTACTTTATTTAGGTCACGATAATCAACGCATACTCGTACTCGACCATCTTTCTTCATTACAGGTACTATGTTGGCAACCCATTCTGGATATGGCACTACTTCGATGAAACCGACTTTGAGTAGTTTCATCACCTCTTCTTTTATTTTCTTTACCAATTCCGGCTTTGTTTGCCTTAATTTTTGCTTCTTTGGTGGAATACTTGGATCAATTGGCAAAGCATGTTCAACTATACTTGGATCAAGACCTGGCATGTCAGCATGAGACCATACGAATATATCTTGATAGTCCTTGAGCAAATTTGTTATTTTTTTTGCTTCTGCTGATAGAAGACTTTCTCCAATCTTAATCTCTTTAGGGTTCTCTTTATCGCCCAGTTTAACAATAATTGTTTTCTCTAACGTGAGTAGTTTTGATTCTTCATGACAGATCCATTCTCTTCTGATCCATTCCTCATCTTCATTACCCACTTCAATATCACAAGTGATCTCCTCAGAGAGATTTGGGTCACCTGTAAACCAATTATGAATGTGTGAATGCTCATACTTGACATGTAACAAACATGATTAGTATTCGCATATGAAATGAATTGACGCATGAGGTTTAATGAAAAACCATTTTGAAAAATTATTTTGAAATCTGTTTTGAAGAGATCAAAAGAATAAAGCTAATTCTCATATCCTTGGACATCCTTGCTCTTAAAACCGTTTTCGCAATGAGGAGCAATATAGAAACCCAAAGCCTCAAGCCTCATAAATGAGGATAATATTCATCATAGGTTTGGTTTTGTTTCCATATGTCCTTAACAAAATATTGAACACTTTTATAGAATTTGAAAAATGCAATTACATCTATATCGAAAGGAATGTAAATTGCAACTGAATTGAAATTGTAAACAACTTTAATATGAAACAAACAAATTGTAAAGGCAACAATAAGGAAATGGTTCAAAAGAATCTTCCTACTTCAGTGCATAGGTATTTTCTTCTTCAGTTATAACGACACTGATAATGTTCTCTTCAAATAAACCCAGCAAGATAGACTCTGCTTCTGCATGTAAATTTTCTTCTGAAAGCAGTTTGGGAGGCCTAGGAAAGTTTTTTCTTATATGAATATGATGATAGGGTATCTCTCTAGCCTTATCCTTCCATATTGATGGGTTAATGGTTCGATTACCTCGGCTTCCACAGCCTTCATGATTCTTTTGACTTTGGCCTTGATCTCTATGGTGATTACTAGTGACTTCATACCCCACCCCATGCTTTTTCTTTGTACCAAATGGGATAATGGGTTCTTTAATTCCTTGTGCTTTTATCCCAAGTCCATCATTAAGGTTGAAACTATATTGGCATAATACTTTTCCAGACATAATAGATGATGCTGAAAGTTCTAGAGACTTCATGACGCTACTAGCGGGAATTTGTATCATAGAAATCATCTCAAAGGAATGATAACTGAGCTCTTCTTTTATCTCAAGCTCGACATAAGGTATGACACTTTCCTTATAAATGGTGAAGTCCACCTCTTCATGCACGGTAATTATTTTACCATTAATAACAAATCTAACTTTTTTATGAAGACTAGAAGGGATGGCGCTTGCCATATGAATCCAAGGCCTCCTCAGCAGTAGGTTGAAAGTCCTTAGAATGTCTACCACTTGAAAATCGATCAGGAAAGGCACAGGGCCTATATTTACTTCCAGCTTGATGTCACCGATAACATCTTTCTTCATCCCATCGAACGAACGTACAATCACCTTTGAAGGCTTGACGAACTCTTCATTAATTCCTAGACGATGCAGCGTGCTTAATGGACACAAATTAAGTGTGGAGCCATTATCAATCAGCACGCGGGGTACTTCCTTGACCCGGCATTTGATGGCAATATATAAGGCCTTGTTATGTGAACGGCCATCCATCGGAAAATCTTCGTCAGAAAAAGCTATATGATCTTTCAAAAGAATAGCCCCAACAAAATCTTCTAGTTGCACTTTGTTGATCGTTTCGGAAACATGTACTTTATTAAGAAGCTTTATAAGCACCATTTTGTGGCCTTTTGAGGTTTTGAAAAGATCTAGTAATGAAATTTGTGCTGGCATCTTCCTTAATTGCTCAATTAGCTCATATTCGCTTGTCCTCATGATTAACAACACCTGCTTATTATCTTCTTCAATTACTCCTTTCTTTTCGTGCTCACCTTTTTTTGGGACATAACATCTTCTCGATATGGTTATTGTATCAACTTCTTTAGGCATGTAGTCCCATGGTATACATCTGTTATCAAATTTCTCCTTTGGAGATAAAGTGATGATCACAGGCTTAACCTCTTTCTCTTCGATCTTTAGTTGACCAATTAGGAGCTCAATGGTAATTAGTTCAACATGATCTTTCTCTTCCTCAAGCCTATCTACTTCATCAAGATTAATCAATAATGGTATAATCATGGACACCATGCTTTTGTTAGCTTCAATAGTATCCATTCTGCCCCAACCGTCAGGCACGATATTTTCATCTTTAGATGCCCATGAAGGTGGTATGTATTTGACACAGTAGTCATACCGGCCACTGTTTTGTCCTAGATAATCCACAATTTTGCCTTGTTTTTGTGCTTTGCGAACAAATCGTCTGTCTCCTTGGCGAGCCTTTTCTTCATTTTCTCGTCCTAATCTTCTTTCTTCTCAAGACTTAATTCGTTGATTGGGATCTCATCTTATGCCTCCCCATCCATTAGGCACAATAGTTTCATTTTTAAAAGCCCAGGGTGGAGGTGTGTACTTAACACAGAAGTTATATTTTCCACTGTCTTGACTAAGGAGGTCTATATTGTCACCTTGCTCAAGTGATGTTTGGGTAAATCGCCTTTCACCCTACCGGATCCTTTCTTTTTGCTCTTCAAATTGATCCTCTTCATCATCGGATGGACTCTCATTTTGTCTGCTGAGCTCATCGTCATGTCACCCGAGCCATCAGGCACAATCACTTCATTTTTAAAAGCCCACGGTGGTGGAGTATACTTTACTTGAAAGTTGTATTTGCCAAAATCTTCTCCCAAGTTATCTATAATTTCCTTTTTTAAGAATGCTTCACGACGAAAACGAACATCTCATTGTCGAGCAGTCTTTAATTTGGCCTCATATTCATCTTCATCATCAGGCCTTATTATTTCTCATTCTATAAGGACCATATTTACCACATTGTGCTCAGGAAAAGGGTTCTAACGTACATTTAGCTCTGGCTCTTGAAATCTTAATATCTTCTTGTCTATGAGTTGCTGAACTTTGTATTTCAAGACTATACATTTGTCCACATCGTGTCCTTTTTCTTCCATGTGATATGTCCAAGTCTTTGACTCATCGTACCAGGGAAACTTTGCAGGATTATCTCTTGGCACTTCTTTGGCCACCAAATGCCTTTCCAACAGCATAGGTAGTAATTTCGACAGGGCCGTGGCAACGGAGTGAATTGCCTTAGGGGTCTTTTCTTCGGCTCAAACTATTTTGGATTTCTCCAAGGGACGTTAGACTATTTTTGGAATGAAGCCTGATTAATATTGGGGTTAGATACCATAGCTACGTCACGTACAAGTTCTTTATCCTTTCTTCCAGGGTACGGTCTCCGTGCTGTCACTTCTTGAGATTTCTTTTCCTTCAATGTCCATTCAATTCTTTCATCGACCTTCACCAACATGGTGAATGTTTGGCAGCCCGATATATGCAGCTTGTTGTAGTACTCAATTGGTAACGACTTCAAGAAGAGTTCAATAAGCTCATCCTCACTTATAGGCGGTTTAACTTGTGAGGCTACAGCTTTCCACCTTTGAGCGTAGGCTCTCAATCCTTCACTTCTTTGTTTCTCGGTTCTGACTAAGTCATCTCAGGTTGGAAGTACTTTGACATTAAATTTGTATTGGCGAAGGAATTCTCTCACCAAATGGTCCCATTCGGTACAATCTTCTATGTCGAGAGCGGTATACCATGCCAGAGCTGCTCCCTTCAAACTATCTTGGAATGTGCTGATAAGAAGTGGCATATTGTCTGAATATCTTGCCATCTTACGGAGATAATATTTCAAATGGCTTTTAGGCCAGCCAGTTCCATCGTATTTATTCACGAACTCCGGTTCTTTGTAGTTTTCTGGAACCACCACCTTTGCGTGAGGTGAGAATTTATTGAACCTTTGAAGCTCATATCTTTGGCTTGCAAGGCATTCTTCAATTTTGGCCAATTGTTTAGCCTCTTCTTCATCCTTGGATGTCTTTTTAACCTGAATATCTTCTTCTAGATCTACTATTTCAGGTGCAGCTTTTGGAGGATTCTCCTGAACTGGTTCTTTACTTCTCATTGGCTCTTTAACAGGTACTTTAGCAGTATTTGCAGCTCCTGGATTTGAAACTGTAAAATGAGATCCCTTCACAACCATAATGAAGGCCTTCATTTCTGCCATCATGGCAGCTATTTGTATTATCCGATTCTCCACTTCAGCTAGTTGAGTGCGAGTTTCTTCCTCGACCATTTTAATTTGTAAACGGGTTCGGGGTCTTTTACCTTCCGTTGCTAGAAAACCTGTCTTCATGAAAACCATCGGGATATTAGAATTGGTGAAATGAATATGAAAACCCACATTCCTTTTAATTGTATGGTTTCTTGTGATTAACAAGGATAAAAACTTTTACACAAGCCTTAGCCTTGCATAAAACTTCTCATCAATATTTTTTTCAAGGAATTATATCATTCAAAGAATTGTAATCCATAGTGATCCTTCTTTTATATCATGTCTTTGAATTTATCCAAATGAATTTTGAAAAATGAGTATTTCGTATAAAATCCAAGATTACTTTACAAAATGATTTTAAACTCGAATGGGAATTCTAAATCATCCAAGTCTAGGCTTCTTGCTAATTAAGGTAGCTTCTACCCCATGGTAATCCTTCCATTCCTTGATTCGAGATTCCCATTCTTCGACATCGATCACGACTTCTTCGACAATGTAAGGCTCAACTCCAGGCATGTGTGGGATAATGTATTCTGGGACATACTCTTCCTCGGGATCCGTTATAATGCTCAATGGAACATATGGCTCCACATCAATTGGTCGTTTACTTTCCATCCACTTGATGTATTCTTTGGATGCCATATAAATCTTCATATCTTCTTCCAAGTTCTTTGGCCATTGTACTACTTGTGAAGGTGAATTATCTAAAGAAAGGATAATTTTGTGAACCTTGGCTTGTAGGTCTTTCCTCTTTTCTTCGGGTATAATTCCATTTGGGATGTCAAAAGCAAACTTCTCAGGGTTCCATGCCGGTGGGACTTGTTGAAGCATCCCAAATTATTTGACAATTCTCAAGGGACAATAGGCGGCTCCTCCATTCAGCCCAAGTAATGGTACCGCATTCCCTTCTTGGCTTGTAATCTTTGTCTTGCTAATCTTTGGCCAATTGATCCGCCATTAGATTTGACTAGGAGTTAAAATTCTAATGAAATTGGCCCAATCCAAGAAAGATTGTTTGGGTATTTTGTTTTGGATAAGAATGTATCGCTCAATTGGATTTATCGTCGAAAAAATTTCGCGAATGTTCATGAAACGACACAAGGTTGAATGTGTGAGATAAGCCATAATGACAAAAGACCAGTAGAAGCTTGCAAGATACCCTTCCCATGATTTTGGTATTTGTTTAAAGAGATGACGGTTTGGGCAAGAAGTATATTAGAAAAATCCCATTTAAGACATGCTTGTCTTGCAATCACAGCCACTAAAGGGTCTAATTCAGTTCTAGACACGAGGAATAGAACAAAACTAAGGAAAGCTAGAATGAAAACCCGGGCTGAAGTGTTTCCCATTTCTCTAGGAAGTTTGGAAAAATTGGCTATTAAAAAAGATAATGAAAATCTACCCGTGTTTGATATGATTAACTTTTCGATTTTGGAAGATTTGAGGTTAAGGAATTCTGCAAGAATGCTTATGGGATTAAGTCCAACGGGTGGCTCTATGATCCTAGGCTTGGAATCAATTCCAATGGCGGCTTGATATTCTTCCAAAGTCGGTGTCAATTCATACTCTCCAAATTGGAAGGTGGCGGTGGTAACTTCCCAAAAATGCGTCAATGCTTGGATCAAACTGATCCACATGGATCAAATCTAGAAGGTATCCCAACCTATCTTGGACATAAACTTGGTTATCTTTTATCATGTCCTTCCACCAAGCCATGAGCTCTTTTCGTGGAATGGAAACCACTTGGATGTCTAGTTTTCCCATCGAGTCTAATCATGCAAAAAAGTTCATTATTAATCACTATGGATTACACATCAATTTTAAATGTCCTAATTTTAATTATATGTCCTTTTATGGAAAAAATGGATGTAAAGTATACTTGCATTCTTATGACGTAATACAAATGCCATTTCTAATCCATTTATGCCTTAAAAGAGCATATACTTGAAAATGTGAATGAAACCAATGTTTACTGTAAATGCCTTTTATCATGCTTCATTTTGACCATAAAGTCCTATCCTATGGTTTACAACTTTGAATACATCGAAAATAGAGTTTCGGCAAATGGGATTGTACGTGTCTCATATTGAGCATTCGATCTACCTTGAATTACATTGAAAATCACCATGGACCTATACATTCCATCTAGAAATGAAAATATGACCAAATGGAGCATGTCACCCTATTCATTCATGACCAAATGGAGCATGTCACCCTATTCATTCATGACCAAATGGAGCATGTCACCCTATTCATTCATTCTAGTATAAAAAGGCATTTTGATCAAACATTGATTGTCATTTGGGCATCTTTTAACAAAATTGTGTCAACTAACTTTGTATAATTAAAAAGATGAGAGAAGTAGAACAACACTTACTTACCGACACATTTTTGCTTGGTTTTAGGTATACCAACCACAAAGACAACCATATGCAATAAATGAGGTTTTGACACCTAAAATGGTGGGATATACTAAAGGCTCAAGGTCACCACCTTAATGAACAAGGGATTCCATTTCAATAGGCAATCAGCTTAAAGTAATAGAATATTATTCCATCTCGGTGATCGGTATTGTATTTAAATGATCCCATGAGCAATCGGCTCACAGTTACGTCTAAATACATACCTCCTAAAGGTAATCCTAAATGTAGCTAGGGTTGGGCCACGGGTGGTGTGTGCGAAAAGTGTAGTGCTAAAGCAATTTAAAGACAAGCACAATAATTTATAACCAAACAACACTTCTAAAATTTGGTGATATCATATTCGATCTCGACACCATCCTGCAAAACAAAGGTAAGCACAGACTATACCCCTTATATCTCACACCTGCATCACTATTTAACTCGTCATTATTGGAACGTACCTAGGATCCTTACGGGCACAAGCACATGCATATTGTTCTATTTTAGGCATAAGTCCACTTAGAATCCTAAGGTGTTCCCCAGCGGAGTCGCCAAGCCTGTCGCGCCACGCTCTCGCATGCTATAATGGAGGTATTTTTCTACACGGGTTTCTCTCAGACCATACCTCACGTGACAGCGGGGTTTATTTGATTTAAACTTGAACTTGGAGTCACCACTAGTCATTTACGGTAGGTTGACTAGAAACCTAATCGAGGTACGGGAGAAAAACCACGATCCTACGAATCAGAGATTTTGAATAAGGGACTTAGTTACGTTAACAATCTCAAATTGGGACCATTAATGCCCTTTCGGTACCTAAGAACGATATGGCATGTCTAACGTGCCACACGGATTCCTAAGGTCAATTTACTAATCTAATCATGAACAAACAATTAAGCACCCAAAAATTAAATGTGCAATCAATGGCAAATCAATCATAGCAACCCTAATTGGCCACTAAAAATGAAAATCAAGCAAAACACCCAAACCCTAATGAAGCTCCAATAGCTTGTTCATTTAATGGTGCATTTTTGGGTTTCGGGTTTTTTAGAGGTTTTAACCCTTAAATTTGGAATTTTCCAAAAAAATCCCGCTTAGGCATTTTTTAAAATTCAAATTTCACTTTTTATGACCGACCACAATGATTTTAAATCATTATGTGGATTTTCAAAATTTTTGATTTTTTTAATGCCATTTGGGCACTTTCAAAAATTTAAATTTCACTTTTTATGGCTGGCCACGATGATTTTGGACATTTCTGTGAATTTTCGAGATTTTGGATTTTTGAATTTTTTTTTAAATTTTTTAGTCGAGAACTGATTTTTTATGATTTTCTAGAAATTTTTATGAATTTTCCAATTTTTCAATTTTTTATTGATTTTCCAAAATTTTCAAATTTTTTATTTGTATTTTCCGAATTTTCTGTATTTTTATGAATTTTCTAAAATATTTTTGAATTTTTATGAATTTTCTGTAAATTTTTTGATTCTCTAAAAAATTCTAATTTTTTAATGATTTTGCGATTTTTTAATTATTTTTTTTAGAATTTTCTGATTTTCTATTTATTTTTTTCTATTTTTCTAATTTCTATTTGATTTTCATTTTTTAAATTTGATTTATATTATTATATTTTTTTTATTTTTTTTGTTTTCAAATTTTCCCATCAGGGAACGAATCGGACTAGCCCTGTTCGGCTTGACCGAACCGGGCGTCACCGGCGCCGGCGCCGGCGCCGAGCGTCTTCTTCAACGAACACGGTGTCAAAACGGCATTGTTTCACTCCTTTTTCATTATGGCATTGCTACAAACAGTTGGTGTTCATGATTCCACATTTCAAGTTTTCAAAGCCGCCTGTTCAGGCCTACCGTTGACGACCTTCCGGCGACTATTTCGCCATTCCACTTGCACCATCACCAAGTCCACATGTCCTATTATCAACTTAATCCTATTAGATCACCATCAGATGTTCGCCGGTGGGCGAAAATCGATCGAAAAAACCTAAACCATCTCTAACCTAAACAACATTTTCATATTGCAAAGCATTACTCAAATCGCCCTAGCCGTCTAAACCGGTTCAAAACAATAGTCAAAGCATCAAACAAATGTTGGAAATCACTGACTTGGATAGCCTAGGGCCAGAAGAAAAAACTCCGGCGAAGGTTCCTGAGCTCTGGCAAGGTGATTTAATGGGCGGCCGACTCGGTTTGTGCGTTTTAATGCCCAAAAATACAATCAAACAATATCAAAATGATCAGAAATTGATTATAAGCATAAACAAACTCAGATTCGCGAAAGAAAATACACAAACACGCACATCGAGATTGAAATTGAATTCTAGAAAATTTTAAAAAAATGATCCTCAGCCAACTTTACCTGTTTCGTTCAATGATCAAACAAAATTGTTGAACTGATCGGCACCCCAAGGGTCGTTCCCTAACACGTGGTCTTCAATTTGGTGGCCGCAGCTTCGTTGGAACAGGTCTGAATACGCCGAAAAATGCCTGGTTTTAGGCCTTCACAGTCGGACCTTCCGACTGGAACAGTGAGGGGAGATCTTGATTCAATGCACAATTCGCCGCCGCTCCGCCGTCTAGGGCGGCACCGGACACTCGTGAGATGATCTATAACCTTCTCTCTCTTTCTCTCGCGTTGGTTTTGCCCCTTTCTCTCTCCTCTCTCTCTTTGGCAATCTGTCAAACAGATTCCCTTCTTTGTTCTTCAGTTTTTCTCCATTTTTGTTAATTAATTTTCCACTCAAATTCGGTTGGAACTGACTTCCAATCGGTTGGGGTCGTTAACCGATGCCAGCTGGATAATATCCAGCTGGCCAACTTGATTAAAACGTGTTAAATTGCCCACATGAAGTCGGTGAAGTCTCGGGCACGAGTTGGTCTTTCTGGGTTTTTTTTGCATTTTGAGCGAACCGGGTAAGGAAGATGCACTGTTCGGGTTGGGTCAGGTTTACCTGCCTAACCCGGCAGTTCCGGTTTTGACCAAATATTCAAATTGGACTCAATTTCAACCGATTTTTTTCAAATTAAACCCCAAAATTAGATTTCCCATCATATTCTGAATCCAAAGATACGATTGTCCCCAATTTTTATTGTAATTGAGTCCAAGATTTTTTCATTTTTGTGCTTGGGTTAATAGGGTTTTGTTCAATTTAATGTCCTAATGACCTGATTAGGAAAAATTGATTCCAAAATTGAATTACCCACCTCTGATTAACCCTAGAAATGATAGTCTCATATTTCGACAATTTCATTTTGGGCACAATTCCCAATTTGGGTTCAAAATTTTTAATTTTCAATCAAATTTTGGGGATTTTTTTTAATTTTTATGTCAAATTGTGTAATTGGACTGACCATTGTGCAATTAAAAGTCCCATAATCAATTGTTGTGAAGACACTATGACTTAAAAATGTCTAGAAAAAATTTAATTTCATTTTTGGTTCAATTCAAGTTTAATTTTTCCCAATTTTGGGAAAAACAAATACCCATTTGAGATTTTCCAAAATTGATAGTGTATTTATGAAATTGGATTTAAAATAAAATTAATGACTATTTTTATGGAATTTTCTAATTCCATTTACTACTTTTCTTGATTTTCTTGCCTATTTTGACTAAAAGAAATTAAGAAAAAATGCAGAAAAATGCTAAAAAATTATTTTTTTGGTTTAGAAATAGGTTTCTAGGTTTAGCCAAGATTCCTAGACCTAATTTTGAAAATTTTGAAAATATGACAAAAATGAGCTAAAAATTAGGTGTCAACACATAAGGATTCGGAGCCCAAGCCCTAGCCGATGAAGTCTGACCCCGAGCAAGAGCTTGGGGAGTCCGAGCCTGAGTCGTCCAACGACATGGTGGATCAGGGTTCACCTGAGTTCTTCGAGTCTGATCCGGAGACGCCGCCTAGCCATCATGGGGGTAACAGATAGGCATAGTGCTCCCATCCGTCGTGTACCATTTTTGGTAGAGAAGTTAGGCTAACCCAACCACCCGACCCTTTTTTATGAGCGTGGTTACTAGTGGAGGCCTCTAGTAAGGCTTGTATGTAGTGTCGTTGTAAGTAACGTTATGTTTATAAAAGTGTTTTGTTGATGTGCTTCAAATGTCTCTTTATTGCCCCGTTTGATTGTATGTTGTATGGAGAGTTCGAATTGCTTCCGTGTGTGTTGCTTTTTAGTTCGTTCGTTTGGGTCGGCAACAAGTCCTAGGATGTCGCATTCTTAACGACCGAGGCGGGATGTCACGTGCTCGCGAGGATTGGAGCATGACAACCTCTATCTGATCTCACGATCTTAATTTGCTTACTATATTGTTTCTTTACTTCAGCCTTAAATACTTTAAAGGTATCTAGCGCTTCGTGCTTATTATTAAGCAAGTAGAGATACATATATCGTGAGTAATCATCTATGAAAGAGATGAAATACTTCTGACTATATGAGTTCATATCTAGACTGCAAATATCTGTGTGCATGATTTCTAATATATCTATATTCCTCATGGCATCTTTTTTTTTGTTTTGTTGGTTTGCTTTCCCTTTATGCAGTCCACACAAGTATCATAATCAGTAAATCCAAAGTATAAGTACTCCATCATTTACTAATCGCTTAATTCTATCTATGGAGATATGTCCCAATCTCCGGTGTCACAACATAGAGGAATTTTCATTCATGATACATTGCTTTATACTAGTATTATCATGAATATGCATCGCATGTAAAGTTAAAGTGATTCGGAATTATCATGTAAAGTGATTCGGAAATGACCATCGGACAAAATACCACTCCCAACAATTTCAGATTTAAATGATGAACTGAAATTCGAATATGAAAAGTTAAAGGAGTAATCCAATGGTACAAGCCTTGCAACTGAAATTAGGTTTCTAGAGAAACTAGGAACATAAAAGGTCCTTTCTAAATTTTGAAACAAAACTACTATTGAGAACTAATTTACATGTCCCAATAGCTTTCACGTGCGAACACACTTTGTTTCTTGAATAGATGCATTATTCACTTCCCACTGGTTTCCGGTGGTTTTGAAAACTCTGCATGGAATTTGAAATGTGTTTTTTAGATCCAAAATCAATCCACCAAGTGTTGTGACTCACATCAGTCATATTAGATTCATAACAGACACAAGAGGATGGATTACCTTTCTTCTCGAGCCAAGCCTTAAATCTGACACAATCCTTTCTTATATGCCCCTTCCTTTTTCAAAAGAAGCATTTAGATTCCTTCTTTATGTCAGCTTGGGGAGGTATTTAACCAATTCCCTTCTGCTTGCCTCGCTCCTTATGCTTTTCTTATGTTGCCAAATGAGCACTATCTCCCGATTTCATAAGCAGGCTTTCTTCCTCTTGAACACACATGGTCATTAGTTCATTAATTGACCATATACTCTTATGTGTGTTATAAGAGATCTTGAAAGGTACATAATGTTGTGGAAGAGTGTTCAAAACATAGGACACAAGAAAAGACTTAGATATCTCAACCTCAAGGTTTTTCAACTGAGTCATAATGTCCCTTATCTTCATGATGTGCTCACACACATCTCTAATGCTAGTGAGCTTTAAAGATGAAAACTTCATAATCAGCATCATGGCATGCACCTTTTCTGATGTCTCAAACTGCGTATCAATGGCCTCCAACAAAGCCTTAGCATTGCTCTGTTGAGCGATCGAACTATGCATACTATGAGATATTTTAGTCTTTATGAACATCACAATAAGGCAGTTGGACCACTCCCGTTGTTCATAAAAGGCTATCTCAATTGCAGTGCTCGTGTCAGGAAAAGCAAGTGGTTGTCTTTCCTTATAGCATAGTCAATGTCCATACACCCCGATTGAAGAAGGATTAGCTCATTCCAAACTTCATAGTTTTCACCATTCGGCATGGGAACATCATTCTTAAATTCAGAGAAATTCATAGGTTGTAAGACTACATATCAAACATACATGCTTATGTCACAAAATTTGAGGCAAATCAAACGTGCATCGTACTTTGCCAATGTGAAACATGTCACAATATATGACTCACATAACATAAAAACTACCTGTGAGCTAAATTTTTAATTTAAATAAATTCATAATTAACTTTATGAAGAAACTATCATATGGGTAAATTAAACAAAACTTCCTTTTCTTAATCCATGTGAGTAAATTAAGAAAAATAATATGATATTTCATCCTAATTAATCATATTAATACAATGAAAATTCCTACGGGACAAAATTCATCATATTAATGTGATTAATTACAATCAATGTCCATTTTCAAATGTGATCCGGAGGCTCTTAATATCTAATTTAAGATAATTAGAGATGTTGTGGCTAATCTCTAATTAAATAAAATTATAGATGGATCACTAGACATTTAATTTCATGCACAAATATTCACCAAATTGCATGCAAGGGCAAAACCGTAAATTAATATAGCCAATGGCAGAACAGTAAACTCTAGTGGCCAATGGGCAAAATAGTAAATAAATCTATCAAGGGAAGAATCGTAAATTCAGAGAGAAGGGAGTGCATAAGCGTAAAATCATGGAGAGTGGTAGAAGCGTACAATCCCCAAATTGCTCGATTTTCAATTCAATCGAGATCCGACGCAAAACATTTAGGCAAAGATATATTTCGTTCTGATAGCAATGTTAGATAATTCTAAAGGGACTGAATATCCCGAGTTTTGCATGGACGAGCAAAACTCATGCATAATCATGATCGAATGTGGAAATGTGAATAAGTTTGTACTAATCTCTAGACATTTATGAAGTTTGATTGGTAACTTGAGTCGTCAAGTGTTGAATGATCGGTGAAGGGTATCTCTAGCCAATTGCCTCCTCAAACGTGATGGTGTGTTTTTTCTCATGTGAAAGGGTATGACTTAGAAGACGCCTTTATATCCATTTGCACCCCTTCATACGACTTCTTCCATCAAGAAGTCGTGCCTTTTGGGCGGTCACAATATAATGAACAATTATCACGCAACATAAGATGGACAATAAACATTAATGAATTAACTAAATGTGGGAATAATAAATCGAATGTGGGATCATATTATTGATATTATAACATAGACAAGTATTTCCTATGAACAAGATTACACTTGTTTAATGTGCTGTTTGTCATCGCTCATTAAGAATATACTGCATGTTAATGTTAATTTAATCCTTTGATTTAGAGCTGGCTTAATGAGAATCTATCCTATTCATATTTCCATATGCAGATATGCAATGCCGTTGCTGTTGCTAAAATTTTGAATTCTACTCTTACTTTACCAGTATTAAAGCAGGATCATATCTGGAAAGATCAAATGTAAGATGTCTGGACCCTGCACTCGTATCTTCTCCTCTTTCTCCTTTTCCTTTTCTTCTTAATTAACTAAACCGCAACAACTTTGCTGTACAACGAGGTTTGGTTCAGGCTTTTTTGATGCCTAAGACAGGGATTCATCATTAAGGGGAACTCATTGAATTATTCTATGCATTTTCTCTTACTAACCCTTGAAATTGTATTTACACAAGCTTTTCTCTAGTCATCAAGTTAGTCTAAGTTACTATATGTTAGCCATCTCAATGGCTTCGCACCAGGCTTCGGCTCTACTAGGAAAGATTTTCCAGATAAAACTTGAGATAGTTGATCAGTGGACATGGCTCGACTCCACCAACATAGAATTGTCTATGTATTTTCTTAGTCGTGCATCATTGACCAGTTACGTCAGTAAGCAATTGCATATTCTTAGATAGGATGACATCTCGTGAAGAAATTTGGATGACAACAAAGAAGATGACGGGACTAGGTGATTGATCCGATAAGACTTTTCTGCTCATCACGTTCTTGAAGCTCGGAGATATTTATTTTGCTCTTCGAAAGTCAATGGTCGAGAGCTCTCGATGTCTTTCCGAATTTCTTCTAAATGTGTGTCCTTTGCTTCGAATATTCATCAAGAGCTGTAACTTGCGTAAATTCATTGAGAATATTACATGTCTGTCGTTCTTCTTTCATACTCCTTATATAAGTACGTCTGGGAAGACGACATTATGTCCTCTGGATTATATGTCGGCAAATGATAGTAGAAAATCATTCTCTTCCATATTGATTTGATAGATACTGAAAGAGAATATATAGAATAAGATGCCAACTATTTTGACCCTAATATGGTTGGTCAAAAGTAGTAACTTTACTCTATATGGCGTCACTAAGCATTGGACCACATCAACGGGTGGGCTTGGCCGAATTTTGTAAGCCCGTTGGGAAGGCCTGGACAAGTCTGGTCCACAAGTGGGCCGAGGCTGCACAAGGGCATTGAGGCCTGGCCCGTTCCACCCTTATAAATATTAAGAAAGACTACAAAGTGTGTTCTATTAATGGGACATACCAAATACATACCTTACTGTTAACCCAATGACCATTTACATACCTCTACTTTTGTAAATACCATTTACATACCTCTAACCAAAGCTTTACATTTTTTTTGGTCGAAAGAAAGATGTCAATCATATATCAAAATAATGATCGACAAGTACATGGAAGGCTTTCAAGCCTAGCAAAATCAAATAACAACATAACAAAGCAAAAGGCAAAAAGCAAATAACAATGCACAATCCGTAACTAGAAGCACACTCTCATCCCTCAAGAACAAATTTACCATCATAAATGACCGACTGCCGATCACCAAATTCAGTGATGAGCGCACGCCGAGATCTACCACTCCATTTGCAACAGCTTATGGTGTGCATCTAGATTCAATGTCATCTCACCATCGTAGTGCAAAGAGACCAACATCAAAATGTTGAAAGAAGACAAATCAAATACTTGTAAGGAGCTTCTAGATCTATATCTAGATCTAGTTCAAGATAGTAAACCCCCCAAAACTTGACCTAAATCTAAATCAGGAGAGGAGAGCAGCTTAATCTCAGAGCGGTTGTAGAGCCACGTTACGAGCATCCTCCTCGATGGTTGCTAACTGAACGAATGGCCGAACTAGTCTCCACATTCACCCATGATTGACTGCAGAAATTTATTCACATACATAAACTCCCAAAACAGATCAGGAGAGAAAAGAAAGACAGGGAGCTTCAAAAGAGGGAACAGGGAGACAGAGAGGGAAGGAAGGAAGAGGGAGAGAGAGAGAGAGAAAGGTCTCTCCCTCTCCCTTAGGGACGACACTGTACAGAGGCGGCGGTTTCAAGGGAAAGAAGAGGAAACCCTAACCTAGGGAGACTTGGATTGCCAAAAAGCTTGACATTAAAAAGACCAAATTGCTCTATCAGGTTTATTACTTATAATTCTATAGTTTAGCATGTAGGGGTAATTTATGTAATTGTACAAGGCATAATCCTAATCCTATATATACTTCTTTTAATGTCAATAAAAAAAATTCTCTCTTTTACCAACAATATGGTATCAGAGCTTAACATTCCTACGTGAGAGAAAAACAAGCTTCGGTTCTCCCGGTCAGCCGCACCAAGGACTTGTTTTTGCCGGTTCTCCAGGTCAGTTGTGCCAAGGCATCGTTTTTTTTTGTTGGTTGCTGTCCAAGGCATTGTTTTTCTTCTGTTGTTGATCCGGCAACGCCTCCAGTCAAGTAGCCCGCTTCTGCTGCTGCACGACAACGATTTGCTCCTCTGCCTTTGCTCCACCATTGGCGATGAAGCTGGTGTCCCATTGACATCAATACTCCTAAAATGTTGATGTCACGTACTATTTCATTGACTTCTATGCCCCTAGCTTTAGCCAGATGGTGTGTTTTGATTGGTGTTGGGTTGTTTGTGGTGATGTGATAAATAGATCACAAAGTTGTTGTAGTTTGGGTGAGGTTCTTGTATATTCGTGATGTTGTTGTTGTGGTTCCCCAACTAGTCAACTAGGTTTCAGATAATCGACTGACAGTAAGTTTGAAAAGCAAAAGTTTCTTTGAATCTCACCCTCTAGTGCTCTCATGGTGTTGTGGTGACGTATGGTGTTTTATTCATTGGTTTGTGGATATGTTTGCTGATCTAACAAGCTCTTCATCTATTATTTTGGGGGTGATTCCTCGGGAAAATTACCAAAAAAGTCCTAAACCTTTTGTAATTGTGCCAATTCAGTCCTAAACCTTTTTTTTTTGCCAATTCAGTCTTAAACCTTTTACAAATAAGCCAATTCAGTCCATTTGGCCGGCCGGCGCTGACGTGGCCGCCGGCCGGCTGACGTGGCGCTGGCCGGCGTTCACGTGATAATATTTTAATATTTTTTTAATATTTTCGAATTTTTTTTCCTTTTTTCTTTTTTTTTCTTTTCCTTCTCCCCCTTGGCTGTCCGGCCAAGGGGGAGCCTCGCCGGCGAGGGCCCAGCTCCGGCGAGGCGAGCTGGGCCCTCGCTGCAGCTGGGCGAGCTCGCCCAGCTCCGGCGAGGCGGAGGTCGCCCAGCCATGGCGAGCTCCGCCTCGCCGGATCTGGGCGAGGGCGGAGCTCGCCCAGCCATGGCGAGCTCCGCCTCGCCCAGATCTGGGCGAGGGCGGAGCTCGCCCAGCCAAGGCGAGCTCCGCCTCGCGGCCGCTGGGCGGAGGTCGCCCAGCCATGGCGAGCTCCGCCTCGCCGGATCTGGGCGAGGGCGGAGCTCGCCCAGCCAAGGCGAGCTCCGCCTCGCCGCCGCTGGGCGAGCCTCGCCCAACTCCGGCGAGGCGGAGCTCGCCCAGCCATGGCGAGCTTCGCCTCGCCGGATCTGGGCGAGGGCGGAGCTCGCCCAGCCATGGCGAGCTCCGCCTCGCCGGATCTGGGCGAGCTCCGCCCTCGCCCAGATCTGGCGAGGCGGAGCTCGCCCTGCCATGGCGAGCTCGCCCAGCTCCGGCGAGGCAGAGCTCGCCTTGGCTGGGCGAGCTCGCCCAGCTGCGGCGAGGGCCCAGCTCGCCTCGCCGGAGCTGGGCCCTCGCCGGCGAGGCTCCCCCTTGGCCGGACAGCCAAGGGGGAGAAGGAAAAAAAAAAGGAAAAAAAATTCGAAAATATTAAAAAAAAATATTAAAATATTATTACGTGGATGCCGGCCGGCGCCACGTCAGCCGGCCGGCGGCCACGTCAGCGCCGGCCGGCCAAATGGACTGAATTGGCTTATTTGTAAAAGGTTTAGGACTGAATTGGCAAAAAAAAAGGTTTAGGACTGAATTGACACAATTGCAAAAGGTTTAGGACTTTTTTGGTAATTTTCCCGTGATTCCTCCTAATGTTACTCATAGTTCAGGATCTTTTGGTACTTATCATAGTGACACTCATGGTATGACAAGCTTACACACTACCTAGGTTAAGTTGGATGGTAATAATTATCCTACTTGGTCAATGGCTCTTTCTACTTTTATTTATGCTAATCGCCAGTCCAGAGAGCTTGACAAAGAACCACCTGCAGACCTAGCTAATGGAGAGGAATGGAAGGTCATTGATGCTACATTGTGTACTCTTTTATGGAAAAGTATGGTTGAATATGTAGCCATCTTTTCATGGATTGTGCGATAGCCCATGAGGTGTGGACAAAGTGCGCTTTACTCTATTTCAGACATAATAATGTGAGTCGAGTTTACGATATATAGGAGGTTTCATTTGAAGCTAAAATTGGTGATGCCGGTTTGGTAGAGTATTATGCTCGTTTTTTGTCTTTGTATCAATGTCTCAAATCCTACTTCTACCGACTATCAGAGTGTAGCATTCCATGTACAGCCCATACTACCAGGAATCCAACTCTCATATACTTTTCATATTTCGGCACAACAGGAAGCTAGTATCCTTCTTAAGGTCGACATTTATAACATGAATTAAACTTAAGAAATATTATCATTTACTTAAGCACCAATAGCTGTTCCTCTACGAGACTATATTCCTTTAGCAATGATACCTCACCTAATGTGATCAATATACGTCCTTTCATTAGTTACCTGTTCATTCCTTCCTGTCGTTACCGAATTAAAGTAGACCACTATCAAGATAGAGATTAACACAGTAGTAAAAGACAATACTCATTTCCAAACTAGTCTTTCTTCTTATTTATAAACAGGGGTGATATACAGGGATATCGACGTAGGAAGCTATTAACACAAGCTACTCCCAACGTGTCCTAATTAAACCATCCCTTGGCTACTGCCATCAAAATTTACCACCCTGTCGCACGACGATACTTCCAAAAGCTACCTAGTCGTGCCTTCCCAAAAATGGTACTCATACCCGGCTCCCCATCCAAACTACTCCATCTCGTTCACTCCACAGCCAACACCGTCCCTGCCCCCACCGTTCACCGGATAGCGTATCGGCCCCACCAGGTTCCCACCAACATTCAAGAAAACTGATATTAGGCAGATCAACACTCAATGTTCTAGTAAGCCCACATCCACCCATAGAGTGGCATCATATTGAGCCTGTGATATCCCAAAATTTCGCGTGATTCATTAGTGACGATTCGTGAATTGAAAGTAGTGATGGCCAAGCATTGATTATGCAATTACCGAGACATTCAAGGAATTTTAGTGATATGCACTAGGCATATATTTGATCCAAGAATTTTGGAAAATTCGTGAGATGATTAAGGAGCCCTATTTTGGCCATATAAGTGTGAAATAGGTGAATATACTGATTATGTATGATGATTAGGGATAATGGCCATTAAGGTATGTCTATGTGGAAATTATGTGTACTTGAATTGGATAATTTAGGACACAAATTGTACCCCTTAGAGACCCCACGTATACCAGCCATCACCATCATTTGTTCCATTTCTACCCCTCATTCTCTATCTTTCTTCCATTATTGCCCCTCATGCAGGAATGATGGGTGTCAATTTGCAAGAAACAAGTGTCATGAGTCAAGGACACTTGTCAAGAGGCATGCAAGACATTAGAGGATCAACTTGGAAAAGCAAGACTCTCATTCTCTCCCTCGCCTTCTCACTCACGGCTGAATACACACCTACACTCTCTCTCTCCATTTTCTCTCAATTTCACTCACTCTTTCTACCTTGGCCGAAACCCACACTCTCTCTCTCTCCCTCTCATGCCATCTCCATCTTCATCTTCATCCTAATTTCACCTATCAAGACCATGGAACCACCAGCAGCTAGTTAAGGAAAGATTCTAGCTTTCATATCATCAAGGCAACGAGATGAGACTTTTTTCTAAGCCTTCCAATCTTCCCACACCCTTGGTTTTGCTAGAATTGAGTTATAGATGCAATTTTGTGACTTGCATGTGTGTTTTTTATGTTCAATTGGCTGTTGCATGTTGGTGTACACCTTGTAAAATGAGTTTTGTGGGTTGAAGATTCGAGGGCAAAAGTACACTACAAGTGCCATAACTTGTGTACGGCGCTCACTTTAGTGCCATAACTTTTTTTTGGATCACTTTAGTGCTAAAATTTTTGAAAAACGATCACTTAAGTGCTAAAATTTTTGAAAAACGATCACTTAAGTGCCAATTCCGGTGCCGTACATAATTTTTTGCCGGAAATCTGACGTGGCATTTTTTTTATTAATTTCTGAAGCTGACGTGGCTCGCCGGAGTCTCGCCGGAGATTGGCACTTAAGTGATCGTTTTTAAAAAATTTTAGCACTTAAATGATCGTTTTTCAAAAATTTTAGCACTTAAGTGATCATTTTTCAAAAATTTTAGCACTAAAGTGATCAAAAAAAAGTTATGACACTTAAGTGATCGTTTTTCCTCCGACTTGGCACCAAAGTGATCCGAAAAAAAGTTATGGCACCAAAGTGAGCGCCGTACACAAGTTATGGCACTTATAGTGTACTTTTGCCAAGATTCGAGGGTATCAACTAGAGCTTGAATCCTTGAAATTTGGTTTTGAAACCCAGATTTGTTGTTACTGTACCTCTTCGGTTTATTGTTTTTGTAGAGACTCTTGTGGGTCGAATTTGAAGATACATTCTTCACAAAAGTTATTCTTCACATATTGAAGTTTAACATACTTTAAATATGGAATTTTTGGAGTTGATTTTAGTGGCACGAAAATTCATCTTCAAACCAGGCTAACTTGCCTAGAACGGTGGATTTTTTGATTCTTACTTTTCCTCAATTTTTATAAATTTTTCTAGAACAATTCTTAATAAACTCTCTTCACAAAAGTTGTAAAGGATTGTTCTTTTTATAACATATAAAAATTTCAAATAATTTTGAGGTGATTTGCGTACTGGAAGAGGAATAATTTGTGAAGTGGACATTCTGTTCTAGCGGGCCGAGTAGGATTTGACTTTGAGTGGCTGTTAGCCTTGTTTACAGAATAATCCAAACTTCGATTTCTGATGAGAATTGCTAATTAATACCTTTTCTATGACATATTCAAAATTCATAATTTTTCAAGGTTATTTACTATTTTTTTAGACCTGGATTGAGTGTTTTGGTCTTTAATGGCCTTGCATGTTGGTATACTAGCTCCTAATGGCCTTACATGTGATTTCTAGGTCAAGAACTTGTATTGCATGTGACATAGATGGGTAAAGGTTGTTGAATAGAGTTTGAAATAAGTGTTGCATGTCTATTCAAGTTGCTGGTTATGAGTTTTGTTGAATCAAATTTGGTGGTTTTCCATTGGGCCTCAATTCTTTGAACTTTGTTCTTGTAACCTAGAAATGTAGCTACTGAACTTCTTCTTCTTTCTATTTTTATGGAGATTTTTTTCAACAGAATATTAAGAAACTCTCTTCATCAAAATTTCTCTCAACATCTTGAAGTATAACATACTTTAAATTTAGATGTTTCTAAGCTGACTTGGTTTGTACGAAAGACCATTTTCTAAACAGGTTTGAACCATCCAGTGTTGTTGTTTCTGTGACCTTTGTACCTTCTTGATCTTCCAAAAGTTTTTCTAGAATGATTCTTAACAAATTTCCTTCATAAAAGTTGTTAAGAACTTCTTTCTCCATATTATATATAAATTTGGCAATTTTTGGAGATGATTTGGGTTCTCGAAAGAGCTTACTTTGAAAAGCAAGGATTCTATTCTAGTGAACTATTTTTAGTTTGTCTTTGAACTACTAAAAGTTGTGTTTAAAGAAAGATCCAGATTTTGTGTTCTTCATGGGAAAGCTTTGTTGAGGTCTTGTTTATGACATATTCAAATTTTAGAATTTTCAGAGTCCATTTGCTATGTTTTAAGTCTAATTTCTTGAACAGTGTAAGACTGTCCAGTTTTTCCATATTGCAAAGATTTCCAATGAGAACGTTAGAATTTCGATTCATTGTCTTCTGGAAATAAAATATATACATGTCGCGCCGTGCTTTTGGGGGTTTTATCGGGATTTACGCGCTAAGGAGATATTTTCGTATAAAGGTCTCTCCCAGATCATACCTCACATGACAGTGTAAGGTAATTTCTAAATTTGTGATTTTGAAGTCGCTACTAGTCATTATTGATAGGTAGACTAGAAACCTAATCGAGGTACGGGAGAAATATCCCGATCCTACGAACCAGATATTCTAAGTACGGGGAATTGGTTACGTTATTGATCCCAAATTGAGATCCCTAACGCCTTTTCGGTACCTAAGAACAATATGATGTCTAACGTGTCATGCGAATTTCTGAGGCTTACCTACTAATCCTATCCGTTCTAATCGCAGGAAAAGCCAAACAAGTATTAAATGCACAATCAAAATTAATCAAGTCAATCAATCCTAAGTGGTCTCTAAAAGAAAAATCAATCAAAATAACACAAACCATAATGAAGCTCTAATAGCTTGTTCATTTCATGATTTACACATTTTTAGGGTTTTAGGGTTTTTTAGGGGTTATAACCCCTGAATTTGGGATTTTCTAAAAATGTCACTTGGGCACTTTCGAAAATTCAAATTTCACTTTTTATACCTGGCCACGATGATTTTAAATCATTTTGTAGATTTTCAAATTTTTTTTATTTTTTTAATTTTTGATTTTTCTTTTCGAAAACTTTTTTTTTAAACCGAGAATTGATTTTTTATGGTTTTCTGAAAATTTTTATGAATTTTCCAATTTTTCAATTTTTTATTGATTTTCCAAAATTTTCAAAATTTTTATTTGTATTTTCCGAATTTTTATGAATTTTCTAAAAATTTTTGGATTTTTCTGAATTTTCTGTAAATTTATGAATTTTTATGAATTTTCTGTAAATTTTATGATTTTCTAAAAAAATTCTAAATTTTTTTTATGATTTTTGTGATTTTTATTTATTTTTTTTAGAAATTTTTTTAAAATTTTTGTCACCGGGGAAACGAACTGGACCGGCCCGGTTGCCGAACTGGGCATCGCCGGCGTCGGTCGCCGGCCATCCCTACCGGCGAGCACGTTGACCAAAACGGCGCCGTTTTAATGTTTTTCATTTAAGCATTTTTACAAACACTTGGTGTGCACTGTTCTGAGTTTAACGTTCCCGAGGTCACCGATTCGAGCCCGTTGCCGACGAACCTCCAGCGACCGTTTCACCATTCCGATTGCACCATTGTGATTTCCATACATTCTATTTTCAATCTAGCCTATACGAAACACCGGCATATTACTATTGACCGGTGAAAAACCGATTGAAAAAACCCTAAGTCATAACTAATGAAACCAAGCTTTTTCAAGCTTTAAACCCTAATTCTAAGCGCCTTAACTATCTACATCGATTCTAATCACTAACAAACATCAAGCAAAGGTCAAGGAAGACTAACTTGAATGGCCCTACGGCCATGGCAATGCTCCGGCAAGGTCACCGGAGCTCCGGCGAGATTTTCTAGAAATGGTTGATTTGGATCATGCATTTTTTTAATGCCCAAAATGCAATCAAACCACATAAAAAATGATTCGAAACTAGTAATGAACATTAAAATGCCAAGATTCGTCAATGAAATCACTCAAACATGCAGATTGAGGCCAAAACCAAATTCTGGAAAATTTTTGAAAAAATTGATTGTGAACGATATCTACCTACTTCGTTCGATGATCAAACAAAATTTTCGAACTGATCAGTGCCCCGAGGGTTGTTCTCTGACGCTCGGTCTTCACCCTGGTGGCCTTGGCTTTGCCGGAACAAGTCTGGATACGTCGAAACACGCCCGGTTTCAGGCCTTCACAGTTAGACTTTCTCGACTGGAACAATGAGGGGAGGTCTCGATCAACTCACGATTTGCCGATGCTCCGCTGTCTAGGGCGGCGCCGGACACTCATGGGAGGACCTACAACCCTCTCTCTCTGATTCTCTCTCTTTGGTTTGGCTCTGTTTCTCCCTCTTTCTCTCTCTGGAATTTCATTGAATACCTTCTGTGTCCTCCGTCAGTTTTTTACTCGTTTTTTTGTTGATCGATTTCCCGCTCAAAAATTGTTGGAACTGAATTCCGATTAGTTGGGATGGTTAACTAGTGCCAGCCGAACATTTTCCAGCTGGCCCAGTCGATTTCCACGTGCTGAATTAACTAGAAATGATCGGTAAAGTTCTGGGTTTGAATTGGTTTCCTGGGTTTTATCACGTGTTCGGTGAGTCGGGCGAAGAAGATGCATTGTTCGGGTCGGGTCGGTTCGACGCGCTTGATCCAGCAGTTCCGGTTTTGACAAAAAATGCAAATTAAGTCCTATTTTGACCGAATTTTCAAAATTTGACCCTAAAATTGAATTTCCCGTTACATTTTGAACCTAAAAATGTGTTTTTCCCCAATTTTTGACATAAGCATGTCCAAAATTTTCCAAATTTCATATTCTGGTTATTCGGATTATGCTCAATTCGATGGCCTGATGACCTGATTAGGCAAAACCGATGCCAAAATTGAATTACCCAGGTCTAATTAACCCTAAAAATGATGGTCTCACATTTCGACAATTTCATATTTGGCACGATTCCCAATTTGGGTTCAAAATTCTTAATTTTCAATCAAATTTTGGGGATTTTTTATTTTTATGTCAAATTGTGCAATTGGATAGACCATTATGCAATTCAAGATCCCAAAATCATTTTTTGTGAAGACACTATGACTTAAAAATGACTAGAAAACTTTAATTTCATTTTTGGTTCAATTCAAGTTTAATTTTACCCAATTTTGGGAAAAACATATACCCAGTTGAGATTTTCTAAAATAGACAATTTTTTTATGAAATTGGATTTAAAATAAGACTAATGAATACTTTTATGAAAATTTCTGATTCCATTTACTATTTTTCTTGATTTTCTCGCCTATTTGACTAAAAAAATTAAGGAAAAATGGAGAAAAATGCTAAAAAAATTATTTTTTGGTTTAGAAATAGGTTTCTAGGCTTGGCCAAGATTCCTAGACCTAATTTTGAAATTTTTGAAAATATAAAAAAATGAGCTAAAAATTAGGTGTCAACAGCTGCCCCTTTTTAAGATTGAGTTCGTTAGAGATTGATCTCAAAGACAAGATGACATCTGGACTCACATTGACTCAACTAAAATGACAAATGATAGTTTCACAGTAGCTGATTCAGGAATCTTGATTTGAAATCCAAGATCTAATCCAAAGGTTTTCTTTTAAACATGCTGGAAAAGTTTTTGATGATTGAAAGAGAGAAACTTACCTGTTTGTGAGAATTTCTTTGTTGTTCATCCAAGGGCATGAATTGGTGGTGATGAATTTGTTATTCAAGCTCAACTGGTTTTTGCAAAAGGTAGTGTGTTTAGGGATAAGAAATGAAATGCTCTTCTTCCTCTTGGTATGTCGTGAGCTTCCATACAAATTCACACGAAGTTGTCACTGAAAGATTGATCCAAGAGTATGCAATAAAGTCTTTCTTGATCTACTCTCCATAGCTGTCAATCCACCAACCTCCTGATTTGCCCCAGTATGGGGTGGTTCTTAACAGGGCTGTTTTGGAAAACTTCTCCACTGTTTTGGGCTCAAATTTGGTTTACAAAGGATATTCATGTGTTTGGGATAGCGAAATGACTGCCTTTCGTCATTTCAATCCATGTAACCATTGCGAGCATCCCCTATTTCCTTTGGATAAGCTTTCTTTGATTTTTCATCACTCATTCTTTCATTCCATTCGAGTGTATAAGGAACGTGTTTATATATGGTTTACCTTTCATCATTTGAAGGTCCTTCTTCTTGACTTTATCCAAACATTTTCTCAAATTTTTTTAGCTTTTTATCAAAACATCCTTTTGCATGAAATTTTGATGTAAAATACATGCTTTGAAGAATGCCTATTTCAAAACTTTTGAAAGGTTCTTCCCTATTTCTGCTTTAGTTGAAAATGTTGAATTTCAGGGTAGAAGAATTTCAATGCTCGAATTTGTGAGTGAAGAATGTTTACCTGATCAACTCACCAAAATTCTTTTTATACATTTTCACTACAACTTTGCTTGGGGATGTATCCTCAATTGATTTCTGTTCCTGATTTCCCTAAGGATGATAAAAAGGGAAGGCACATTAGAGGATATCAATGGAAAATAGAATTGGAAATGATACTTCCCTCTATTATTTGATAACTCCATTGGGAATTCTGAAATTGTCAGCTGGTTCATATTCAAACTTGCTTTTTTCTGTAAAATAGATTAACATATTCATGAAATGTATGGTATGCATGATATGCATGATACACACATGTTCTAAAGTGACCCAAATTTTTTCTTGAATGTTCGTCTTCATTTCATGAGTAGAAAATCTTGACAACATCTGCATTTACAAGATAGGCCAGTTCTATTCCTGCCATATCTACAAAAATCAATGCTCCTCCCGGAAAAACCTTCTTGACAATGTATGGACCTTCATAATTCGGAGTGAATTTCACACGTGGATCTAAGCTCTTGGAAGATAATCAAATTTTATTTCTTCGAATTCCTCCATCATTCTTTCTAAGTATTTGTGATAGGGAATTTTCTTTGCATCACGAGTTTGGCATTCTCCAGTTGTTTGCAATATAATGAGCATATAATCTCCATACACTTGAAGTCTCCTTATCTTCATCGAGAGAGCCAATTACAGGCCAAGGATACATGCTTCATACTCAGCAATGTTGTTGGTGCATGGGAATACCAGTTTTGCAAATACTGGGTAATGTTGGCCCTCTAGGGAGATTAGCACTGCCCTAGTTCCTGATCCAAAAAAATTAGTTGCACCATCAAAATATATGATCCATTTGTTATCGACCAAAGTTAATATGTGATCATCAAATCTTTCTTCTTCAGGGTCAATGGTATTCTGGGAATTTTTCGCTAGCATGTCTACTATCGCCCGTCCCTTAACTGATTTTTGTGGTGAATTTCTGATATCAAATTCTGATAACAGGACTTGCCATTGTGCCAATTTCCCGACCAAGGAGGATTTCTCAAGTAAGATTTTGATTGGGCCATTCGCTGTCACCAATAAAATTTGACGATGAAAGGTGTACTGTCTTGATCTGTGTAATACCCAAATCAACGCAATGCATATCTTCTCAACTGCTGGGTAATTCACTGATGATGTTGTGAATTTCTTGCTCAAGTAATAAATGGCTTGTTCTTTATCATCATTTGGCCTTCTTTATACAAGCACCGCTCCTAACAACTCATAGTGAATCATCAAATATAAGATCAGCGGGACTCCAGAAATTGGTGGTACCAACACTTGTGGGCATACTAGATATTCTTTGATCTTGTCAAAGGCTTGTTGACATTTTGCATCCCATTTTACTTTGGCATTTTTCTTCAACAGTTTGAAGAATGGTTTAGCAGTATCAGAAAGCTGAAAGATGAAACGGGCAATATAGTTTAATCGCCCCAGCAGACTTCTCACTTCTTATATCGTAGAAGGAGTTTTTAAGTCACATATTACCTTGATCTTGGAAGGATCAATTTTGATTCCCCTGTTACTGACCACAAATCCTAGCAGTTTGCCAGATTTTACCCAAAATACATAATTGCTGGGGTTCAATTGCAACTTGTACTTTCTAAATCTTTCGAATAATTTATGAAGCACCTCAGCATGATGTTCTCCTTGTTAGGATTTTGCAATCGTGTTATCCACATATACCTCGTTTTCTTTGTACATCATATCATGGAACAAAGTTACCATTGCCCTTTGATATGTAGCACTAGCATTTTTCAAACCGAAAGGCATCACCTTATAGCAAAATGTGCTCCATGGTGTTATGAAGGACGTTTTCACCTTATCCTCTTTCTTCATTAAGATTTGATTATATCCTGAGAAGCCATCCATGAATAAAAATATTTTGAACCTAGCAGTGCTATTTACTAATACAGCGATATGTGGAAGCAGGAAATCATCCTTAGGGCTTGCTTTATTTAGATCGCAATAATTAACATACACCCGCACCCGACCATCTTTCTTCATTACAGGCACTATGTTGGCAACCCACTTTGGATATGGTACCACCTTGATGAAACTGACTTTAATTAATTTATCACTTCTTCTTCTATTTTCTTTGCCAATTCTAGCTTTGTTTGCCTCAGTTTTTGCTTCTTTTGTAGAATACTTGGATCAATTGGCAAAGCATGTTTAACTATGCTTGGATCAAAGCCGGGCATGTCAGCATAAGACCATGTGAATATATCTTGATATTCCTTAAGCAAATCTATGATTATTTCTACCTCTATTGAGGAAAGACTTTCTCCAATCTTAACCTCTTTGGGGTTCTTCTTATTACCCGGATTAACAGTAATCATTTTTTCTAACATGAGTGGCTTTGATTGTTCATGGCGGATCCATTCTGTTCTTATCCATTCCTCTTCTTCATTATCCATTTCAATATCACAAGTGATCTCCTCAGAAAGATTTGGGTCACATATGAACCTATTATGGATGTGTGAATGCTCATGCCTGACATGTAACAAACATGACTAGTAATTACATACAAAGTAAGGCACACATGGTCCTATGAAGAACTTTTTTTGGAAATTCATCTTGAAACTTGTTTTGAAAGAACATAAAGACAGAGCTAGTCTTCATATCATTAGACTTCCTTGCTCTTAAAATCATTTTCGCAATGAGGAGCAATATAGAAACCCAAAGCCTCATAAATGAGGATAATGTTTATCATAGGTTTGGTTTTGTTTCTACATGTCCTTAACAAAACATTCGACCACTTTTATTGAATTGAAAACTGTTGTTACATCTATATCAAAATGAATGTAAATTGCAATTAAATTGAAATTGCAAATGAAATCACAAGAAATTTGAAATGGCAATCAACAAAATGCAATGGAAAAAGCTAATAGCAAAAGTTCAAGAGAATCCTCCTACTCCAGTGCGTAAGTATTTTCTGCCTCAGTTATGATAACATTGATGGTATTCTCCTCAAATAAGCTTGGCAGAATATATTCTTCCTCTGCATGTAAGTCTTCTTCTTGAAGTAACTTGGAAGGTCTAGGAAAAGTTTTCTTGATGTGAATATGATGATAGGGAAGCTCTTTAGCTTTACCCTTTCATATGGATGGATTAATGAGGCGATCACCTTGGCCTCTACAACCTCCATGGTTTTTTCAACCTTGGCCTTGACCTCCATGGTGACCTTTAGAGTTATTTGGAATATAACCTATTCCGTACTTCATCCTTGTAGCGAGAGGAGTGATAGGTTCTTTAATTTCTTGAGAGTCTAATCCAAGACCATTACCGGGAATAAATCCATACTGGCATAACATTCTTCAAGAGATAATGGATGACTTTGAGAACTTTGGAGATTTTATGGTGTAACCGGCAAGAATTTGCACCATTGAGATTATTTCAAAGGAATGATAACTTGGTTCTTCTTTTACTTCGGATTCGACATACGGTATCACACTCTTCTTGTAGGTGGTGAAATCTGTTTCCCCGTGTACGGTGATCATCTTGCTATTAATGACAAATCTGACCTTCTCATGGAGACTTGAAGGAATGGTGCCAGCCATATGAATCCAAGGTCTTCCGAGTAATAAATTGAAAGTCCTTGGAATATCTACTACTTATAAGTCGATTAGGAAAGGCACAAGGCCTATGTTTACCTCGAGCTCGATATCACCAATAACATCTTTCTTCATTCCATCGAACGAGCGTACGGTTACCTTAGAAGGTTTGATAAGCACCTCACTAATCCCCAAGCGATGCAGTGTGCTTAATGGACACAAATTAAGTGCGGAACCATTATCGATCAGCACTCGTGACACTTCCTTACCCCGACATTTGATGGCAATATATAAGGCTTTATTGTGGAAACGTTCGTCAATTGGGAAATCTTCATCAGAGAAGGCAATTTAATCCTTCAGAAGAATAGCACCAACAAAGTCTTCCAATTATATCTCATTAATTGTCTCCGGGACGTGCACCTCATTGAGAAGCTTTATAAGCACCATTTTGTGGCTTTTTAAAATTTTGAAGAGATCTAATAGAGAAATCTGTGCCGACAACTTTCTTAACTATTCAATTACTTCAAATTCGCTTGTCTTCATGACCGAGATTAATTATTTAACATCTTCAGTCACTCCTTTCTTTTCGTGTTCATTTTCCTTTAGGACATTGCATCTTCCCAATCGGGTCATGAGATCGACTTCTTTGGGAGAGTAATCCCAAGGACCACACTTAGTGTCAAACTTTTCTTTTGGAGGGAGAGTAATGATCACAAGCTGCGTTTCTTCTTCTTTGATCCTTAGCTGATCAATGGGTAGTTGAATAGTGACTGGTGTGACGGAACCTTCCTCTTCCTTATATTTATCTACCTCATCAAGCTTGATTATAAATGGTATAGTCATGGATATCATGCTTCTGTTAGCTTCGTCAGCATCTATTCCACCCCAACCATCAGATGTGATCGTTTCGTTTTTGAATATCCATGAAGGAGGTGTATATTTGACACGGTAATTATATTTACCGCCATCTTGACCTAAATAATCAATAACTTCATCTTGTCTTCGTGCTTTTCGAATAAATCGCCTATCACCTCGACGAGCCTTTTTTTTCTTTTTCTCTTCCTGATCTTCATTCTCCTCGAGATTCAATTGGCTGATCAGGACCTCATCCATGCCACCCCATCCATCCGATATAATGACTTTATTTTTGAACGCCCATGGTGGTGGTGTATATTTGACACGGTAATTATATTTACCACTGCCTTGACCGAGTAGGTCTATAGTTTCGCCTTCCTTAGCCCCTTTCTAGGTAAAACGCCTTTCACCCTAGCGGACTTTTTCTTTCTCCTTATCATATGGATCTACTTCATGTTGAAGCATTTCTTTCTTGGGTAGATTTTTCTCCTCAGGACTAGTTTCATCGTCCATACCACCTTAGCCATCAAGCACAATTACTTCATTTTTAAACGCCCATGGCGGTGAGGTATATTTTACTTGGAAGTTATATTTTCCGGAGTCTTCTCCCAAGTTGTCTATAATCTCACCTTTTAAGATTGTTTCTTGACGAAAGCGAGCATCTCCTAATCGAGAAGCTTTAATCTTGACTTCATATTCATCATCAGGCCTTATCATTTCTCCTTCTGTAAAGACCATATTGACTACATTGTGCTCAGGAAGAGGGTTCTGATGCATATTTGGCTCTGACTCTTGAAAGCTTAATATCTTCTTGTCGATGAGCTACTCAACTTTATATTTCAAAACTAGACAATTGTCTACATCGTGTCCTCTTTTCTCCCATGTGATATGTGCAAGTCTTTGACTCATCGTATGAAGGGAACTTTGTAGGATTGTCTCTCGGCACTTTTTTGGCCACCAAATGTCTTTCCAACAGAATCGGTAGTAACTTTGACAGGGGCCACGGCAACGAAGTGAATTGTCTTATGGGCCTTTTCTTTGGCTCAAACTGTTTTGGATTTCTCTAAGTAATGTTAGACTGTTTTGAGAATGAAGCCTGATTAACATTGGGGTTAGACACCATAGCCACGTCACGTATAGGTTCTTTATCCTTTCTTTCAGGATAAGGTCTCCGTTGTCGCGCCACGCTCTCGCGTGTTAGAATGGAGATATTTTTCTATACGGGCCTCTCCCAGACCATACCTCACGTGACATCGGGGTTAATTTGATCTAAATTTAAACTTGGAGTTGCCACTAGTCATTTATAGTAGGTTGACTAGAAACCTAATCGAGGTACGGGAGAAATACCACGATCCCACGAATCAGAGATTCTAAATAAGGGACTTGGTTACGTTAGCGACCCCAAATTGAAATCATTAACGCCCTTTCGGTACCTAAGAACGATATGGCATGTCTAACGTGTCACACGAATTCCTAAGGTTAATTCACTAATCCAATCATGAACAAACAATTAAGCACCCAAGAATTAAATGCACATCCAATGGCAAATCAATCATAATAATCTTAATTTGGCCACTAAAAATGAAAATCAAGCAAAATACCTAAACCCTAATGAAGCTCTAATAACTTGTTCATTTCATGATTTACACATTTTTAGGGTTTAGTGTTCTTTAGGGGTCTTAACCCTTAAATTTGGAATTTTTCAGAAATGCCACTTAGGCATTTCCGAAAATTCAAATTTCACTTTTCATGACTGGCCACGATGATTTTGAATCATTATGTGGATTTTCCAAATTTTTTATTTTTTTAAAAAAATGCCATTTGGGCACTTCCAAAAATCCAAATTTCACTTTTTATGGCTGGCCACGATGATTTTGGACCTCTCTGTGAATTTTCAAGTTTTTTTAATTTTGATTTTTTTTCGAAAAATTTTTTAACCGAGAACAGATTTTTTTTATGATTTTCTGGAAATTTTATGAATTTTCCTATTTTTCAATTTTTTATTGATTTTCCAAAATTTTGAAATTTTTTATTTGTATTTTCCGAATTTTCGGGATTTTTATGAATTTTCTGAAATTTTTTGGATTTTTTTGTAAATTTTCTAATTTTTTTCTGAATTTTCTGTAAAATTTTTTTGATTCTCTAAAAAAATACTAAATTTTTTTATGTTTTTTTTTTCATTTTCTCTATATTTTTTCGATTTTTCTGATGATTTTCATTTGATTTTTTATTTTTGAATTATTTTTTTATTTTTGAATTTTCCCGACGGGGAATGAACCAGACCGGCTCGGTTCGGCTTGGCCGAATCGGATGTCACCAGCGCCAATCGCAGGTCACTTCCACCCGGTGAGCACAACACCAAAACGGTGTCGTTTAGGCCTTTTTTCATTTAGGCATTCTAACGAATGGGTGGTGTGCATGGATTTGTATTTAATATTCCCGAGACCACCAGTTCGAGCCCACCGTCGGCGACTATTCGGCCGTTCCACTTGCACCATCATCAAGTCCACGTATTCTATTATCAATCTAGCTTAATTAGGTCGCTGCCGAACGTTCGCCAGCCAACGAAAAATCGGTCCAAAAGCCCTAACTTGTAAACTGTTCAAGCATGGTTTCCAGAATACAAATCTCAATCTTGATCGCCCTAACCGTCTATATCGAGTCTAATCAGCATAAAATCATCAACCAAAGTGAAAGGAAGTCTACTTGGATAACCTATGGTCACGCTGACGCTCCGACGAGGTTTCGGGTTTTCTAGCAAAATATAACAATTATGGCCGACTCGGTTTGAATGCATTTCCCATCATTCAAAACACGAACAAGCATACAAAAGGGTGATCAGAGCAAGTTTTAGGCATTAAAACGACAAAATCAGAAGGAAATATGCATGAACAAACCTAAAACCTATTTTGGAAAATTTTTTAAAAGACTGACTCTGAGCGATATTCACTTGCTTCGTTCGACGATCAAATGAAATTGTCGAAGTGATCCGTGCCCTAAGGGTTGTTCCTTGACACTTTCTCTTCCTCCCGATGTTCTTGAATTCGCCAGAACAGGTCTGGTTACGCCGTCCGAGGTTGATTTTCAGACCTTCACGGTAAGTTTCGCCTGGTTCAAGCCGTGAGGAGAAGACCACGGCCTCTTCATGATTCGCTGGCGCTTCACTGCATATGGCGGCGCCAAACACTCGTGAGGGAACCCTTAACTCTTTCTCTCTATAGATTTCGCACTTTTCTCTCTCTTTCTCTCTCTTCTCCCTGCTAGGAATTTTCTCAAACAGGTTCCCTTCTTGTTCTTCAGTTTTTACTCATTTTTGTTAATCAATTTCTCGCTCAAATTCAATTGGAACCGACTTCCGATCGGTTGGGTCGTTAACTGATGCCAGCTAAACATTTTCCAGCTAGCCCAATCAATTTCCACGTGCTGAATTAACGGGAAATGATCGGCTAAGTTTTGGGTTTGAGTTATTTTTTTGATTTTTTGTGTGCATTGGGCAAGTCGGGTAGGGAAGATGAACTGTTCGGGTTGGGACGAGTTGACCTGTTCGAGCCGACAGTTCCGATTTTAACCAAACACTCAAATTGGACTGAATTTCAATAGATTTTTTCAAATTAAACCCTAAAATTAGATTCCCCATCATATTCTGAACCCAAAGATATAATTTTTTCCAATTTTTATTGTAATTAAGCCCAAGATTTTCTCATTTTTGTACTCGGGTTAATAGGGTTTTGTTCAATTTAATGTCCTAATGATCTGATTAGGTAAAATTGACGCCAAAATTGAATTACCCACACCTGATTAACTCTAGAAATGGTGGTCTCACATTTCGACAATTTCATTTTGGGCACAATTCCCAATTTTGGTTCAAAATTCTTAATTTTCAATCAAATTTTGGGGATTTTTTTTATTTTTATGTCAAATTGTACAATTGGACCGACCATTGTGCAATTCAAGGTCTCAGAATCAATTGTTATGAAGACACTATGACTTAAAAATGTCTAGAAAAAATTTAATTATATTTTTTGTTCAATTCGGGTTTAATTTTGCCCAATTTTGGGAAAAACATATACCCAATTGAGATTTTTCAAAATTGACAATGTATTTATGAAATTGGATTTAAAATAAAATTAATGACTATTTTTAAGGAAATTTCTAATTCCATTTACTATTTTTCTTGATTTTCTTGCCTATTTTGACTAAAATAAATTTTAACAAATGTGGAAAAGAAATTAAAAAAAATATAGAAAAATTCTAAAAAAAAATTTTTGGTTTAGAAATAGGTTTTAAGGCTTGGCCAAGATTCCTAGACCTAATTTTGAAATTTTTGAAAATATAAAAAAAATGAGCTAAAAGTTAGGTGTCAACAACTGCCCCTCATTGAGATTGAACTCGTTAGAGATTGATCTTAAAGACAAGGTGACATCTGAATTTTTAGTCGACTCACTAAATAAGATAAGGTGGAATTTTCACAACAACTGATTAGGGTTCTTGCTTTTAAAATTCGTGATCTAATCCAATAGTTCTCTTTTTAGAATACATTTTGAAAAGTTCTTAATGATCGAGGAAGAGAAACTTACCTGTTTGTGAGAGTTTCTTTGTTGCTCATCCAAGGGCATGAATTGATGGCGGTGATGATTATGATGAATATTCTGATTTCGTGGTTTAAGGACGAACTCACGAACCATAAACGCTCGAAGCTCTTTGCCCTGAGGACTTGAATTTGCCTAGTGGTTCCTCACCAGTAAGACTTTAGATTTGCCTAGGGGCTTTTCGTCAAATAGGACTTTAAAATTACTTAGTGGCTCCTTGCCAGATAGGACTTGAAATTGCCTAGTGACTTCTCGTCATATAGGACTTTGAAATTCCCTAGTGACTCCTCGCCAAATAGAACTTGAAATTGCCTAGTGACTCCTCGTCAGATAGGACTTTGAAATTACCTAGTGGCTACTCACCAAATAGGACTTGAAATTGCGTAGTGGCTCCTCGCCAAATAGGACTTGAAATTGCCCAATGACTCCTCGTCAAATAGGACTTGAAATTGCCTAGTGGCTCCTCGCCAAACAGGACTTGAAATTGCCTAGTGACTCCTCGTCAAATAGGACTTGAAATTGCCTAGCAGCTCTTCGCTAAATAGGACTTGAAATTTGCCTAGTGACTCCTCGTCAAATAGGACTTTGGAATTGCCTAGTAGCTCTTCGCCAAATAGGACTTTGGAATTTACCTAGTGACTCCTCGTCAAATAGGACTTTGGAATTGCTAGTGACTCCTCGTCAAATAGGACTTTTGGAATTGCCTAGTGGCTCTTCGCCAAATAGGACTTTGGAATTTACCTAGTGACTCCTCGTCAAATAGGACTTTGGAATTACCTAGTGACTCCTTGTCAAATAAGACTTTGGAATTTGCCTAGTGACTCCTCATCAAATAAGACTTTGGAATTTGCTTAGTAGCTCCTCGCCAAATAGGACTTGTGTAGTAGTTTTCTAAAGCTACAGTTTGCGATTACTTACAGAGGATCAATTCTCCGAGGCTACAAATCCGCGATCACTCATAAGAATTATAACGAGACCATGCTTTAGGCCCAAAAAGTCATCCAAAGCTACAGGTTGCAAATACTCGAAGGGTGATGGCTCCGAAGCTATAAACCTGCGAACACTTGGCAAGACCATAAAAATCACCATGAAGAGGCCATTCTATGGGCCCAAAAAGTTATCCAAGGCTACAGATTGCGAACACTTGGAGGGTGATAGCTCTGAAACTACAATCCTGCGATCACTTGAAAAAACTGTAAAGATCACCATATTTCAAAGCTGCAAAATCGCGATTACTCATGAAAATTATCACTCAGAAACTACGAAGTGCAATTTGCGTTGGAATATCTAAAAAAATTGTGATTTTAAGGATAATTTCACAAAACTTTTGTATGGTTTTTTAGCTAACCAAAAACTATCTTGAAACGTGGTTTTTTTTTTAGATTACCACAAACTTTTTTAAAACTTGATTTTAAGTTGACTAAAAACTATTTGAAACCTAATTTTGAAATATGCATTCTTTGTATTAAATGCATTTCAGGCAATAAAATTTCCTTTCAAAGGAAGTATTTGAGCAAAATGCTTGCAAACTTTCAAGAAATGCTTGAAATAATCATTTGGAAGACCTTCATTAGAAAGGATTTGTTTCAATCTATGAATTTGGTCTTTTCTTCATTTGATTGAAAGGGGATTGATCTGATATCCCTCAATTTTATCTCTCTTAACCAATCTTTAGGTGTTTGGAGATATTTGCAATGTATATAATCCAATTAATCCGATAAGGTCTTTCAAATGGTTGTAATGTTGGCTTGGTCAATGACTATTCAAAGGATAAGCGTTCTGTGGCCAAGAAAAGGATTTCGTTACAACTGACTTCGGGTCTTCAAGTTAAGAACCTTGAGGATAAAACAAGATAGTACTGCATACATTTCTTTGAGTGATGACTTCTTGTCATGAAATCATATTTTCACTTTCAACATCCCAATATGAAGAGTCTTTGGGTAGAGGTTGTAATATTGGTATTGGGTAGGCTCAAAAGGCTTATTTGTTTTTGAATTCAGGGTTTTTATGAAATTGTCGATCTTCTTGGCATCACCACCCTTTTCTTTTGTCCACTAGGGATCTTTTCTTTTCATGACCACAAGAGTCCCCTAGATGCTCATCATGGTCCTTTCTTTTTAACTTCTAACTTATTGTGACCTTTGATTTTGCACAACCTTTGCTTTTCTTTTGATTTGACTTTTGTCATTCTTCTTTTGAATGCTTTTCTTCTTCTTTTCTCTTTTTTTTTTCTTTTGCTTACTTTTCTGGGCATTGGCCTTGCTTTTACTAGGCATACCGCTTTTTCATGCCCTTGACTCTTTTTGCACTTGTATTTCTAATTCTTTTGGCTTTCTGACCTTTTGAGCTCTAAGGACTCTTCGTCATGCCTTTTGATTTTTGTCGATTTAGGTGGATCATATATCATGCCCCAATGTGAGGAGATGATCACCAATATGGGTTTTGAAATGAATATTCAAGCTCAATTAGGCTTTGTAGAGGATAATGTGTTTAGGATATGGAAACGAAATGCTCTTCTTCCTCTTGGAATGTTGTGAGCTTCCATATGAATTCATCTGAAGTTATCACAGAAAGATTGATGTAAGTATATGCAATAAAATCTTTCTTGATCCTATTCTCCATAAATGTCAACGTGAACCTCCTAATTTGCCCTAGTGTGAGGTGGTTCTTAACAGGATTGTTTTTGAAAATTTCTCCACTATTTAGGCTCAAATTTGGTTTGCAAGAGATAATCATGTATTTGGGATGATGAAATGATTGCCTTTCATCATTTCAATCCATGTAATCATTGTGAATATCCCCTATTTCCTTCAGATGAGGTTTTCTCTTATTCTAATACTTATCCTTCCATTCACTCGAGTGTACAGGGGATGTGTTTGGATATGTCTTACCTTTCATCATTTGAAGGTCTTTCCTTTGATTTTATCCAAACTTTTTCTCTGAAATTTTTTACGACTTTCGTCAAAACTTCCTTTTTAAGGAATTCTGATGTGTAATGCATGCTCAAAGAACGTGTGTTTCAAAACTTTTTTGTTTAAAGCACTTTTGAGGTAATCTTTGAAATAATCTTTCATGTTAATCCGCTTGGGGAAAGGAAGTTTCATTTTTCCAGAAAATTAACCTCTTCGAGACCTAAATTTACGAGTTAGGGATACTTACCTGATCGGCTCGCCAGGATCCTTGCAAAATTAAAACCCGGTGTTAACATTAGTTCAAGCATTGTTCATTTCAGATTGAAATGATACAACCAACTTCTTGTTCATCTTGTCTTGATCATTCATGAAAGATTATCTCTTTTGATCTCTTCTCCCAGTTTCCCTGGGGATGATAAAAGGAAAAAGTACGTTAGAAAGCAACATTGAGAAAAATGAATTTGAGAATGACACTTCCCTTTTTGTTTTCCAACTCCATTGAAGGATTTTAAAAGTTTTGAGTCATCTCAGATTTTCCTTTTGTCATATCCTGCAAAATGAACGAACATATTCTATGAAATGCATGATATGCACATGTTATAAAAGGTGCCGATCTTGTTTTTGAAATGTTCAATTTTATTTCATGAGTAAAACGTCTTGACGGTATCTGGAATGAATTTGATGCATGAGGTTTTATGAAAAACCATTTTGAAAAATTATTTTGAAATCAGCTTTGAAAGGACCAAGAGGATAGAGCTAGTCCTCATATCCTTGGACATCATTGCTCTCAAAACCGTTTTCACAATTAGGAGTCATATAGTAACCCAAAGCCTCACGCCTCACGAGTGAGAACGATATTCATCATCGGTTTGGTTTTATTTCCATATGTCCTTAACAAAATATCAAACACTTTTATTGAATTGAAAAGCATGATCACAACTATACTGACAAGAATGAAAAATGCAACTAAGCCGAAATTGCAAACAACATCAATACGAAGCAGAAAAATTGTAAAAGCAATAATAAGGAAAGGGTTTAAGAGAATCTTTCTACTCCAGTGCGTAGGTATCTTCGTCTTCAGTTATAACGATATTGATAACATTCTCTTCAAATAAGCCCAACAAGATAAACTCTTCTTCTGCATGTAAATTTTTTTCTAAAAGCAGTTTGGAAGGTCTAGGAAAGTTTTTTTTTATATGAATCTGATGATAGGGTAGCTCTCTAGCTTTACCCTTCCACGTTGATGGATTAATGGTTCGATCACCTCGGCTTTCATGGCCTTCATGATTCTTTTGACCTTGGCTTCGGCCTCCATCATGATTACTAGTGATTTCATACCCTACCCCATACTTTTTCTTTATGTCAAATGGGATAATGGGTTCTTTAATTCCTTGCGCTTTTATCCCAAGTCCATTGTCAAGGTTGAATCCATATTGGTATAATACTTTTCCAGACATAATAGACGATGCCGAAAATTCCGAAGACTTCATGACACTACTAGCAGGAATTTGTATCATAGAAATCATCTCAAAGGAATGATAATTGGGCTCTTCTTTTATCTCGGGTTCGACATAAGGCATGGCACTTTCCTTGTAAGTGGTGAAGTCTATCTCTCCATGCACGGTAATCATTTTAACATTAATAATGAATCTAACTTTTTAATGAAGACTAGAAGGAATGGCGCCAGCCATATGAATTTAAGGCCTCCCCAATAGTCGATTGAAAGTCCTTGGAATGTTTACCACTTGAAAATTGATCAGGAAAGGCACAGAGCCTATATTTACTTCCAGCTCGATGTCACCGATAACATCTTTCTTCATCCCATCAAATGAACGTACAATCACCTTTGAAAGCTTGACGAACTCTTCATTAATTCGTAGACGATGTAGCGTGTTTAATGGACATAAATTAAGCGCGGAGCCATTATCAATTAGCACGCGGGATACTTCCTTACCCTAGTATTTGACAGCAATATGTAAGGCCTTGTTATGTGAACGGCCATCCATCGGAAAATCTTCATCAGAAAAAGCTATATGATCTTTCAAAAGAATAGCCCCAACGAAATCTTCTAGTTGCACCTCGTTGATCGTTTTGGGAACATGTACTTCATTAAGAAGCTTCATAAGCATCATTTTATGGCTTTCTGAGATTTTGAAAAGATCCAGTAATGAAATTTGTGTTGGCATTTTCCTCAATTGCTCAATTAACTCATATTTGCTTGTCCTCATGACTGATAACAACTACTTGACATCTTCTTCAGTTACTCATTTCTTTTCGTGCTCACCTTCTTTTAGGACATAATATCTTCCCGATCTAGTTATTGCATCAACTTCTTTAGGTGTGTAGTCCCATGGTACACATCTGGTATCAAATTTCTTCTTTGGAGGCAAAGTAATGATCACAGGTTGAACCTCTTTCTTTCAATCTTTAGTTGACTAATTGGAAGCTCAATGGTAATTGGTTCAACATAATTCTTCTCTTCATCAAGCCTATCCACTTCATCAAGATTAATCAATAGTTGTGTCATCATGGACACCACGCTTTCGTCAGCTCAATGGTATCTATTCCACCCCAATCGTCGGGCACGATATTTTCATCTTTGGATGCCCATGAAGATGATGTGTATTTGACACGGTAGTTATACTGATCACTGTCTTGTCCCAGATAATCTACAATTTCACCTTATTTTCGTGCTTTGCGAACAAATCGTCTGCCTCCTTGGCAAGCCTTTTTCTTCATTTTCTCGTCATGATCTTCTTTCTCCTCAAGACTTAATTTGTTGATTGGGATTTCATCTATGCCTCCCCATCCATCAGGCACAATGGTTTCATTTTTAAAAGCCCAGGGTGGAGGTGTGTACTTAACACGAAAGTTGTATTTTCTACTGTCTTGACCAAAGAGGACTACGATGTCACCTTGCTCAAGTGATGTTTGGGTAAATCGCCTTTCAACCCGTCGAATCCTTTCTTTTTGCTTTTCAAATTGATCCACTTTATCACCAGATGGAGTCTCATTTTGTCTGCTAAGCTCATCGTCCATGCCACCTCAACCATCAGGCACAATCACTTCACTTTTAAAAGCCCACGGTGGTACAGTATACTTTGCTTAGAAGTTGTATTTGCCAGAATCTTCTCCCAAGTTGTCTATAATTTACCCTTTTAAGAATGTTTCACGACGAAAGCGAGCATCTCCTTATCGAGCAATTTTTAATTTGGCCTCATATTCATCTTCATCGTCAGGCCTTATTATTTCTGCTTCAGTAAGGACCATATTGTGCTCAAGAAGAGGGTTTTGATGCATATTTGGCTCTGGCTATTGAAAACTTAATATTTTCTTGTCTATGAGTTGCTGAACTTTGTATTTCAAAACTATACAATTGTCCACATTGTGTCCTCTTTCTTCCATATGATATGTACAAGTCTTTGACTCATCGTATCAGGAGAACCTTATAGGATTGTCTCTTGGCATTTCTTTGGCCATCAAATGTCTTTCTAATAATATCGATAGTAGCTTTGACAGGGGTTGTGGCAATGGAGTGAATTATCTTACGGGCCTTTTCTTTGGCTTAAACTGTTTTGGATTTCTCCAAGGGACATTAGACTGTTTTGGGAATGAAGCCTGATTAACATTGGGGCTAGACACCATAGCCACGTTACGCACAGGTTCTTTATCCTTCTTCCCAAGATAAGATCTTTGTGTTGTCATTTCTTGAGATTTCTCTTCTTTCAACAATCATTCAACTCTTTCACCATCCTTCACCAATATAGTGAACCTTTGAAGCTCATATACTTGGCTTATAAGGCATTCTTCAATTTTGGCCAATTGTTTGGCCTCCTCTTCATCTTTAGATGTCTTTTTGACTCTAATGTCTTCTTTCAAATCCATTATTTCAGGTGCAACTTTTGGATTTGAGACATTAGGATAGGATCCCTTCGCAGCTATAATGAAGGCATTCATTTCTGCCATCATAGCAGCCATTTGTGTCATCCGGTTCTCCACTTTAGCTAGTTGAGTGCGAGTTTCTTTCTCGGCCATTTTAATTTGTAAACGAGTTCGGGGTCTTTTGCCTTCCGTTGCTAGAAAATCTGTCTTCATGAAAACCATCGGGATATTAAAATTGGTGAAATGAATATGAAAACTCACATTCTTTTAATTGTATGGTTTCTTGTGATTAACAAGGATAAGAACTTTTACACAAGCCTTAACCTTGCATAAAACTTCTCATCAATGTTTTTCTCAAGGAATCATATCATTCAAAGAATTGTAATCCATGGTGATCCTTCTTTTATATCATGTCTTTGAATTTATCCAAAAGAATTTTGAAAAATGAGCATTTCATATAAAATCCAATATTGCTTTACAAAATGATTTTAAACTCGAATGGGAATTCGAAATTATCCAAGTCTAGGCTTCTTGCTAACTAAGGTAACTTCTGCCCCGTGGTAATCCTTCCATTCCTTGATTCGAGATTCCCATTCTTCGACATCGATCACGACTTCTTCGGAAATGTAAGGCTCAACTCCAGGCACGTGTGGGACAATGTATTCCGGGACATACTCTTCCACGGGATCCGTTATAATGCTCAATGGAACATATGGCTCCACATCAATTGGTCATTTACTTTCTATTCACTTGATGTATTCCTTAGTTGCCATATAAATCTTCATGTCTCCTTCCAAGTTCTTTAGCCATTCCACTACTTGTGAAGATGAATTATCTAAAGAAAGAATAATTTTGTGAACCTTGGTTTGAAGGTCTTTCTTCTCTTCTTTGGGTATAATTCCACTTGGGATGTTAAAGCCAAACTCCTCAGGGTTCCATGCTGGTTGTTGAAGCATCCCAAATTGTCTGACAACTCTCAAGAGACAATAGACGGCTCCCCCATTTAGCCCGAGTAATGGTACTGCGTTCCCTTCTTGGCTTGTAATCCTTGCCTTGCTAATCTTTGGACATTTAATCCGCCATTGGATTTGATTAGGAGTTAAGGCTCTAATGAAATTGGCCAAATCTAAGAAAGATTGTTTGGGTAATTTGTTTTGGATATGAATTTATTGCTCAATTGGATTTATCGCCGAACAAATTTCGCGAATGTGTGAGATGAACCATAATGACAAAAGAGCAGTAGAAGATTGAAAGATACCCTTCCCATGATTTTGGTATGTGTTTAAGGAGATGATGGTCTGGGCAAGAAGCATATTAGAAAAATCCCATTTAAGACATGCTTGTCTTGTGATCACAGCCATTAAAGGGTCTAATCCCGTTCTAGACACGGAGAATAGAACAAAACCAAGGAAAGCTAAAATGAATACCCGGGCTGAAGCGTTTCCCATTTCCCTAGGAAGTTTGGAAAAATTGGCTATTAGAAAGGATAATGGAAATCTACCCGTGTTTGATTTGATTAACTTTTCGATTTTGAAAGTTTTGAGGTTAAGGAATTCTGCAAGAATGCTTATGGGATTAAGTCCAACGGGTGGCTCTACAACCCTAGGCTTGGAATCAATTCCAATGGCGGCTTGATATTCTTCCAAAGTCGGTGTCAATTCATACTCTCCAAATTGGAAGGTGGCGATGGAAACTTCCCAAAACTGCGCCAATGCTTAGATCAAACTGACTTGATGTTCCACATGAATCAAATCTAGAAGGTATCCCAACCTATCTTGGACATAAACTTGGTTATCTTTTGTCATGTCCTTCCACCAAGCCATGAGCTCTTTTCGTGGAATGGGAACCACTTAAATGTCTAGTTTTCCCATCGAGCATAATCATGCAAAAAATTCATTATTAATCACCATGGATTACACATCAATTTCAAATGCCCCCATTTTAATTATATGTCTTTTTATGGAAAAAATGGAGCTAAAGTACATTTGTACACTTATGACGTAATATAAATGCCACTTCTAATCCATTTATGCCTTAAAAGAGCATATACTTGAAAATGTGAATGAAATCAATGTCTAATGCAAATGCCTTTTGTCATTCTCCATTTTGACCATAAAATCCTATCCTATGGTTTACAATTTCGAATATATAAAAATAGACTTTTGGCAAATGGGATTGCACTTGTCTCATTTTGGGCATTCAATCTACTTGAATTGCATTGAAAATCGCCATGGACCTATACATTCCATCTAAAAATAGAAAATATGACCAAATAGAGCATGTCACTCTATTCATTCATTCTAGTATAGAAAAGGCATTTTGATCAAACATTGATTATCATTTGGGCATTTTTTAAATAAAATTGTGTTAACTAATTTTGCATAATTGAAAAGATGAGAGAAGTGGAACGACACTTACTTACCGACACATTTTTGCTTGGTTTTAGGTATACCAATCACAAAGACAAACATATGTAACAAATGAGGTTTTGACACCTAAAAGGGTGGGATATACTAAAGGCTCAAGGTCACCACCTTAATGGACAAGGAATTCCATTTTAATAGGCGATCGGCCTAAAATAATGGAATATTATTCCATCTCGATGATCGGTATTATATTTAAATGATTCCATGAGCAATTGGCTCACAGTTTCGCCTAAACACATACCTCCTAAGGGTGATCCTAAATGTAGCCGGGGTTGGGCCACGAGTGGTGTGTGCAAAAAGTGTAGTACTAAAGCAATTTAAAGGCAAGCACAACAATTTATAACCAAACAACACTTCTTAAATTTGGTGGAATCACATTCAATCCTAACACCATCCTACAAAACAAAGATAAGCACAGACTACATCCCTTATACCTCCTACCTGCATCACCATTTAACACGTCATTAGTGGAACGTACCTGAGATCCTTGCGAGCACAAACACACGCATATCGTTCTATTTTAGGCTTAAGTCCACTTAGAAACCTAAGGTATCCCCGCGGAGTCACCAAGCCTGTCGCACCACGCTCTCACGTGCTAGAATGGAGGTATTTTTCTATATGGGCCTCTCCCAGACCATACCTCACGTGACAGCGAGGTTTATTTTATCTAAATTTAAACTTGGAGTCGCCACTAGTCATTTATGGTAGTTTGATTAGAAACCTAATCGAGATACGGGAGAAATACCACGATCCTACGAATCAAAGATTTTGAATAAGAGACTTAGTTACGTTAATGACCCCAAATTGAAACCATTAACGCCCTTTCGGTACCTAAGAACGATATGGCATGTCTATCATGTTACACGGATTCCTAAGGTCAATTCACTAATCCAATCATGAACAAACAATTAAACACCCAAGAATTAAATGTACATCCAATGGCAAATTAATCAAAGCAACCCTAATTTGGCCACTAAAAATGAAAATCAAGCAAAACACCTAAACCCTAATGAAGCTCTAATAGCTTGTTCATTTCATGATTTACACATTTTTAGGATTTAGGGTTCTTTAGGGGTTTTAACCCTTAAATTTGGAATTTTCCAAAAATGCCACTTAGGCATTTCCGAAAATTCAAATTTTACTTTTCATGACTGGCCACGATGATTTTGAATCATTTTGTGGATTTTCAAAATTTTTGATTTTTTTAAAAAATGCCATTTGGGCATTTCCAAAAATCTAAATTTCACTTTTTATGGCTAGCCACGATGATTTTGTACCTTTCTTTGAAATTTTCAAGTTTTTTTGAATTTTTGATTTTTTTTGGAAATTTTTTAATCGAGAACTAATTTTTTATGATTTTCTAGAAATTTTTATGAATTTTCCAATTTTTTAATTTTTTATTGAATTTCCAAAATTTTGAAATTTTTTATTTGTATTTTCCGAATTTTCGGGATTTTTACGAATTTTTTGAAATTTTTTGGATTTTTCTGAATTTTCTGTAAATTTTCTAATTGTTTTTTGAATTTTCTATAAAATTTTTTTGATTTTCTAAAAAAATTCTAAATTTTTTATGATTTTTTTTTCTTTTTCTCTATATTCTTTTCGATTTTTCTGATGATTTTTATTTGATTTTTTTATTTTTGAATTATTTTTTTATTCATGAATTTTCCCGTCGGGGAATGAGCTGGACCGGCCTGGTTCGACCCGGTTCGGCCAAGCCGAACCGGACGTCGCCAATGCCAGTCGCCAGTCACTTCTTCCCGGCGAGCACAACGCCCATCGTTTGGGCCTTTTTTCATTTAGGCATTTTAATGAATGGGTGGTGTGCATGGATTTGTATTTAATATTCTCGAGACCACCGGTTCGAGCCCACCGCCGGCGACCTTCCGGCGACTATTTTGCCGGTCCACTTTCACCATCATCAAGTCCTCATGTTCCATTATCAATCTAGTCTAATTAGGTCACCGCCGGACGTTTATTGGCCGGCAAAAAATCGGTCCAAAAGCCCTAACTTGTAAACTGTTCAAGCATGGTTTCCAGAATACAAATCTCAATCTTGATCACCCTAGCCATCTATATCGAGTCTAATCAGCATAAAATCATCAACCAAAGTGAAAGGAAGCCTACTTGGATGACCTATGGTCACGGTGACGCTCCGGCGAGGCTTTGGCTTTTCCGGCGAAATATAACAATTATGGCCGACTCGGTTTGAATGCATTTCCCATCATTCAGAACACAACACAACCATACAAAAGGGTGATCAGAGCAAGTTTTAGGTATCAAAACGACAAAATCAGAAGGAAATATGCATGAACAAACCTAAAACTTATTCTGGAAAAATTTTTAAAAGATTGACTCTGAGCGATATTTACCTGCTTCGTTCGACAACCAAATGAAATTGTCGAAGTGATCCGTGCCCCGTGGGTTGTTCCTTAGCACTTTCTCTTCCTCCCGGTGTTCTTGAATTCGCTAGAACAGTTCTGGATGCGTGCGGCCGAGGCTGATTTTCAGACCTTCGCGGTAAGTTTCGCCTGGTTCAAGCCGTGAAGGGAAGACCACAACCTCTTCACAATTCGCCGGCGCTCCGCCGTATATGGCGGCGCTGAACACTCGTGAGGGGATTCTCAACCCTCTCTCTCTCTAGATTTCACACTTTTCTCTCTCTTTCTCTCTCTTCTCCCTCCTAGGAATTTTCTCAAACAGGTTCCCTTCTCGTTCTTCAGTTTTTCCTCATTTTTGTTAATCAATTTCTTGCTCAAATTCAGTTAGACCGACTTCCGATCGGTTGCAATCGTTAACTGGTGCCAGCTGGACATTTTCCACGTAGCCCAATCAATTTCCACGTGTTGAATTAACCGGAAATGATCGGCAAAGTTCTGGGTTTGAGTTATTTTTTTGGTTTTTTGTGTGCATTGGGCAAGTCGAGTAGGGAAGATGAATTGTTCGGGTAGAGTCGGGTTGACCTGTCCGACCCGACAGTTCCGATCTTAACCAAACACTCTAATTGGACTTAATTTCAACTGATTTTTTCCAATTAAACCCTAAAATTAGATTCCCCATCATATTTTGAACCCAAAGATATAATTTTTCCCAATTTTTATTGTAATTAAGCCCAAGATTTTCTCATTTTTGTACTCGGATTAATAGGGTTTTATTCAATTTAATGTCCTAATGACCTGATTAGGCAAAATTGATGTCAAAATTGAATTACCCACACCTAATTAACCCTAGAAATGTTGGTCTCACATTTCGACAATTTCATTTTGGGCACGATTCCCAATTTGGGTTCAAAATTTTTAATTTTCAATCAAATTTTGGGGATTTTTTTATTTTTATGTCAAATTGTGCAATTGGACCGACCATTGTGCAATTCAAGGTCTCGGAATCAATTGTTGTGAAGACACTATGACTTAAAAATGTCTAGAAAAAGTTTAATTTCATTTTTGATTCAATTCAAGTTTAATTTTGCCTAATTTTGGGAAAAACATATACCCGATTGAGATTTTTCAAAATTGACAATGTATTTATGAAATTGGATTTAAAATAAAATTAATGACTATTTTTATGGAATTTTCTGATTCCATTTACTATTTTTCTTGATTTTCTTGCCTATTTTTACTAAAAGAAATTAAAAAAATGTAGAAAAATGCTAAAAAAATGTTTTTTGGCTTAGAAATAGGTTTCAAGGCTTGGCCAAGATTCCTAGACCTAATTTTGGAATTTTTGAAAATATAAAAAATAGCTAAAAATTAGGTGTCAATATCTGTGCTGTCACTTCTTGAAATTTCTTTTCCTTCAATGACCATTCGATTCTCTCACCAACTTTCACCAACATAGTGAATGTTTGGCAGCCCGATATATGCAGTTTGTCGTAATACTCAATTGGTAACGACTTCAAGAAAAGCTCAATAAGCTCATCCTCACTTATAGCCAGTTTAACTTGTGAGGCTACAGCTTTCCACCTTTGAGCATAGGCTCTGAATCCTTCACTTCTCCATTTCTCAGTTCTAACTAAGTCCTCCCAGGTTGGAAGTACTTCGACATTGAATTTGTATTGGCGAATGAATTCTTCGGCCAAATGGTCCCATTCGGTAAAATCTTCTATGTCGAGAGCGGTATACCATGCCAGGGCTTCCCCTCTCAAACTATCTTGAAATGTGCTGATAAGAAGTGACATGTTGTCTGAATATCTTGCCATCTTACGGAGATAATACTTCAAATGGCTTTTGGGACAACCAGTGCCATCATACTTACTCAAGAACTTTGGTTCGTAGGATTGCGGTACTTCTCCCGTACCACAATTAGATTTTTAGTCGACCTACCATAAATGACTAGTGGCGACTCCAAGTTTAAATTTAGATCAAACAAACCCCGCTGTCACGTGAGGTATGGCCTGGGAGAGCCCCATATAGAAAAATACCTCCATCCTAAAGCAAGTGAGAGTGTGGCGCAATAGGCTTGGCGACTCCGTTGGGGAATCTTAAATTTCTAAGTGGACTTAGGCCTAGATAAAATGATATGCGTGTGTTTGTGCTCGCAAGGATCCCAAGTACGTTCCACTAATGATGTGTTAAATGGTGATGCAGGTGAGAGGTATAAGGGGTGTAGTCTATGCTTGCCTTTGTTTTGCAAGCTGGTGTTGGGATTGAATGTGATTTTGACCAAATTTTAGAAGTGTTGTTTGGCTACAAATTGTTGTACTTGCCTTTAAATTGCTTTAACACTACACTTCTCATACACACTACCCGTGGCCCAACCCCGACTATATTTAGGATCACCCTTAGGAGGTATGTGTTTAGACGAAACTATGAGCCGATTGCTCATGAGATCGTTTAAATACAATACCAATCATCGAGATGGAATAATATTCCATTACTTTAGGCCAATCGCCTATTGGAATGGAATCCCTTGTCCATTAAGGTGGTGACCTTGAGCCTTTAGTATATCCCACCCTTTTAGGTGTCAAAACCTCACTTGTTACATATGCTTGTCTTTGTGATTGGTATACCTAAAACCAAGCAAAAATGTATCGATAAGTAAGTATCGTCCCACTTCTCTCATCTTTTCAATTATGCAAAATTAATTGACATCATTTGGTTAAAAAATGCCGAAATGACAATCAATGTTTGGTCAAAAAGCCTTTTCACACTAGAATGAATGAATAGAGTGACATGCTCTATTTGGTCACATTTTTCATTTTTAGATGGAATGTATAGATCTATGATGATTTTCAATGTAATTTAAATAGATTGAATGAATAGAGTAACATGCTCCATTTGGTCACATTTTTCATTTTTAGATGGAACGTATAGATCCATGATGATTTTCAATGTAATTTAAATAGATTGAATGCTCAAGATGTGACAAGTATAATCTCATTTGCAGAAAGTTTAGGGTAGACTTTATGGTCAAAATGGAGCATGTCAAAAGGCATTTGCTTTAAACATTGATTTCATTCGCATTTTCAAGTATATGCTCTTTTAAAGCATAAATGGATTAGAAGTGGCATTTGTATTATGTCATAAGAATGCAAATGTGCTTTACCTCCATTTTATCCATAAAAGGACATATAATTAAAATTGAGGCATTTAAAATTAATCCATGGTGACTAATAATAAACTTTTTGCATGATTAGATCGAAATGGGGAAACTAGACATACAAGTCATTCCGGTTCTAAGGAAAAGAGCTTTTGGCATGGTGGATGAACATGACTAAAGACAACAAAGCCTACGTAAGGGAAAGATTGGGATATTTGTTCAAACTCATCACTCTAGAGTATCAAGTGAGCTTGATTCAAGCGTTATCCCATTTTTGGGAAGTTACCACCGCCATGTTCCAATTAGGAGAGCATGAGATGGTACCTACATTAGAAGAGTATAAGGCGACCATTGGGATTGATTTCGAATCAAAATCGTTGAGCCCCCAATTGGATTGAAACCCACAAGTGTCATAGCCGAATTTTTGAACTTGAAGACTTCTCAAGTGGAAAAGTTGATCAAGTCGAACACCGGAAATTTTCCTTTATCCTACCTGGTGGCTAATTACTCCAAATTGCCAAAGGAAACTGGGAAGACTTCTGCGAGAGTCTTCATCCTTGCTTTCTTTGGGTTTGTCTTATTCCCTACATCAAGGACCAGATTGAATCCTCTTGTTGCGGTGATTGCTAGGCAAGCTTGCCTAAAGTGAGATTTCTCAAATATGCTTTTAGAAGAAACCATCATTTCTTTGAATAAATACCAATGTCACAAAAAAGGTGTACTTCAAGCCTCAGCCGAGTTACTTTCTGTATGGTTCATTTCCCATATCCGACCTTGAGAACGTCATATGCGCATTAGACAGATCGACTCATCTACCAACCCTATTGAGAAGTATTTGAAGCTCCAAGACAAATTGCCAAAATGCTCTTTTCATGAGTGGGCAAACTTAATTAGGGCATTAACTCCTGACCAATTCCAATGGAGAATTCAATGGCCAAAGATAGTGACAGCTCAAATTACTTGTCAAGAAGGCAACTTGGTGCCGTCGCTTGGATTGAATGGTGAAGCCACTTATTGCCCACTAAGAGTGGTACGATAATTTGGAATGATTCAACAAGTTCCACCTACTTGGCATCCCAAGGAGTTCACATTTGATATATCACAAAAATCCCAATCGGAGAAAGAAAATAAGGAGTTGCAAATAAAGGTTCAAAAGATTATATATTCCTTGAAGAAATCAACCAAGCAAATAGTGCAATGGCATGAAGATTTACAAGGAGAAATGAAGCTCTTCTTGGCATCCAAAGAGTACATAGAATGATTGAAGGCTAAAAGACCGATTGATGTCGAACCATATGTACCTTTGAGTATTGTTACCCATCTTGATGAGCCGTACATTCCGGAGTATATTGTGCCGAACATGCCAGGTGTCGAGCCATACATTCTCGAAGAGGTTACGATCAACGTGGAGGAATGAGAGACACGAGTCAAGAAATATGAAGAGACTGAAGCTATCTTAGCTAGCAAGAGGCCTAGACTTGTTTAAGTCAGTGTTCCCCCATTTTGATGTAAAGCATTATAATATGAATCTTCAAAATTAACACAATTACTTGATGCATAATTGTTTGATGAAGTTTTAAAGCACATTTCACATAAAAGAAACAATCACCATGGATTACAATTCTTTGAATTGTATGGTTCATTGAGAAAAACATTAATGAGAAGTTTTATAAAAGGCTAAGGCTTGTGTAAAAATTATTATCCTTGTTAATCACAAGAAAACATACAATTGAAAGAATATAGGTCTTCATAGCCATTTCATCAAATCTAATATCTCATTGATTTCTCAGGTTGTTTAGCAATGGAAGATAGAAGACCTCGAACTCGCTTGCAAATTAAAATGGCTGAGGAAGAGACTCGCAGTCGGCTAGCTAAAGTAGAAAACCAGTTGACACAAATGGCTGCCATGATGGCAGAAATGAAGACCTTCATTATAGCTGTGAAGGGATCTTATACTACAATTTCAAATCCAGGAACTGCAAATACCGCTAAGGTACCTGTTGAAGAGACCATGAGAAGTAAAGAACCAATTCAGGAGAATCCTCCAAAATCTGCACCGAAAATAGTGGATTTAGAAGAGGACATTCGGGTTAAAAAGACATCTAAGGATGAAGAGGAGGCCAAACGATTGGCCAAAATTGAAGAATGCCTAGCAAGTCAAGGCTATGAACTTCAGAGATTCGACAAGTTCTCGCCATACGCGAAGGTGGTTGTTCTAAAAAACTACAAAGAACCAGAGTTCGTGAGCAAGTACGATGGAACCGGCTGTTCTAAAAGCCATTGTCGCGACCTGCCCCTCGAGGGCCGGAGCTCGGATGAGGCGGATTTAGAGATAAGTGTTCATGAGACGGTTCATATGGCACCTCATAAAAATGATTTATACTGATGTGTAAACCTTTCGTTTAACCATATGACTCGTTGATCATGAACGTGGATTTTCCCTAAATCCATATCTCGCGTGACAGCGGATTGATTTTATTCTTTTAAGGAGTCGCCACTAGCCTAGGTCGGGGGTCGGCTAGAATACCCAACCGAAACGCGGGAATTTCGTTTCGGTTTCTACGAAAATCAGAGATCAAAGGTTCGGGGATTAGCTTACGTTAATATTTCTATTAACGCCCTTTCGGTACCGCTAAACTTAACATGGTTGTTATCTAAGTCGTCATGCATTTATTTTTTACCATTTTCATGCCAAAGTCTTAATCTACTAGGTGATCATGCATCTTGTTTTTGTATTTTCATTTGAGACTCTAAACTAATCCTATCTTAGTCTAGAAAAAGAAAGAAACAATCGATTGTATTGAAAGACATTTCTTAAAGTAAACACTCGAAGTATTGAAAAGACGAGCTAATTCTAAGTGCGAGAAAGTAAAAAATAAGAACCCGCAACTCGTCGGGTGTTTATTACAACACGAATTGAAAACCCGAGACATGATCGGGGATGAATGAATTAAGTACAAATTGAAACCGGATTGGACATCGGTTTGATACCATCAAAATGAATACAAATCGAGACCGGATTGGACATCGGTCAATCACCTTGGTCTTCTATTTCGGATTATTCTTCCATGGACCGCCTCTCGGGTGTCGGTGTTTACATTCATAACATTCATTCATGAAAAGACAACACATGAAAGAACAATGTTGCAATCAATCACTAATTGAGCACGGGCCTCGGGATCGGCCTTTGTTTTTCATGCGATTCGATTCACCACCCATCTAATCACATAACATTGTTTGATTAATGGTTAATGATAATGGGCTACCATTTGCATTCACAAAACGGTAACTCATATCAATTAACCCCTAAAGTCGGGTTCTAATGACCAAGAATGGGCTACCCGCCGAACATGCACCGGGCCTAACATTCATCTAACAAACACATGCATAATCATAAAATGAACATGCATTCAAGCCCATGGGCTTTGTTTCGAAGCCAATCAAACAAATGAGAAGTGGGCTTTATAAAAAAAGACCACTTATTCAATTAATGCCTAATTCGGATTGAATCTGTTCAAGTATGATTAACTACTCTAATGACGTCCAAATGAAGTGATTCAGGTGTCATTAGAAAGCTTATCAAATGAGGATCAAAAGTCAAGAAGACCATTGTTTCTAAATCCTAGCCAATTTTCCCGAAAATATCGAATTAAATCTCAGTGATAGGCTGGACTCGGTTCAGTTACGAATTTCAAATTAAAGGCGGGAAAAATAACAAAACTTATAAAAAACGCGCGAAAATTTTTTTGCGGTTAGAATTCTCCGTGTGCAACAACTTTCATGTTTTGAGTTTTTGCTAAAAAGTCCTCCAAATTTTTATAAAATTCGGTTTTCGCGAGGGACTCAATTGCAAATGGAATTTTAACCCGAAAAGACTTTTCAAGCAAATTGACCCCCCAACAATTGCAATTAGGTCCTCAATGAGCAACTTTGAAGTTTTGATTTTTTACAAAAAAGGACTCTAACTTTATCAAATTCGGAGAAACATCTTTTGAACTCCAAAGGAATGAAAATCAGATCTGGACACAGATTCTGATCAAATGGTGAGAATTCCTTTTGAAAATTCAAATGATCTCCGATTTTGATGAAATTAGTATCAATTGAAAGATCTTGATCTCCGGAAGAACTTTCGTGAAGAAAATTTTTTCATATCTCGAACACACGAATTTATGAACATCGAAGAACACACAAAGGTCGACTGAAACTAGCATGAAACCAGATTTACATGTATATGACGTTGCAAATCGTACTAGACTAACATGCTCGAAATTTTATGAAAATTTTATGGTGAACAGATCAGGATGTGTTCTACAACTCTCATGAAGGAAGTTTTTCCAGAAAATGATCGTAGAAAATCGTAAAAATCATCAAACAGCACAACGTCAGTCAGGGAATCATCAGAACAGACTTATACTACATATTCCAGATTCTGATCCTAACTTCTAAAAATGTTTTGACATAGCAACTCAAGTCCGATCGAGGCATATGATATATCAAATCGAAGCTTAAGACGAGTTCTACGACTCTCTAGTTTATCACTTCATCAGATTTCAACGTTAACAAGCTCAAAACAGCATCTCAATCCAACAGATTTCACTGAACACGAATTTACAGAATTGAGTTCAAGTGTTCTTACCTTGTCTCACAATGATCCAACGCTCAAGCGAGCGATCCGGCCTCCGTATTCTGATCTGGAATAGCACGGAGAAGCCTCGGAAAGCTCGGCCAACCTACGACAATGGATTGCACGAGATAATGTGAGATTCAACTCTTGTTCACACAAATAGACTAATCAGTAAAAGTTGAGGATAAGGATGTGATCCGATGGCTGTTTGATGCGAAACCGGCCACCACGGTGACTTGAAGACGCCAAGGGATGTAGTCGGAAGGTCTGGATCGCCGGAGGAAGCCGCCGGAGAGCCGGTTCAGCCGGCTGAACCGGCTGGACAAATCACCGGCGGTAAAGCCGGTGATGCTGCCGAGGGGGAGAAGGCGCCGGAGGAAGGAGCTCCGGCCACCAGCAGAGGTGGCTGGTGTTGCGATTGGCCTTGGGCCACCGTGGGGGACGCCGGTGGGGCGGTGGCTCGCCGGAAAGCAGCCGGCAAGAGGCCGGAATTGGCCACGCCGAGAGAGAGCTCGAGAGAGAGTGAGAGATGATCGTGAGAGGGAGAGAGAGAGAGAGAGAGAGAGAGAGAGAGAGAGAGAGAGAGAAAATAGATCTGAAAATGAACCCCCCCTTTGATTTTTGGAGGGAAAAAACTATATACCCCCTTCAACTTTGAATTCTAGCCCTTAGATTGATCAAATGGTCCAAAATGCATCCTTAATGATTAAGAATATTCCTTAGAGGCTAAGGATTGATGACATGGCATTATGGATGGACATGATCAATTCTAAATGAATGGCCATGATTGATTTGCTTATCCCCTAATTAATTTGCTTAATTCTTGAAGAAGGGCATTTTTGTCATTTTCAATTAAGGGCATTTTTGTCATTTTTGCACTCAAAAGGATGTGACTGACCTTGGTTGGTCCGACCGGATCATCGATCATTAAAATTTTCAATCAGAAAATGACTAGTCCGATCGGATTAGTTCAATTTGAATTAAACCGATTTGAGTCAATTAGCCTTGAATTTGGGTAATTGTATGACCGAGCTAGACCAACAAATTTAATTGAAGTCTAGTTAACCAAATTGAGTCCCAATTAATCAAATTGAATATTAGTCTAGAGTGGGTCAAGTTGAATTGCACTAATTAGACCAATCACTCTTAGACTTCCTAATCATTGGATCACTAAATTGATCAAATTGACCCAAATTCATGTGAATCTTCCAAAATTGATTTTGAATTTGGATTTCATATAAGAAATTAAGCTCATTCGTGTCTCAATTGTGCACATCATGAAGAATCGATCAAAATCACTGATTAGGGCTAAAATTGGGGGTTTTTGTGTTTGGCTTGGAATCGCAAAATTGGTTCAAAAATTGGATATAAAATGACCTCTAGATCAAATGTCGTGAAGAACACTAACCTAAAAAATGACTAGAAATGAAGTAATTTCATTTTTGGCCGATTTGAATCAAATTCCGCAATTTGGGAAAAAGTTGATTCTAAATCGATTTTTGTAAAATTTCTAATGCCAAAGGTAAATTGAAAGTAAAATAAGATGATTTGGGGATTTTTGTATTTTTCAATTTTTTGGTCAAAGGTTTGACCAAAAGTCAAACCCTAGTTGACTTTTCACTAGGAGCTTGATTTTATGATCAAATCTTTGAATTTTTCAGAAATTTCCACTTCTAAAGTGAAATTGGATTTGAAAGGAATCTTTTTATGCGAAAAGCCCCAATTTGACCTGGGGTTGACTTTTGGTCAAAGGGTTGACCAAAAAGTCAACACAAAAGTCAACTATTTGACTTTTCGGGTTTTTGCATGAAATGAAAAGAAAATCGCTTATAAAAGCTAAACCAACAAACGGAATTAAAAAACGACATTTTTTGCTCAAGAAACAGGCTCCGTCGCGATCGGAAACCATAATCTTGAATTTTCTATTTTAAATGACGCATCGGCTAAAAATTAGGTGTCAACAGCTGCCCCTCTTTGAGTGGGAGTTCGAAGAGGTTCTGCTCAAAGACCAATTGGCACCTGCAAATTTTAGTCGATTCCACTTGGGAAAAAGAAAATAAAGAAAAGACATTTGATCAGAGTCTTACCTGAATCACTTACCGTTGAATTGTCAGACCATTTATGTATTCTTCTCTCTCTCATGGGGTGGTATGAAGGAAGAAAAGACAAAGAAATGATTTTGTAGGAAACCTATGGTTTAAGGAGAACCAAGAACCAAAGGACAAGGTTTAAGGATAACCTAGAACCTAAGGACAAGGTTTAAGGATGACCAGGAACCTAAGACAAGGTTTAAGGAAAACCTAGAACCTAAGGACAAGGTTTAAGGATGACCTAGAACCTAAGACAAGGTTTAAGGAAAACCTAGAACCTAAGGACAAGGTTTAAGGATGACCTAGAACCTATGGTAAGGTTTAAGGATAACCTGGAACCTAAGGCAAGGTTTAAGGATGACCAGGAACCTAAGGACAAGGTTTAAGATGACCAGGAACCTAAAACAAGGTTTAAGGAAAATCTAGAACCTAAGGACAAGGTTTAAGGATGACCTGGAACCTAAGGCAAGGTTTAAGGATGACCAGGAACCTAAGATAAGGTTTAAGGATGACCAGGAACCTAAGACAAGGTTCAAGGATGACCTGGAACCTAAGGACAAGGGGTTATGGTTTAGGATGACCAAAAACCGAAAATGAAAGTTATGGTTTAGGCTGACCAAAAACCGAAAATGAAAGTTATGGTTTAGGATGACCAAAAACCGAAAATGAATGTTATGGTTTAGGCTAACCAAAAACCGATCCACTGGGGAAAGATATTTTGAAAAAAGGTTCCGAGATTGTTTAACAACAAACGGAATTTTTCAACTTTTGGTGAAAGGTAGAGATTATCAAAATCCTTAAGAGGAAATTTTAACAAAATAATCTTTGAATAACCACTTAAAGAGGTTAGATAAAAATGCCAAATTGGAAATAACCTAATCAAAAAGGTCTTTCACACTGGCTCTCATAAAGGTTTTGATTCCCATTCATCGATGTGGGAAAGCTATTCAATTCTCACTGGTGATGCCTCACAAACCTATGTCAAAGGCTTTTGGAAACATTCACATTGAATACAACTGGTTGATCAGAAAGGTCTTTCAAAAGGACCGTAATATAGGCTTGGTCATGGGCTTACACAAAGGATATTTGCTTTGAGGCCAAGAAAAAAAATATACGATCAATATCTTGAGCGGGTTTATAAGTCAAGAACCTTGAAGATAAGACAAGATAGGATTACTTCCACTCCTTCTAGCGGTAGTTCCTTTGTGAAATCTTTATATTAACTCAAACCATCCCAATTGGAAGAGACTTCGGAGAGGGTTGTAATGTCGGTTCGGGTTAGGCTCAAAAGGCTTGAAATTTGATAGAAGAGGTTTGAAAGAAGAATGATGATTATCTTGGCATCATTACCAAATCATTCAAGTCTGACATCATTTGATTCTTGAAAACCAAACTGTCTCGAGAGTCCATTTTTCTTGCAATATAAGAGCTTTGCTCTTTCTAAGCATCTTTTGCAAGTGGAATTTTGCTTTCATCATAAGCATATTGCTTTTTTCTTGCTTTTGCTTTTGCTTTTGACACATTTTTTATGGGCATCGGCCTTGCTTTTACCAGGCACACTGCTTTTTCATGCCCCCTAATGTTTATCTTTTGAGCTCTTTGGACTCTCGAGACATTTTATACATATTCACCAATTCTTCTAAATTTCCTTGGTAAATCACATGCATTGCCCCAATGTGGGGAGATAATCATCATTTTGGGCTTTGAAATGAACATGCTTAAGGCTCAATTTGGCTAAGCAAAGGATAATTGTGTTTGGGTAGAGGAAAAGAATGCTCTTCTTCACTTTGGGATGTTTCGAGCTTCCATAAAGATCCATCTGAAACTATCACAAGAAGGTTGATGCAAGTGAAAGCAATAAAATCTTTCTTAATCTTTTTGCTCCAAAAATGATCAACCATAACTTCTTATTTTGCCCCAATGTGAGGTGGTTCTTGACAGGGGTATTTTGAGAATTCTCCTTATTTTGCTCAAAGTGGCTAGCAAAGGATAACATGAGTGTTTAGGATAGAGAAATGAAATGTCTTTTATCATTTCAATCCATGTATTCAATGTGAACGAAACCTACGTCCTACGACATGGCTTTTTCGCTCAATTCTCTCAAAATGAGTATAGGGACGTATTTGATCAAAGGTTTGCCTTTTATCATCCTAGGCATTTCCATTTGGCGTTTTTGAGAAATCCTCTTTTTGTTTTTCCAAAGGATCATCTGGTTAAATTTCCCATCTGCGAGGAATTTTGATAAATCAAAACATTTGATTTGATTGATTTTTTTTTTGACTCCTCTGGGGATTTTTATTTCAAACTTGAAAAAACCTTTTGGACAGAAAAAAGGTTTTCACACATAGAATCTACTTCCTAAATTCTAGGGAAAAGATTGATTTGATGTAGCAACTTCCTTGGGCTTGACTCCTTGAGGTTTGGAATAGCTTCCCTGGAGAACAGTTGAGTACCTACAAAATGAACAAATATGCAAAAATGCCATGTATGCATGAAATGCATGATGCAAATGTTCTTAAGGAGACTTGGATTCAGTCCAAAGCAACTTGAAACTTTTATTCAAGGAAAATATTTCTTGACAGCATCAGCGTTCACAGGTTTTGGCAACTCTCGGCCATCCATTTCTACAAGAATTAATGCTCCACCAGGCAACACTTTCTTGATGACATACGGCCCTTCATAATTGGGAGTGAACTTTCCACGATTTGGAATAATGGGTAAGACCTTCCTCAAAACCAGGTCATTGATCTCAAAATGCCTGAGTCGAACCTTACGGTTGAATGACTTAGCCACTCGTTTTTGGTAGCTTTGTCCATGGCATAGGGCTTTTACCCTTTTTTCATCAATCATATTAAGCTGTTCAAATCTCTGTTGAATCCATTCTGCTTCAGAAAGCTTTATTTGCGAAAGTACCCTTAATGAAGGAATTTCCACTTCCACAGGTAAAACTGCCTCCATCCCATATACCAATGAGAATGGTGTTGCCCCAGTCGAAGTACGAATAGAAGTCCGATAAGCCATTAACGCATATGGCAACCGATCATGCCAATCTCGGTAATTCTCTGCCGTCTTGGACAGAATCTTCTTTATATTCTTGTTTGCCGCCTCGACAGCTCCGTTCATTTGTGGGCGGTAAGGAGAAGAATTCAAGTGGCGAATGTGAAACTTACTGAGTAACTCATCCACTACTTTGTTATTCAGGTTTGACCCATTATCCATGATAATCGCTTCGGGAACCCCATATCGAGCAATGATATCTCGACGAATAAATTTTGCCACACTTCTTGCAGTGACGTGAGCATAAGAATTGGCTTCGATCCATTTGGTGAAGTAATCAATAGCCACTAGAATGAAGCGGTGTCCATTTGACGCCTTAGGATTAATTGGTCCGATAATGTCAATCTCCCACATTGAGAAAGGCCATGCCTCGGACATTTGATGTAATTCATTTGGGGGAGCATTGATCTTGTTCCCATAAATTTGACATTGATAACAACATCTAACATGCTGAATACAATCGGCTTCCATGGTTAACCAATAATAACCTAGCCTCATGATTTTCCTTGCTAGAAGATGGCCATTCATATGAGGACCACATTCTCCTTCATGTATCTCCTTCATTAATAAATTAGCCTCTTTGGTGTCTACGCACTTCAGCAGGACCGAATCGAAAGATCTCTTGTACAAAGCACCTCCACTAAGAAAGAATTTGGAAGCTAACTTAGCCAAGTATTTCCGATCAATAGCTTGACTTCCTTGGGGAAATTTTCCTTCTCGAAGGTAATTCATGATGTCATAGTACCATGGTTGACCATCGAGTTCTTCTTCTATAACCATGCAATATGCAGGCTCTTTTAAGACGTCGATTTGTAAAGGATCAATGTTCAATCCATCAGTCACTTGTAACATTGAAGATAATGTCGCCAATGCATCAACAAATTGATTCTGAGATCTTGGCAAATAATCGAATGAGATCTCTTCGAATTCTTCCACCAAGTCTTTAAGATACTCATGATAAGGAATCAGTTTTGAATCACGAGTTTGCCATTCACCTCCTGTTTGGAGAATGATAAGTGCGGAATCGCCATAAACTTGTAATCTCTTAATCTTCATATCGATGGCTAATTGAAGACCGAGGATGCAAGCTTCATATTCTGAAATGTTATTGGTACAAGGAAATACCAACTTTGCGGCTACTGGATAATGCTGACCCGTTGGGGATATCAGGACTGCTCCAGTACCTGAACCGGAGAGGTTAACGGCTCCATCAAAATACATGACCCACTTGTCTTGTGACACCAAATGGATTCTTTCATCAATTTCATCCCAATCATTTGATTTTAAGGGATTTTCAGCCAACATATCAGCTATGGCTCGACCTTTGACGGACTTCTGAGACATGCTCTGGATATCAAACTCAGAGAGTAATATTTGCCATTTGGCAAGCCTTCCAACCAGTGCAGGCTTTTCCAAAAGATACTTGATAGGATCGTTTTCATTCACAAGTAGAATGTGATGGTGAAGAGTGTATTGCCGTAATCTGTGTAATACCCAAATTAAGGCTACACATGTTTTCTCAACTTCTGGGTATCGAGCTTCACCAAAAGTGAATTTTTTGCTGAGGTAGTAAATAGCACATTCCTTTCCATCCTCTGATCTCTTCTGCGCTAACATAGCTCCTAAAGACTCATCATGAATGGTGAGATACAAGATCAAAGGTATACCCGGAGTGGGCGGTACCAAAACTGGTGGTTGTGAAAGATATTGCTTCAATTGTTGAAAGGATTTCTGACAATCTTCATTCCATTCAACCTTAGCATTCTTTTTCAACAGCTTGAAGAATGGTTTGGCTGTTTCTGATAACTGGGAAATGAATCTTGCAACATAATTCAATCTTCCCAACAAGCTTCGAACTTCCTTAACAGTAGAAGGAGGTTTCAAATCACAAATGGCCTTCACCTTCGAGGGATCAATCTCGATGCCCTTATTACTAACCATAAATCCAAGGAGCTTTCCAGACTTTGCCCCAAAAATGCATTTAGCGGGGTTAAGCCTTAGCTTGAATTTTCTAAGTCGATCAAAAAGTTTCTTCAAGACTTCAATGTGGTCTTCACCTTGTCGTGATTTAGCGATCATGTCATCGACATAAACTTCAATTTCTTTATGCATCATATCATGGAATAGTGTCACCATGGCTCTTTGGTAAGTTGCCCCCGCATTCTTCAAGCCGAAGGGCATAACCTTGTAACAGAATGTTCCCCATGGGGTGATGAAAGATGTTTTAGTCTTATCTTCTTCCTTCATTCGGATTTGGTTATAGCCAGAGAAACCATCCATGAAAGAAAATAATTCAAATCCCGCGGTGCTGTCAACCAGGACATCAATATGTGGTAATGGGAAATCATCTTTGGGACTTGCTTTGTTCAAGTCGCGGTAATCAACACATACCCGAACTCGCCCATCTTTCTTCATGACTGGGACGACATTAGCGATCCAGTCGGCATAATGAGTAACTTCGATGAAATCAACTTTTAACAATTTCATGACTTCTTCTTCAATCTTCTTGGATAATTCTGGCTTCGTCCTCCTAAGCTTCTGTTTCTTAGGTGGAATGGCAGGATCAAGAGGCAACGTGTGTTCCACAATGTTGGGATCCAGACCCGGCATGTCAGCATAAGACCAAGCAAAGACATCTTGATATTCTTTCAATAGTTCGATCAATCGATCAGCATCTGCTTGAGAGAGACTTGCTCCAATTTTTGTTTCTTTGGGATTTTCTGAATTGCCCAAATTTATAACAACAGTTCGTTCTTCTGTAGGAGGTGTAGATTCTTCATGTCGGATCCATTCTCTTTTAATAACCTGGGAACCTTCTTCATTCTCGGGATCAGAATAATCAGATTCGTATGAGTTTTTTGGACATGAATCCAAGCCATGCATATGACTATTATGGTTATGCAAAGTGTCATGCCTGAGATGCAACAAGCAAAATGGTTAGTATATGAAGATAAGAAATGCAATGCATGAAGATGCGATGAAAACAAATTTTCGAATTCTAAATTTTCGAAAATTTCATGGGAAACTCGTCCTCATATCATTGGACATCCTTGTTCCAAAATTATTTTGAAAACTATAGATCGTGCAAAAGTCCAGGCCTCAAAGCATCATCATAGGGCTGGTTTGGTATACTTTCGCACGTCTATTAACAAAACATGCATATGCTTTTTATTGAATTGAAAATGAATGCTATATAGTGTTTTGGATCCGAAGCTCGTGATCCGAATTATTACAACACTTGAAATGAATGAAACAAATGAACAAATGGAATTCCCTCGCAGGGGAGAATTAAATGGATTACAACTGAAAACAAAGTAAAACATGGAAACATCCCTTACACAGCGGGATTAGTAAGTGGATCATCCTCGAAGCTTTCGGAAATGGCACCCACTGAACTCTCTTCAAATAAGTCGACAATATCATAAATGTCTGCTTCTTCATCTTGAAGGAACTTTGACGGTCCAGGGAAGAAATCTTTCAACGGAGGGGGGAGTAAACGTCGGTAACTCTTTTCCTTGATGCTCGGGTTTTTCTGATTACCTTGATCTTATTGATCGCCTTGGTAACCTAAGCCTTCTCGCTTCTTTCTCTTAGTCACCTCAACGGGTGTGAGAATGCCTTGGGACAGTCTTCCCAATCCTTTGCCAATGATGAATCCATACTCGATCAACACTTTGCTAGACATAAGGGCCGCCTTTGAATAGTGAGGCTTCCTCACAACAGTGCCCGCGGGCACATGAGATACTGACACTAACTCAAATGAGTAGTAACTTGATTCTCCTTTTACTTCTGGCTCCACATAAGGAATTACAGTATTGTTGAAAGTTTCGGTATCCTTCTCGCAATGAACCGTTATAATCTTGCCACAGACGACAAAGCGAATCATCTGATGTAAGCTTGAGGGTATAACTCCCGCAGCGTGAATCCAAGGTCGTCCCAACAACAAACTGAAGTTACTTGGGATATCAAGCACTTGAAATTTCTGAGCGAACATAACTGGACCAATCATCAGTTGCAAGTCAATTTCACCAAGAGCTTCCTTTTTCATGCCATCAAAGGCCCTAACTGGAGTCTTAGAAGGACGAACACTATCCATACCCACACCTAGACGACGCAAAGTTGATAACGGACAGATATTGAGAGCTGAACCATTATCAATAAGTACTCTTGATATCCTTGTATCAAAGTGCTGAACAGAGATGTATAATGCTTTAGAGTGTGCTCGCCCTTCCGGCGGCAAATCCTTTTCGGAGAAAGAAATTTGATCCTTAAGAAGGATAGCACCTACAAACTCTTCCAACTGTACCTCTCCAATTGTCTCGGGTACATGTACTTCATTAAGAACCTTTAAGAGAGCATTTCTATGTTTCTCAGAAGACTTGAATAGTTCAAGTAGCGAGATTTGAGCCGGCATTTTCCTTAACTGCTCGATCACTTCTGATTCACTCATTTTGAGAGTTTTGAGAAGCTGTTCCGCCTCTTCTTCGATTACAGCCTTTTTCTCGACACCTTCACGAGATGGAAAACATCGGCCTGACCGAGTAACAGCGTCTATCTCATTAGACTCATAATTCCAAGGAACTGCCTTAGAGTCATAAACAGGAGGAATTCTTGCTTTCAAATTCTCCTTTTTCTTCGGTGGCAACTCGATCACAACAGGCCCAATATCTTCATTAGAGATCTCTATATTTCCGAAGCCATCAGCCATTAGATCTATAACCACAGGTTCCACAACGTGCGCTTGGATTTCACAAGTTGCATTCAATTCAATCACAACAGGATCAATCATGGCTACTATGCCATCATCTTCAAATTCGGACCCCCATCCACTCGGGACGATAGTCTTAGGGTCGATAAAAGCGCTTGGAGAAGGAGAGTATTTTACCATGAAATCGTATTTTCCACTTGGCTGCCCGAGAGTGTCAACAATTTCGCCCTTTTCAATCGCTTTCCTAACGAACTCCCGATCCCAGTGGGAGGTATGGTATTCAAATTCCGAATCAGTATCGGAAAGAACTTCTCCATTATCTTCATCATCACTCCATCCAGTCGGAACAATGTCTTTCAAATCAATAAAGAAACTTGGCGGAGGCAAACATTTGACAAAAGTGTCATATTTCCTACTTGGTTGCCTTAGAGTATCAACCACTTCATCACTTTCACGAGCGGTCATTACAAATTCGCGATCCCAATGAGTCTTACTAGCACCAAGATCAGAATCCGTGTCAGAAGTATACTCCTTGTCTTCATTGGCGGGTATGCTTTCATCATCCATGCCTCCCCATCCATCGGGAACGATATCCCTTAGGTCAACGAAGAAACTTGGAGATGGCGTGTATTTGACTATGAAGTCATATTTACCACTCGGCTGTCCGAGGGTATCAACAATTTCACCTTTCTCGATAGCCTTTTTCACAAATTCACGATCTCGACAGGCATTATTACTCTCACATTCCGAATCACTATCGGAACATGTGTCAATCCAAGGTTCATCAACATCTGGCTCGTATCCATCATCTTTTGGCTTAGAGCATGAGGCTTCACCTGCGAACTTGCATGAGAATTTCTCGGACGACAAATCAATTACAACGGTCTCGATGGACCCTTCGGGCTTCCTTTCTTGAAGAGGCTGAATTATGCCTAAAGCAAACATCTTGGCTAAACAATACATTTTCTCCTCCCGGGATACATTCCTTTCTTTCGGTTGATCTTTAGCTATAGTCAATAGCTCTTCCAACTTCGTCACATCGAACAAGAAAGGTTTCTCATTCTCGTCTCCAAATATCACGTTAACGGCTTCGGTATGATTAGGGAGCGGATTTTGTTGAACATTTGGCGTGGTATCTTTAAACGACAAGATCTTCTTATCCAACAGGTTCTGAATCTTGACCTTGAGAGTATAACAATTGTTCACATCATGGCCCTTCTCACCCATGTGATACACACAAGATTTTGCCAAATCAAACCCAGCAAACTTTGGTGGGTTGTCTCTCGGGATTTCTTTTGCTACGAGTCTTTGTTCAATCAACATCGGCAGCAACTGAGACATAGGTCTTGGTAACGGAGTGAATTGTCTTTGCGGAGCTTTTCCTTTTCGGTCAAAATTCCGGGAAGAACCCCCTGTTTCCACAACAGACCTTTGAATTGGTGTGTTTAATGGCTTTTGAGCATTAGGATTTTGAATATAAGCAACCTCCACCGTTGGCTCCTTATCCTTCTTTAAGGTAAATCTGCGAGTCGTCATCTCGGACAATCGACCATCTCGCATGATTCCTTCGATACGTTCTCCCAATTCTACCATTGCGGGAAAATTAATGCAAGTGTTATTAAATATCTTATCGAAGTATTCTCGAGGTAAAGCTCGAAGAAACAACTGCATGATTTCTTTCTCGGACAACGGAGGTTTGACTTGAGATGCCATAGTTCTCCACCTTTGGGCATATACTCTAAAAGTTTCATTCCTCCTTTTGTCAACCCGGACCAGCTCTTCACGGGTTGGAGCAATTTCGGTGTTAAACTTGTATTGTTGAAGGAATTCATCTGCAAGATCTTCCCAGGTGCAAATTTTCTCCAAATCCAATTCGATGAACCAAGTCAAGGCGGAATCGGCCAAGCTATCTTGAAAATTGTTGATCAACAGAGGGGTGTTATCGGAATAACGAGCCATCTTGCTCAAATAATACTTCAAATGGGTTTTAGGGCACCCAGTTCCATCGTACTTCCTTGAAAACTCGGGCTCCTTGTAAAAATCAAGGACTTTCACCTTTGTAAAAGGCGACAACTTATCAAAACCTTGGAGTTGATAACCTTGCAACATGCACAGGCATTCTTCCAATTTTGCAAGACGTCTCGCGCTCTCTTCATCCATATGAGCGACAGGCGACTCCTTAGGTGGAGCTTCCAAATCAATGACGGTAGGAATGGCATTAACGGGGACCTCTTCAACAGGTCCTTTGTCAACAGGATCTATCACCGGCGCATTAGTGGGCGCATTAGGAGTAGAAGCCGCAGCAGCAGGAGTCACAGGCGTGAAGTTCTTTACTTGATTTGCAAGATCAGTTAAGAGCGCCATCATTTGCGCCATTTGATTCTCGATGGTAATAACGCGAGTACGAGTGTCTTCGTTCTCCATCCTTGCTTGGCGACGGGTGCGTATAATAAAGCGCGATTCAGCCGTATTTTAATACCTTCTCTGTAAAAAACAGAAATCAAATTAGTATACGGAAAATGAATTAAGACGAAAATATAAAACCCTTCAATTTTATATTTTCTTTAGATGAAATAGAGATAAGAAATATTCTCATGATCCCAATATCACGTGAATAATCTCTTATCATAATTTCTTCATAAGAAATTATACAATTAAAGGGGTAACACGCGATGATTAATCAAGATGCCCCATCTATATTCCATTGGAATCTCGGAAAAGAAAACACACACAAAGGGAAATTTCACTATTAATAACAAAATTTGTGAAATACAATCCCTTAAAGACAAGAAAAGAATCCTATTACATCATTACTAAAATGAGTAAAAAGAAAACCCTATACATCAAATCTATAAAATGAAAATTACATGAAAGGAGATTTCCTCATGGAATATAGCCAAACTCCTAATGGATCTTCTTTAGGTGCGAGGCGAATTCGTTTGTTTTCTTGGGTCAAACGTTCAACCTCGGCTAAAGCTTCATTCTTTTCCTTAAGAGCTCTTGCGGCTATAGCTTGCTGTTGAGTTGGCTTCTCGGGGACATTAGGGAGATCCACTTTAAGCTCGGGCTCAAGACGACGGTGTATATACTCCGGCAAGGCGTGATGTATCTTCATTTTCCCTTCCAATTCTGACTCATCGGTAATAAGAATTGGCTCCGGGTGGCATTTGTACCACATATCAATGATAGACTTGACCATTTCCTTCACGTCCATCATTTGGTCCTTTTGGATGACATCTTTGCGATAGTCAAAATGATATAACCCCAGCTTGAGGAATGGTGGAATCTTTTGAAGCGCACGATATTGACGGATCACCCTAAAAGGGTAATATGACGTAGACCCCGTAAAACCCAAAAGTGGGATTGGGTTGTCGGATCCGTTATTAAGGCGCACCTCGGGATTTCCAAGCCAACGAACATGCCATTGGATTTGATTTGGAACAAGGTTCTTGAAAAAACTAAACCAAGTTGAGAATGACCAAAAGGGAAAGATTTTTTCCTTTTCTCGGAAAAGCGAGATAGGATGACAATCTTTGGACACATCTATGATTTTCAAGCTCAAACCAAAATCTTTGAGGTGAGAGACCAACCAAATTTGGAGTAAACCTATTGGGGCTCTAAAGGTACCATTTTTGTTTTGTTTGAACCTATTGAGTGATACGAAGGTCTCGCCTAAGATCATATTGGAGAATCTTTTGAACATACACACTTGATTGACAATGAAAACTACCAAAGGATCCATGGTCTTTTTGGTGAATGGGAAAATCACAAAACCAAAGAATGCTAAGAGAAAAACTCGAGGAATTTGATTACCCGATTCTTTTGGCAAGCTAGAAAAATGTCGTTCTAAGAATGTGAAAGAAAGTGCATTGGAATTTCCTTTAAGAACGCCTTTGATTTGGAGAATATCGATTCCTAAGAATTGGCTCAAAAGAGTTATAGGATCTATATCTATCGGAGGACTGACTAGACCAAAAGACCCGACTCTACCAATGGCAATATCGTACTCCTCAATTGTAGGGGTCAACTCATTTCGACCAAACACAAAAGTGGATGTCTTTGAGTTTCAAAAATGGGACAATGCTTTGATCATGGCGATACGAGGCTCGATGTATAAGAGCGCGGGAAGATATCCGATCCTCTTTTCCACGTAGTCTTTATGCTTTGACTCGAGACTTTCCCACATGGTCACGAGAGCTCTTGGAACGGGGATGATTCGAATCTCTGACATATCCATTTTGACTAACCCTAATTTGGGGCATCGAGATTAATCACCACGCATTATAGAAAAGAATATAACGTGGAATTTGAAATGGCGTAATTGAAATTGTAGAACGATACAATCAACCTTACCATGAAGAAAAAATGGCAAGCACATCGACACATCGCATGAGGACATGTGAGTTTTGACACCTAAGGGTAGGATTCTAAAGGTTTAAGGTCCCCACCTTAATTAGATAAGAAGAGTTTACCCACCGCTACTAACGTCGGCCGGTGCACTTCTTACTAATCAAGATGAGCGGTATTGAAGAATGGATTACCACATGGATTCACATGCGGATTCCACTCTTAATACCTCCTAAAGGTGCCCTAAAGCGATCCGGGGTTTTAGACCGCGGGATGTGGGTGCATTGTGTCGTGCTAAAGCAAGTAAACATGCATTTAAATCTAAAGCAAACAACACTTCAATATAATCTCATACATTCGACATTCATCCGAACACCACCTACAAAACAAAGGGTTTGCATTCACTCCTCCCCTTATGGCTCCCACCTATAAAACCATTTAACACATGGTTAGTGGACTAACCTCTTTTTTCCACGCGACTTTGACTTGCAGTCGATGCTACAAAATGTAGACAAGTGAGATAACAACCAACAAGTTTATTACGGCTTTAATCCACTTAGGTTTGTAACCTAGTCCCCAGTGGAGTCGCCAAGCTTGTCGCGACCTGCCCCTCGAGGGCCGGAGCTCGGATGAGGCGGGTTTAGAGATAAGTGTTCATGAGACGGTTCATATGGCACCTCATAAAAATGATTTATACTGATGTGTAAACCTTTCGTTTAGCCATATGACTCGTTGATCATGAACGTGGATTTTCCCTAAATCCATATCTCGTGTGACAGCGGATTGATTTTATTCTTTTAAGGAGTCGCCACTAGCCTAGGTCGGGGGTCGGCTAGAATACCCAACCGAAACGCGGAAATTTCGTTTCGGTTTCTACGAAAACCAGAGATCAAAGGTTCGGGGATTAGCTTACGTTAATATTTCTATTAACGCCCTTTCGGTACCGCTAAACTTAACATGGTTATTATCTAAGTCGTCATGCATTTGTTTTTTACCATTTTCATGCCAAAGTCTTAATCTACTAGGTGATCATGCATCTTGTTTTTGTATTTTCATTTGAGACTCTAAACTAATCCTATCTTAGTCTAGAAAAAGAAAGAAACAATCGATTGTATTGAAAGACATTTCTTAAAGTAAACACTCGAAGTATTGAAAAGACGAGCTAATTCTAAGTGCGAGAAAGTAAAAAATAAGAACCCGCAACTCGTCGGGTGTTTATTACAACACGAATTGAAAATCCGAGACATGATCGGGGATGAATGAATTAAGTACAAATTGAAACCGGATTGGACATCGGTTTGATACCATCAAAATGAATACAAATCGAGACCGGATTGGACATCGGTCAATCACCTTGGTCTTCTATTTCGGATTATTCTTCCATGGACCGCCTCTCGGGTGTCGGTGTTTACATTCATAACATTCATTCATGAAAAGACAACACATGAAAGAACAATGTTGCAATCAATCACTAATTGAGCACGGGCCTCGGGATCGGCCTTTGTTTTTCATGCGATTCGATTCACCACCCATCTAATCACATAACATTGTTTGATTAATGGTTAATGATAATGGGCTACCATTTGCATTCACAAAACGGTAACTCATATCAATTAACCCCTAAAGTCGGGTTCTAATGATCAAGAATGGGCTACTCGCCGAACATGCACCGGGCCTAACATTCATCTAACAAACACATGCATAATCATAAAATGAACATGCATTCAAGCCCATGGGCTTTGTTTCGAAGCCAATCAAACAATGAGAAGTGGGCTTTATAAAAAAGACCACTTATTCAATTAATGTCTAATTCGGATTGAATCTGTTCAAGTATGATTAACTACTCTAATGACGTCCAAATGAAGTGATTCAGGTGTCATTAGAAAGCTTATGAAATGAGGATCAAAAGTCAAGAAGACCATTTTTTCTAAATCCTAGCCAATTTTTCCGAAAATATCGAATTAAATCTCAGTGACAGGCTGGACTCGGTTCAGTTACGAATTTCAAATTAAAGGCGGGAAAAATAACAAACCTTATCAAAAATACGCGAAAATTTTTGTGCGGTTAGGATTCTCCGTGTGCAACAACTTTCATGTTTTGAGTTTTTGCTAAAAATCCCTCCAAATTTTTATAAAATTCGGTTTTCGCGAGGGACTCAATTGCAAATGGAATTTTAACCCGAAAAGACTTTTCAAGCAAATTGACCCTCCACAAATTGCAATTAGGTCCTCAAAATTTCCAGTTGACATAATGAGACCCCAATGAGCAACTTTGAAGTTTTGATTTTTTACAAAAAAGGACTCTAACTTTATCAAATTCGGAGAAACATCTTTTGAACTCCAAAGGAATGAAAATCAGATCTGGACACAGATTCTGATCAAATGGTGAGAATTCCTTTTGAAAATTCAAATGATCTCCGATTTTGATGAAATTAGTATCAATTGAAAGATCTTGATCTCAGGAAGAACTTTCGTGAAGAAACGTTTTTCATATCTCGAACACACGAATTTATGAACATCGAAGAACACACAAAGGTCGACTGAAACTAGCATGAAACCAGATTTACATGTATATGACGTTGCAAATCGTACTAGACTAACATGCTCGAAATTTTATGAAAATTTTATGGTGAACAGATCAGGATGTGTTCTACAACTCTCATGAAGGAAGTTTTTCCAGAAAATGATCGTAGAAAATCGTAAAAATCATCAAACAGCACAACGTCAGTCAGGGAATCATCAGAACAGACTTATACTACATATTCCAGATTCTGATCCTAACTTCTAAAAATGTTTTGACATAGCAAATCAAGTCCGATCGAGGCATATGATATATCAAATCGAAGCTTAAGACGAGTTCTACGACTCTCTAGTTTATCACTTCATCAGATTTCAACGTTAACAAGCTCAAAACAGCATCTCAATCCAACAGATTTCACTGAACACGAATTTACAGAATTGAGTTCAAGTGTTCTTACCTTGTCTCACAATGATCCAACGCTCAAGCGAGCGATCCGGCCTCCGTATTCTGATCTGGAATAGCACGGAGAAGCCTCGGAAAGCTCGGCCAACCTACGACAATGGATTGCACGAGATAATGTGAGATTCAACTCTTGTTCACACAAATAGACTAATCAGTAAAAGTTGAGGATAAGGATGTGATCCGGTGGCTGTTTGATGCGAAACCGGCCACCACGGTGACTTGAAGACGCCAAGGGATGTAGTCGGAAGGTCTGGATCGCCGGAGGAAGCCGCCGGAGAGCCGGTTCAGCCGGCTGAACCGGCTGGACAAATCACCGGCGGTAAAGCCGGTGATGCTGCCGAGGGGGAGAAGGCGCCGGAGGAAGGAGCTCCGGCCACCAGCAGAGGTGGCTGGTGTTGCGACTGGCCTTGGGCCACCGTGGGGGACGCCGGTGGGGCGGTGGCTCGCCGGAAAGCAGCCGGCAAGAGGCCGGAATTGGCCACGCCGAGAGAGAGCTCGAGAGAGAGTGAGAGATGATCGTGAGAGGGAGAGAGAGAGAGAGAGAGAGAGAGAGAGAGAGAGAGAGAGAGAGAGAAAATAGATCTGAAAATGAACCCCCCCTTTGATTTTTGGAGGGAAAAAACTATATACCCCCTTCAACTTTGAATTCTAGCCCTTAGATTGATCAAATGGTCCAAAATGCATCCTTAATGATTAAGAATATTCCTTAGAGGCTAAGGATTGATGACATGGCATTATGGATGGACATGATCAATTCTAAATGAATGGCCATGATTGATTTGCTTATCCCCTAATTAATTTGCTTAATTCTTGAAGAAGGGCATTTTTGTCATTTTCAATTAAGGGCATTTTTGTCATTTTTGCACTCAAAAGGATGTGACTGACCTTGGTTGGTCCGACCGGATCATCGATCATTAAAATTTTCAATCAGAAAATGACTAGTCCGATCGGATTAGTTCAATTTGAATTAAACCGATTTGAGTCAATTAGCCTTGAATTTGGGTAATTGTATGACCGAGCTAGACCAACAAATTTAATTGAAGTCTAGTTAACCAAATTGAGTCCCAATTCATCAAATTGAATATTAGTATAGAGTGGGTCAAGTTGAATTGCACTAATTAGACCAATCACTCTTAGACTTCCTAATCATTGGATCACTAAATTGATCAAATTGACCCAAATTCATGTGAATCTTCCAAAATTGATTTTGAATTTGGATTTCATATAAGAAATTAAGCTCATTCGTGTCTCAATTGCGCACATCATGAAGAATCGATCAAAATCACTGATTATGGCTAAAATTGGGGGTTTTTGTGTTTGGCTTGGAATCGCAAAATTGGTTCAAAAATTGGATATAAAATGACCTCTAGATCAAATGTCGTGAAGAACACTAACCTAAAAAATGACTAGAAATGAAGTAATTTCATTTTTGGCCGATTTGAATCAAATTCCGCAATTTGGGAAAAAGTTGATTCTAAATCGATTTTTGTAAAATTTCTAATGCCAAAGGTAAATTGAAAGTAAAATAAGATGATTTGGGGATTTTTTGTATTTTTCAATTTTTTGGTCAAAGGTTTGACCAAAAGTCAAACCCTAGTTGACTTTTCACTAGGAGCTTGATTTTATGATCAAATCTTTGAATTTTTCAGAAATTTCCACTTCTAAAGTGAAATTGGATTTGAAAGGAATCTTTTTATGCGAAAAGCCTCAATTTGACCTGGGGTTGACTTTTGGTCAAAGGGTTGACCAAAAAGTCAACACAAAAGTCAACTATTTGACTTTTCGGATTTTTGCATGAAATGAAAAGAAAATCGCTTATAAAAGCTAAACCAACAAACGGAATTAAAAAACGACACTTTTTGCTCAAGAAACAGGCTCCGTCGCGATCGGAAACCATAATCTTGAATTTTCTATTTTAAATGACGCATCGGCTAAAAATTAGGTGTCAACAGCTGCCCCTCTTTGAGTGGGAGTTCGAAGAGGTTCTGCTCAAAGACCAATTGGCACCTGCAAATTTTAGTCGATTCCACTTGGGAAAAAGAAAATAAAGACAAAGACATTTGATCAGAGTCTTACCTGAAGCACTTACCGTTGAATTGTCAGACCATTCATGTGTTCTTCTCTCTCTCATGGGGTGGTATGAAGGAAGAAAAGACAAAGAAATGATTTTGTAGGAAACCTATGGTTTAAGGAGAACCAAGAACCAAAGGACAAGGTTTAAGGATAACCTAGAACCTAAGGACAAGGTTTAAGGATGACCAGGAACCTAAGACAAGGTTTAAGGAAAACCTAGAACCTAAGGACAAGGTTTAAGGATGACCTAGAACCTAAGACAAGGTTTAAGGAAAACCTAGAACCTAAGGACAAGGTTTAAGGATGACCTAGAACATATGGTAAGGTTTAAGGATAACCTGGAACCTAAGGCAAGGTTTAAGGATGACCAGGAACCTAAGGACAAGGTTTAAGATGACCAGGAACCTAAAACAAGGTTTAAGGAAAATCTAGAACCTAAGGACAAGGTTTAAGGATGACCTGGAACCTAAGGCAAGGTTTAAGGATGACCAGGAACCTAAGATAAGGTTTAAGGATGACCAGGAACCTAAGACAAGGTTTAAGGATGACCTGGAACCTAAGGACAAGGGGTTATGGTTTAGGATGACCAAAAACCGAAAATGAAAGTTATGGTTTAGGCTGACCAAAAACCGAAAATGAAAGTTATGGTTTAGGATGACCAAAAACCGAAAATGAATGTTATGGTTTAGGCTAACCAAAAACCGATCCACTGGGGAAAGATATTTTGAAAAAAGTTCTGAGATTGTTTAACAACAAACGGAATTTTTCAACTTTTGGTGAAAGGTAGAGATTATCAAAATCCTTAAGAGGAAATTTTAACAAAATAATCTTTGAATAACCACTTAAAGAGGTTAGATAAAAATGCCAAATTGGAAATAACCTAATCAAAAAGGTCTTTCACACTGGCTCTCATAAAGGTTTTGATTCCCATTCATCGATGTGGGAAAGCTATTCAATTCTCACTGGTGATGCCTCACAAACCTATGTCAAAGGTTTTCGGAAACATTCACATTGAATACAACTGGTTGATCAGAAAGGTCTTTCAAAAGGACCGTAATATAGGCTTGGTCATGGGCTTACACAAAGGATATTTGCTTTGAGGCCAAGAAAAGAAATATACGATCAATATCTTGAGCGGGTTTATAAGTCAAGAACCTTGAAGATAAGACAAGATAGGATTACTTCCACTCCTTCTAGCGGTAGTTCCTTTGTGAAATCTTTATATTAACTCAAACCATCCCAATTGGAAGAGACTTCGGAGAGGGTTGTAATGTCGGTTCGGGTTAGGCTCAAAAGGCTTGAAATTTGATAGAAGAGGTTTGAAAGAAGAATGATGATTATCTTGGCATCATTACCAAATCATTCAAGTCTGACATCATTTGATTCTTGAAAACCAAACTGTCTCGAGAGTCCATTTTTCTTGCAATATAAGAGCTTTGCTCTTTCTAAGCATCTTTTGCAAGTGGAATTTTGCTTTCATCATAAGCATATTGCTTTTTCTTGCTTTTGCTTTTGCTTTTGACACATTTTTTATGGGCATCGGCCTTGCTTTTACCAGGCACACTGCTTTTTCATGCCCCCTAATGTTTATCTTTTGAGCTCTTTGGACTCTCGAGACATTTTATACATATTCACCAATTCTTCTAAATTTCCTTGGTAAATCACATGCATTGCCCCAATGTGGGGAGATAATCATCATTTTGGGCTTTGAAATGAACATGCTTAAGGCTCAATTTGGCTAAGCAAAGGATAATTGTGTTTGGGTAGAGGAAAAGAATGCTCTTCTTCACTTTGGGATGTTTCGAGCTTCCATAAAGATCCATCTGAAACTATCACAAGAAGGTTGATGCAAGTGAAAGCAATAAAATCTTTCTTAATCTTTTTGCTCCAAAAATGATCAACCATAACTTCTTATTTTGCCCCAATGTGGGGTGGTTCTTGACAGGGGTATTTTGAGAATTCTCCTTATTTGGCTCAAAGTGGCTAGCAAAGGATAACATGAGTGTTTAGGATAGAGAAATGAAATGCCTTTTATCATTTCAATCCATGTATTCAATGTGAACGAAACCTACGTCCTACGACATGGCTTTTTCGCTCAATTCTCTCAAAATGAGTATAGGGACGTATTTGATCAAAGGTTTGCCTTTTATCATCCTAGGCATTTCCATTTGGCGTTTTTGAGAAATCCTCTTTTTGTTTTTCCAAAGGATCATCTGGTTAAATTTCCCATCTGCGAGGAATTTTGATAAATCAAAACATTTGATTTGATTGATTTTTTTTGACTCCTCTGGGGATTTTTATTTCAAACTTGAAAAACCTTTTGGACAGAAAAAAGGTTTTCACACATAGAATCTACTTCCTAAATTCTAGGGAAAAGATTGATTTGATGTAGCAACTTCCTTGGGCTTGACTCCTTGAGGTTTGGAATAGCTTCCCTGGGGAACAGTTGAGTACCTACAAAATGAACAAATATGCAAAAATGCCATGTATGCATGAAATGCATGATGCAAATGTTCTTAAGGAGACTTGGATTCAGTCCAAAGCAACTTGAAACTTTTATTCAAGGAAAATATTTCTTGACAGCATCAGCGTTCACAGGTTTTGGCAACTCTCGGCCATCCATTTCTACAAGAATTAATGCTCCACCAGGCAACACTTTCTTGATGACATACGGCCCTTCATAATTGGGAGTGAACTTTCCACGATTTGGAATAATGGGTAAGACCTTCCTCAAAACCAGGTCATTGATCTCAAAATGCCTGGGTCGAACCTTACGGTTGAATGACTTAGCCACTCGTTTTTGGTAGCTTTGTCCATGGCATAGGGCTTTTACCCTTTTTTCATCAATCATATTAAGCTGTTCAAATCTCTGTTGAATCCATTCTGCTTCAGAAAGCTTTATTTGCGAAAGTACCCTTAATGAAGGAATTTCCACTTCCACAGGTAAAACTGCCTCCATCCCATATACCAATGAGAATGGTGTTGCCCCAGTCGAAGTACGAATAGAAGTCCGATAAGCCATTAACGCATATGGCAACCGATCATGCCAATCTCGGTAATTCTCTGCCGTCTTGGACAGAATCTTCTTTATATTCTTGTTTGCCGCCTCGACAGCTCCATTCATTTGTGGGCGGTAAGGAGAAGAATTCAAGTGGCGAATGTGAAACTTACTGAGTAACTCATCCACTACTTTGTTATTCAGGTTTGACCCATTATCCGTGATAATCGCTTCGGGAACCCCATATCGAGCAATGATATCTCGACGAATAAATTTTGCCACACTTCTTGCAGTGACGTGAGCATAAGAATTGGCTTCGATCCATTTGGTGAAGTAATCAATAGCCACTAGAATGAAGCGGTGTCCATTTGACGCCTTAGGATTAATTGGTCCGATAATGTCAATCCCCCACATTGAGAAAGGCCATGCCTCGGACATTTGATGTAATTCATTTGGGGGAGCATTGATCTTGTTCCCATAAATTTGACATTGATAACAACATCTAACATGTTGAATGCAATCGGCTTCCATGGTTAACCAATAATAACCTAGCCTCATGATTTTCCTTGCTAGAAGATGGCCATTCATATGAGGACCACATTCTCCTTCATGTATCTCCTTCATTAATAAATTAGCCTCTTTGGTGTCTACGCACTTCAGCAGGACCGAATCGAAAGATCTCTTGTACAAAGCACCTCCACTAAGAAAGAATTTGGAAGCTAACTTAGCCAAGTATTTCCGATCAATAGCTTGACTTCCTTGGGGAAATTTTCCTTCTCGAAGGTAATTCATGATGTCATAGTACCATGGTTGACCATCGAGTTCTTCTTCTATAACCATGCAATATGCAGGCTCTTTTAAGACGTCGATTTGTAAAGGATCAATGTTCAATCCATCAGTCACTTGTAACATTGAAGATAATGTCGCCAATGCATCAACAAATTGATTCTGAGATCTTGGCAAATAATCGAATGAGATCTCTTCGAATTCTTCCACCAAGTCTTTAAGATACTCATGATAAGGAATCAGTTTTGAATCACGAGTTTGCCATTCACCTCCTGTTTGGAGAATGATAAGTGCGGAATCGCCATAAACTTGTAATCTCTTAATCTTCATATCGATGGCTAATTGAAGACCGAGGATGCAAGCTTCATATTCTGAAATGTTATTGGTACAAGGAAATACCAACTTTGCGGCTACTGGATAATGCTGACCCGTTGGGGATATCAGGACTGCTCCAGTACCTGAACCGGAGAGGTTAACGGCTCCATCAAAATACATGACCCACTTGTCTTGTGACACCAAATGGATTCTTTCATCAATTTCATCCCAATCATTTGATTTTAAGGGATTTTCAGCCAACATATCAGCTATGGCTCGACCTTTGACGGACTTCTGAGACATGCTCTGGATATCAAACTCAGAGAGTAATATTTGCCATTTGGCAAGCCTTCCAACCAGTGCAGGCTTTTCCAAAAGATACTTGATAGGATCGTTTTCATTCACAAGTAGAATGCGATGGTGAAGAGTGTATTGCCGTAATCTGTGTAATACCCAAATTAAGGCTACACATGTTTTCTCAACTTCTGGGTATCGAGCTTCACCAAAAGTGAATTTTTTGCTGAGGTAGTAAATAGCACATTCCTTTCCATCCTCTGATCTCTTCTGCGCTAACATAGCTCCTAAAGACTCATCATGAATGGTGAGATACAAGATCAAAGGTATACCCGGAGTGGGCGGTACCAAAACTGGTGGTTGTGAAAGATATTGCTTCAATTGTTGAAAGGATTTCTGACAATCTTCATTCCATTCAACCTTAGCATTCTTTTTCAACAGCTTGAAGAATGGTTTGGCTGTTTCTGATAACTGGGAAATGAATCTTGCAACATAATTCAATCTTCCCAACAAGCTTCGAACTTCCTTAACAGTAGAAGGAGGTTTCAAATCACAAATGGCCTTCACCTTCGAGGGATCAATCTCGATGCCCTTATTACTAACCATAAATCCAAGGAGCTTTCCAGACTTTGCCCCAAAAATGCATTTAGCGGGGTTAAGCCTTAGCTTGAATTTTCTAAGTCGATCAAAAAGTTTCTTCAAGACTTCAATGTGGTCTTCACCTTGTCGTGATTTAGCGATCATGTCATCGACATAAACTTCAATTTCTTTATGCATCATATCATGGAATAGTGTCACCATGGCTCTTTGGTAAGTTGCCCCCGCATTCTTCAAGCCGAAGGGCATAACCTTGTAACAGAATGTTCCCCATGGGGTGATGAAAGATGTTTTAGTCTTATCTTCTTCCTTCATTCGGATTTGGTTATAGCCAGAGAAACCATCCATGAAAGAAAATAATTCAAATCCCGCGGTGCTGTCAACCAGGACATCAATATGTGGTAATGGGAAATCATCTTTGGGACTTGCTTTGTTCAAGTCGCGGTAATCAACACATACCCGAACTCGCCCATCTTTCTTCATGACTGGGACGACATTAGCAATCCAGTCGGCATAATGAGTAACTTCGATGAAATCAACTTTTAACAATTTCATGACTTCTTCCTCAATCTTCTTGGATAATTCTGGCTTCGTCCTCCTAAGCTTCTGTTTCTTAGGTGGAATGGCAGGATCAAGAGGCAACGTGTGTTCCACAATGTTGGGATCCAGACCCGGCATGTCAGCATAAGACCAAGCAAAGACATCTTGATATTCTTTCAATAGTTCGATCAATCGATCAGCATCTGCTTGAGAGAGACTTGCTCCAATTTTTGTTTCTTTGGGATTTTCTGAATTGCCCAAATTTATAACAACAGTTCGTTCTTCTGTAGGAGGTGTAGATTCTTCATGTCGGATCCATTCTCTTTTAATAACCTGGGAACCTTCTTCATTCTCGGGATCAGAATAATCAGATTCGTATGAGTTTTTTGGACATGAATCCAAGCCATGCATATGACTATTATGGTTATGCAAAGTGTCATGCCTGAGATGCAACAAGCAAAATGGTTAGTATATGAAGATAAGAAATGCAATGCATGAAGATGCGATGAAAACAAATTTTCGAATTCTAAATTTTCGAAAATTTCATGGGAAACTCGTCCTCATATCATTGGACATCCTTGTTCCAAAATTATTTTGAAAACTATAGATCGTGCAAAAGTCCAGGCCTCAAAGCATCATCATAGGGCTGGTTTGGTATACTTTCGCACGTCTATTAACAAAACATGCATATGCTTTTTATTGAATTGAAAATGAATGCTATATAGTGTTTTGGATCCGAAGCTCGTGATCCGAATTATTACAACACTTGAAATGAACGAAACAAATGAACAAATGGAATTCCCTCGCAGGGGAGAATTAAATGGATTACAACTGAAAACAAAGTAAAACATGGAAACATCCCTTACACAGCGGGATTAGTAAGTGGATCATCCTCGAAGCTTTCGGAAATGGCACCCACTGAACTCTCTTCAAATAAGTCGACAATATCATAAATGTCTGCTTCTTCATCTTGAAGGAACTTTGACGGTCCAGGGAAGAAATCTTTCAATGGAGGAGGGAGTAAACGTCGGTAACTCTTTTCCTTGATGCTCGGGTTTTTCTGATTACCTTGATCTTATTGATCGCCTTGGTAACCTAAGCCTTCTCGCTTCTTTCTCTTAGTCACCTCAACGGGTGTGAGAATGCCTTGGGACAGTCTTCCCAATCCTTTGCCAATGATGAATCCATACTCGATCAACACTTTGCTAGACATAAGGGCCGCCTTTGAATAGTGAGGCTTCCTCACAACAGTGCCCGCGGGCACATGAGATACTGACACTAACTCAAATGAGTAGTAACTTGATTCTCCTTTTACTTCTGGCTCCACATAAGGAATTACAGTATTGTTGAAAGTTTCGGTATCCTTCTCGCAATGAACCGTTATAATCTTGCCACAGACGACAAAGCGAATCATCTGATGTAAGCTTGAGGGTATAACTCCCGCAGCGTGAATCCAAGGTCGTCCCAACAACAAACTGAAGTTACTTGGGATATCAAGCACTTGAAATTTCTGAGCGAACATAACTGGACCAATCATCAGTTGCAAGTCAATTTCACCAAGAGCTTCCTTTTTCATGCCATCAAAGGCCCTAACTGGAGTCTTAGAAGGACGAACACTATCCATACCCACACCTAGACGACGCAAAGTTGATAACGGACAGATATTGAGAGCTGAACCATTATCAATAAGTACTCTTGATATCCTTGTATCAAAGTGCTGAACAGAGATGTATAATGCTTTAGAGTGTGCTCGCCCTTCCGGCGGCAAATCCTTTTCGGAGAAAGAAATTTGATCCTTAAGAAGGATAGCACCTACAAACTCTTCCAACTGTACCTCTCCAATTGTCTCGGGTACATGTACTTCATTAAGAACCTTTAAGAGAGCATTTCTATGTTTCTCAGAAGACTTGAATAGTTCAAGTAGCGAGATTTGAGCCGGCATTTTCCTTAACTGCTCGATCACTTCTGATTCACTCATTTTGAGAGTTTTGAGAAGCTGTTCCGCCTCTTCTTCGATTACAGCCTTTTTCTCGACACCTTCACGAGATGGAAAACATCGGCCTGACCGAGTAACAGCGTCTATCTCATTAGACTCATAATTCCAAGGAACTGCCTTAGAGTCATAAACAGGAGGAATTCTTGCTTTCAAATTCTCCTTTTTCTTCGGTGGCAACTCGATCACAACAGGCCCAATATCTTCATTAGAGATCTCTATATTTCCGAAGCCATCAGCCATTAGATCTATAACCACAGGTTCCACAACGTGCGCTTGGATTTCACAAGTTGCATTCAATTCAATCACAACAGGATCAATCATGGCTACTATGCCATCATCTTCAAATTCGGACCCCCATCCACTCGGGACGATAGTCTTAGGGTCGATAAAAGCGCTTGGAGAAGGAGAGTATTTTACCATGAAATCGTATTTTCCACTTGGCTGCCCGAGAGTGTCAACAATTTCGCCCTTTTCAATCGCTTTCCTAACGAACTCCCGATCCCAGTGGGAGGTATGGTATTCAAATTCCGAATCAGTATCGGAAAGAACTTCTCCATTATCTTCATCATCACTCCATCCAGTCGGAACAATGTCTTTCAAATCAATAAAGAAACTTGGCGGAGGCAAACATTTGACAAAAGTGTCATATTTCCTACTTGGTTGCCTTAGAGTATCAACCACTTCATCACTTTCACGAGCGGTCATTACAAATTCGCGATCCCAATGAGTCTTACTAGCACCAAGATCAGAATCCGTGTCAGAAGTATACTCCTTGTCTTCATTGGCGGGTATGCTTTCATTATCCATGCCTCCCCATCCATCGGGAACGATATCCCTTAGGTCAACGAAGAAACTTGGAGATGGCGTGTATTTGACTATGAAGTCATATTTACCACTCGGCTGTCCGAGGGTATCAACAATTTCACCTTTCTCGATAGCCTTTTTCACAAATTCACGATCTCGACAGGCATTATTACTCTCACATTCCGAATCACTATCGGAACATGTGTCAATCCAAGGTTCATCAACATCTGGCTCGTATCCATCATCTTTTGGCTTAGAGCATGAGGCTTCACCTGCGAACTTGCATGAGAATTTCTCGGACGACAAATCAATTACAACGGTCTCGATGGACCCTTCGGGCTTCCTTTCTTGAAGAGGCTGAATTATGCCTAAAGCAAACATCTTGGCTAAACAATACATTTTCTCCTCCCGGGATACATTCCTTTCTTTCGGTTGATCTTTAGCTATAGTCAATAGCTCTTCCAACTTCGTCACATCGAACAAGAAAGGTTTCTCATTCTCGTCTCCAAATATCACGTTAACGGCTTCGGTATGATTAGGGAGCGGATTTTGTTGAACATTTGGCGTGGTATCTTTAAACGACAAGATCTTCTTATCCAACAGGTTCTGAATCTTGACCTTGAGAGTATAACAATTGTTCACATCATGGCCCTTCTCACCCATGTGATACACACAAGATTTTGCCAAATCAAACCCAGCAAACTTTGGTGGGTTGTCTCTCGGGATTTCTTTTGCTACGAGTCTTTGTTCAATCAACATCGGCAGCAACTGAGACATAGGTCTTGGTAACGATGTGAATTGTCTTTGCGGAGCTTTTCCTTTTCGGTCAAAATTCCGGGAAGAACCCCCTGTTTCCACAACAGACCTTTGAATTGGTGTGTTTAATGGCTTTTGAGCATTAGGATTTTGAATATAAGCAACCTCCACCGTTGGCTCCTTATCCTTCTTTAAGGTAAATCTGCGAGTCGTCATCTCGGACAATCGACCATCTCGCATGATTCCTTCGATACGTTCTCCCAATTCTACCATTGCGAGAAAATTAATGCAAGTGTTATTAAATATCTTATCGAAGTATTCTCGAGGTAAAGCTCGAAGAAACAACTGCATGATTTCTTTCTCGGACAACGGAGGTTTGACTTGAGATGCCATAGTTCTCCACCTTTGGGCATATACTCTAAAAGTTTCATTCCTCCTTTTGTCAACCCGGACCAGCTCTTCACGGGTTGGAGCAATTTCGGTGTTAAACTTGTATTGTTGAAGGAATTCATCTGCAAGATCTTCCCAGGTGCAAATTTTCTCCAAATCCAATTCGATGAACCAAGTCAAGGCGGAATCGGCCAAGCTATCTTGAAAATTGTTGATCAACAGAGGGGTGTTATCGGAATAACGAGCCATCTTGCTCAAATAATACTTCAAATGGGTTTTAGGGCACCCAGTTCCATCGTACTTCCTTGAAAACTCGGGCTCCTTGTAAAAATCAAGGACTTTCACCTTTGTAAAAGGCGACAACTTATCAAAACCTTGGAGTTGATAACCTTGCAACATGCACAGGCATTCTTCCAATTTTGCAAGACGTCTCGCGCTCTCTTCATCCATATGAGCGACAGGCGACTCCTTAGGTGGAGCTTCCAAATCAATGACGGTAGGAATGGCATTAACGGGGACCTCTTCAACAGGTCCTTTGTCAACAGGATCTATCACCGGCGCATTAGTGGGCGCATTAGGAGTAGAAGCCGCAGCAGCAGGAGTCACAGGCGTGAAGTTCTTTACTTGATTTGCAAGATCAGTTAAGAGCGCCATCATTTGCGCCATTTGATTCTCGATGGTAATAACGCGAGTACGAGTGTCTTCGTTCTCCATCCTTGCTTGGCGACGGGTGCGTATAATAAAGCGCGATTCAGCCGTATTTTAATACCTTCTCTGTAAAAAACAGAAATCAAATTAGTATACGGAAAATGAATTAAGACGAAAATATAAAACCCTTCAATTTTATATTTTCTTTAGATGAAATAGAGATAAGAAATATTCTCATGATCCCAATATCACGTGAATAATCTCTTATCATAATTTCTTCATAAGAAATTATACAATTAAAGGGGTAACACGCGATGATTAATCAAGATGCCCCATCTATATTCCATTGGAATCTCGGAAAAGAAAACACACACAAAGGGAAATTTCACTATTAATAACAAAATTTGTGAAATACAATCCCTTAAAGACAAGAAAAGAATCCTATTACATCATTACTAAAATGAGTAAAAAGAAAACCCTATACATCAAATCTATAAAATGAAAATTACATGAAAGGAGATTTCCTCATGGAATATAGCCAAACTCCTAATGGATCTTCTTTAGGTGCGAGGCGAATTCGTTTGTTTTCTTGGGTCAAACGTTCAACCTCGGCTAAAGCTTCATTCTTTTCCTTAAGAGCTCTTGCGGCTATAGCTTGCTGTTGAGTTGGCTTCTCGGGGACATTAGGGAGATCCACTTTAAGCTCGGGCTCAAGACGATGGTGTATATACTCCGGCAAGGCGTGATGTATCTTCATTTTCCCTTCCAATTCTGACTCATCGGTAATAAGAATTGGCTCCGGGTGGCATTTGTACCACATATCAATGATAGACTTGACCATTTCCTTCACGTCCATCATTTGGTCCTTTTGGATGACATCTTTGCGATAGTCAAAATGATATAACCCCAGCTTGAGGAATGGTGGAATCTTTTGAAGCGCACGATATTGACGGATCACCCTAAAAGGGTAATATGACGTAGACCCCGTAAAACCCAAAAGTGGGATTGGGTTGTCGGATCCGTTATTAAGGCGCACCTCGGGATTTCCAAGCCAACGAACATGCCATTGGATTTGATTTGGAACAAGGTTCTTGAAAAAACTAAACCAAGTTGAGAATGACCAAAAGGGAAAGATTTTTTCCTTTTCTCGGAAAAGCGAGATAGGATGACAATCTTTGGACACATCTATGATTTTCAAGCTCAAACCAAAATCTTTGAGGTGAGAGACCAACCAAATTTGGAGTAAACCTATTGGGGCTCTAAAGGTACCATTTTTGTTTTGTTTGAACCTATTGAGTGATACGAAGGTCTCGCCTAAGATCATATTGGAGAATCTTTTGAACATACACACTTGATTGACAATGAAAACTACCAAAGGATCCATGGTCTTTTTGGTGAATGGGAAAATCACAAAACCAAAGAATGCTAAGAGAAAAACTCGAGGAATTTGATTACCCGATTCTTTTGGCAAGCTAGAAAAATGTCGTTCTAAGAATGTGAAAGAAAGTGCATTGGAATTTCCTTTAAGAACGCCTTTGATTTGGAGAATATCGATTCCTAAGAATTGGCTCAAAAGAGTTATAGGATCTATATCTATCGGAGGACTGACTAGACCAAAAGACCCGACTCTACCAATGGCAATATCGTACTCCTCAATTGTAGGGGTCAACTCATTTCGACCAAACACAAAAGTGGATGTCTTTGAGTTTCAAAAATGGGACAATGCTTTGATCATGGCGATACGAGGCTCGATGTATAAGAGCGCGGGAAGATATCCGATCCTCTTTTCCACGTAGTCTTTATGCTTTGACTCGAGACTTTCCCACATGGTCACGAGAGCTCTTGGAACGGGGATGATTCGAATCTCTGACATATCCATTTTGACTAACCCTAATTTGGGGCATCGAGATTAATCACCACGCATTATAGAAAAGAATATAACGTGGAATTTGAAATGGCGTAATTGAAATTGTAGAACGATACAATCAACCTTACCATGAAGAAAAAATGGCAAGCACATCGACACATCGCATGAGGACATGTGAGTTTTGACACCTAAGGGTAGGATTCTAAAGGTTTAAGGTCCCCACCTTAATTAGATAAGAAGAGTTTACCCACCGCTACTAACGTCGGCCGGTGCACTTCTTACTAATCAAGATGAGCGGTATTGAAGAATGGATTACCATATGGATTCACATGCGGATTCCACTCTTAATACCTCCTAAAGGTGCCCTAAAGCGATCCGGGGTTTTAGACCGCGGGATGTGGGTGCATTGTGTCGTGCTAAAGCAAGTAAACATGCATTTAAATCTAAAGCAAACAACACTTCAATATAATCTCATACATTCGACATTCATCCGAACATCACCTACAAAACAAAGGGTTTGCATTCACTCCACCCCTTATGTCTCCCACCTATAAAACCATTTAACACATGGTTAGTGGACTAACCTCTTTTTTCCACGCGACTTTGACTTGCAGTCGATGCTACAAAATGTAGACAAGTGAGATAACAACCAACAAGTTTATTACGGCTTTAATCCACTTAGGTTTGTAACCTAGTCCCCAGTGGAGTCGCCAAGCTTGTCGCGACCTGCCCCTCGAGGGCCGGAGCTCGGATGAGGCGGGTTTAGAGATAAGTGTTCATGAGACGGTTCATATGGCACCTCATAAAAATGATTTATACTGATGTGTAAACCTTTCGTTTAACCATATGACTCGTTGATCATGAACGTGGATTTTCCCTAAATCCATATCTCGTGTGACAGCGGATTGATTTTATTCTTTTAAGGAGTCGCCACTAGCCTAGGTCGAGGGTCGGCTAGAATACCCAACCGAAACGCGGGAATTTCGTTTCGGTTTCTACGAAAATCAGAGATCAAAGGTTCGGGGACTAGCTTACGTTAATATTTCTATTAACGCCCTTTCGGTACCGCTAAACTTAACATGGTTGTTATCTAAGTTGTCATGCATTTGTTTTTTACCATTTTCATGCCAAAGTCTTAGTCCACTATGTGATCATGCATCTTGTTTTTGTATTTTCATTTAAGATTCTAAACTAATCCTATCTTAATCTAGAAAAAGAAAGAAATAATCAATTGTATTTGAAAGACATTTCGTAAAGTAAACACTCGAAGTATTGAAAATACGAACTAATTCTAAGTGCGAAAAAAGAAGTAAAAACCTGCAACTCATCGGGTGTTTATTACAACACGAATTGAAAATCCGAGACATGATCGGGGATGAATGAATTAAGTACAAATTGAAACCGGATTGGACATCGGTTTGATACCATCAAAATGAATACAAATCGAGACCGGATTGGACATCGGTCAATCACCTTGGTCTTCTATTTCGGATTATTCTTCCATGGACCGCCTCTCGGGTGTCGGTGTTTACATTCATAACATTCATTCATGAAAAGACAACACATGAAAGAACAATATTGCAATCAATCACTAATTGAGCACGAGCCTCGGGATCGGCCTTTGTTTTTCATGCGATTCGATTCACCACCCATCTAATCACATAACATTGTTTGATTAATGGTTAATGATAATGGGCTACCATTTGCATTCACAAAACGGTAACTCATATCAATTAACCCCTAAAGTCGGGTTCTAATGATCAAGAATGGGCTACTCGCCGAACATGCACCGGGCCTAACATTCATCTAACAAACACATGCATAATCATAAAATGAACATGCATTCAAGCCCATGGGCTTTGTTTCGAAGCCAATCAAACAAATGAGAAGTGGGCTTTATAAAAAAGACCACTTATTCAATTAATGTCTAATTCGGATTGAATCTGTTCAAGTATGATTAACTACTCTAATGACGTCCAAATGAAGTGATTCAGGTGTCATTAGAAAGCTTATCAAATGAGGATCAAAAGTCAAGAAGACCATTGTTTCTAAATCCTAGCCAATTTTTCCGAAAATATCGAATTAAATCTCAGTGACAGGCTGGACTCGGTTCAGTTACGAATTTCAAATTAAAGGCGGGAAAAATAACAAACCTTATCAAAAATGCGCGAAAATTTTTGTGCGGTTAGGATTCTCCGTGTGCAACAACTTTCATGTTTTGAGTTTTTGCTAAAAATCCCTCCAAATTTTTATAAAATTCGGTTTTCGCGAGGGACTCAATTGCAAATGGAATTTTAACCCGAAAAGACTTTTCAAGCAAATTGACCCCCCACAAATTGCAATTAGGTCCTCAAAATTTCCAGTTGACATAATGAGACCCCAGTGAGCAACTTTGAAGTTTTGATTTTTTACAAAAAAGGACTCTAACTTTATCAAATTCGGAGAAACATCTTTTGAACTCCAAAGGAATGAAAATCAGATCTGGACACAGATTCTGATCAAATGGTGAGAATTCCTTTTGAAAATTCAAATGATCTCCGATTTTGATGAAATTAGTATCAATTGAAAGATCTTGATCTCAGGAAGAACTTTCGTGAAGAAACGTTTTTCATATCTCGAACACACGAATTTATGAACATCGAAGAACACACAAAGGTCGACTGAAACTAGCATGAAACCAGATTTACATGTATATGACGTTGCAAATCGTACTAGACTAACATGCTCGAAATTTTATGAAAATTTTATGGTGAACAGATCAGGATGTGTTCTACAACTCTCATGAAGGAAGTTTTTCCAGAAAATGATCGTAGAAAATCGTAAAAATCATCAAACAGCACAACGTCAGTCAGGGAATCATCAAAACAGACTTATACTACATATTCCAGATTCTGATCCTAACTTCTAAAAATGTTTTGACATAGCAACTCAAGTCCGATCGAGGCATATGATATATCAAATCGAAGCTTAAGACGAGTTCTACGACTCTCTAGTTTATCACTTCATCAGATTTCAACGTTAACAAGCTCAAAACAGCATCTCAATCCAACAGATTTCACTGAACACGAATTTACAGAATTGAGTTCAAGTGTTCTTACCTTGTCTCACAATGATCCAACGCTCAAGCGAGCGATCCGGTCTCCGTATTCTGATCTGGAATAGCACGGAGAAGCCTCGGAAAGCTCGGCCAACCTACGACAATGGATTGCACGAGATAATGTGAGATTCAACTCTTGTTCACACAAATAGACTAATCAGTAAAAGTTGAGGATAAGGATGTGATCCGATGGCTGTTTGATGCGAAACCGGCCACCACGGTGACTTGAAGACGCCAAGGGATGTAGTCGGAAGGTCTGGATCGCCGGAGGAAGCCGCCGGAGAGCCGGTTCAGCCGGCTGAACCGGCTGGACAAATCACCGGCGGTAAAGCCGGTGATGCTGCCGAGGGGGAGAAGGCGCCGGAGGAAGGAGCTCCGGCCACCAGCAGAGGTGGCTGGTGTTGCGATTGGCCTTGGGCCACCGTGGGGGACGCCGGTGGGGCGGTGGCTCGCCGGAAAGCAGCCGGCAAGAGGCCGGAATTGGCCACGCCGAGAGAGAGCTCGAGAGAGAGTGAGAGATGATCGTGAGAGGGAGAGAGAGAGAGAGAGAGAGAGAGAGAGAGAGAGAGGAGAGAGAAAATAGATCTGAAAATGAACCCCCCCTTTGATTTTTGGAGGGAAAAAACTATATACCCCCTTCAACTTTGAATTCTAGCCCTTAGATTGATCAAATGGTCCAAAATGCATCCTTAATGATTAAGAATATTCCTTAGAGGCTAAGGATTGATGACATGGCATTATGGATGGACATGATCAATTCTAAATGAATGGCCATGATTGATTTGCTTATCCCCTAATTAATTTGCTTAATTCTTGAAGAAGGGCATTTTTGTCATTTTCAATTAAGGGCATTTTTGTCATTTTTGCACTCAAAAGGATGTGACTGACCTTGGTTGGTCCGACCGGATCATCGATCATTAAAATTTTCAATCAGAAAATGACTAGTCCGATCGGATTAGTTCAATTTGAATTAAACCGATTTGAGTCAATTAGCCTTGAATTTGGGTAATTGTATGACCGAGCTAGACCAACAAATTTAATTGAAGTCTAGTTAACCAAATTGAGTCCCAATTCATCAAATTGAATATTAGTATAGAGTGGGTCAAGTTGAATTGCACTAATTAGACCAATCACTCTTAGACTTCCTAATCATTGGATCACTAAATTGATCAAATTGACCCAAATTCATGTGAATCTTCCAAAATTGATTTTGAATTTGGATTTCATATAAGAAATTAAGCTCATTCGTGTCTCAATTGTGCACATCATGAAGAATCGATCAAAATCACTGATTATGGCTAAAATTGGGGGTTTTTGTGTTTGGCTTGGAATCGCAAAATTGGTTCAAAAATTGGATATAAAATGACCTCTAGATCAAATGTCGTGAAGAACACTAACCTAAAAAATGACTAGAAATGAAGTAATTTCATTTTTGGCCGATTTGAATCAAATTCCGCAATTTGGGAAAAAGTTGATTCTAAATCGATTTTTGTAAAATTTCTAATGCCAAAGGTAAATTGAAAGTAAAATAAGATGATTTGGGGATTTTTTGTATTTTTCAATTTTTTGGTCAAAGGTTTGACCAAAAGTCAAACCCTAGTTGACTTTTCACTAGGAGCTTGATTTTATGATCAAATCTTTGAATTTTTCAGAAATTTCCACTTCTAAAGTGAAATTGGATTTGAAAGGAATCTTTTTATGCGAAAAGCCTCAATTTGACCTGGGGTTGACTTTTGGTCAAAGGGTTGACCAAAAAGTCAACACAAAAGTCAACTATTTGACTTTTCGGATTTTTGCATGAAATGAAAAGAAAATCGCTTATAAAAGCTAAACCAACAAACGGAATTAAAAAACGACACTTTTTGCTCAAGAAACAGGCTCCGTCGCGATCGGAAACCATAATCTTGAATTTTCTATTTTAAATGACGCATCGGCTAAAAATTAGGTGTCAACAGCCATTTGAAATATTATCTCCCCAAAATGGCGAGATATTCAGATAATATGCCACTCCTTATCAGTACATTTCAAGATAGCTTAAAGGAAGTAGCCTTGGCATGGTATACCGCTCTTTATATAGAAGACTTTACCGAATGGGATCATTTGGCAGGAAAATTCCTTTGCCAATACAAATTCAATGTCGAAGTACTTCCAACCCGGGAAGATCTAGTAAGAACTGAGAAACGAAGAAACGAAAGATCCAGAGCCTATGCTCAAAGATGGAAAGCTGTAGCCTCACAAGTCAAACCGGCTATAAGTAAGGATGAGCTTATTGAACTCTTCTTGAAGTCATTACCAACTGAGTATTACGACAAGTTGCATATATCAGGTTGCCAAACATTTATCATGCTGGTGAAGGTGGGTGAAAGAATCGAATGGTCATTAAAGGAGAAGAGATCTCAAGAAACAACAGCACGGAGACCGTATCCTAGAAGAAAGGATAAAGAGCCTATACGTGATGTGGCTATGGTATCCAGCCCTAACGTTAATCAAGCTCCATTCCCAAAATAGTCCAACGTCCCTTGGAAAAATCTAAAACCATTCGAGCCAAAGAAAAAACTCGTAAGGCAATTTACCCCGTTGCCACGGCCCTTGTCGAAACTACTACCGATGTTGTTAGAAAGGCATTTAGTGGCCAAAGAAGTGTCAAGAGATAATCCTACAAGGTTCCCCTGGTACGATGAGTCGAAGACTTGCACATATCATATAGGAGAAAGAGAACACGATGTGGACAATTATACAGTTTTGAAATACAAAGTCCGGCAACTTATAGACAAGAAGATACTAAGCTTTCAAGAGCCAGAGCCAAATGTGCATCAAAACCCTCTTCCTGAGCACAATGTGGTAAATATGATCCTTACAGAAGATGAATATGAGGCCAAATTAAAGTCAGCTCAACAAGGAGATGCTCACTTTCGCCGTGAAGCACTCTTGAAAGGGAAAGTTATAGATAACTTGGGTGAAGATTCTGGCAAATACAACTTCCAAGTAAAGTATACTCCACTACCGTGGGCTTTTAAAAGTGAAGTGATTGTGCTCGATGGTTGGGGCGATATGGACGATGAGCTCATCAAACAATAAGAGATTCCTTCCTGTGATGAGAATGATCAATTTGAAGAGCAAAAAGAAAGGATTCGGCAGGGTGAAAGGCAATTTACCCAAATTTCTTTTGAGCAAGGTGACACTGTAAACCTCCTTGGTCAAGACAGTGGAAAGTACAACTTCCATGTTAAGTACACACCTCTACCCTAGGTTTTCAAAAACGAAACTATTGTGCCCGATGGATGGGGGGCATGGATGAAATCCCAATCAACAAATTAAGTCTTGAGGAGAAAGAAGATCAAGACGAGAAAATGAAGAGAAAAGCTCGCCAAGAAGACAGACGATTTGTTCGCAAAGCACAAAGACAAGGCAAAATTGTGGATTATCTGGGACTAAGACAGTGGCCGGTAAAACTACCGTGTCAAATACACACCACCCTCATGGGTATCCAAAGAGGAAAATACCGTGCCTGACGATTGGGGTGGAATGGATACTATTAAAGCTAACAAAGGCATGGTGTCCATGATTACACCACTATTGATCAATCTTGATGAAGTGGATAGACTTGAAGAAGAAAAGCATCATGTTGAACCAATTATCATTGAGCTCCCAATTGATCAACTAAAAATCGAAGAGAAAGAGGTGCAGCCTGTGATTATCATTTTGCCTCTAAAGGAGAAATTTGACACCAAATGTGTACCATGGGACTACACACCTAAAGAAGTTGATGCAATAACAAAATCGGAAAGATGTTATGTCCTAAAAGAAGGTGAGCACGAAAAGAAGAAAGTAACTGAGGAGGATGTCAAGCAGTTACTGTCAGTTATGAGGATAAGTGAATACGAAGTAATCAAGCAATTGAGGACGATGCCGGCATAGATTTTCTTACTAGATATTTTCAAGACTTCAGAAAGCCACAAAATGGTTCTTATGAAGCTTTTAAATGAGGTGCATGTCTCGAAAATAATTAATGAGGTGCAATTGGAAGACTTTATTGGTACTATTCTTCTAAAAGATTAGATTGCCTTCTCTGATGAAAATTTCTCAATTGATGGACGTTCACATAATAAAGCCCCGTATATTGCCGTCAAATGCCGGGGCAAGGAAGTGTCATGGGTACTCAGCGATAATGGTTCCGCACTTAATTTGTGTCCTCTAAGCACGCTGCATCGCTTGGGAAATAGTGAAGAATTTATCAAATCTTCAAAGGTGACCATACGTTCATTCGACGGGATGAAGAAAGATGTTATCGGTGACATCGAGCTGGAAGTAAACATAGGCCTTGTGCCTTTTCTGATTGATTTTCAAGTGGTAGACATTCCAAGGACCTTCAATCTACTACTAGGGAGGCCTTGGATTCATATGGCTGGCGTCGTTCCTTCTAGTCTCCATCAGAAGGTTCGATTTATTATTAACGATAAAATGATTACCGTACACGGGGAGACAGACTTTGCTACTTACAAGGAAAGTATCATACCTTATGTCGAGCCAGAGATAAAAGAAGAGCCTAGTTATCATTCCTTCGAGATGATTTCCATGATACAAATTCCCGCTGGTAGTGTCATGAAGATTCCAGAATCTTCGGCATCATCTATTATGACTGGAAGAGTGTTATGCCAATATGGAATTAACCATAATGGTGGGCTTGGGATAAAGGCTCAAGGAATTAAAGAACCTATTATCCAATTTGGTACTAAGAAGAAGTATGGAGTGGGATATGAAGTCATCAATAATCACCATGGAGGCCGAGGTCAAGGTTAAGAGAATCATAAAGGCCGCGGAAGCCGGGGTGATCGAACCATTAACCCATCAACATGGAAGGGTAGGGCTAAAGAGTTACCCTATTATCATATTCATATCAGAGAAAACTTTCCTGGGCCTCCTAAATTGCTCTCAGAAGAAAATTTACGTGCAAAGACTGAGTCTGACACACTGGGTTTATTCGAAGAAGACATTATCAATGTCATTATAACCGAAGATAAAGACACCTACGCACTGGAGTAGGAAGATTCTTTTGAACCCTTTCCTCATTGTTGTCTTTACGATTTGTCTGTTTCATGTTGATGTTATTTCAATTCAGTTGCAATTTACGTTTCTTTCAATATAGATGTAATTGCACTTTTCAAATTCAATAAAAGTGCTCAATGTTTTGTTAAGGACATATGGAAACAGAACCAAATCAATAAAAAAATATCACTCTCACATGTGAGGTTTGAGGCTTTGGGTTTTAAGAGCAAGGATGTCCAAGGATATAAGGATTAGCTCTGTTCTCTTGATCTCTTCAAAACAAACTTCAAAATAATTTTCCAAAAAGGTTTTTCATTAAACCACATGCATCAATTCATTTCATATGCAATTACTAATCATGTTTGTTGCATGTCAGGCATGAGCATTCATACACCCATAATAGGTTCGTAGGTGATTCAAATATCTCTAAGGAGATCACTTATGATATTGAGAAGGATAATGAAGAGAAGGAGTGGATCAGAAGAGAATGGATCCATCATGAAGAATCAAAGCCACTCACGTTAGAGAAAACGATTACTATTAATCTGGGTGATAAGGAGAACCCAAAGAAGTCAAGATTGGAGAAAGTCTTACCTCAACAGAATCAGAAAGAATAATGGATTTGCTCAAGGAATATCAAGATATATTTACATGATCCTATGCTGACATACCAGGCCTTGATCCAAGTATTCCACCGAAGAAGCAAAAATTGAGGTGAACAAAGCCAGAATTGGCAAAGAAAATAGAAGAAGAAGTGATGAAATTACTCAAGGTCGGTTTCATCAAAGTAGTGCCATATCCAGAATGGGTTGCCAACATAGTACCTGTAATAAAGAAAGATGGTCGGTTACGAGTATGTGTTGATTATCGTGACCTAAACAAAGCAAGCCCAAAGGATGATTTTTCGCTTCCACATATTGATGTATTGGTGGATGGCACGGCTGGATTCGAAACATTCTCATTTATGGATGGTTTCTCAGGATATAATCAAATCCTCATGAAGAAAGAGGATAAGGCGAAAACGTCTTTCATAACACCATGAGGCACATTTTGATATAAGGTGATGCCTTTCCATCTGAAAAATGCTGGTGCCATATATCAAAGGGCAATGATAACTCTATTCCATGATATGATGCACAAAGAAATTGAGGTATACGTGGATGATATGATTGCAAAATCCAAACAAGGAGAAGACCATGTTGAGGTACTTCGCAAATTGTTCAAAAGACTCAGAAAGTACAAGTTGCGGCCCCAATAAGTATGTATTTGGGGCGAAATCTGGCAAACTGCTAGGATTTGTGGTCAGCAACAGGGGAATCAAAATTGATCCTTCTAAGATTAAGGCAATACATGACTTGAAGACTCCTTTTACGGTAAAAGAAGTGAGAAGTTTATTGGGGCGATTAAATTACATTGCATGCTTTATCTATCAGCTTTCTGAGACTGCTAAACCATTATTCAAACTGTTGAAGAAGAATGCCAAAGTAAAGTGGGATAAAGAATGTCAACAAGCCTTTGACAAAATCAAAGAATATCTAGTATGCCCACTAGTATTGGTACCACCAATTCCTAGAGTCCCGCTGATCCTATATTTGACTATTCACCATGAATCATTAGGAGCAGTGTTGGTACAAAGAAGACCGAATGACGGTAAAGCACAAGCCATCTATTACTTGAGCAAGAAATTCATAATATCATAAGTGAATTATCCAGTAGTTGAGAAGACATGCGTTGCATTAATTTGGGTGTTACCTAGATTAAGGTAGTACACCCTTCATTACCAAATTTTGCTGATGACTGAGAGTGATTCGATCAGGTATCTTCTTGAAAAATCCTCCTTGGTCGGAAAATTAGCCAAATGGCAAGTCTTGTTGACTAAGTTCGACATCAGGAGTTCATCCCAAAAGTCAGTCAAAGGGCAAGCGATAGCAGATGTGTTGGCAGAGAATTCGCTGAATATCGCCAATTCTGAAGAATAACTTGACGACCACATATTAATATTGGTCGACGACAAATGGATCATGTATTTTGATAGCGCAACCAACCTATCTGGGTCAGGTACTGGGGCAATACTGATCTCCCCAGAAGGCCAACACTATCCAGTATCTGCAAAACTAGTTGTCGCAACCTACCCCTCGAGGGCCGAACTCGAATGAGGCGGGTTTAGAGATAAGTGTTCATGAGATGGTTCATATAGCACCTTAAAAAAATAATTTTACTGAAGTGTAAATCTTTTATTTAGCCATATGACTCATTGATCATGAACGTGGATTTTCCTTAAATCCATATCTCGCATGACAGCGGATTGATTTTATTTTTTAGGAGTCGCCACTAGCCTAGGTCGGGGGTCGGCTAGAATACCCAACCGAAACGCGGGAATTTCGTTTCGGTTTCTACGAAAACCAGAGATCAAAGGTTCGGGGACTAGCTTACGTTAATATTTCTATTAACGCCCTTTCGGTACCGCTAAACTTAACATGGTTGTTATCTAAGTTGTCATGCATTTGTTTTTTACCATTTTCATGCCAAAGTCTTAGTCCACTATGTGATCATGCATCTTGTTTTTGTATTTTCATTTAAGATTCTAAACTAATCCTATCTTAATCTAGAAAAAGAAAGAAATAATCAATTGTATTTGAAAGACATTTCGTAAAGTAAACACTCGAAGTATTGAAAATACGAACTAATTCTAAGTGCGAAAAAAGAAGTAAAAACCTGCAACTCATCGGGTGTTTATTACAACACGAATTGAAAACCCGAGACATGATCGGGGGATGAATGAATTGAATACAAATTGAAACCAGATTGGACATCGGTCTAACACCATCAAATGAGTACAAATCAAGACCGGATTGGACATCGGTCAATCACCTTGGTCTTCTACCATTTCGGATTATTCTCCCATGGACCGCCTCTCGGGTGTCGGTGTTTACATTCATAACATTCATTCATGGAAAGACAACATATGAAAGAACAATGATGCAATCAATTCACTAATTAAGCACGGGCCTCGGGATCGGCCTTTGTTTTTTCATGCATTTCGATTCATCACCCACCTAATCATCTAACATTATTTGATTAATGGTTAATGATAATGGGCTACCATTTGTATTCACAAAACGGCAACTCATATCAATTAACCCCTAAAATCGGGTTCTAATGACCATGAATGGGCTACCCGCCGAACATGCACCGGGCCTAACATTCATCTAACAAACACATGCATAATAATAAAATGAGCATGCATTCAAGCCCATGGGCCTTGTTTCGAAACCAATCAAACAATGAGAAGTGGGCTTTATAAAAAAGACCACTTATTCAATTAATGTCTAATTCGGATTGATTCTGTTCGGATGTGATTAACTATCCTAATGACGTCCAAATGAAGTGATTCAGGCGTCATTAGAAAGCTTATGACATGAGGATCAAAAGTCAAGAAGACCATTGTTTCTAAATCCTAGCCAATTTTCCCGAAAATATCCAATTTAATCTCAGTGACAGACTGGACTCGGTTCTGTTATGAATTTCAAAATAATAGCAGGAAAAATAACAAACCTTATCAAAACCATGTGAAAATGTTTGTACAGTTAGGAATCCCCGTGTGCAACAACTTTCGTGTTTTGAGTTTTTGCTAAAAAGCCCTCCAAATTTTTATAAAATTCTATTTTAGCGAAGGACTCAATTGCAAATGGAGTTTTAACCCGTGAAGACCTTTCATGAGATTTTAAGCAAATTGGCCCTCCAAAAATTGCTATTAGGTCCTCAAAATTTCCAGTTGACATAATGAGACCCCAATGATCAACTTTGTAATTTTAATTTTTTGCAAAAAAGGACTCTAACTTTATCAAATTCGAAGAAACATCTTTTGAACTCCAAAGGAATGAAAATCAGATCTGGACACAGATACTGATCAAGTCGTGAGAATTCCTTTTGAAAATTCAAATGATCTCCGATTTTGATGAAATTAGTATCAATAGAAAGATCTCAATCTCAGGAAGAATTTCGTGAAGAAAATTTTTTCATATCTCGAACACACGAATTTGTGAAAATCGAAGAACACACGAAGGTCGATTGAAACCAGCATGTCACCAGATTTATGTATATGACGTTGCAAATCGTACTAGGCTAACATGCTCAGAATTTTGTGAAAATTTTACGATGAACAGATCAAGATGTGCTCTACAACTTTCATGAAGGAAGTTTTTCCAGAAAATGATCATAAAAAAATCATAAAAATCATCAAACAACACAACGTCAATCAGGAATACATCAAAACAGACTTGAACAACATGTTTCAGGTTCTGATCCTAACTTCTAAAAGTGTTTTGACATAGCAAATCAAGTCCGATCGAGGCATATGATATATCAAATCGAAGCTTAAGACGAGTTCTATGACTCTATAGTTTATCACTTTGCCAGATTTCGATATTAACAAGCTCAAATCAGCATCTCAAACAAGCAGGTTTTACTGGACACGAATTTACAGAATCATGCTCAAGTGTTCTTACCTTGTTTAACAATGCTCCAATGCTCGATCGAGCGATCCGGCCTCCGTATTTAGATCAGGAATGGCACGGAGAAGTCTCGGAAAGCTCGGCCAACCTATGTCAATGGATTATACGAAATATCGTGAGAATTGATTCGTTTTATCACGAATAGACTAATCAGCAAAAAATTAAATCAAGGATGCAATCCGGTGGCCATTCGACAAGAGGCTGGCCACCACAACGACGTGAGAATGCCGAGGAAGGTTGTCGGATGCTCTGGATCGCCGGAGGAGGACGCCGGTGGGCCGGTTCAGCCGGTTGAACCGGCTGATCAAGTCACCGGCGGTAATGCCGGTGATGTTGCCGAGAGAGAGAAACCGCCGGAGAAAGGAACTCCGGCCACCAGCGAAGCTAGCTGGAGTTGCGACCAGCCTTGGACCACCGTGGGGGACGTCGGTGGGGCGGCAGCTCGCCGGAAAGCAGCCGGCAAGGAGGCGGAATGGCTGCCACCGAGAGAGAGCTCGAGAGAGAGAGATGATCGTGAGAGGGAGAGAGAGAGAGAGAGAGAGAGAGAGAGAGAGAGAGAGAGAGAGAGAGAGAGAGAGAGGAGAGAGAAACCAGATCTGAAAATGAATCCCCCCTTTAATTTTTGGAGGGAAAAATACTATATACTTCCCTCAACTTTGAATTTTAGCCCTTAGATTAATCCAATGGTCCAAAATGCATCCTTAATGATTAAGAATATTCCTTAAAGGCTAAGGATTGGTGACATGGCATCATGGATGGACATGATCAATTCTAAATGAATGGCCATGATTGATTTGCTTATCCCCTAATTAATTTGCTTAATTCTTGAAGAAGGGTATTTTTGTCATTTCTCTTAGGGGCATTTTTTGTAATTCTCAATTAAGGGCATTTTTTTTCATTTTCGCGCTCAAGAAGATGTGACCAGCCTTGGTTGAACTGAACGGATTGTCGATTATCGAAATTTTCAACCGGAAAATGACTAGTCCGATCGGATAAGTTCAATTTGAATCAAACCGGTTTGAGTCAGTTAGCCCTGAATTTGGTCTGATTGAACTGGTTCAATCCTTGATTTCTTTTGTTCCAATTTGGTACAATTTGATCTCCATCATGATTAATTGACCTCATTGATATCGAATTCAATCAAATTGGATTGAACCGATTTGAAATTCATGTCCAATTTAACTTGCTTGTCTTAATTGCTCTTGAATTTGGGTAATTGCATAACCGAGCTAGACTAACAAGTTTAATTGAAGTCTAATTAACCAAATTGAGTCTCAATTCATCAAATTGAATATTAGTCTAGAGTGGGTCAAGTTGAATTGTACTGATTAGACTAAATACTCTTAGACTTCCTAATCATTGGATCACTAAATTGATCAAATTGACTCAAATTCATGTGAATCTTCCAAAATTGATTTTGAATTTGGATTTCATATAAGAAATTAGGCTCATTCATACCTCAATTGCGCACATCATGAAGAATCGATCAAAATCACTTATTAGGGCCAAAATTGGGGATTTTTGTGTTTGGCTTGGAATCACAAAATTGGTTCAAAAATTGGATATAAGATGACCTCTAGATCAAATGTCGTGAAGAAAACTAACCTAAAAAATGACTAGAAATGAAGTAATTTCATTTTTGGCCGATTTGAATCAAATTCCGCAATTTGGGAAAAAGTTGATTCTAAATCGATTTTTGTAAAATTTCAAATGCCAAAGGTAAATTGAATGTAAAATAAGATGATTTTTGGATTTTTGTATTTTTCAATTTTTTCAATTTTTTTTTGGTCAAAGGTTTGACCAAAAGTCAAACCCTAGTTGACTTTTCACTAGGAGCTTGATTTTATGATCAAATCTTTGAATTTTTCTGAAATTTCCACTTCTAAAGTGAAATTGGACTTGAAAAGCATCTTTTTATGCGAAAAGCCTCAATTTGACCTAGGGTTGACTTTTGGTCAAAGGGTTGACCAAAAAGTCAACGCCAAAGTCAAACATTTGACTTTTCGAGTTTTTGCATGAAATGAATAGAAAATCGCTTACAAAAGCTAAGCCAACAGACAGAATTAAAAAACGACACTTTTTGTTCAAGAAAGAGGCTCCGTCGCGATCGAAAACCATAATCTTGAATTTTCTATTTTTAATGACGTGTCGGCTAAAAATTAGGTGTCAACACTAGTATTCCCATGCACCAATAACATCAATGAGTATGAGGCGTGCATTCTTGGCTTACATTTAGCCCTTTCAGTGAGGGTAAAAAGGTTACAAGTATATAGAGATTCTATGCTCATTATATTGCAAATAACTGGAGAATGGCAAACTCGTGATGCAAAGCTGATTCCTTATCACAAATACTTAGAAGGAATGACGGAGGAATTTGAAGAAATAATATTCGATTATCTTTAAAGAGCTCATAATCATTTTGCAAATACTCTTGCAACCTTATCATTCTTACTCCAAGCTGAAGATGGTATGTACATAAAACCATTGAGAATCAATATTCTCGAACAACCAGCACATTGCATGGTAGTTCAAGCAGAATTTGACAATGAACCATGGTTCTACGATATCAAAAGGTACTTACAAGAAGGAGAATTTCCCAAAGGAAGCCAGTCAGGCGACAGAAAATTTATCAGAAAGATAGCCAACAAATTCTTTCTCAACGGACAGGTTCTTTATAAGAAGTCGTTCGACTCGATCCTGTTAAGATGCGTTGATAGCAAAGAAGCTGAACAAATCATGAGAGAAATCTATGAAGGCGAATGTGGTCCGCATATAAATGGCCACCTCTTAGCCCGTAAAATCATGAGATTGGGATATTACTGGATGACGATGGAAATAGATTACATTCAGCATGTGAGGTATTGTCGCCAATTTCAAGTCTATGGAGACAGAATTAATGCACCACCTAATGAGCTGCATCAAATGTCAGAACCATGGCCATTTTCAATGTGGGGAATTGACATGATTGGCCCAATTAACCCAAAGGCCTCAAATGGACATCTCTTTATCTTGGTGGCAATTGATTACTTCACCAAGTGGATTGAAGCAAATTCATATACAAATATCACCACCAAGAATGTAGCAAGATTCATCAAAAGGGACATCATTGCTAGGTACGGAGTTCTAGAAGCAATCATTATCGATAATGGTTCAAATTTAAACAACAAAATTGTAAATGATCTACTTAAACATTTCCACATTCGACACTTGAATTCATCTCCATATCATCCATAAATGAATGGAGCAGTGGAAGCGGCAAACAAGAATATCAAAAAGATATTGTCCAAGATAGCTAAGAATTATTGTGATTGGCACGAAAGATTGCTATATGCTCTGATGGCATACCGAACTTCAATCCGAACATCAATTGGGACAACTCCATTTTCTTTAGTTTATGGGTAAAAGCAGTATTACCCGTTGAAGTAGAAATTCCTTCATTGAGGATATTATCCCAAATAAAACTCTCAGAAGCCGAATGGAGCCAATAAAGATATGAACAGCTCAACATGATTGATGAGAGAAGATTACGGGCTATATATCATGAACAAGCTTACCAGAAAAGAGTCGCTAAATCTTTCAATAGAAAGGTGAAACCAAGATGTTTTGAAACGGATGATTTAGTTGTGAAAAAGGTCATGCCCAACAATTCAGATCCACGTGGGAAATTTACTCTGAATTATGAGGGTCCATACATTGTCAAGAAGGTTCTTCTTGGAGGAGCACTGATTCTTGTAGATATGACAAGAATAGAACTAGCCTATCCTGTAAATGCAGATGCTGTCAAGATTTTCTACCCATGAAATGAAGACGGACATTCAAGAAAGAAGAGGCACTAGTTATAACATGTGCATACCATGCATATCATGCATTCCATAGAACATGTTTGTTCATTTTGTAGGATATGACGAAAGGAAATCTGAAATGACTCAAGACTTCTAAAAATCTTTCAACGGAGTTGGAAAACAAAAGGGATCTCATCAAACCGATCAGATAAGTATCCCTAACCCATGAATTTGAGCGCAAACATCTCATTTTCAAATCCCCAATGGAACAAATTAGTGCAGAAGCAAAACAATCAAGAGGGATATTGATAATCTAATCAGGTAAGTATCCCCAACTCGTAAATTTGGGTCTCAAAGAGGTTAATTTGCTGGAAAATGAAACTTTTTTTCCCTGAGCAGATTAACATGAAAATGTTATTTCAAAAAAGTTTTGAAATACGCATTCTTTACGCATGCATTGCGCATCAAAATTCCTTAAAAAGGAAGTTTTGACAAAAGTCATGAAAAATTTCAAAGAAAAAGTTTGGATCAAATCAAATGGAAAGATCTTCAAATGATGAAAGGTAAGCCATATCCAAACACGTCCCCTATACACTCTAGTGAATGGAAGGATGAGTATCAGAATGAGCGAAAACCTCATCTGTACGAAATAGGGGATATTCGCAATGTTTACATGAATTGAAATGATGAAAGGCATATCATTTCGCTACCCGAAACACATGATTATCCCTTGCAAACTAAATTTAAGCCTAAACAGCGGAGAAATTTCCCAAAAAAAAAATCCCGTTAAGAACCACCCCACATTGGGGCAAATTGGGAGGTTCACGGTTGACATTTATGAAGAAAAGGATCAAGAAAGATTTTATTGCATACACTTATATCAATCTTTCTGTGATAACCTCAGATGAATTCATATAGAAGCTCACAACATCTCAAGAGGAATAAGAGCATTTCGTTTTCATATCCTAAACACATTTACCTTTGGCAAAGCCCAATTGAGCCTAAATATTTATTTCAGAACCCCAAGTTGGTGATCATCTCTTCGCACTAGAGCATGAGCATATGATGCACTTTGATAAATAGAAAGCAAAAGGGTATAACATAGAGTCCTTAGAATGCAAAAAAAAAAAATCAAAGAGTCTGGGGCATGAAAAAGTAGTGTGCCTAGTAAAAGCAAGGTCTATGCCCAGAAAGATGAGCAAAAGAAAAGAAAAGCATTCAAAAAAAAGAATGACAGAAGTCAAGTCAAAAGAAAAGCAAAAGTTATGAACAATCAAAAGTCACAACAAGTCCGTGATTGAAAATCTCGATGAGAGTTTAGGGGACTTTTGTGTTCATGTTAAGAAAAGATCCCAAGCGGACAAAGAAAAGGGTGGTGATGCCAAGAAGATCGCCAATTTCATAAAAACCCTAAATTCAAAAACAATTGAGCCTTTTTTAGCCTACCCAATACCAATATTACAACATCTCCTTAAACACTCTTTAGATTAGGATGTTGAGAGTGAAAATATGATTTCATGACAAGAGGTCATCACTCAAAAAGTGTATGCAATATTGTCTTGTCTTATCCTCGAGGTTCTTAACTTGTAGACCCGAAGTCAGACATGATGAAATCCTTTTCTTGGCCTCAGAATGCCTATCCTTTGAATAGCCATTGACCAAGCCAACATTACAACCTTTTGAAAGACCTTATTGGATCAATTGGATTGTATACGTTACGAATATCTCCGAACACTTAAGGATTGATTAGGAGAAATAAAATCGAGGGATATCAGATCAATCTCCTTTCAAATGAAGAAAAGACCAAATTCATAGATCAAAACAAATCCTTTCTAATGAAGGTCTTCCGAATGATTATTTCAAACATTTCTTGAAATTTGCAACCATTCTACTCAAATACTTCCTTTAAAAGGAAATTTGATTGCTTGAAATGCATACAAAGAATGCATATTTCAAAATCAGGTTTCAAATAGTTTTTGATCAACTTAAAACCAAGTTTTTAAATAGTTTGTGGTAAACTAAAAAGAAAAACCACATTTTAGATGGTTTTGATTAATTTCAAAACTACCTTTTCAAAATAGTTTTTTGTCAACTAAAAAAAAACCATGTCAAGGTTAGTGAAACCTTAAAATCACAAAACAAACATTCATTATTTGAAGTCTTTTTAAAAATCCTATTTGGTGAGGAACCATTAGGCAAAATTCAAATCCTATTGGCAAAGAAGCCTTTAGGCAATTTTTACATGGAAGGTCTCCAAAATTTAAGTCCTATTGGCAAAAAGCCTTTAGGCAATTTCAAAATCCTACGGATAAATTACATGGCAGGTCTCCAACATTTCAAGTCTATTTGGTGAGGAGCAACTAGACAAGATAGTGTTCGCAGGTTTGTAGCTTCGGAGCCATCACCCTTCGAATGTTTGCAAACTGTAGTTTTGGATGACTTTTTAGGCCTAAAGCATGGCCTTGTTATAGTTCTCCTAATTGATCGCGGATTTGTAGCCTCAGCGAATTGACCCTCTGTAAGTGATCACAAACCGTGGCTTCAAAAAACTATTACACAAATCTTACAGGCGAGAAACCCCTAGGAAAATTCAATTCCTACTGGTAAAGAACCACTAGGTAAAATCCAAATCCTACAAGCAAGGAGCCCCTAGGCAAAATCAATTCTTACTGGTGAGAAACCATTAGATAAAATTCAAAGTCCTACTAGTGAAAAATCACTAAGTAAAATCCAAGTCCTACAGGCGAGAAGCCCCTAGGCAAAATTCAATTCCTACTGACAAGGAACCATTAGGTAAGACCCAAATCCTATAGGTAAGGAGCCCCTAGGCAAATTGAAGTCCTATATGTGAGGAATCACTAGGAAAATTTTCAAAGTTTTAGTTAGCAAAAAACCACCAGATAAATATTCAAAGTTTTACTGGTGAGGAACCACTAAGCAAATTCAAGTCCTAAGGCGAGGAGCCGTAAGCATTCACGATTCGTGAATTCATTCTCAAACCGAGAAATCAAAACAATCATCATAATCATCACCATCATCCATTCATACCCTTGGAGGAGCAAACAAAGAAACTCTCACAAACAGGTAAAATTCTCTCTCCCGAATCATCAAAAACCTTTCAAAATGTGTTCCAAAAAAGAACCTTTGGACTTGATTACGAGTCTCAAAAAGCAAAGACCCTAATAAGTTGTTATGAAATTTTCAATGCCATTTTGTTTAGTGAGTTGACTAAAAATTCAAGATGTCACCTTATCTTTGAGATCAACCTCTAACGAGCTCAATCTCAAAAAGGAGCAACTGTTGACACTCAATTTTTAGCTCATTTTTGTCATATTTTCAAAATTTCAAAATTAGGTTTAGGAATTTTGGCCAAGCCTAGAAACCTATTTCTAAACAAAAAATAATTTTTTAACATTTTTCTGCATTTTTTCTGAATTTCTTTTAGTCAAAATAAGCAAGAAAATCAAGAAAAATAGTAAATGGAATCAGAAAATTCCATAAAAATAGTCAATAATCTTCTTTTAAATCCAATTCCATAAATACAATGTCAATTTTAGAAAATCTCAATTGGGTGTATGTTTTTCACAAAATTGGGCAAAATTAAACCCGAATTGAATAAAAAATGAAATTAAATTTTTTCTAGACATTTTTAGGTCATAGTGTCTTCATAACAATTAATTCTAGGACCTTTAATCGCATCATGGTCAGTCCAATTGCACAATTTGGTATAAAAATAAAAAATCCCCAAAAATTGATTGAAAATTAAGAATTTTGAACCTAAATTGGGAATCGTGCCCAAAATGAAACTGCCGAAACGTGCTATTATCCTTTTTAGGGTTAATCAAGGGTGAGTAATGCAATTTTGACATCAACTTTGCCTAATCAGGTCATTAAGACCTCGAATTGAACAAAACCCTATTAACCCGAATATAAAAATATCACGCCCCGAACCCCACGGAGAACATCCCCTCCTAGGTCGATTTATGTGCGACGTCCCAGGAAGCGTCGCCAACCCAATGCCCAAAACAGAGAACAAGGTATAAGTGGAAGCAATAAATAAACAAACCCTGACAATAAACACTCGAGAGACCAAGGATAGAACAACAATTAAAAACAACAAAATAATTACAAATATACATTTTGTATTACTATAGAAAACTTTTTTACAGTATCCATTTGTACAATAAAAACAAACAACATACAAGCAGTCAACAGCCACTAGGTCAAAAAGGGTAAGTGGCTAAAGGTGGTCAAGCTAACTAAAGGGAGGGTCACAGCCAAAAAGAAACGGTCTCTACTTCTAAGGACTCCGGTTTGCTCTAGGGCTCCCAATCAGGGTCTGAAGACTCCGAAAAATCATCCGACGGCTCCTCTGAAAAACCCTCAGAGGGCTCAGACTCCTCTAACTCTATATCCTGCGCTGCAGCCCACTCATCCTCTGAATCCATCTCCAATTCCGGGTCCAGGTACAGTTCTAACTCTTCATCTGAACTTAGCTCTGTGACCTCTCCGTGTTCGCCCGGGTCCTGGTCCATAGGCTCCGGCTCGACCTCCTCATCCATCGGCTCAGGGTCATTATACCATACCCCTAGCTCCTCATCCATGGCTACAAATCCGTCTACGGTCGGGGAATCCACAATCTCATCGTCTGCCATCTGTGGTATCATCACCCCATCCACATCGATCGGGACATCGAATGTCCTGAAGGGTCGCCTTATGTTCCCGTCAACATCCTTAAGGCACCAGGCCACGTACTCTTAAATCTGATAAAAATACTCACCCATGTTCACAAACACTATAGAACGGTATCTTACATAAGCTTCCCCATTTTCTGAGAGGAAGACTCTCGTCGTTGACTGGATCTGCGTAGGGATCCCAAAAAGAGCTAGCGGCTTCGACATGCTCAGGGCTGGGGGTCTGAAAAGTTGGGTTATTACAACCATGAGACGAATCTTAGCGAGTACAACCCCTAAACTTAGGCTAGGCTAACATGCATCCTCCTGACAGGCAATCCACAGCAAGCATAACAATACCATTCACAATTAACTTCCGACCTAGGCCCTCGGGCCAGATCACTTACCTGGCTGATCCTACAGGTTAATCACTTCAATAATATAACCAAGTCACACACACGAGCACCATGTTCATACGTACGTCATGCGCATGCTCACGCTCATCAGTGTTCGTATCACATGCCTTTCACCGAGTCTCGCATACTCGCACTCTGGCTCATGCCTTTTTTATGTATGTAACTTATCTCATCATGCCATGATTTCCATCAGTCTCAAACGGCACACTGGCTCAATGCTCAATTATTAACTCAGAGCTCGACCCGCGTAAAACGCATCAGGTCTAACCCGTGCCAATGCAACAAGTCCACATAATCACAACACTTCATGGCCAGCGTAAAACGCCCCAGGCCTAGTGTCTCTAGCCCGCGTCAAAACGTATCAGGCGTAACACCGATCTCCTTACGAACCAAAACCCGCGTAAAACGCATCAGGGTGATTTGTGATCACGCAGTCATACAGCCAGTTTTATCTTAACCCCGCGTAAAACGCATCAGGGTATTTTAGGTGATCACATGCTCATGGCAAGCACGCATTCTCGCATAATTTCATCACACGCCTCATTCTCGGCATACACAATGCGTGATCATGTAATGCGGTACAATGTATCATGAGCATCACTATAACACAGGCACTCAATCAAATCAATATCACCACACTGTGCCCAATTCACACATAACGTGCTCACTTGGCCAACTAATACCGTGCGGCCCAAATTCACAATGTACAATCTGGCATTTAATTTAGCCATCAATTAGCCAATCACATTTCGCACAATTCGGCCATACGAGCACACAACATGGCATATCATAATCCAATACAATTAAGCCCAATTAATCACAATTCAATCAACAGCCAATCATCCCGGGCAATCCCGACAATTTCACCAATCAATTCCCAATTGGCCTATTCCAGTCTAATAATCTATCAAAATGCACGATCACTATTCAGCCATCCCGAGGCAAATATCTATCTCCAATTCATCCGTATTAATCCACTAAATTCACCTCTTGAACAATTTCCACCCATTGGACCTCAATTCCATCTTGATCTTACACTAACAATGCTCATGCCAGTCTAAAAAACGCACAATCAGTCCTAATCCGGGCTTAGGAGGTACACTCACCAAAATTCTAAACCACAACGACGAGAACGGGCGGCTGATCACCGATGAACGGCAAAAATCAGCGGCGACGACGATGGTTCCTGCTCACGGTGGCTGGCAGTACGGACGGCGGCTACTCGGCTTCCCGGTGGTGGTGCGTGGCGACGTACGGTGGCTAAGGTGGAGTAAGGGAGGTTGGGTCGGTAAGCGGTAAGGCAAGGCTGGACGGACAGCGGTGGCACTCAGCTCCGACGAGCAGCGGTCCGGCAGTCCCTCGGCCGAGAAGAAACAAACGAGAGGGAGAGAGAGAGGATGGGACGGTGGGATGAATCTGGTGGTGGCGTGACACCAACGGAGCAGCAGCACGGCGGCGTCCCGGCGGCGAGCGGCTCCGGCGGTGGCGGTCTCTAGCGACTCCACGGCCGAGAGGAAGACTGGCAGGAGGAGAGGGAATTCGGGAGAGAAAGGAAGGGTGGTGGCCGAATGAGAGAGTGAGGAGAGAAAAATGGGGTCACAGCTGGTCAAATATGGGGAATTAGTGGATGCCATGTGTCACAAATCCAAGCCCCTTGACCAAAATGCCCTTAATCTAATGGCTCTTGTTTGATCTCATCCAATAATTGAGGGGTATAATGGTCTTTAGCCCCAAGAATTGAGATGAAAATCAATTTTAATTAATCCAATATTATCCCAAAATTCGGAGCTCAAAAATAGGCCAAAGGCAAAACGGTCATTTTTCCGGTCCCGGGTCGAAATTCCATTTTTCTACCGTACTAACCCCAAATATGGTTGGCTAACATAATATGGCATCGGATTCGCAAAAATTGTCGCACAAGCCCTCGAAAATCGACCTTGAAGTCCGGATCCAATTTCGTGACCAAAACTCGCTTAATTTCCAATTTCAAGATCTCTCACTAACGGGCGCCTGTTTAGGAGTTACGCATATCGACCTAGGGTTATTCGAGTCATGATGGTCCCAATCACCGAGAGAAAGAGAGGAATTATCGCTAGTTTCAGAGGTCGCGATCGTTCGATTCAAGTTCGGGACTAGTTGGCCACGAGCACTTTCGGTTGTGCAGAATCACCTGAGATCCGATTATACATCGTTGGCCTTGGCCAACCCATATCCGTCACTTTTCCTAAGATCGGCCCACATCGGCCCAAAATATTCCCTCATCGTTTCTCGAAATCAGTGCTCGATTCGCAATCGGGTCACTGGTCCACGTACCGTTTTCCTAGTTAGCCATACCCCATTGGTTAGTAACCCGAGAGTGATTAGCTCTGAGCAAGACTTACTAAAATGAAATGCGGAATAATGTCAATTTTATTGATCCCAGAATTACGTCGAAATTAAGGCTGTTACAATGAGAAAATTTTGAGCATAATTATAATAAAAATTGGGGAAAATTATATGTTTGGGTTAGGAACATGCTGGGGAATGCAATTTTGAGGTTTAATTTGAAAAATTGATCGAAATAAGGTCCAATTTGCATTTTTGATCAAAACCAGAACTGCTGGGTCGGACGGGTCAACCCAACCCGACCCGCACAGTTCGTCTTCCTCACTCGGCTACAACCTGCGAGGAACCGAGAGAAAAAGTAACTTGAGCTCGTGACTTCGTTGACTAATTCTGAGCAAATAAGCACGTTTTAATTGATTTTTCCAGCAGGATATTATCCGGCTGGCATCTTTCAACAACCAAAACAGATTGGAAAATCAATGAACATAAAACCGAAAAAAACTTACACGAAAGAACAGAAGCTATTCGAGAAAATTCCCGAGAGAGAGAATAGAGAGAAATGAGCGAAATCAAAAAGAGAAAATTAGAGAGAGAGGGTCAGAGGTCCCCCCGTGAGTGATCGGTGCCCCCCTAGACGGCGGGGTGCCGACGAATCACGAGTTGGCCGTGACCTCCCCTCGCCGTGCCAAGCCGGAAAGCTGATCGGGAACGTCTGAAAACTAGTCTCGGCCGGCTCATCTAGACCTGTTTCGGCGGATCCGAGTACATCGGAAGAAAGATCGAGAGTCAAGAAACAATCCCCGGGGCCCCGTTCGGTTCAACAATTTCATCTGATCGTTGGATGGATCAGGTGAAAATCGTTCCCGGTCAGATTTGTGAAAATTTTCCAGATTTCGATTTTGGTCTCAATGTGTGTTTTTGGGTGATTTCATTGCCGAATCCTGACACTTTGGTGATCATTAGTAGTTTCTAAACATTTTGATCTGATTTGATTGCATTTTGGACCTCAAAAACCGCATGAACCGAATCGGCCCCCATGTAATTCCCTTCGCCGGAGCTCCGACGTCCTCGCCGGAGCATACCCGTGGCCATAAGGCTATTCAGGTTAGTCTTCCTGACCTTGATTGATGTTTTGATGATTGTTAGACTCGATCTAGACGGCTAGGGCAGTGTAGATTAGGAATTCAAGTTCTGGAAATGAAAAATTAAGAGAAGTGCAAATTAGGTTTTTTTGACCGGTTTTTCGCCAGCCGACGAAGGTACGACGGTGACCGGATTAGGCTAGATGAAAAATAGAACATGTGGACTTGTTAATGATGCAATCAAACTGACCAAAAGGTCGCCGAAGGCGAGCTCAAACCGGCAGCCTCAAGAACCTTGAACTGGAAATGGTGCACACCAACTGTTTGCAAAAATGCCTCAATGAAAATGGGCGAAACGGTGCCGTTTTGGGTGTGCTGTACCCGCTGGAGAGGAAAATCGACGCTGGCATCGGCCATGCCCGATTGGGTCTCGGCCGAATCGGTCTGAACCGGGCCGGTTCGGTTCAACCCCCGACGGGAAAATTAAAAAAAATTCAAAATGAAAAACATAAAAAATACAAAAATCCTAAAAAATTAGAAAATTTTGCAGAAAATGTATAAAAATCAGAAAAATTACAGAAAATTCAGAAAAATAGAAAAATTCTCAGAAAATTCATAAAAATTGTGAAAATTCAAAAAATACAAATAAAAAAATTGAAAAATTTTGGAAAATAAATAAATAAATAAATAAATTGGAAAATTCCCAAAAATTGCTAGAAAACCATAAAAAATCATTTCTCGATTTAAAAAAAATTCAAAAAAAATTAAAATTTTAAAAATCTACAGAATGATTAAAAATCATTATGGCCAGTCACAAAAAATGAAATTGGAATTTTTGGAGTGTCCTAATGGCACTAAAAAAATCAAAAATTTTGAAAATCCATAGAATGATTAAAAATCATTGTAGCCAGTTATAAAAAATGAAATTTGGATTTTCCAAAGTGCCCAAGTGGCATAATTTGAAAAATTCCAAATTTAGGGCCAAAACCCTTAAGAAAAACCCTAAACCCTAAAAAATAAAATGAACAAGCTATTAGAGCTTTGTTAGGGTTTTGGTAAGTTTTCATTTCTAGTGACCAAATTAGGGTTGCTATGATTGATTTGCCATTGGATGTGCAGTTGATTTTTGAATGCTTAATTGATTGTCTATGGTTAGATTAGTGAATTGACTTTAGGGATCCATGTGATACGCTGGACATGCCATATCGTTCTTAGGTACCGAAAGGGTGTTAATGGTCTCAATTTGGGATCGTTAAGGTAACCAAGTCCCTTATCCATAATTTTTGGTTCGTAAGATTGCGGTACTTCTCCCGTACCACAATTAGGTTTCTAGTCGACCTACCGTAAATGACTAATGGCGACTCCAAGTTTAAATTTAAATCAAACAAACCCCGCTGTCACGTGAGGTATGGTCTAGGAGAGGCCCATATAGAAAAATACCTCCATCCTAAAGCACGCGAGAGTGTGACGCGACAGGCTATCACGAGTGCGATGTGCATTGATGAATGCTATGTGTCTGAGAACGATGATTGAACACGTTTGGATTATTAAATTGTTGATATGCATGAATATGCAATGATATATGTTGTATGTGCCTCTTGAACATATACGTTGTTGTAGTCTCGTTATGTGCTCTTTAGAGCAATTGCCATCGATGCTAGAATCGCATGTTTAGGGCGATCTAGAGGCAACGTGTTCTTCTAAACGAGATTTAGGGAGCTTACTTGCTGAGTTTATCTCATCGTTGTTGTTTAATTATTTTCAGACCCCCGATTATGAATCGACCTCCTACACAGTTCGAGGTGCCCATGGACATGGGCACGATAGTAGCGGAGTATCCGATCAACCGAATAAAGCATATCAAAAGCATTCAACAAGCCCAGAGGGGTTAGCTATGTGAAAACTGCACAAATTTCTTGTTTAGTTATAAGAGAAGGAGATGAGCTATTTAGTCCGATTAGAGGTTTTGACGGACCCCCTTATGAACAGCAAATCTAATAATAAGGCAGCATCTTTGGGAGATGTCAAATATGATACGTGAGCTGAAGTCAACAGGTCATTCCCTAACCGATAAACAGCAAGTTTAGGCTGTTATAAAGTCTCTTCCTGACAGCTGGAAATATACGAAAATAAATATGATGCACAATGAGAATATCGTCACTTCTGATGATATTGCGCATCATTTGGAATTAGAAGATGAGCGCCTAAAGGCAACAAAATCCTCTACTCATGCTTATGTTATTGAATTAGATTCGAGCAAAGCTTCGAACTTTAAGCGCAAGAGAAACCATAAATTCAACAACAAAGAAAAAGAGACTGATTAGGCATTCAAGAAAGCTAAGACCTTCCGACGCAAGAAACGTGACAGGAAGAAGGACAAGGCCAAAATGAAGTGCTACAATTATGGTAAACTGGGCCACTTCACTCGCGAATGCACTGAGCCGAAAAAGGTACCACCTTACTCCATTACTTTGAGTAATGCTTTTGTTTCTAGCACTTTAATGCTTGTTGAATCTCATCCAATATGGACTGTAGACTCAAGAGCAACAGACCACATAGCTAGAGGCTGAGGAGCATTTGTGGAGTATCGTCGGATACAGCCTGGAAGAAGATAGATATATGTTGAAAATAACTCAAGAGTTGAAGCGAAGGGTATCGACATATGTAAATTAACCTTTCGTGGTGGTCAAAACCTATTCCTACAGGATGTCCATTATGCTCTAGATATTCGGCGAAACTTGGTCTATGTAGTTGTTCTTCTTGGCTTAGGTTATGTATTTAATTTTCATGATGATAGTATTGACATTTTGTTTAGAACAGTTTATTACGGTTCTGGTCATGTATTGAATGGTTTTATGGTGTTAGACATTGACTATGATATGTACAGAGTTAATGTTGATGGTTGTTTTTCTTTAATTACATCTTCTAGTAATGTGGAGATTGATGCAAACATTTGGTATGCTAGACTAGGTCACATTGAGTTACAAAGAATGAAATGATTAGCAAGAGAAGGCCTTTTGGGGTCACTTGCAAATGTTAAACTACCCGTATATGAACATTGTCTAGCGGGAAAAACAACTAGAAAACCATTTGATAAAAAAACCAGAGCTGAACTTCCATTGCAACTCATACATTCTGACATTTGTGGTCCATTAAATGTGAGTGCGAGGCATGGAGCCTCATATCATCACTTTTATAGATGACTTTACATATTTCGATTGCGTTTTTTTGATCTCCCATAAGTCCGATGCATTGGATTGCTTTAGACGATTTAAAGTTTTGGTAGAGAATCAATTGAACAAAACAATAAATGCATTAAGAACAGATCGCGGACGTGAGTATCTATCTGAGTAATTCAAGGCTCTTTATGATGAAAAGGGAATTGTAAAACAATTGACTATTCCTGGTACTGCGCAACAAAATGGGGTTGCAGAGAGAAGGAATAGAACCCTATTGGAAATGGTTAGGTCTATGATGGCGCAGGCAAATCTACCTGTCTTATATTGGGGAGATGTGTTATTGACTGCTGCCTATACACTTAATCGTGTGCTCTCTAAGCTAGTTGCTTCCACCTCCTATGAATTATGGACTGGTAGGAAATCAGACTTAAGTAATTTACGACCTTGGGAGTGTGTAGCATATGTTCATGATTCTTCCTCTTAAATATGGCAAATTAGGCCCTAGAGGGAAGAAGTGTATCTTTATTAGATACTCTGAATACTCCAAAGGGTACGTGTTTATAGGTGAACAAGCTGATGGAAGTGTGACTGAAATGGAGTCACGAGATGTCACATTCTTGGAGAATGATTTTCCTAGTAGAGGTAAGATCGATAAGGACTTCTAATTATATGAGATGGAAGATCCCAATAACACACCCACTAATATTATTGAGAAAAATACAGATTTACCTCAACATACAAGATCTAGTGGGAGTGTAGTGTCGCCTGGTAAATTGAATTCTCAAGAAGTTCAGTTACGTAAAAGTAATCGTAAAAGTATTCCCCGTCATCGACTTGAGATTGAGGGGAAAGCATTTACGATTACTCCATAAGACGATGCGGAGCCTAAAACAATTCAAGAGGCTCTCTTGTAACATCCTGAATTCGACCCATTTCCAGGATCAATGAAATTGATGTTATTTCTTATTTCATTTTAGTAAGTCTCTCCCGGAATTGATCACTCTCGGGATACTAACCGAAAAGGAATGGCTAACTAGGAAAACAGTACGTGAACCCAGGAACTCGACCGCGAATCGAGCTCTGATTTTGAGAAACGACAAGGAAATATTTTGAGCTAGTGTGGGCCGATTCTAGGAAGGTGACGGATTTGGTTTGGCCAACGACATACGATCGGATCGCGAGTGATTCCGCACGACCGAGAATGCGCATGGCAAACAAATCCCGAACTTAAACCGAACGATCACGACCTCCGGAACTAGTGATAAATTCTCGTTCTCTCTCGAAAATCGAGACCGTCGCGACCCGAGTAATCCTAGGTCGATACGCGTAATCCCTAAATAGCCGCTCGTTAGTAAGAAACCCTAAAATTGTAATTGAGTAATTTTGATCGTTGAATTGGATCCGGACTTGAACATCGAATTTTGTGGACGTACGCGACTATTTTGCGAGAATGACGTCGTTTTAGTGTGGCCAACCATAATAGGGATCGGTACAGTCGAAAAATGGAAATTCGGCCCGGAATCGAAAAATTACGATATTGCCCTTGGAGCCTACACTTGTAATCCGAATTTTTGGGGTTATTTAGAGGACATTATGGTCATGTCCAGCCCCCCTAATTGTCGGAAATTATGGACCAAGATGCCCTTAGATATTTTTACAAGATTCAATCTTGTCCCTTGATTGGAGGGCAAGATGGGCATTAAAAGTAGTTCAACTACCCCACTAAGACCAATAATGCTTAAACCCTCACCTCCCTCTCTCTCTCTCCCTCATTTCCTCTCCCCCACTCCACCGGCCAACCCCTCTCCCACGCCAACTCTCTCCCTCTCCATTTTTCTTGCTCAGCCATGAGTGTCGCCCGCCGGAACCACCGTCCAGCCACGCTGCTGCCACCCGCCGAATGCCGCCCATCTCGGCGTCATCAACACCGACCGGCCACCCTCTATCTCATCTCATCCTCTCCGTTTTCTCTCCTCTCCCGACCACGTAGATCACCACCCGAGCCAGCCCCTTGGCCGTGAATCGTCGTGCGAGCGCCGACTGCTGGACCGCCGCTCAAGCCGCCGCCCATCTTGGCTCACCACCACCACCCGACCACCCCTTTTCCTCTCCCTCATCCCGTTACGCCACCGACCAGCACCATCACTCCTCGCCGCCATGATCGCCGTTTGAACTGCCTGTCGCCGTCGCCGCCTAAGTGTCGCCGCGAGGCCCTATCGTGAGCTGGTGACCAGCCACCCGTTTCCCCTCTGATTAGCCACCTTTAGGAGCTTAGGAAACCTTGTGAGTAATTACCCTAAACCCTAATTAGGCCATTATGCATTTATGGATAGGTTTGGGGTTAATTTATGGGTTAATTAAGGTGATTTAGGGATGATTAGTGGACTGATTATTGGAGGCTGATTTGGTGATGATCTGGGGAGCCTAGTGAAGTATTTTAGTGTTGATTTATTGGCCTAGATGGACCTGTTTAATGGCTGGAATTATGGGATTTAATTGGCCTAAGTTTGGTTAAATTAGGATTTAATTGTGGAATCCCGGGCATGCCTTGTTTAGTCGATGTGGTGGCTGATTTATGCTAGTTGGTGATCAATTTTACCATGCCATGTCATGTGTTTGTGTGGCCGAATGATGCGATGTGTGATTGGCCAACAATTGGCGTGAATCCCATTGATTAAGTATATGAAATTTGAGTGTCAATCGTGCGTTATGCCGAGTGATATTATGTCACGCCCCGAACCCCAACGGCACGCGACGCCCCTTACCTGGTCGAGTAGTGCGACATCCCAGGAATATCGCTGACCTAAAATATCATCAGAGATTTACAACCACAGCGGACTACAATTAATCCCGGACAATAAAAATTGGGGAAGCATTAAGGGAGAAAATACATATCCATGTCTCACTTCCAAACTTATACCAAAATATTTACAATTACAACGCCACCCCAATGCTTACAAGCCACCATAAATACAAGTGCACGCCACACTACTACGGTCAGTAATAAAAATGGCCTATAACCTGATTCTCTTTCCATCCAAAAATGATACTCGCAAAAACCTATTCCAAACCCGAATATTACTCCCTACGCCCCTTACTAGGCGTCCATTCTGAATCCGATCCTCCGTCCTCTGCGTCTGAGTCCCCTTGTACCGTCCTATCCACTGAGGACTCCAAAACGTTCTGGTGGCGGTGGCGGGATATTCATTGCTTTGGTGGGAGATCTGAAATGGTTTGGTTTATAAAACCACGAGACACTTCTCAATAAGTTGTAACCTAAACCCTACCTAGGCTATCACGTTATTCCAGACATAAATAAACACACGACCCATCAATCAACCACATAACACACGAAGCCTGCATGTTAATCCATTTATAAAAATTTATTTTGAAAAGACATGACATAATATGCGAAATTTTCCACAAATCACACACCCAACAAACATACCAAGTTTGAATGTACCGCTACTAGTCGTTTGGCGTCTATGTGGGCGACAAAGTGCAATCTCCCCTGGCGGAATCGCCCATGGAATGAACATATTTTATGGGCAATACAAGTATGTGGAGGTTCCTCCTTCGCTAACTGCATATCTAGATTTTCCTTTGGAGCTTTATGTCACATTATTTGGACCGAAAGGAACAATGCGATATTCAGAAATGAGAGCATCTTCATCCCGGGCATGCGTAAGCACCTTATTAAGGTCGTCAGGGACAAGGCTATCTCTATGGGGAGAGTTGAGGACTCATATAGGAACCGTATCTTACAGAGAAAATGGGACCTTCCTCCTTCTATATTTGGGTAGCACTGTTACTGGATATTCCGGTGTCTCCTACAGCGGATGGTTGGACGTCTCCCTCCTTCCTGCGGGCCTTCTTGGTACGGTCGGCGAATGAGCCTCCGCATGGGGCTCGGTGGGTTGGGCTTTCTGCCGTCCTCCTACGGGCTGACTTGTCTGTTGCTGCTGCTACTAAATGGTTCGGGGCTTGGGATTGCACACCCATTTTGTGCTGTATTGTTGCTGCATTTGGGTGTCTTCGGCTTTCCGCCAGCCTCGACGGTATCCTCCGACCCAGCTACTCCGACGGACCTCACAAGCCTTCGCTGTGTTGCTGCTGCTGTTGGAGACAGGGGCTGACCTCCTCGGGGCTATGTCCAAGTGGTGGTCTTCTCGGCTTACTGTGCAGGGGATCCGTTGTAGCCCTACCTGTGTTATTGCTGGCCCGTATACTTTCGGTGGCCTGGTCTTTGCTTTGCTACGTTGCTGTTGCTGTTGTTGACACGGGGTGACTTCCAAGTTTCGGGCTGGGCCGGTTTTCCCTGTTTCCCGGCTTCTGTTGTCTTTCTCGTCCTTGTTGCTGTTTGGCTTGTTGTATAGTTTCCTGCAGATCCTTTCTTGACCCTATGTGGACATCTCTTGTCCTAATAGGTTCAGGTAGTGGGTTGTGCTTAGGTTGTTTTGATCTTTGAAATTTTTATATATTCTCTTACCTTTACCAAAAAAAAAAAAAACAAACATACCAAGTTTCCAATCCATTTAACATACGCACATTCCACCTCCACTTTCTCATTCTTTCCATTCTCAATTCCTTTTTCCCACATCATTCGCCAGTGACCCGCGTAAACGTACACGCCTCAGGTACACTGCGACCACTCATCACTTCCCACATCACTCGCCAGTGACCCGCGTAAACGTACACGCCTCAGGTACACTGCGACCAACACTCGGCCAGCGTAAACACGCCTCGGCCCTCGATCGCGCCCCGAGCATCACACGCCTCAGTCCGATCCCACTTTCACACTATCCTCAGCCCACGCCAAATGCGAAAGGCCTACATGATCGGAACCCGAGCTTATAATGCCTCGGTCCAATCCCGGTCTCACCCGAGCTGATCGTGCCTCGGACCGAACTCAATCATGCTCTTTCGAGCCTCAGCCTGTGCCAAATGCAACAGACCTACGTGATCGCTGCCCGAGTTTATGATACTCGACCCGATCCCAACCTCGCACTTTCACCCTTTCACATACTTTTCACAATCACTTGCCACACCGCCATTGCCCTTCTACTCAAGTCCATGCTCAACACACGTTTACCACACGCAACTAGCCCAACACACGGGGTTCGTGCACACATCATTTCACACATAAAACATGCTCACTCAGCAATTCACACAACTAATGTCAATAAATAATTCAGTTTAGCTCACGTGTGCACCAAACAAGCATATATAATCACCCAATTGCACAACAACATGCTCAATTTGTTCACCACCATTTATTTATAATTAACTAAGCATCCAACATGTATATTCCCGTTTTTCTCCAACCAAATGGCGTCGGATTAATTCCGATTCTTCACGGGACTTTCTCGCCATAATCTCTAGGTTCCAAAAATTCAACTCGCGTCTCAATCGGACCCTCACAGCCCCGTGAACAGTGATCCACAGCTTGTGAACAGTGTTTCGGGGCATATGAACAGTAAATTCGCAGCCCCTATTTTCTGAATTTCCAATAAATATTATCCGAATTAATTCCTAAGGCCCGCCATAAAATTTCCACTCCCTATTCATACCATTCCGCACCTAATTCCATACTGATTTCGCCCAAAATTGTCCGTCGAAACCCGAAGTCCTAATTTGGGTTTAATTTCCATACGCGCATTAAACACATAAATCGCTATTTTTCTCCCACCAAACGACGCCAAATCGATCCCAGTCCTTCACGAGATTTTCATAAAATTTCAAGACGGACGTAACGGTACCAATCACGCGTCAAACGACCCACCACAGCACAGTGAACAGTACGCCCACAGCTCGTGAACAGTAATTTCTGCACTCCAATCCACAAAATCACACTTCCGACTCTTCACGACACTTACATAAAACTCCGAGCCGGACTCAACGAGACCATTCTCGTACCCAATAGCACATCACAGCAAACTAAGCCCCAATTCACAGCATTGATCGGCCCCTAAATTTTCACCAAAATTCTCGAAATTCAAACCTAGGGCCCGCAATTCAATTTAGCTCGCAAAATCGCAACAACCCGCGTCTATCTAAACCCGAAACAACCCGATCTACTAGGCAAGGGTTTAGATCACAACTTACCTAGTTCTAGACTCTCTCGGCTAGAACAAAAGCGGCGGTAAATCTTGAAATCCAACGAAGGCTTGCGGCGGCGGCTACAATCGGCGAGCAGCGACTTGCGGCGAGTGTCCACGGCGGCGAACGGCGGAGGGAGAGGTGGCCGGTGAGGGGCTCACGGTGGGGGGAGAAATTCACGTAGGGGGGAGAGAGAGGAATGAGGGAGAGAGAGAATGGGAGGTCTTGACTTAACCTTCAAGTTTTGACCACTTTTTGAGAAATGACCAAAATGCCCATCTCTAAGCTTTTTGATCCGACGGTCCAAATTCATTCTCATCCAAAATATCCAAGGGTAGTCTTGTAATTTATCAAAAAGTCCAAGGGCAAAATTGTCCTTCCCAAAAATTAGGGGTAAAATGACCAAATTGCCCCTTGCCCTCAAAACTACCCCTTCTTTAATACTCAAGGGTAAAATGGTCCAATTCTCCGTTTCTTGCCCAAATCGAATTTTTCCGAAGGATTTGAGGGCACCAAAAATTGACACGTGTCACGTGCAACGTCGTCCTAGCGTTCCGGCGTGACTTCCTAATTTTCCGGTGTCCAATTTGGGCAAAATTTCAATAATTAAATTCTATTAAACGCAACTCGAGCGTTTCTCGAGCTAACGGGCGGCTTGCTGGGGAAATTCGCGAAATCGACTCATGACCGATACTAAATCGAGTCACGTGCAAGTCCGTTCGGTACGTGACGACCTCGGTTGTCATTAAAATCGCGAAGATCAATCACTTGATCCGAGGGGTACGATCGTTCGGTATAATTTCGGAATCATTCGTCAAGTCGTTTCGTGGTCCAACGGAATCACCCGCGATCCACTACTAGGACAGTGGCGAATTGACCCCTAACTATCCTTGGATCGGCCAACAGTGGCTCAAACTATCACTTACGCGATTTAATGGTCGAAATCCATCCACGATCGAATTTTCTTTAGTCGCGCGAATTTAATTCCCCTATTAGCCTTTCCCTAATGGTTAGCATTCCCAGGAATGATCAGTTCCGGGCGAGAATCTACTGTGAGCATATCTCATAAAACTCAATCATTCAATAAATTCCAACTGGTGGAATTTCGGAATGTCACATATTAAATTAAGTAATTGGGCATGTTAACGAGACATATTGAGCATGTCAAATTGTTAGTTCAGCACATTGTGGCGTTGTTCGAGCATGTCTTGGCATGATTTGATTGTGTGCCTATGTTGGAATTTAATGCTCATTGTGGATCATATGGTTGCCCGAGCGCCGGAATTTTATGGACACGAATTTTGTATGCTGAGCATTGGCCTGATACGAGAATTGTGTGAGTATGCGTGCCTGACATGAGCATGTGATCACCTAATCGCCATGATGCGTCTTACGCGAGGTTCAGATAAAAATTTGGTGTGTGTATGTGTGATCACAAAAAGCCCTGATGCGTGTTATGCGGGGTATTGAATCTGTCCTGATGTGTTTTACGAGAGACGATGCCCGGATTGCCGGAAGATAGCCAACCTGATGCATTTTACGCGGGTGCGGTCCATATATGGAGATCGTTATTGCGCCTGATGCGCTTTATGTGAGCTAGAGACACTGGGCCTGATGCGTTTTACGCTGGCCAGGAAGTGTTGGATACTGATAGACCTGATGCATTTTACGCACGTCAGACCTGATATTTTTTACGCGGGTCGATTAATAAATGAGAATTTTGCAGTGTGCAAGTGTGTATAATTGAGCCGGATCATGAGCATGGACATATTGATGGCATATATGTGTAAGAGTGCATTGACAGGTGTGCAAGCATGTGCGTATCGGTGAACCGTGTGTGATGCAGACATCAAGGAGCATGAGTATGTGCATGGCATACGTGTGGCTAAGTATGATCGCGTGTACGCCATATGTGGGTTCTGCACTTCTATTGCTATTATGAACTGTCTAACCTGCAGGGTCGTTTATATGATCGATCTGGGCTCGAGGGTCTAGGTTAATTAGTTGTTATACTGGTTGTGTGTGATTATTTGCCTATCAGGAGGTACATGTTAGCCTAATTTAGGTTTAGGGGGTTTACTCGCTGAAATTCGTTCTCACGGTTGTTAAAACCCACATTTTCATACCCCCGGCCCTGAAGATGTCCGACGTGCCTATTCGTTTTGGGATCCCATCCCGGATAGACCGGGAGGTGATCGAGTACCCCGTAAGGAACGGGGATACGTATATTAGATATTTTACTACCGGCAAAAGGACACTATAAGTGTCATAACTTGTGTACGGCGCTCACTTTGGTGCCATAACTTTTTTTCGGATCACTTTGGTGCCAAGTCGGAGGAAATACGATCACTTAAGTGTCATAACTTTTTTTTGGATCACTTTAGTACTAAAATTTTTGAAAAACGATCACTTAAGTGCTAAAATTTTTGAAAAACGATCATTTAAGTGCTAAAATTTTTGAAAAACGATCACTTAAGTGCCAATCTCCGGCGAGACTCCGGCGAGCCAGGTCAGCTTCAGAAATTAATAAAAAAAAAATGCCACGTCAGATTTCCGGCCAAAAATTGTGTACGGCACCGGAGTTGGCACTTAAGTGATCGTTTTTCAAAAATTTTAGCACTTAAGTGATCGTTTTTCAAAAAAAAAAATTTTTGATAACCCAGGGAACCCCCGCACGGCGTTTTTCAAAAATTTTAGTACTACAGTGATCCAAAAAAAAGTTATGGCACTAAAGTGAGCGCCGTACACAAGTTATGGCACTTGTAGTGTTCTTTTGCCTTTTACTACCGTATGGGTTGACGTAGGAGAGCAGCACTTTCAGGCCCACGAGTATATAGGTTGGTACTTTAAGAACTACTCCGGGACTTTTAGACCTCTTAGGACCTTTGATGTTCCGTTCAACGGGCTAGGTGATATAGATCTCCAGTGCGCCGATAAAGATCTAGCGAGCCCCGAGGCCCATTTAGAGAGGATTCTGACGACGGACCCATGCTGGTCATCTGGGAGGTCAACGAGCTAGACTCGATGGATGAGGAGCCGATAGACTAGGATTCTGACCCGGAGCCTATGGAGTCAGATGGCGAGCCAGAGCTGATGGAGCAGGACCCCGAGTGGGAGAGAGAGCCAGAGGAGGGCGATTCTAAAGACAAGTCGGTAGAGGCCAAGTCCGAGCTGGATTCCATGGACTCCGAGGTCAAGTTGTATGACAGTTCTGCCGAGTCCTCGGGATCTGACCCGGACTGGGTACCTTAGGATTTAGCCATAACCCTAGTTAGGTTAGGTCGATACCTTTTTGACCGGAGCCCTTCCTTAGGTTAGTGTTTAGACTGACCGCCCAGGCCACCTATCTCTTTTTGTCAGAAGTGGTCGTTGACCCGCTTTTGGTTTATTATGTATTTTGCGCAATGAATATTGTATATGTTTCCCTGATGTTAATGCAAGTGTATATTTATAATGTTATTTGTTGTTTGTGCTATTCTTGGTCACGTGTTTTAAATTGTACATGTGTTTATGTTGCTTCTGCATGTGTCTTGATCTCTGTGTTGGGTGTTGGGTCGGCGACGCGTCCTGGGACATCGCACAAAGTCGACCTCAATTGGGATGCTCACGCGCCGTAGGGTCCGGGGCGTGACATCTCTTATCTCCTGACAAGGAAGAATGGAGAAAAGCTTTGAAAGACGAAATGGAGTCTATGAGGACAAACCACGTCTGGAACTTGATTGATTAGCCATCCGATCGCAAGGCTATTAGAAACAAATGGGTTTTCAAGATTAAGCGAAGGGCAGATGGATTCATTGAAAAGCATAAGGCTTGCCTTGTGGCGAAAGGCTATACTCAACAAGAGGGTATAGACTATGAGGAAACTTTTTCACCAGTTGTAAGGTTTGCCTCCATATGCCTTATCTTAGCCATTGTTGCACATTTGGATCTAGAATTACATCAAATGGATGTAAAGACAGCATTTCTCAATGAAGAACTAGATGAAAAAATCTATATAAAGCAACCGACAGGTTTTATTGCTGAAGGTTAACAGCGTAAAGTTTGCAAACTTCATCGCTCAATTTATGGCCTTAAGCAATCATATAGACAGTGGTATTTTCATTTTCATCAAGCCATAGCTTCTTTTAGGTTCACGATGATCGAAGAGGACAACTATGTGTATATTAAACGGTCCGAGGATAAATTTATGATTTTATCTCTTTATGTGAACGATATTCTGTTGACTGGAAATGATAAGGGTTTGGTTATAATCATAAAAGAATTATTGTCCTCTAATTTTGAAATGAAGGACATGGGAGAAGTTGCATATATATTGGGAGTTAAGATTGAAAGAGATTGATTAAACAAACTCCTTGCTATGTCACAAGAGTCTTATATAATGAAGATTCTTGAATGCTTTAATATGCAGCATTGTAATCCCATCGATACCCCTGTCATGCAGGACGAAGGCCTAAGTACTAAGATGTGTCCTAAAACTCTAGAAGAAAAGAAAGAAATGGCAACTGTTCCTTACGTTAGTGCTGTCAAAAATTTGATGTATGCTATGATGTGTACTCGACCCGACATATGTCATGCTGTGGGGTTAGTGAGCTGATATCAATCAAATCCTGATCAAACACACTAGAAAGCAATTAAGAGAATCCTAAGATACTTGAAAGGCACTATGAATTATCGACTTTGCTATCACGGGAGTGATTTACGCTTATTAAGATACTCTGATGCTGATTAGAGAGGAGACCTAGATGAGTGTAAATCAACGTCTGGATATGCGTTCTTACTTAATGATGATGCAATTTCTTGGAATAGCAAGACACAGATATGCACAGCTTTATCTATGATAGAGGCTGAATTTATTGCATGTTCTGTTGCAGTGCAAGAAGCAATATTGTAACGCCCCCACCTCGGGGTTATTCATGTGACGTCTTGTTCATTATTATCTTTTATTACACATAAGCGGAAGTATAACTCAGGACAATCACAATCAATACACGGCAGAAATAAGACAAGCAGCATCATGAGTAACCTTATGTTTACAATGCATACAAACATGTTTTAACAAGCCTTTCGGGCCATGACAAACAATACATATTTCATAGCCGACTATAAATAGCAAATCTTGACTTGGGTTATCCTATACCCACTACGGCTTCTCGCTCCTCGCGTCTTCACCTCCACCCTGGTCCCGTCCGCCTGGCCATCTCACATCTCACCCGTGGCTTTATCCTAGAGTCGGCCCGCCCTGAAGCACCAAGTCCGTTAGGCCATCATCGAACGTCACAAGCGTCATGATTCAGCGATAGGCGCGGTCTTCTCTAACATCTATCACGGTGAGCACTTCGGCTCTCTGCTCCACGGGATTGCCAACGCGGGTCGGGGGAAATGCCATCCTACAAACCTGAAAAACGAAAATAACGGGGGATGAGTCGGAAAGACTTAGCAAATAAACCTACTAATATCAAGCGAGGAAGAGGGGATCGCCGTCAGCACAAGTCGGCCCTTACCGCACCCACATCAATGGTAGATCAATAGTAAAGTTCATAAAAGAGAACATCAAGCATGGCTATAACATGTGCACCTTGCCATTCAAGTCTCGGTTCTACCTCCAAAACAAACTTAAAACACGAAACATGATTAAATTAAGAAATGAACCAACTACGACCAACCAAACGACCGAGAAACAGTCCAAGCAAATCGTGTCACAACGCATCACAACTTCCTTTCCTAATATTAGGAAGTTTACTTACTCAACGACAAAAAAAACTAGAGAACGGGAGTCGAGACGGGTGAACTCGGGAAATTTCGGGCTTTCTCATTGCTTCCTTCTTGCTTGGCCGAGCAAACTTAGGCCTACGAAGGCCAAACCGTGGGCTCTTGGGTAGGAACGAGAAGAGACACGGGCCGGTTCGGGATTATTTTGGGCATGAGCTTCTCGGTCAAAGTGAGAAAAACAAGAACAAAGGAAGAAGAAGAAGATGTTGGCGTGAGATTGGACAAGAGGGACTTCATGTGAGGCTTCTTCAACCATTTGGACTCCTTCAATTTATATCAAGTCAAGGCAAAAGAAAGACAAAGGGTCATTTTCAAGGGGGTCCCTAAAGTCTAAGTTATTTAATGTATGCCATCATGACAAGTCCCCAAAAGTCTACTGCTATTAAATGTTTGTCATCATAAGACGGCTTCAAAGTCAAGTGTCATCATAGCATGCATTTAATGTCATTAAATGTTCTTAATGAACTAAAATGATGAAGGGCCAATGCTTATCTCAATCTCATTGGTCCTCTCTCTCTCTCTCTCCCTCATGGCTACTCTCTCTCTCTCTCTCTCTCTCTCTCTCTCTCTCTGTCTCTCTCTCTCTCTGGCCGAATGGCCTTTCTCACGGCTCCCTATTTGTGATACTCCAAACTTGGTCATCACTCAAGGCCATTAAGGCATGTCATCATGAAGAGGTCTCCAAAGTCTAAGGTCATGATGGATAGCATTAAAGTTCATTAATGAACTATAGCCAAAGGATTACGATGAAGAGAGCAAAATGAATCCAAGCCACTAATGATTTCTCTCTTCCTTTCCCTCTCTCGACTCTCTCTCGGCTCACTTTCGTTTTCCCCCTAGGACGACCTCCAATCAAAGCATAAAATGTCTCATTTGAAAGCTCAGAAAGTATGCTTTAAGTCACCAGAAGACATCAAGTCAAAATTCAAACGTTCTTATATATAAATTGATAAATCTTTGAAATCTGACAAAACCGAACAGCTTTGCACTGTTCAAGAAATCGGACTTGAAAATATAGTAAATGAACTCCGAAAACTCTCAAATTTGAATATGTCATAAAAAAAGGCCTTAACAAACATTTCTTATGAAGAACACAAAATCGGAATCTCTCTGTCAACACCATTTTTAGTAGCTCAAATGCAGACTAAAAATAGTTCACTGGAGTAGAATTCTTGTTTCTCAAATTAAGCTCTGTCCAGAATCCAAATCATCTCAGAAAATTCCCAAATTTATACACGTTATAGAAAAGGAAATTCTTAACAACTTTTATGAAGGAAACTTGTCCAAACTCGGCCCAGAAAAGCTTATAGAAAATAAATACGGTGTGAACATCACCGAAATACCGATTCTAGGCAGTTTCACACAGTCCGAAAATCAGGCCATCGTACCTCTCATATGAAGACCAAAAATTCTAAAATTAAAATATGTAAAACTTGATGATGTTTGGAGAAACTTTCAAGAAGAAAGTGTTTGGAAATTCAAATCACAAAAGTCTCCTCAAAAATAACAAAACGAAAGGGGTAGAAAGGATTCGAAACTGGGTTTTCCAAAACAAGAGTAAAAATTTTAGTTCTAATTGGAAAACCATCAAACTTAAACCATCGCCATTTTCCAGGGACTGAAATTAAGGATGTGACAATTCTTCCCCTCTAAAAGAATTTCGTCCTCGAAATTTAAAATGTACCTGGGATTTAACTTACCTTTCCTTCCGAAGTGTGGCACACCCTTCATTAGTGACACCTTTAGAAAGACATAGTCGCCTACCTGAAACTTAAGTGGTTTCTGGCGCTTGTCAGCCTAACTGTTTTACCGACTTATGCCGTCCTAAGTTTTTCTCTACTTATCTGGATAGCATCTATGGTGAGTTGGACTAGCTCGGGACCCGTGACCTTCTTTTCCCGACCTCATTCCAACAGACTGGAGTTCTGCAAGCTCGATCGTATAATGCCTCGAATAGTGCCATCTTGATGCTTTGCTGATAACCGTTATTACAGTTGGATTCTACCTTCCTTTCTGAAGGTAGCCTTGTTTAGCTTTTTCGGAAAATGTCGAAAATTTTCTTTATGGAAAATCTTCTAGCTTTTGCTTTCCATGCTTCCGCTGCGCCACTCTGATTTACCTTTTACCATCCTTAAATATTTCTTATATTTGCTTGCTTGGGTTTTTCGATACATTGAAACGTCGTACATAAATACTATGATAAAATCATACAAGTACAGTTCCGATCACCCGATTTATCAAGTCTCCGTAATAATATTCTTGGAGTTTTCCGCTTCTTCTTGAGTAATTGCATAAATCCTTCCTTGAGCTGGAGGACGATTATCATGCGGTGGAACTTCTTTTTGTTGCATCGCCTGTGGTTGTTGTGACTGCTTCACCTGCTGTGGTTGCGGGCAGTCCTTTATGCGGTGGCCTTGTTGACCACAGTCGAAAAATGCTCCCGTTTGTTTTGGACATGGAGCATTTCCATGAAACCTTCCGTAAGTATGGCAAGCATCACCTGCAGTGGAAATTGGCTTCTGATTTTTTATCTTCTTGTTGGGAGTGGAGCAACGGTTTTCTCTCGACATCGGTCTCTTGTCATGATGCTGGTTGGATTAAGAAGCCGGATGATAAGGCTTTCCTTGGTTAGTCGCCATGGCAACTCATTCCAGGGACTCTTTCTCTATCAGCTGCGCTCGTTCATACAGCTTGTTGTAATCCTTGAGGTTCAGCGGCACCAGCTGTCTCTGGATGTCTGGTTTCAAGCCGTCTCGGAATCTTTTTTCCCTTTCTACTGGATCTTCAATAAATTTAAGGGCGTACCTCGACAGTTGAGCGAACCTTGCTTCGTATTGGTCCACCGTCATGTTGTTCTGCTGAAGTTGCAAAAATTCCTTCATCTTTCGATCACGAGCACATTCAGAAAAATACTTTCCGTTAAATGCTTCAATAAAAGCATTCCAGTTGACAGCAGCATTTTCTAGGAACACGATTTCCTTGGTCGCTTTCCACCAATAGCCGGCATTACCTTGCAGTTGATAGGCTGCTAAGGTAACTTTCTCTTCCTCAGAACATCTCAAAAGCTCAAATGCCTTCTGGAGTTCATCGATCTAGGATTCCGCTTCTTCGGGATCTCTAGTTACGACAAACTTCGGGGGTTGGAGCTTCAGGAATTGCTCGACCAATCCGTGCATCGTACGGCCACCATTTCCATTTCCATTTCCATTTGCTGCTACATTCTCAGCATTAGGCATTCGTTGTTAGGCCTGCTGTCCCAACAGTTCTCCTACGGTCGCCAGAGCCTATAGAATTCCATCTATTCAGGGGTCTTGATTTGACTTCCCCTTCGAGATCGAGGTCGCAACCGAGTTCCGAGCACTCATATTGATATTCTAAGGGATCTTTCTATAACACAAGAATAGGTTAGTGGTCACAAACAAATATTAGCACACAACTTATTCAACCACAATCAATCATTCACATACGCAGGGGTGTTTCCTAGCTAACTACCCCAACTTCAGCGTACCTTATCAATCCAGGTCTTTATTTTCGCTTGGATCTCAAAATCGTTCTCCCCCATTCAGTGTATAGTTCGGTTTCTTCCTCTCTTATCCATCATCCTAGAAGTCTGCTAGGAGCGGCACCTTGTTCATGTCTTCAACCCCGACGACCACTCTAGCTAGAAGCCGCACCTTGATCAGGCCTCATGCCCCGGCATCCACTTCATAGCCAAGAGCCGCTCTTTGATCAGGCTTTACCTCGGCGACCACTCCCCGCCCTAATCGGATCGGGTCCTTTCACGATTCCACAGCCTCTTCTTAGCTCAACATCGAACTTGCACTTACTAGAGGGAAACCTGCTCTGATACTAAATTAAACTGTAACGCCCCCACCTCGGGGTTATTCATGTGACGTCCCGTTCATTATTATCTTTTATTACACACAAGCGGAAGCATAACTCGGGACAATTACAATCAATACACAGCGGAAATAAGACAAGCTATATCATGAGCAACCTTATGCTTACAATGCATACAAACATGTTTTAACAAGCCCTTCGAGCCATGACAAACAACATATATTTCATAGTCAACTATAAATAGCAAATCTTGACTTGGGTTATCCTATACCCACTACGGCTTCTCGCTCCTCACTTCTTCACCTCCACCCCAGTCCTGTCCGCCTGGCCATCTCACATCCCACCCGTGGCTTTATCCCAGAGCCGGCTCGCCCTGAGGCACCAAGTTTGTTAGGCCCTCATCGAACGTCACAAGCGTCATGATTCAGCGATAGGCGCGGTCTTCTCTAACATCTATCACGGTGAGCACTTCGGCTCTCTGCTCCACGGGATTGCCAACGCAGGCCGGGGGAAATGCCATCCTACGGACCTGAAAAACGGAAACAACGGGGGATGAGTCAAGAAGACTCAGCAAATAAACCTATAAATATCAAGCGAGGGTGAGGGGATTGCCGTTAGCACAAGTCGGCCTTTACCGCACCTACATCAATGGCAGATCAACAGCAAAGTTCATAAAAGAAAACATCAAGCATGGCTATAACATGTGCACCTTGCCATTCGAGTCTCGGTTCTACCTCCAAAACAAACTTCAAACACGAAACATGATTAAATCAAGAAATGAACCAACTACGACCAACCAAACGATCGAAAAACAGTCCAAGCAAACCGTGTCACATCGCATCACAACTTCCTTTCCCGATATTAGAAAGTTTACTTACTCAACGACAAAAAAAACTAGATAATGTGGGTTGAGACGGGTGAGCTCGGGAAATTTCGGGCTTTCTCCTTGCTTCCTTCTTGCTTAGCCGAGCAAACTTAGGCCTACGAAGGCCAAATCGTGGGCTCCTGGGTAGGAATGAGAAGAGACACGGGCCGGTTTGGGATTATTTTGGGCGTGAGCTTCTAGGTCAAAGTGAGAAAAACAAGAACAAAGGAAGAAGAAGAAGATGTTGGCGTGAGATTAGAGAGGAGGGACTTCACGTGAGGCTTCTTCAACCATTTGGACTCCTTCAATTTATATCAAGTCAAGGCAAAAGAAAGACAAAGGGTCATTTTCAAGGGGGTCCCTAAAGTCTAAGTTATTTAATGTATGCCATCATGACAAGTCCCCAAAAGTCTACTGCTATTAAATGTTTGTCATCATAAGAGGGCTTCAAAGTCAAGTGCCATCATAACATGCATTTAATGTCATTAAATGTTCTTAATGAACTAAAATGATGAAGGGCCAATGCTTATCTCAATCTCATTGGTCCTCTCTCTCTCTCTCTCTCTCTCTCTCTCTCTCTCTCTCTCTCTCTCTCTCTGTGGCCGAGTGGCCTTTCTCACGGCTCCCTATTTGTGATACTCCAAACTTGGTCATCACTCAAGGCCATTAAGGCATGTCATCATGAAGAGGTCTCCAAAGTCTAAGGTCATGATGGATAGCATTAAAGTTCATTAATGAACTATAGCCAAAGGATCACGATGAAGAGAGCAAAATGAATCCAAGCCACTAATGATTTCTCTCTTCCTTTCTCTCTCTCTCTCGGCTCACTCTCGTTTTCCCCCTAGGACGACCTCCAATCAAAGCATAAAATGTCTCATTTGAAAGCTCAGAAAGTATGCTTTAAGTCACCAGAAGACATCAAGTCAAAATTCTAACGTTCTCATATATAAACTGATAAATCTTTGAAATCTGACAAAACCGAACATCTTTGTACTGTTCACGAAATCGGACTTGAAAATATAGTAAATGAACTCCGAAAACTCTCAAATTTGAATATGTCATAAACAAGGCCTTAACAAACATTTCTTGTGAGAACACAAAATCGAAATCTTTCTGTAAACACCATTTTTAGTAGCTCAAATGCAGACTAAAAATAGTTCACTGGAGTAGAATTCTTGTTTCTCAAATTAAGCTCTGTCCAGAATCCAAATCATCTCAGAAAATTCCCAAATTTATATACGTTATAAAAAAGAAAATTCTCAACAACTTTTGTGAAGGAAACTTGTCCAAACTCAGCCTAGAAAAGCTTGTAGAAAATAAATACGGTGTGAACATCACCGAAATACCCATTCTGGGTAGTTTCACATGGTCCAAAAATCAGGCCATCGCACCCCTCATATGAAGTCCAAAAATTTTGAAATTAAAGTATTTAAAACTTGATGATGTTTGGAGAAACTTTCAAGAAGAAAGTGTTTGGAAATTCAGATCACAAAAGTCTCCCAAAAAATAACAAAACGAAAGGGTACAAAGGATCTGAAACTGGGTTTTCCAAAACAAGAGTAAAAATTTTAGTTCCAATTGGAAAATCATCAAACTTAAACCATAGCCATTTTCCAAGGACTAAAATTGAGGATGTGACAAGTATGGCTAAAAAGTTTCTTGAAAAATTTAGCCATTGTCACTAATATCCCAAGACCAGTGACAATATATTGCGATAGTCAAGCGGCCATTGCCTATGTAAAAGATCCCAAGTACCGTGGTAGAACGAAGCACATTGATATAAAAAATAACTTCATCAGAAATATAATAGTGCAGAACGAAGTAGTCCTGCAATATATTTCAACCAACAAGATGGTTGCTGATCCATTCATAAAGGCTGTTCCTAGAGACGTGTTCTTGACCCACAGAATGTCTCTAGGGTTACGAAGAATGTGATATGTAATATTGTTGAGGATCACTGGATTTGTGTGTATATGTATTGTAGTTGTTTGTTAATGAATTGATGTTTTATCAATTAGTATAATGTTATGAGACTAGCACAAACACACATATATTGTTGAAAGGTATGTCACCAGGCAATGATTGGCTCACTCATACGAGCAATCACCTTAAACGCTATAGTAAGCAAGTTGAGATGAGACAATATGTACTATAAATGCTGGAAGAGCAGTTTAGTACATAAAACGATTTAATGTCGCATTCATTGGAATCAAGATGAGGTCTATTATTTGTATGTGATAAGACCGAATATGATAGTCCCACAATCATATATACTTGAAGGTAGTCCGATGTGAGTACTAAATTGGGCGCTGTGGAAAATGAGTTGATATAGCACTCGGGCTAAACATGAGTACGTGAGAAGCACGTGATCATGTTTAGGCTAAGATCCGTATAGTAGATATGTTTAATAAATGACATACGCTCTTATAAAAGAAAAATCCAATATAGCATGTAATTCATACTAAATGTGATTTATTCGACTATTAAGAAAGATGAGTACAATTATTCCTATTTATTCATTGTGTGAGTCCTTGAGGTAATTTATAATTTACCTTATTATGTGCCCTATGTTACTTCTGACTATATTCTCAAAGTAGAAGATTGATGTTGCTACTTTAGCATATTATCGGCAGTCATGAATAGATATAGTTTTATAGGACGTGTCTAGAAAAGTAGTTATTCTGAAATGGAGAGAGACGTGAGTGTGAAGAAAGACTATTTTTGTTTTACATGTATCACATGTGTTTACCAGTCGACCAATTATTTCGCCTTCAATGGCTTTAGAAATAATTGTAAATACATGGTGTTCTTGAGAATAGTCAGGTACATCCTTTAAGGAATAGGTATACTTGGACTGATGTAACAAAATATGTCTGGGGAATTGTGAGACATCAATTGTTTATTTCTTTTTGGGGTTGTAGCCATTATGTTATCCTTAAAAGGTGCATAATTAGAGCTCTCAAGTGCAGGTGTACTCACTGGTCGCATGACTTTCTTGCCAGTATGAATTGTTTATAAGGTAGATGAATGTTGAATGCCTTATGTTCTTGATAGAGCATCATCAAGCCCATCATGTGTGAGTGGGAGATGTTATATTTCGTCGGTCCGCCCATGATGAGTGTGTCCAAGGGGCATCATTTGCTCTAATTAGAAGTGTGTCTAAGAGACACTTTTTGAAGAGGTGCAAGGGGAGTTTCTTAAGGGAAGTTAAGGTAACTTTCTCAATATGAAAATCTAACAAGAGATAAGTAAGTTCTGAAGAATAGAACACACACTCTCTCTCTCTCTCTCTCTCCTCTCTTCATCAAAGAAGAACGCATAAAGATTCTGTATCTACTTTAAGAAGACAATCGGCATTAACGCTGTGGAACGAGAATACTTTCCTTGTGATTGTATTCGGACCAATCGTTCACTGGTGATTCAACGTACGATCCTGAAAAATTTGTTCGTAGTGCATCAAACAGGTTGGTCGAGTCTGCCGTACTCGCTTCCAACAGTTGACAATGAAAAAAGCTGGCATTGACTCCATGATAGAGAAGAATGATCTGTTGGAGTAGCGCACGATACACTCATCATGCCGTATGATCGCTTCTTTCTCTCCTGGACATCTTTCTAAGATGTTGCTGGTAGCTGAATCGATGCAAGACTAACAGAGATTGGCGGCAACACCCCCTCTAAAGAGGAATAGTAAAGTTGCATTAGTAATCACTTAAATCTGGATACTATTTTTCGGTTGGCATTGGATCACCGTACTTTGTAGAGGATATCAATTAAGACCAATATATCAGTTCCATTATAAATCCTAGTATCAACTACCAAATGAGACGATTCCAAAGATTATACTGACAGAATTGAAAGGTATCACTCGAAAGTTGAAACTTTGGGTATATTTCGCATGTGATTTACCTGCAGAGGAAGAGACCATAAACTTTGTCCGGATATTCGCCTTCTGTCGTGTTGTAGAAACCGGAGATGTGTCCTCGGTCGTAAAGCCTCCGGTAGAGGAGGCGGTTGAGGTTGTCCTGAAACTTGCTATCAGCAGTGTAGTAGCCCCTACCTGAGCACCAAGTGTAAAGATACGACTGTGTACTGACAGGAGTGCCTGGGATGAAGAGGATCAGGCAAGAAATCCGGAAACCGAAGGAAATACGTCATGGTGCTTTTTCTTGAATTTGGAAAGAACGCAAGTACAATAAAGAGTAATTCAAAGACGGCCGCAGACTTTCTTTCAACTCAGGAGTAAGATAATGAGCAACTTCTGGTAGAAAGAGCAAAAGGGATGACTTGCTCTCAGAAATTTAGCACTCTCTTGCGCCTGAAGAGCAAAAGTCATGGTGTCTTCTCGGATTTCTTCTAAACGTGTGTCGTTTGCTTTGAACGAGCGCCCTTGTTTGTATGGGGTCTTGTAAGGGGTGTTAGAGAAACAAATAACATTTGTCAAGATCCACGCAATATTCATCGAAGTCCATAATATTTTGCGTAAATTCATTGGGAATATTACATAAGTAGCATTCCTCTTTTGTACTTACGCGATGATGTTATATTCTCGGTAATAAATGCTGGCATAAGATAGTGGATAACAATTTTCTTCTAGATGAGTGACAGAGAATATAGAGAATATTTTCTTGCATAGTATAGAACAATTTTCTTCCTTGAGGCTAGCCTGTTGTGCTCTTGTAGATATTAAAAAAATTACAAAATATATCTAAATGCACCTCACTTTTGACCGACCATTTAAAAATGCCTGTTTTTTCGACCAAAAATAGATATGCCTATTTTTGCAGACCATTCACGCCGAATTACCCATCCTTGCAAACTCATTTTAATTGGATTTTGGGTGATTTGGGTAGATGTGGGGAATTAGGATTGGGACAGGTTTTTTGGAAAGGAAATATCATTTTCATAAGAAAAGACGTAATGATAATTGATGTGAAGGTGCATAATGGTCTTGAAAAGTAACACTTAAGTATGGTTTTGGTTTTTTTCAAAAGTAGAGGTATATAAGTGGAAGTTATGGTAATGTATGTTTTTGGTATTTTCCCTTTTATTAGTAATTTTACTTTGATATCTAGAATTTATAGACACTAAGGCTACGCATGACAACGATTCTGTGCTCGGGAACAGATTCTGCTCAGAAATGATTCTTTTTTATTCTGTGCCCAGAATTGATTATGAGCATTTTAAGGCGTTTGTTAACGTCTCAAAATTCCATCCCTGGAATAGAAAAAGAACATAAATGAGTTTGGCAACGCCACAAAATTTCTTTTTATTAAAAATATTTTTAAATATTTTGATATTTTTTTCTTTTTTTCTTTTCTTTTTTTATTTTTCTCCTTCTTGGCCATGGCCTGCTCGCCGGCCATGACCGATAAAATATTTTTTTATTAATAATATTTTTATTAAAATTATTTTTTTGCCATGGCCTGGTCGCCGGCCACGACCGATAAAATATTTTTTTTATTAATAATATTTTTTATTAAAATATATTTTTTTTATTTTTTTTGCCATGGCCCGATTGTCTGCCATGGCCGGTAAAATATTTTTTTATTAAAATATTTTTATTAAAAATATACATTTTTATATTTTTGGGCCATGGCCTGGTCACCGACCATGGCCAGTAAAATATTTTTTTTATTAATAATATTTTTTATTAAAAATATATATTTTTATTTTTTTTTTGCCATGGCCTGGTTGCCGGCCATGGCTGGTAAAATATTTTTTTATTAAAATATTTTTATGAAAAATATATTTTTTTTTCTTTTTTTTAGCCATGGCCTGATCGCCAACCATGGCCTGTAAAATATTTTTTTTATTAATAATATTTTTTATTAAAAATATATATTTTAATTTTTTTGCCATGGCCTAGTCGCTGGCCATGGTCAGTAAAATATTTTTTATTAAAAATATATATTTTTTTTCTTTTTTTGCCATGGCCTGATCACCTGCCATGGCAGGTAAAATATTTTTTTTATTAATAATTTTTTTATTAAAATATTTTTATTAAAAATATATTTTTTTTCTTTTTTTTGCCATGGCCTAGTCACCGACCATGGCCGATAAAATATTTTTTTGGTTTTTAATAATATTTTTTATTAAAACATTTTATTCTCGTTAGATCCAGCGAGGGCGGTTCTCGAGCCGAACATTAAAAGCTACATTAAAAACCAAGAAAAGGAAAACGAAAAAAAAATTGATTCTCAAAATTATTCCCAGAATCAAGAAGCTACTTTTTTTTATTCTTGAAAACTGATTCTAGGAACAATTTTTGACAAAATTGTGCCCAGAATCAAAAAATTAAACAAACGCATTTCTGTTCTTAAATTGATTCTGGGAACAAAAGAGCAGAATCAAACACTATTTGGCAAGCTGTCATGCGCAACCTAATAAGACATGTTAAGCCCAAAAATTCTAGTACAGGAGAGAAAAATAGTATAAAACTTACAAATGAAATAATAATATAAAATAACACAAAGCCCTAAAATAAATTTCCTTTATTTTCCATTTTTATTTTTCTAGCTAGAAATTTTAAAAGTAATAGAAGGAAGGTTTCTCAAATAGGCAGGCTTGGCCAGCTAATGTTCTTTCCTTAGACATATTCCGTTGCTTAGGGCGCATTTGGCAACCGGCCAAATAATAACTGTTTTTACTCTTTTGTTCCCAGAATCAATTTTGGAACAGAAACTCGTTTAGTAAATTTTTTGTTCCCAGGCAGAAATTTGTAAAAATTTGTTTCCAAAATCAGTTTTGAAATAGAATCAAAAAGCAAAAAAAAGTTACATCTTGATTCTAGGAGCAAGAATTAGAAATGGAAAAGAAAAATTTTTTTTTCTTTTTTTTTTCTTCTTCTTCCTAGCCTATGGCCGGTCGCCGGCCACCGGCCACAGACCAGGGCTGGCGAGGCAAGAGCTAGACCCTCACCACCTAAGCAAGGGCGACTCACGACCTAGGCAAGGGCTGCCCTCGCCAGATTCGGCGAGGGAAGCTCGTGGCCTGGGCAAGGGCCGCGAGCTACCCTCATCGGCCCTAGCTTGTGGCCAGTTACCGACGCCGACGACCTGGCCATGGCCAAGAAAGGGGAAGGGGAAAAAAAAAAGAAATATTAAAAGATTCAAAATATTATTAAAATATTATTAATAAAAAAAATTGTATACTTACCAAACGCATTTCTGTTCTTTTTCTATTCCAAGAATAGAAAATTTAGGCAATTACCAAGCACCTTCAAATTCTTAAAAATTATTCCCGAGCACGGAATCAAAAAGAATTGTTCCTGAGCAGAATCAGTTTTCAGGAGCAGAATGATTGCCAAACGCACCCTTAGTCATCCACACGCGTTAATTGATAATTTTGCTTGGCATTACACATCATTGTCTATTTACTTGATTATCTCAAATGAAAATAGGTCGCATTAATTATGATGTTTTTTTTGTGTCTACAACACGATTGTGGACATTTTATTTTATTTTATTTTATTTTATTTTTTGTATGAGAATCACTAACAACAATTCTATAGCAGGGAGCAGTGGTCTACAGTGGTTTTCAATTGGAAGTAGCAAATGATCAAAATCGCCAATGGATTCACTTATGATTTTTGAAATGATTATCATAAGTTGGTTCAGAGATAATTTAGATTGAGAGACAAGGAAGGAAATCTCTTCCCGAAGGAGTAGTATTGATAATGAATATATTTAGATCTAGATGATGCAAAGTGAAAAGAAAAAAGGAACAAAACTTGAAAGGTGAGGGTGATTTTTGGAATTTTCTCTGAGGACAGAATCTTATTCACCATCACTTTAACGGGAATGCATTTTATATGACCAATAAATCACGTGATGGAATAGACAAATTAAAAATGAGATGGATACACACATGGTGTCAAGTAAGATGAGATTCATATCACATGGTCAATAATCACCAATCAATTGTACCACATCGTCACTGTCATGTGATATATATGTTTCATTAAGGAAAAATATCATAAACGATTCGTAAACTTTGGTTTAATGTGCAACGCCATCCCTAAACTCTTAATTTGTTCAATATAGTCCTTGAACTATTAATATTAGTTTAATGTAGTCGTTCCGTTTGCTCAAATGACAAATCAAATGTTATTTGATGATGTTGATTATTTCATATGTTGAGATGAATTTTTAAAAATGATGAGTCAGCATTCCATCATGTTATCTATCAACGTAGAAAAGGAAACAAAAGGATTTTGACATTAATTTGTTCATCATTATTTGATGATATAGATCATCATATTGTAGTTTGAGATTAATATCTTATTTTGAAAATCCACGTAACTTTTTTTGTGTTGTCCACCGCTCAAACTTAATTACAGGTACCCACCCATGAGTAGCTCAGTTGGTTAAGGCGTACTTGGGATTGTGTGGTTAGACACACTGGTCCCAGGTTCGATTCCCCAGCTGATCACTTGTGATTTAAATAGGAGACCATGGCGGGGGGTTACTGTGCTTGTCTCCCCGGAGGAATAGTCGAGGTGCGTGCAAGCTAGCCCGGACACCTCTGTTACAAAAAAAAAAAAACTTAATTACAGTTTGGAAGTCACATCAGCAGAGGTTGTTAATTTGAATTAATGAAAGGACATCGTTGAATATTTTTATATAGTTTAGGAACTAGATTGAATATTTACTAATAGTTTAGGGATCATATTGAATAAAATAAAAGTCCAAACACAACATTACTTATTAGATTAAAGTTCGTAGATTATTTATGTCATTTTTCCATTTTTAAAGTATTTTCTTCCCTTGGAAAGCCTTCTAAAGAAGGAAAAAAGTCTCTTAACATGAAGCATGATTGGGTCCAAAACTAAGGTACAAACGCCTTTATCTTAATTTTTTTTTATCTTAACTTTTTGGGATAAGTGTTCTGGAAGTCCTAAAACCTATCATAAAAGTGTAATTGAGTTCTAAAATTTTCAAATAGTGTCATCAAGTCCTAAAACTTGTCGCGAAAGTGCAATCGAGTCCTAAAATTTTAATCAAGTTCTAAACTTGTCAAGTTGGTACAATCGAATTCTTTTATAAACTCCGTCCAACTTGACAAACGGAAAATGCTAACAAGTTTTAGGATCTAATTGCACAAATTTGATAAATTTTACGACTCAATTGCATTTTTTTGAAAAGTTTTAAAATTCGATTGCGCTTTTGTTATAAATTTTAAGACTTGATTGTGTTTTTTTTTTAAGGTTTCAGGATTCAATTACATTTTTATGGCAAATTATAGGATTTCAAGGGTGGCTGTCGTCCCTAATTTTCTTTTTCTCCCAAACGGTACAAACGGCTATCTAGTTTTAAGTCTTCACCACCCAAACAATAATCCGCACAATCCATCACCAGCCAATAACTTCCTGCCTAATCTCCACGTGTCAAATCCAGACCAAAAAAAAAAGAAAAGAAGAACAAATATAACCAGAGGAGGCGGCATCCTCTCCCTCAACGAACCAAAACAGGGAAGCAGCTCACCTTCGACGTCCGCCATGAGAGCATCGCCCCTCCACCCTCCCATCCGCTGCTCTCCCCACAACCCATCGCCGCCGCAGCCGCCGTCGCCGCCGCCGCCGCCGCCGCCGTCTTCCCTCTCGTCCTCCACCACAACCCAGTTGGCCACGAAGCTCCCCAAGAGCCTCCTCCACAAGCACCCGCTCTACACCCCGACCCACCCCCACGTCTCCCTCCAGTTCAAGGAGAAGATCCTCTGCCTCGAGATCATGGGCATCGACGCGAGCCGGGCCCTCGCCCTCAACCCGTCCCTCCGCGGTGCCTCCCTCCACTCCATCCACTCCGTCGTCTCCTTCCTCCAGTCCAAGGGCGTCCACCAGAAGGACCTGGCCCGGATCTTCGGCATGTGCCCTGGCCTCCTCACCGCCGACGTCGAGTCCGACCTCTGCCCCGTCTTCGGCTTCCTGTCCCGGGACCTGCGCGTCCCCGACCACGGGTTCCGGCGGGCCATCAACAAGTGCCCGAGGTTGCTGGTCTCGAGCGTACGAGACCAGCTCAGGCCTGCTCTGTTTTACCTCCAGCGGCTCGGCTTCGACGACCTCCACGCCCTGGCCTACCAGGACCCGATCCTGCTCGTGTCCAGCGTGGTGAACACGCTGATCCCGAAGCTCAGGTTCCTGGAGAGCGTTGGGTTCTCACGGGACGAGGCGGTCGGGATGGCCCGGCGGTGTCCTGCCCTGTTCACATTCAGTATCGAGAACAACTTCAAGCCGAAGTTCGAGTATTTCCGTGGGGAGATGGGCGGGAGGTTGGAGGAGCTGAGGGACTTCCCTCAGTACTTCGCCTTCAGCTTGGAGAAGAGGATAAAGCCGAGGCACGTGGCAGTGGTCGAGAGTGGGGTCGGATTGGCCTTGCCTGTGATGCTCAAGACCACCGACGAGGAGTTCGGCAAGGTGATAAGGCAGGGACTTGGTGGAGCTGGATGAGGCTAGATGGGTCCTTTTTTTCCTTCTTTTTTTGTCTGTACAGTGCTTTCTTTTTGTATAATACCAGAATGATTGAAGAACGTTGAGGGCTGCGGTAATTTGATCTACCTCTCTTTAGTCCTTATGGCTTCGTTGAGTTCAGTTCTTGAGAACACATCCCCATCAGACAATTTCACATTGTAAAAGACAATCGAATGACTGCAATGGCGATTGCATTGGACCATTAATGAGCAATGTCCTTTGGGTGCACTGAAAGAAGAAAAACAGTTCGTTCTACCATTAATCTGCTCTCGATATCGAGCTTGGACTCCTGTATAAATCTTGGGTAGATCTTCAGATGGCTCCGGCGAAATCATACCCATTCGAAAGGTCTGTATTTGAAGCAAGAAGACTTTCGACAGTACAAAGGTGAAAAGAGAGCCCATACCCATTTGAGATGTGTATGACTTGGCTTTGCTGGGATTGGATGTTTACAACTTAGAGAAAGGGGAAGGTTTGGAAAGGTGGAACCGCACTCGCTCATATGAGACGGCAATTGCTAGATAAAAGCTTTCGAAACACAGATGATTGGTCGGTAATGACGGGTAAGTGTCATTCGATAAAGCTTTGGAGATGCGCCCGATTGCAGATAATGCTTTCTACTACGAATGTAAGGACCTTGTTTAGTATCATGTTTAATGATCAATTGCTGTCCACGAGACGGTTTTGCACCGGGCACTCTGGTTTGAGATTAATCTGGTGAATTGCAAAGACAAACCCCACAGCTGCATCATAAGTTAGCTAACAGTGAACACTGTAGAAGGGAAACCCATTTCTCTTTTGGAACTTAGCAGCTTTAATCTAATTTGGCTTAATGATCTTTGCTATCTAGCATTGGCTTCTTGCTGAGACATGTTCCATGAATGGACACCATATGTAAGGCATTTCATTGCTAATAGCACCAATTTTGGGACGTAATTTCAACCATTGAGACAGTGAGTACCGGTTTTTGCTCGTTTGTATGGGAGTGCTCCTAAATCTTTCTAGCTATTGCTGCAAGCTAAGTTTCAAAGAGCACATAATCTCATAACTCTTTTGGAAGAAACATGAACAGATTAAAGAAAATGCTGATGCCCCAACATCTTTTCTATCAACGAAGCACATGAAAAAACTATTAGGTCCAAGAAAATGCTGGGAGATTGAGACACAATACCATACGAAATTCCAGGGTATCTCCGCCTGACTTGCGAAGTTCAGCCATATATAGTGAAGGTGCCACCGCAAAAATCTGAAGCATAATCCAGCATTATGCAGTTGAAGTACTGAGAATGTTTTCTGAACAAAGAAAAAAGTGTTTAAAACTCTTAAGATGAAAATTCTCTGCATTAGTGAGTCTCGTTTGGTAGACAGCTATGTGAAGTAAAGATACAGATGATTACCTCAGTTGCTGACTGCTAAGTGGCCTTTCCTTCCAGTCTTGCCTCCAAGAAGATTCATCTGAAATTTGTAGAGAAAAGATCTTAGATTGAGCGGTAAATCGAGTTGTTACATACTCAGATTCATGCTGATCTCATATACATTGATTCATGTTAGATTGTCAAAGGACTTTCTCCAAAGAACTTCATGCTGATAAATTGAGCTTCTTCAGGGGAGATGATTTCTAAAGATGGAAGGGTCAATATCAGGTGAAAAGGCCTTGAAAACATTAACTAGGAATGATATCCTGACTGAGAACAAGAGATCCTGTGATAAGTACCTTGTTTTGCTCTTTCTTAAGTCGAAGCCCAACAGGATCACAGCTTCCTCAATCTTCGCAATCATCTCGCCAGCTGAGCAGCTTGATGTGAATATGGATTCTCTTTTGACGAGTCCCTGAACAATGGATGAGGTTGGCTATATAAAGTTTTAGGCTACAAACAAATCCGGCATGATAAAATGTCCGAGTTATTCTTTCTCGATATACTACTGAGAATGCAAAAATGAACGGAGACAAGTCTTTTCGGTGTTCGTCTTACTGAAAGCAACTTATAAAGTAATTTACTTCTGTTAACTATTGATTAAGCTGAGGAGACATAGCATTGGCTTCTCGAAAGGGGTACCGAGGTCGAGACCCTGGGAAGTTAAGATGAGCTCAAACAAATTCACGGTGACCAGGGCAACAGGCCTTTCTTCTCGCTTCTCCGCGAAAAGGTTTTGAGGCGTCCTGATACCAAGAAGGAACACAGGCACAAGCACAAGTTACATTTTCTCGTCTTTCAGAACCACTGAATCACTATGTAGATTTACTCAAACAGGGTGGATGTAGAGAGATGGATCTCACTCACCCTGGTCTCACTGAAGAAACTGTCAATATCTTCGAGACTAACATCGGCTTGTTTGAATGTCGGAGGCTTGAATCCTTTCTTAAACCACTCGTTCTCGATAACTTCTGGGATTGTGACACTTATGACTGGATCAACGAGAAGGGGACTAAACAATCATTACATGTCAACGCACACTGCATAGCAAAGAAAGCGGCCAGCAAGAGTAACCTTCCAGCACGGGTTAGGATCCAGAATTCTACTGACGAGTTTCTTTGCAATTGAGGAGAACCGTGGAGGACAAGTGAATTCGGCTTTGAATATCTGCACCACAGTCGGGATTAAATTTCATCATTATAGGTGAATCATGCGAAGCAGAACATTGCCTGCTCGTGATTATGTTATAGAAATGATAAAGCAAAGAAACTGTATTACCTTGTTTTCCGAAACCAGCAAAGAGAATGCCTCAAAACACAAGACTTTGTCTTGATGGACAGAACAGCCTCTTGTCCACCGTCCCGTATCACTTGCTCATGGATTTAAACGTGAAGCTTTATGCCAGCTCCCAAGGAAGAGTTCTTCTTTAGCAACACGGTATGAACTGCAGTTACCTAATCACAAATCTTTATCGGCCAATCGCACCGGCCAGTTCTTCCACGATGCACTAAACTTGGGATGTCGATAAAACTCAGGAGTAGTTTACACATCCCCAATAATAATTCAGCAATACAGTGCAAGTTCTTAGATTGCCCTTTTCATTTTTTTATCAATGATCACATTTCCTTTCTTCACCAGAGCAGATACAGCAGATGACCAGAGCGATGAATCACTGATAATTGAAACTTGGAAGGTTTAACGTGATTCGTTGCACAGTTAAGAGTGTGCTGAGATTAGAAACACCAGGAAGAAAACAGAAGCCTTTACCTTTTTCACACAATGCCATGAGATTGGATTCTTCAAATGGCAAGTAGCCAGCCATTAGCTTGACTGCAGCTTGCACATCGGATAAACGATGACAAAACCTCCAGAGCAACATGGTTCGGTGTTCCGCATGTTGTGTGAAGCAGTTCCATCTTCCTAAACAAGTGGACACAAAGACAAGTTGATACCTGTACCAGTAACTGTGAGCATCTTCCCAAATGAGTTCCCGTTTTCTCAGACCTCAGAAACAGTACATGCCTAAATATGACAATTGTGGGTACAACAAGGTTCTCTCAAAGTAGAAACTGTCTAATTTTCAAAGAAGAAACATCTTTAAAGAATGTCTTGTTCACATTAACTCATTTTTTCCAAATCGAAATTCTTCTCCTAATAATGTTCATATAAACTCATTTTATCCAAAGAATATGTCCAACGATCTCATCATAAATCAGACGTGATATAGTAGATTTTGGAAGAAATATATATAAGAAAGTCCTTGTTCTACGTAAAGAATGAAAAAACAAAATGTGTTGACAAAATGGTTGTACGAAAAGAAAATGCCATGCATACTGATGGACAGTGACCATATATTAAGATGCATTTAGTTGGCAACTTAATTAAATAGCTAGAATTTCTAAATTTATTCAATCGGTGGTGGAATTTGGGCACCAGAGTTGTGGGACTATACAATAATCCAATCAACTTTTCATCCACAAACTTTTACTTTCATGTAATTTTCAAATTTATCTGGGATTTAATAAACATGTACAATTATGTCTTTTGAAACACAAATTTTTACAACCATACTACATTAGCCCTAAACTTCCTCCAACATCACATATTCTACAACATGTTCATAAGAATGAATTCTATGGGCATTTTTTTTTTGGTAAGGAAATTCTATGGGCATTTGTGCTATACTATAACTAAGAATTAATAATTTTGTCATTCATTTTTTCTCATTTATAATGTCAAAAGGGAAAATATTTAATTGGCAATTATAATGAAAGATCCGGTTGAATTGACATCTGCTTCTAACTTGTAACTATTTGTAAAATATGTGAAACTTACACTTTATTTTTTTTACTCTAGCACTTGAAATCTTGCAAAATTTATATGCAACTGCACGCATGATTTTTTGTTAATTTTCCGAAACTTTATTGATATTTTTATGTTTAAATTTTGGACGACAAATCATATATAGAAGGAGGTAATGACAGCAGTAGTCCTTGAACATTTTCTCACTGTTCAACGTCATCCCCAAACTATTTTTTTGTTTAATTTCCATTCTTAAACTTTTAAAAAGTGATTCTAAGTGGTCGTTTTGTTAAAATCATTAACGAAATATGCTAAGATTGAATATTTTATTTAGTTTATGACTTATCCTTATGTTGTTGAATTTCTTCCCCTACTTTGTTTATTTGCTCAATTTAATCTCTAAACTATTTTTTCATTCACTCTCAATCGTGCCATGTCAATTTAGTTTTGATCCCAACAAAGAAATGTTTATTAATTTTGTCCAAGAAGCTTTAATGACCATGATCGCAAATTTTATTAGATCTCTTATGGAAGGACTACATTGAATAATAATTAAAGAAGTTCATGGACAAAATTGATAAAAAAAAATTCAGAAATGAGATTGAGTATAAATAGAAGTTCGAGAGCTAGTAACGACATTATTCCCATGTTGAAGTCGGAAGTAGTCTTTTGGTGCTTCCCGACCAAATTGGGTATGCTTTAGTGGAGCCTTAGCAGTAGCAGGTAACCTTTTAAAAAAATTTCAAATTTGGTGTCCACCATGAAAATTGTCAAAATTCCCTTGACCTAACTACGATGCGTTTTCTATTTATCCCCTTATACGAAAAAAGGGATCATAAGGCGATCCTCAATTATTTTTGGTCTCAGAGATAACTCCTTCAAATTACAGCACAAATGGCGGAAATTCTGGGGTGGGAAAAAAAGGCAAACAAAAGCCGAAAAGTTTCTCTCTCTCTCTCTTCGCTCTCCATGGTCTTCTTCAAGCTTTAGACATGGGGAGGATCTGAGCTAGTCTCATCCTCTCCTCCTGTTGATTTTGTTTGAGTCTTTATATTCTTTTCTTATTATTTTTAATTATGATCTAAATTTGGGAGCTCTTTTCTCTCTGCCTAATTCTAAATCTAAAAGTTTGAACTCTCCTAATTTAGTTCTAGATCTAAGAGCTTTTCTCCCTCGATTTAGATTTTGGAAGTTTAATAATATTTTCGGGAAGTCGATACCCCGTTCTCTGTCCGTGTATAAGTCATTTGCCTCCAATTTCATTAATGATAGTAAGAGTTTGGCATCTCACTGAACTATGAAGATTTGCTCTTCCAAAAGTTAGATATGTGTTTTCTCAACCCGTTTTGATTGTCTCTATCTGGTGATGGTATAGAGAAAGCCGAACCTAGTCATGCACCGCCAACAAGCAATGCCGCAGTTATTAGAGAAGAACTTTTCCGATGTATGCTCAATGATGATACGAGATTCAGTGATCGGCTATCGATTATTTTACTTGACAGATTCATTTTTAAGGAATGAATATGTGCTTGACTATGCCGGTTCTCTATTGATCCTCCTTTTTTTTAGATTTGGCTTTATTTTGTTGTATTTTAGGATTTGCTCTACTTTGATTTTCTTTACCATGAAAGTCAATGTACTTTTCATTTATCCTTTTGAGTAACGAATACAATTTTCTTACGACAAAAAAAAATTACGACACATGTTTAATGTTTCATGTCAAACACATGAAATTTTAAGCAATTTTACTTGTGTTCTACTAAAAGAGGGAAATTGACACAAACGGTCATTAAATTTTGGCTCAACGTGTAATGTAGTTTATGAATTTTTAATTTTTTCAATGGGATTTATAAACTTTAGTCTAATGTAAAATGTGGTCCCTAAACTTTAATTTGTTCAATATAGTCTATAAATTTTTGGTACATATCCAATTTTAGTCCCTATACTATATGAAAATGTTTAATATTGTCCATGATCTTAAATTAATGAAAAGATTACATTAAACATTTTCATATAGTTCAAAGACTACATTGAACATGTATCAAAAGTTCAGGGATCATATTGAACAAATTAAAGTTCATGATTTATATTGAACATTGGGTTAATATTCATGAACTACATTGAACAAATTAAAAATTCAATGACCATATTATATATTAGGCCAAAGTCTAGGGAGCATTTGTGTCATTATCCTAAAATAAAATGAGCACACTGCAAGATCCAATAATTAATATACAAAAGAAGGATTCGCAATATGTGTTGCAATTCAGAAAGATAGTAAGAACCTTGTAATTACCTAAGATAAATTAATAAAAACTTATGTCCATTGTCCGTTCGAATTTAGATAATTATAACTTGATCTCGTCGCTATTTTGTAATACAATATAAAGTTACTCTCTTCAAGCATCAATCAACTTTTTTTTTCTCACGAATCGACATAACTTAAAGTTAAATCCTCAACTCGAACAAAAAAAAAGTTAAATCTTTAACATTTCAAAAAAAATATATAAATTAAAATCAGTTTATTTGAAAAAAATAAATTAAATTATTTATTGATATTCATTTTAGGGAAAATATCACAAAAAACCTCAAACTATGCCATTTGCGACAAATTTACCCTTAACTCTTTTTTGTAACATGAAAAACCCCAAACTATACCACTTATGACACATTTACCCTACAATACTTTAGCCCAAGGACATTTTCGTCTTTTTCTATTTTTGTTTTCTCTCTTCCCCGGCGAGAGCTGCCTTCGTCGGATCTGGCGAGGGCGACTCTTGCTAGATCCGGTGTCAGGCGAGGGCTGCCCTTGCCCGATCTGGCAAGGAAGACCCTCGTTGGCATCGGGCGAGGCTACCCTCACCCGCCCAGGCGACGCTCGCCCGACGTCGGCGACACTTGCTCGAGCCTAGACATGGCCACAGGTCGATTTCAGCCCGGAACTAGCCCGGGTCAAACCCGAGATCAGCCCATTAATCGGGCTCACAGTTCAAAACCAGAACTAGCCCGTGGCATTACGGGCCCGATTCCGATTCCAACAATTTTGGAACCAGTCCAGAACTGCCGATTCCGGGCCCGATGCCAAAAAAAAAACTGCAAATAAGTGGAGAAACTCTTTTTTTTCCCAAATTTGATTACAATGTACATTTTGATTACATTTTATATTAAATAATTCATTATTTCATAATTTGATAATTCATTAATTTTATATTTCATAATTTATTTTTTAAATTTTTACTGGTCGGTTCCGGTTCATACATGACCACGAACTGGAACTAGCCGGTTCCGAACCATGGCCATGTCTACCCAAGCTTGGGCAGGTGAGGGCTGCCCTCATCGGGAAAGAGAGAAAAAAATTAAAAAAAAAAAAGTAAAAATACGAAAATGCCCATGGGTCAAAGTATTGTGAGGTAAATGTGTTATAGATGGCATAATTTGGGGTTTTTCGTATCATAAAAAAAGTTCGGAGTAAATTTATGATAAGTGGCATAATTTGAAAATTTTTTACGTAAAAAAAATTTTAGGGTAAATTTATCACAAATGACGTAATTTGAGATTTTTTATGATATTTTCCCTTCGTTTTAATATGCTTTGTGCTTTTTCTTCAACCCGATTAAAGAAAACGAAATAAAAAACATGACGCACAAAGGCAGAACCCCCTGCTCACCCTCTCTCTCTCTCTCTCTCTCTCTCTCTCTCTTTCTCTCTCCTCGCCACTTCCAGCGTCGAAGCTGTGGTGGCTCCGACTCCGGCCGACTCCGGTCACCGGCGACTCCGAAGCCCTCCAGGTCGGACGGCACTCGACGGCCGTCGCGTCGGCGATTGAGGTTTGGTTCGAACGTACCGATCTCCATGCCCTCAACAAAATTTACCATCTTTCCAATCATTTTGACTTGATTAGTCCGGAAGTCCCCTGTTTACGTTAGCTGCGATGTTGTCGATGGGATTTGATGCTTCAGTCGCCTTATTGGGATGATGGGTTTGTGTTTGAGTCAATAATTGGTCTTGGGTAGTAATGGGCTTCTTGGTTTTCAGGGTTCGCGGCTATGTTCTTGGATGTTTGAGCTGCTAATTTGCCTCCCTTAATAGTAGATGCTGCGAAAAGCGGGAATTTACGGGTAATTTTCAGAAATGAATGATGAAGCATGTAGTAATGCAGCATTAGGCGGGTTGTGGTGTTTCATCATAACTTTGATTGGATCCATGTGATTTGATGTTGTAGGAATACTAGTATTATAGGCATTTGGCAGCATGAACTGTGGTTTTCTATTGAGTGGCCAAATGCTGCGCTGGCAAGGCCGAGAAGAGATTATGCAACCCACTATTGCTCCTAATCACCATTGCTGCAGAATTCCAACAGCTAGAATGTTCTCTTAACCATAAGCCTAGTTGGACATTTCAAACCAAGCTTGACCACCTATTCAGCTTTTGTTTAGTTGATCAATTTCCAATTATGAGCCTTTCTTCACCTATTTTGTGTTCTTCGTTTGGGGTAGTGTAGTATATCTATGGCTCTTGCATCAACTTAAATAAATGGCAGTGTGGAATCAGGGAACCGCACTATTTCTGTCTCAGAATTCTGGATATGTGAGGCCGGTGATGGACACTTTAAGATTTTTAGCTGCTTCAGGGTAGATACATTGACTTTCACTGTATAAGTCTAGGTTTCAGAGATCCTGCATTCATGCAGCAAAAATACGAATGCAAATGTCAAGCATGATTGCATAGGCTTTCTAGACTTATGCGCTTTTATGTTAATCTATGAATCTGTGGTAACTTTATGTACTTATCCCTGTATGCACCCTATTGATTATATTTCTACATTGCTAGTGCCTGCCAGTCTGCTTACAGTAATTCTCTACACGTGTCAGACTGCTATAGATGCATGTGAGTATAATTTAATTGAAGTTTCAAACCTTCTCTTATTGTTTCCTTTTCAGGATGGAGCCAACCTCTGTGGTTGTTTAGTACATATTGTCAAAGCAACTTTTGGTTGGAATTGGTAGTTTGTGGAGAACTTTTTTTTTGGCTTCTCCTTTGTGTGCTTCGTGATACCATTGGCATGCTCTTATAAAATCCTCTGCTGAAAGAAATCGAAATTGAAACCATCCTTTCGACTCAGTCATGCAGTCAGCTTTTCAGCTTCATTCACCCTTGTTCATTTGTGACAGTAACAGGTATACATCTCATCAGGAATTTGAATTTGCACGTTAAGTTTTGTGCCTGATATTTACTATTTTGTGCATATTGCAGTAGTCGAAGTATACGAGTGCACAGATGGATGCAAACAAAAATACCAAGTTCAATTCAGCTTGTCAAGAAACTTAAAACCGCAAAGAGTATCCCGCGTTATAAATTCATCTTGCCCAGGGAAGAGACTAAATTGGCTGCTGTTCCCAATACAGATGATGGCCACCTTTCCGTTTCTATATTGGAAGAAGAAGCAAATAACAATAAAGCATTCTTCGTTGAAGTAGACACTTGGTTTAGCAAATGGTCACCTCCTAGGTATCTGTGGAGGGGGTTATCCGTTCTTATCCTAGCAGGACAGGTAATTATCCGGACACTGAGGGGGAAACTCCACTGGAAGAACACTCTGCAACAGTTGGAGAGAGTTGGCCCAAAATCAGTTGGAGTTTGCCTCTTGACTTCTGCTTTTGTAGGCATGGCTTTCACCATTCAGTTTGTCAGAGAATTTACCAGGTTGGGATTGAATAGGGCAGTTGGTGGGGTTTTGGCCTTAGCTTTCTCCAGGGAGCTGAGTCCTGTTGTAACATCTATTGTAGTCGCCGGACGCGTTGGAAGTGCATTTGCTGCGGAATTGGGGACTATGCAGGTATCTGAGCAAACTGACACCTTGAGAGTTCTTGGCACGAATCCTGTGGATTATTTAGTCACGCCAAGGGTGATTGCTTCCTGTGTTGCATTACCATTTCTGACATTAATGTGTTTCACGGTGGGAATGGCATCGAGTGCCCTCCTGGCTGATAGCTTTTATGGCGTTAGCATTAACATTATCTTGGACTCGGCCCAGAGAGCTCTTAGACCATGGGATATTATAAGTGCAATGATCAAGTCCCAGGTTTTTGGAGCAATTATATCTATCGTTAGCTGTGCTTGGGGCGTCACTACCATGGGAGGGGCCAAGGGCGTGGGCGAGTCGACAACTTCTGCTGTGGTCATCTCACTTGTCGGTATATTCATCGCAGATTTTGCACTCTCTTGCCTTTTCTTTCAGGGAGCGGGGGATTCATTGAAGAAGCTGTGAGGTGGCATGTCTTGTACTTGGACAAGTACTATGTCAAAACCTTTACAGTTCCCTGTCATTTCCGTTTAGTTTGTTTACTTCGATCTACTTTTAGGAATTTTGGAGTGCTTTGGTTGCTATATCCTGTTTATCGAAAATATGTTAGGCCTTTAATCATCTCATAGACCTCCAAGCTTTAGGTTAAGGGAGTGTATATATTTTGAGTTCTTATCTAACATGGGCAAGTCCTTTTCTCTTACTTTGTGTTCGCCAAAATGAGGAAGGCACTTTGGGTAGGTTAATGCTGCATTTAAGAAGTATGCTGTTAACTGCATGGGTTAGATTGTTAGGTTCTTTATTTACTGCTGTTACACTTTTACTTTTTTTTTTTTTGGGTCAAATTACACTTTTACTTTAGGTAGGCTTACAAGTTACACAACTACGAGCTCCATTTAGTTCCTGGCTTAAGTTTTATTTAAAGAACTTCTTAGCAATTAATTGATCTGTGGAGTTAAATGGTCATTTTTGTTCATCCATAGTTATTCTTGTGTGTATATATGCGTGCATTTAAGAATAGTATAAATGGAAAGAAGCCAGACAAACGTGTATTGTATGCATATATAATCTTTCCTGCATTACATGTAAGATAATCTTCATGGATGGATGGAAACCGAATGATCTTCTTATGGTCTTTCTTTTGTTTCAGCTCAAGTATGTGGAAACGTGAATCTGTTTGATATTTACTTACTCATCATGTCAAATGTCCAGGTGGAATTTGTAACTTTTACTGTGAATCATGTAGGAGCAATAGATTAATGTTTCTTTAAAAACTCCCACGCATTACCAAAACGAGGAACTGTTCCGATCATTATTGATCATTCAAGCAAGATAAATGCTGAAACTCACCCTTTCACTAAGTTCTTAACTCATGGTTGACGTTCATTAGGTGATAGTAATCACTTCAATTATGAACCTAGTCTCTGTTCGGGAAATTGCCATCGATAAAAGCGAGGATTGCACAAGGAGCCCCAACATACGTTATATGGCTTTATTCATAGCGTCTCTTCTCCTCCTCCTCCTTGTCCTAAACTAGTCAGCAGCAGCTTCCGACATTTCTAGTTCCGACCGTCTCCGGTTGACTCGCATCTGTCACTCAGTTTCTATGTAATTGAGAACACATGCATAATCTATCACCACACGGTCTCACACACGCGACTTGTGCACGACTCCACAACTGCTCCACGTACGCACACACATGGATGCATGAACTTACCATGAATACCGTCCTTCGAGCCGACAGAATAGAATCTAGAGCCGCAACGACTTTTAGCTTGACAGTCGTCATTAAAGTCCGCGGAGCAATATCAACGCAAGAACAGAGGCGTGGCTGTGAAGTATATCATCGGCAGAAATTCGGAGTCAAAGAAAATGAAGAACAGGAGCTCTCAGTTTCCTCTCGGTGTGGACAGTTTCAGGTGATACCGGGACGTGCTTGGACGTTGCTGATGTTTCGAGTGAGCGTGCGTGCGTCTGAAGCCAAGTGATGAGTTCGTGATGGAAAACCATAGCGCGCGAAGACTGGAGGGTGGCATAACCCCGGTGAAAGGCGGCAGCATGTGAGTAAACCATTCTCAAGGGTAATACATCTGTGAATCAACAAAAGAGGAGCGACTTAAACTAAACCAGGGACACACCCACACGAGGCTGCAGAAAACCAAAAGGCAAAAACATTGGAGCGCCATAGCAGTGAGCAAAACCGTGGTGGACGCTGCTCATCACAGCGCCTCGACTTCAACCATGATGACGTCTTGGGCTGGCTGAAGGAGGACAACATCATTGCGAAGGCCGGCATGATGGTGGTAGGTCCAAAGCCGACCGCTGGAAACAAGGAACTTCAGTGAGATTTTCGGCTGAGGAGACTGAGCTTGTTTTGGCTCAAACTCGAGCCAAACGCGTCCCTTCTCGATTGGGATGCTACCGTATAGAGAACATTCTTGCATTTGTGAAACCCTAACCCTCGTTTTCACCCTTAAAATGCTCTCCGTTTTTGCTTGCACGGCCAAACCCACCACCCGCAACTCCCACATTCAACCTCAATAGTCAATACCACTCCTTGTACCTCCACACAAACCACCAGCTTTCTCCATCATCCTTCATTATCTTTCCACATTTCCTGCGCCGCAAAAACTCTCTCTGGCTTCGTCTGTTGCACTCGCTCTTTTTACCTCCAAGCCACCACCAACCATGGATTGATCAAACACTCGTTCACCACCATGCATGCACTCTTCACTGCCACCAACAAACCACTGCAACTATGCCCATCTCAACTCTATAACAATACTTGAATTGCAGCACGATTCCTCTTTTTTTGTCAAGCACCTATCAGTTAAAGCATTGGGAGCTGCCAGTGTGTCGTCCAACTTGCTACTCGGTTGGCTTCCAACTTTCTTTGAGCTCAGAAGAGACATGGAAGGTATCTAGGAATTAGAATGTCAGAACAAGTTCAGAGAATATAGCAACTCGAATTTTCCAAACTCAGGTCGCTATTCTGTAAGGTCTCCATTCTTGGTATCTTTTCAAATGCTAGGTTAATCTACTAGAGTTAGATGTTTGAATTCTTAAAAGCAGACTAGAGTCATCACCGTTCAATTTAAGATAAACCTAAGTCGACCAGATATCTGCCGCATTAGATATCGAACGAAGTCAGATACTTTCCTAAGTGTACTATGATACTTTCCTAAGTGCACTATAAAGCTACTGGCCAAACAAAAATTTAGAGTTCTGTTTAGTGGTCATACATTTGTACTAACCTGATTAAGGACTTCCCCGGAAAATTATGTTGTAAATTAACGTGGAAACTGACAGGTTGTTGCGACTAAATCAATGCAAAATAACTAGTGTAATAAACGAGAAACAATAAAAGATACTGGAGAGTTACGTGGTTCGATCCGAGTGCCTCTACCTACTCCACAAGGGGAGTCAGCAGCTAATAATATATTAATAATCGTAAAATTAGAGTTATAATTGCTCATATGCTCGAGTGTTTTCCAGCTCAAACCCAAAGTATTTACAAATAAATAACTTAATTGGATGTAAAAGTCACAGCAGAAAATCTATAGCTTTCAAGACTCCTCAGCGCGATCAAAGAGGACAGTCACCATGCCTACCTTCTTAGTCTCCGCTGTTCATCCTTTTGTTTGGAGTCAACTGTGCAGCTTCAGCCGGAGAGAGTAAAAAGCAAAACATGTACATGTACATGTATTTTTATATATGGAATATGTTGCTTTTTACTTTCTTTTTGTCTGGCTTCACTTGGCCCCCACACGTAAATGTTTTTTTTTTGTCACGCTTTTTCCTCTCATCCTTTAGTTTACACTCTTTTCTTGTACTGTGACCATACTATCCTTTATGGGGCTCATCACTTTTGATATAATTCTACAAAAGTGATTCATTTTTTTATTATTTAATCAACTCTTTTTTTTTGTTTCTTTTTCTTCTCCAAGTTTCCCACTTTTCTTTTTCTTTCTTTCTTTATTTTCATGCATTTGACGTCTCAGTTCTCCGCTTTTGGAAAGCATCTCTCTGTTTTCTCTCTTACAGGCCATTCTTTCTTTTTACACTCCCCACTCCTCCTCCTCCTCTTTTTCTTCTTCCCCAAACCTATCGTCCTCTATTTTCTATCTATAACATCAATCCCATCATCCTTCACACTTTCACTAGCATGGATATTGGACTCATCGGTGATCTCCCCAACAAGCCCTTTGAACAGTAGACCACATTGTTGTGAATTTCGGTACATCATACCACATTTATTCTTAAAGCAAAAGACACACACTGTGCGAGGAACAGCCAAGCCTACCTCATGATTGTAGCCTATTTTTAGGCACAAGAGGCTCCTTTAGCCTCCAATCTAGACTTAAACCCAACACTTACAATCTTGAGAAAGCAGAAGAATTTGGCCACCATTGTCGTCAAAGAAAATAGATTACTCCATTGTTGAAGTAAGTAGTTTTTGTTGGGATTGCATATGTAGGAGAGAATTGTGGTAGAAGAAGAAGAAGAAATAGGAGTGGGAGGCGTAGAAAGAAGAAAATGGCAAGCAAAAGAGAAAATATAGAGACGATTCGCAGGAACAGAAAACTGAGAGTCCAAGGAATGGAAAGAAAAAAGAAAAAGGAAAGAAGTTGAGCAAATAATAAAAATATCACTTTTGTAGATCTTTATTAGAAGTGGTGGGTCCCACAAGGAATAGTATGATCAGAACACAAAAAATTAGAGTGTTTAAACCAAAAGTCCCCTTTCCCCTTTTTTTTTTTTGGCAAAAAGACGCCTATTCATGTGTATATGTCCATATATATATATATAAGCCCAATTCCCTAAAAAAACCTTCAACTTTAGCCTTTGTCCCAATTATATCCTCAAACTTTTTTTTGTTTCATAAAAAACCCCAAACTTTTACTTTTGTCCCAAATCTACCCAGTTAACTTTTCGTCCAATTTTTTAATATTATTTTTTATTTTTTCGAATTTTTTTTATTTTTTCTTTTCTTTTCTTTTTCCTTTCCTGTTCTTTTTTTTTTGTTTCACCTTCAACCTCCGGCCGGTCGCCGGTCCGGCGACCGGCCAGAGGCGGGGGCCGATCTGGCGAGGCTCGGCCCCGCCGGCTACTGGCGAGGTCGGCCTCGCCCAGCAACGGCGAGGCCGACCTCGCCAGTCGCCGGCGGGGCCGAGCCTCGCCAGACCACGGCGTGGCCGAGCCTCGCTAGCGGCCGGCGAGGCCGAGCCCTCGCTAGATCTGGCGAGGCTCGGCCCCGCCGGCGACTGGCGAGGTCGGCCTTGCCCAGCAACGGCGGGGCCAAGCCTCACCAGATCTGGCGAGGCTCGGCCTCAACGGCCCTTGGTGAGGTCGGCCTCGCCCAGCAACGGCAGGGCCGAGCCTTGCCAGCGGCCGGCGGGGCCGAGCCTCGCCAGATTTGGCGAGGCTCGGCCCTGTCGGCGACTGGCGAGGTTGGCCTCGCCCAGCAACGGCGAGGCCAAGCCTTGCTAGCGGCCGACCTTGCCAGCCCCAGCCTTTGGCCGGTCGCCGGACCGGCGACCGGTCGGAGGTTGAAGGTGAAACAAAAAAAAAAATGAAAGGAAAAAAAAGAAAATAAAAAATAAAAAATAATTCGAAAAAATAATATTAAAAAATTGGACGAAAAGTTAACTGGGTAGATTTGGGACAAAAGTAAAAGTTTGGGGTTTTTTACGAGACAAAAAAAAGTTTGGGATATAATTGGGACAAAGGCTAAAGTTAGGGGTTTTTTAGGAAATTGAGCCTATATATATATGGAATATGTGGTCCCTTTCTTTTGTACATATCCAAAGGAAGTGCATCCCTCCTGTACTCAATATAAAGAAAGCCCAAGAATTGAAACCTGTCAGAGACAAAGATCAACTTCCTTGGCCCGAAAAATCCAGATTTGGGCAGGATTGAAAAGGCCACACCAGATTCAAACACTGATATTCTTCATTAATATAAGGTGAGTTAAGCTGCGACCTATTCTCGACCAAAAACAAGCTGTAACCTATTAATTCGCCCTTGGGATATAGTCCCCTTCATCATGTTAGGGTTAACATGGTCCTAGTTAGATGGTCATTTTTGTTCATCCATAGTCATTCTTGCGTGTATATATGCATGCAGTTGAGAATAGATACATTGAAAGAAGCCAGACAAACGTGTATATGTAATCTTTCTGCAATTCATATAAAGATAATCTTCGTGGGTAGATGGAAACTGAATGATCTTCTATGGTCCCATAGAATAATTTGCTCTTTTTATTTCAGCTCAAATATAGGGAAACGTGAATCTGTTTGATATTTGCTTGCTCAGGTCGAATGTCCAGGTGGAATTTGTAACTTTTGCTGTGAATCATGTAGGTGCAATAGATTAATGCTTCTTTGAAACCCTCACACATTACCAAAACCAGGAATTGTTCAAGTCATTATTGATCATTCGTAACCGAGCAAGATAAATGCTGAAACTCACCCTTTCACTAAGTTCTTAACTCATAGTTGACGTTCATTAAGAGATAGTAATCACTTCAATTATGAACCTATTCTCTGTTCTGGAAATTGGTGTCGATAAAAGCGTTAGTTGCGCAAGGAGCCCCAACATACGTAATATGGCTTCATTCATGCCTTCTCTCCTCCTCCTCCTCCTCTTTGTCCTAAAACAATCGGCAGCAGCTTCCGACATTTCTAGCTCCGACCCATCTCTGGTCGACTCGCGTCTGTCGCTCAAAACCACAGTTTTTGTAGCCACCAACCTCTTGACCCTCTTCGAATCTGTGAACCAGGCCGACATTGTTGAGGAAAAAAGAGGCACTCTCGAGGCCTGCGAGGAACTCCACCGGATATCTATCTCAAACCTGAAAGAATCCCTCTCGGAAGTCGCTGACCTGTCCAAGGTGAGGGGCCTACTCAGCTCGGTCCTCGCGAATCACTGGACATGCCTGGAGGGACTCCGGTCGACGTCGGGACCACTAAAAGATGTCCTTGAAAGCTCCTTTCTCCATTCGTACGAGCACGTTAACGTGTCACTCTCTATCATTTATAAGGCATTGTTGCTGCAAGAACCGAGACATTACCGGAGGCTGATGAGCTCTGCAGAGTGGCTGTCTCGGGATGACCGGTCAGTCTTGGAGGCCCCCATTGCAAGCTTTCATCCTGGGGAAGTGATCACCGTGGCTGCAGATGGAAGCGGGATGTTCAGAACCATATCCAACGCGATTAGGTTGGCGGTCCCGGATAACAGTGATCGCAGGACAATAATTCATATCAAGAAGGGAATTTACCCTGAGGTTTTGAATATTCCGGCCCATAAGACAAACATCTTCTTGGTAGGAGAAGGAGATGGCCAAACTGTCATCACCGGGCAACGAAATTGGGTGGACGGGTGGCAAACTTTCAAAACTGCAACCGTTGGTAAAACATCTCGTGTGACAGAGGAAGATCATCCTCTTTTCTCAATAAGAAGTCTTCCGAATTCTCAATACACACTTTGGGTTCGTTTTTCCGACAGGTGTTTCGGCTCGAGGATTCATGGCGAGGGATATCACGTTCGAGAACACGGCAGGACCCGCCAAGCACCAAGCCGTTGCACTCCGAGTGAACGCGGAATTTGCCGCGTTCTATCACTGCGGCATCCATGGCTTCCAGGACACACTGTATGCACACTCGGGCAAACAGTTTTACCGTGAATGCAACATCTCGGGAACAATCGACTTCATATGCGGCGATGCCTCGGCTGTCTTCCAGTCTTGCCAGGTGATATCAAAAAAGCCATTGCCAGGGCAATCCACTCTCGTCACTGCCCAATCGAGAAAAGAGCCAGCCCAAGACAGCGGTTTCTCCCTTCACAGGTGCTCAATCCTGGCCTCCCCTGACTTGGCCTCCTCTCCTGTGAAGAATTACCTGGGGAGGCCTTGGCAGGCTTACTCTAGGACAGTGATCCTTAAATCCTACATCAGCGGACACATCGACCCGGCGGGTTGGTCTCCCTGGAACGATAAGGACTTTGAGGACACCTTGTACTACGGTGAGTACGAGAATCATGGCACCGGATCAAGCACCGCTCGCAGAGTCGGCTGGAGTGGCTTTCACGTCCTGAGTTACCGAGACACTTTACCTTTCATGGTCTCGCCATTCATTTGGGCAGATAAGTGGCTGGCAACCACTAGTTTCCCCTACGACCCTTCAATTTGAGCTTTGACAATCGGGTGTTTTGAGGTTTAGAGAGATGGTTCGGTTTTAGTGATCTCTGGAAAAATAGGTTAGAAATGAACGTGGTTGCTTTGTCCGTAACTCATGCAGGATCTTGGAAGGTTTTAGCGGTCGTCTCCTGAATTTATAGAAGTCGCTTGGTTCATTGTTTATTCAACATGTCAGCATCAGGAAACAAAACGACCTGAGCACCAATGGGTCATATATCTAACAAGGTCTTAAGACGATCTCGATATAATGGATAGTTGTGACGTTTTTATATCTAACAAGGAAAGAAAGAGTTGAATTTCTCTGCCGAATATGATCGTTGGTCCAAAAAACATTATTTCGTGATTCCGTGACCCCATGGCCGTAGCCAATGTGCAGGTGACACATTGCTCGTCCTGTCCGTCGAGTCAGTTTGCAGCTCGTTGGCCGTTCGCAGTCGGCCACGGCTCACCTAAGCCCCGTTAAACTTATCTAATTCCAGCTCATCGTTTAGGAGCTCACCTTACCCCTCAGAAAAAACCCTAGCCCTCGTTTTCACCCTAAAATGCTCTCCGTTTTTTGCTTGCACGGCCAAACCCACCACCTGCAATTTCCACATTCAACCTCAATAGTCAATACCACTCCTTATGCCTCCACACAAACCACCGGCATTCTCCTTCATCCTTCATTATCTTTCCACATATTCATAGAAACTACAACTCTCTCTCACTTCACCTATTACACTCGCTCTTTTTACCTCTAAGTAGACCTATTAAAATAGGTCATAAACCAATTTCTTAAATCATATCTGATGGGAGGAATTGTCGTATAGATAAGTTATATTCAATAGATAGATCATAAATGGTTTAAAATGATAAAGCCTAAAATAATGTAAGTATTAAATGAGTTCACCACTTACTTATAGTCAACTCACATTTATGACTCTCTCTTCACTCTCTCGCCCTCACTCAATCTCACACTCACTCGCTCCATGCTCTCACCTCAATTTGGATACAAGTTTTCTCAGATTTGATTAAATATAAAAGTGCTTTAGTAATATGGGTTAGTTCGGGTATGAGTCACTGGATTTTTATTGCATAGAAATTGGACAAAATGGGTTAAATGGATCAATTTAGGTCTAACCATTTTCCACCTAACCCAAATCCGATCCGACCTACTCATTTGATGGGTCTACCTCTAATCACCACCAACCATGAACTGATCAAACACCTATAAACTGCCATGCATGTGTCACGGTTCCAAGGTTTCCATGCACCAAGGACCATGTACGATCGACGAAGACTCGTCCAAATCTTCAAGAGCTTCTGGAATGTTCCCAGCAACGGGTGATACAGTAAATGTACTGTGTTCTAGAGTTTTTATACATTTAGTATCGGTAGTTGGTAGATGAGGAGATGCGATATCAACCATTCGATTGAGATTCGATCAATAGGTGGAACCAGAGGCCCTCTAGTATAAATAGGGGTGCTCTCTCTCTCATTTGTAGCCATCCAACAATTGAAGCAATACAATTCCATTTTCTCTCAGAGCTTCTCTCTCTAGACTTTCTCTCTCTACGATTCGAGTAAGCAAGTGAGCAATCGATCCCTTGAGCAAAGGATTGGCTTATGCACTCCAATGATCCAATGAAGCCTAAGTTGCCTACGGGTCCAATCCCAAAAAACCGACCCATGACAAGTGGTATTAGAGCAAAGTAGAGAAGAATCGTTCAAAGAGATCGAGGAGCACATCAACTGGTTGAGAGAATGTCGAACCAAGAGATTGCCTTAGTTATTATGGATGGCAGGGTTCCCTAGGAGCAGATTGCCTAAGAGAAGACCCATGGGAGATCCAAGAAAAGGGAAACCTCGTCGGATGCCATGGCCGTGCTCGATGAGAAGCTCACGGGGACGAGAACCAGCCGGTATGTTAGAGTTCATTGATGAGCTTGATGAATTGAAAGGCTGGATCAATGAGGTCGAATGGACCTTTAGTGCCGAATTCATGACTGTCGTGAATCGAACTACGACCCCTTTGCATAAGAAGGACGAAACCCTTGAAGCGTCAATTGATGCTTTAAAGCCAGAAGTCTTGGAGCTCAAAGAGAGGACAACCCCCACAAAACCAAGGTTGAAGCCTTGAAGCTGGAGGTCCAAGAGCTCAAGACGGAGCTAATCCTGTGCAAGGCAAGTATCGCAAATGGTGCTATGCTCGTTCAAGTGGCGCATAAGCTGGATGTGCCATAACCCAAAGAGTTCAAGGGCAACCGATTCGCTAAAGAAGTGGACAACTTCCTATGGAGCATGGAGCAATATTTTCATGTTGGTTGAATTCAAGACAAGTTGGCCAAGGTACGAACCGCTCCTATGTTCCTTAATGATAATAATGTTATGCTTTGGTGGCACAATAGGTGCAATGAGACTAAGTGAGATGCCGATCCCATCAACACTTTGGATGGCTTTGTTGAGGAGTTTCGGGACTACTTCCTACCGAATTCGCTCAACAAGAGGCCCATAGCTATCTGCATCGCCTTGAGCAATGAGGCACGGTCCGAGAGTATGCAAAAGAATTCACCGAGCTCAAGCTCCAAATTCCCAACCTAACGGAGGAGGAGGCTTTCAGGGTGTTCATGGATGGATTGAAGCCATGGGCACAACTCAAACTCAAGCGAAGGGACGTCCAAAGTATCTCGAGGGCACTAACCGTGGCTAAGTCTCTCGCCAACTTCACCAAAGAATCCGCCAAGTCCAAAGGGAGTGGGTGGAGAACGGATAGCCACCATGAGGACGAAGAAGACCAAATTGTCCGTGACCAAAAAGACTAGGAAGGAGACAACAACCGTGGCAGTAGAGACTATGGTGGATGAGAGAAATCATTGGGAGAAGGATTTTTTAAGCAACCCAACCCGAGGTGGAACTGACCCCAAGGGGATTACAAAGATAAGTTCAGTAATCCACCGCCATCCTTGTGCTTCATTTGCAATAGTCCCCATTGGACCCAAAAGTGCCCTAAGAAGAGCCAAATCAGCACACTACTCACCTTGGAAGAGGAGGAGGAGCCGAAGCAAAAGAAAAGGGAGGTACAACTTGGAACCGTGAAGGTTCTCAACTCAATTAACACCGTGAAGCTCAAAGCACCACCGTAGAAGAAGCTTTCAAGTCCCACTTGTCATTCATGGAAGTCAAGGTACGGGACCATACACTCTATGCCTTAATTGACACGAGTGCTTTGAATATGTTCTTGTCTAGCGCGAAGCGGCCAAGACCTTGAGACTTCACATGGAACCAACTAGTCATCAATACAAGGTCGTCAACTCCGAAGACATACTAGCCGTAGGCATTGCCCGAGATGTGGAACTTCAAGTCGGTAGATGGAAGGGCAAGCTGTCCTTGGAGACAATTTCACTTGATGACTATGATCTCATATTGGGTTTGGAATTCTTCAATAGTGGAAGGACCATGATCGACTTGTGGACCAAGTGCATCATCATCACTGACCTGCATTGCCCATCAACGTTACCAATGATCCATGGGTCGATGGAAACCAATAACATTTCCATGATCCGACTTCTGGACGATGGGCCAAGTCTTGAGGAGTCCATGACCGAGTCAAGCACAAAGCCGGAGGTAGAGGAGAAGCATCCCCTTCAACATTGAATGCCAATCCATGTGCTCTTTCCAGAAGTGGTGAACTTGCCGAACAACATGAAGGTGATCAAATTGAAGGAGCCAGGTAGCCAACAAGTTGAGAAGCCTAAGACAAAGCGGCATTGGAAGTAGAAGAATCAACAACATCCCAAGACACCAACAATCCACCCCCCAGTCGAGAGCGCCAAGGACGTCACTCGAATGGATGGGGGAGAATGTCATGGTTTGAAGGTTTCCATGCACTAAGGACCGTGTACAATTGACGAAGACTCGTCCAAATCTTCAAGAAGCCAAACAACATGGAGGTGATCAAACTGAAGGAGTCAGGTAGTCGACCATTGAGAAGCCAAAGACAAAGTGGCATCGGAAGTGGAAGAATCAACAACGTCCCAAAACACCAACAATCCACCCCAAGTCGAGAGCATCAATGATGTCGCTCAAATGGGTGGGGTAGAATATCATGGTTCCGAGGTTTCCATGCACCAAGGATCGTGTACAATCGACGAAAACTCGTCCAAACCTTCCAAGAACTTCCAAAATGTTCTCAGGGATGGGCGACACAGTAAATGTACCGTGTTCTAAAGTTTCCCTGCATTTTTATCGATAGTTGGTAGATGGGAAGATGCCATATCAACCACTTGATCGAGAGTTGATCAATGGTTGTAACGAGAGCCCTTTAGTATAAATAGGGGTGCTCTCTCCCTCATTTGTAACCATTCAACAATTGAAGCAATACAATTCCATTTTCTTTCAGAGCTTCTCTCTTTGGACTTTCTCTCTCTATGATCCGGGTAAGCAAGTGAGCAATCAATCCCTCGAGAAAAGGCTTGGCTTAGGCTATCCAACGATCCAAGGAAGCTTGAGGTGCCTAAGTCGCTGCACGGGTCCGATCCCAAACAACCAATCCTTGACACATGCACTCTTCACTGCCACCAACAAACCACTGCAACTATGCCCATTTCACTCTTCCATTGATTTGGGGTCCCATCCTTCGTTCTTCGTCGTGCAGCAATAACCCCCTCAGCTTCGTTCCTCGTTCTTCATTCTCCATTATATCAATATTTTTATTATTGGTCAATCATTATATCAATACTTGAGTCGCAGCATGATTCCCCCTTTTTTCAAGCACCTATAAGTTAAAGCATTGGGAACTGCTAGTGTAGCATCCAGCATAAAAACTGCACTTGCTACTTCGTTGGCTCCCAACTTCCTTTTGAGCTTTGAGACATGGAAGGTATCTAGGATGTTAGGACATGTTTTAAGAGTATAGCACCTCGAATTTTCCAAACTCAGGTCGCTACTCCGTAAGGTCTCGATTCTTAGGATCTTTTGAAATCCTAGGTTAATCTACTAGAGTTAAATGTTTGAATTCTTAAAAGTAGACTAGAGTCATCACCGTTCAATTTAAGATAAACCCAAGTCGACCGGATATCTAACACATTAGATATCGAAGGACGTCAAATACTACTTACCTAAGTGAACTATAAAGTTACCGGCAAAACGAATTTTTTTAGAGTTCTATTTAGTGGTCATACATTTGCACTAACCTAATTAAGGATTTCTCCGAAAGTTACGCCTCAACTATAAACGTTGAGCCAACGGGTAAGACGGTTTCACCTATCAACTAAGAATCTCTTGACCAGATTTTGCAGAGTTAAATTTTCGCTTGTTCTGCTGTAAAATTCAAGAACCATCTAATGGAAATGCAAATTTATGAATGTCTGAAGTGTGCAAGCACCGTTCTCAAAGATAATTTTCACCCTTCATATTGTACAAGATAAGGCGTCATTATCCGGGATTCAACAAACCCTCAAAAGAGTGCTCATCACTGTCTAGGCAAAAAAGGAACAATGAAATCATTTGAAACCAGCAGAAAAGAGAATGAGAAGAATTATTTTGTGGACAATTTTTGTGTGCGCACATCAAGGAACAAGATTATCACTATTTACAGGCAAGCAGGCAAATTAATTGTCACAATAGTTAGTTTGACCGGCCTGATACAAAAATATAAGTTAAGTGAAAAAAATCCTAAATTGGGCCTCGCGTATATTTTGCGTGCAAGGGAGCTTAGTCCAACTTTACATTTAATTCGACCCATTTTTCTTGTTGTTACCAAGCTAGCATAGATAATACATTAACAAAATGAACAAAAGAGAGATTTTCAAATAATGTGGAACTGTTTGAAAAAAAAATAATGTGGAACAAAAGAAAGCAAGAGAAAAAAGCTTCTTGAAATATTTTTCTACACCACAATATTTGCCTCAAGAATCGTGTAACATGTACTATCTACTCAATTACAAGTAGTGCCATGGGTCGACTCATGTGTGCATAGCTCCAATGCTAAGGTGCACACACAATTTGCAGCATCGTCCTTAAGAAAGAACATAAACGGGTGACAAGAAAATTTTCTATTTATTAATCAAAGTATAAGCAATGTATATCAAGGGCAATCAAGATAGGAGAGTTTGAGTAGTTGGACCCTTCTAAAGAGTTTTACAAGCATTACCTATTCTAGAGGGAGTGAAAATTACCATTGCCAGAAATGTCACCATCTAGAAATTACGAAAAGCAAGAAAATATGAAAAGTCTAAAATGTCCTTCGATACAATTGGATATGTACTTGACCCAAGCGGCCATGCACACATGTTTCACGGACCGATAGTTTGGGATTGAGGCCGTGCAGGGACTTAGGCTTTCTTGGATCATTAGAACGCCTAAGTCAAGCTTTCTTCTCAAGTATGGATCGCTTGCTCATTTGCCTGGATCGTAGAGAGAGAAAGTTTTATAGAGAGAATGCTTTCTATTGCTCAAATGTTTTGGATGATACAAACAGGGGGGAGAGCACTCCCTATTTATACTAGATGCCCTCTCATTACAACTGTTACTTGTCTTTAGATTGAGTGGTGGATATCACATCTCCCCATCTACCAACTACCAAAAATTAATGTAGACAAACTCAAGAACATGATACATTTACCGTATTTCCCGTCCCTGGGATATTCCGAAAGCTTTAGAAGATTTGTGTCGGTCTTCGTCGATCGCACACGATCCTTGGTGCATGGAAACCTCAGAACCGTGACATTCTCCTCCACCCATTCGAGCAACGTGCTTGGTGCTGTCAACTCGGGCTGAATTGTTGGTTTCTTGGGACATTGCCGATTCTTCCGCTACCGCTTTGTCTTTGGCTTCTTGACTTATTGGTTATTGAGCTCCTTCAATTTGGTTATCCCCATGTTGTCCGACAAGTTCACCACTTCCAAAAAGAACACATGGATTGGCATCTCATGTTGAGCAGGACATTCCACCTCTACCTTCAGCTTTGTGCTCCACTCGGTCATGGGCGCCTCAACTCTTGGCCCATCGTCCACAAGTCGAATCATGGAGATGCTCTTTGTTTCCATCAATCCATAATTAATACTTACCACCAATGGGCATTGCGGGTCGGTGATAATCTAGGACTTGGTCCTCATGTCGATCATGGCCCTCGCACCATCGAAGAACTCCAAAACCAAGATGAGATCAAAATCATTGAGGAGAATTACATCGAAGGAGAACTCACCCTTCTATCCACCAGCTTGTAGTTCCACGTCTCGGGCAACACCTACTGTCGATATGTCTTTGGAGTTGATGGCCTTGTATCGATGCCTGGTTGGCTCCCATGAAGTCCCAAGCTCTTGGTTGCTTCACTTGACAAGAACATATTCGAGGCACATGTGTCAACCAAGACATAAAGTGTTGTTGTATTGCGTACCTTGACTTCCATGAATGACAAATGTGAACTTGTGGGCTTCTTCTTGGCCAGTGCTTGGGTCTTCACGAAGTTTATCGAGTTGAGAACTTTCACAGTTTCAAGTCGCACTTCCCTTTTCTCTTATTTCGACTCCTCTTCCTCTTCTAAGCCGAGTAGCGCATTGATCTTGCTTTTCTTACGACACTTTTGGGTCCAATGGGGACCGTTGCAAATGAAGTGCAGGGATGGCAGTGGATTGTCAAACTTATCTTTGTTGTAGTCCCTTGGGTCGGCCACCTAGAGATGGGTTGCTTGGAAGACCCATCTCCTCATGATTTCTCCTGTCCACCATGGTCTCTTTGGCCACAGTTATTGTCTCCTTCCGAGTCCTTTCAACCATGGACATTTTCGCCTTCTTCGTCCTCATGGTGGCGATTCATTCTTTACCCATTCCCTTTGGACTAGGAGGACTCAACTTTGATGAAATTGGTAGGAGACTCGGCCACAGTTAGCGCTCTTGAGATACTTTGGACATCCGTTTGCTTGAGCTCAAGTTGTGCCCATGGCTTTAGTCCATCCATGAACGCCCCGAGAGTCTCCTCCTCCCCTAGGTTGGGAATTTGGAGCTTGAGTTCGGTGAATTCTTTCACATACTCTTGGACCGTGCATCATTTCTCAAGGTAATGGAGCTTGCTATAGGCCTCTTGTTGAACGAATTTGGGGAATAAATAATCCCGAAACTCCTTGACAAAGTCATCCCATGTGTTTATGGGATTGATGCCTCGCTTGGTCTCATTGGACCTATTGCGCCACCAAATCGATCCATTATTAGTTAGGAACATAGAAGCGGTTCGTACCTTGGCCAACTCATCTTGGATTCCAACAACACCAAAGTATTGCTCCACGTTTCATAAGAAGTTGTCCACCTCCTTGGCGGACCGGCTGCCCTCGAATTCCTTGGGGTTTGGTACATCTAGCTTTTGCACCACTTGAACAGGCATGGCACCCTTCACGATACTAGCCTTGCCAAGGACTTAGCTCGGTGTTGAGCTCTTGGACCTCCAGCTTCAAGGCTTCGACCTCAGTTTTGTGGGGTTGTCCTCTTTGAGCTCTAAGACTTCCATCTTATGGGCCTCGATCAATGCTTCGAGTGCCTCATCCTTCATGTGTAAAGGGGCAGCGACATCGTTCACAACAGTTTTGAATTGTACCGGAGAGCCGCTTCGACCTCGTTGATTCGCCCTTTCACTTATGTTGGGAAAATCACCAATGTGATAATTATTGGGAAAATCCCCTATGTTGTTTTGAAAATGACAAAGAAAATCAAAGATTACTAATGTATGTATTGGTTGAGTACCAAGTGATATATGCACAAGCCGATATACAGATATTTGTCATAAATACCACAAAAACATTCCGATATGAGAAATGTTCTGCCACTGTCAAGATGTTAGTTCGATATCTATGATAAACAAGATATCAAATAATTGAAAATGTCTACAAGCTGGAAGGATCTTCAGATATAGTGAACATATGGAAGGACCTTGATCAAGGGTGAACAAGCTAAGAAGAATGGGAATGTTTGTGATGGCTTGGAGGTACAAAAATCCAATGAACAGTTGGATGGACCTGATGATGGTGAACAGGCCTAGAACGAGGATGTTTTGTAAAGTTTGGAAGGACCATGAAGATGAACAGCTTCGTAGAGTCAAAATCGCCAATATGCTTGGAAGGATCAGAAAGATTAGCATTAATATCGGGTGAGAGTAGCTGCCTTATACAAATGCGGTGAAAAACTATGATAATCTTTAAGGACTATGTAAAATCCATGGTGTGATACATTAGGAGAAGATCACAAGATGTCCTTGTACGTTATCAATAAACAGCACCAACGAACTTAAAAATCAGCTGATTGATGGTGTTTGTATCAGTGCTGAGACATCATGTCATTGGTGATATTTGAATAACGAACATGTGAGGATGTTTGGGATTATAGCTGTTGAAAAGTGGATATGTGCAATGGGAAAATCAAGAAGTCTATCAAGGAACAGCAGCAGACGTCTGTCAGAAATGTCAGAGCAGTCAGCGTTGAAATAGTAACTGCATGACCTATTTTCAAGTAGTCTACAAATGTTAAGGATAAAGGGCTTTGTGAGCAGCTCCATCTCCAGACAGCAGCACCAACGGATCTTTAACGGCTAATTGATCCTCTCAAGCACCTCCAACGAAAAGATTGAAGATGTCTATTTAGGAAAAGACTTTCGAGGCCAAGATAGAGAGCACAATGTAGAATCCGAATATTTGCTCTTAGCTGCTTTCCTTATTGATATTCTTTTGTTCTCTCGAAAATCTTCATTGTGATAATCTTGTCGTACAGTAATCATGTGAAAGATCAAGTGTACAAAAATAAGTGCAGTAGCTGAGTCCTGATAGTGTGATCTATCATTTGTAAGGGATCAGCACTCGCTAATTGTAACTTGTTGAGCAGATTACAAATGCAATCAAGCCCGTATTGCAGCTGTTAGTTTGGAAAGTGGATGTAAATTTGGGGATAAAATTGAACAACTATATATCTGCTTGCAAATCTTTGATATCTTCTATATTAGCATTACCTAATCATTGTTATCACGATTTGTCAAACAGCATCACGCACCTGATTTCTACAAACTATTCATGTTAATATTTGAAGTTGAACTTATTATATTCCGCAAATATTTTTCATAGTTCTCAAACAACCTATTCACCCCCCCTCTAGGTTGTATTGTTAGCCCCAACAACTTTATCGAGTTCTTCGATGAACTCTATCATGGTGCTTCTCATCCTTGAGAACTTCTCATTGAGAGTAGACATGGTGTTTGACGAAACTTCTCTTTTCTTGGATCTCCCGTGGGTCTTCTCTTGGAAAACCTTCTCTTGGGGAGCCCTGTCATCCACAATAACTAAAGCAATTTGTTGGCCCGACATTCTCTCGACCGGTTGATGTGCTCCTTGATCTTTTTGAATAGTTCCTTTCTACTTTGCTCTAAAATCACTTGTCACGGGCCAATAGTTTGGGATTGAGACCGTGCAGCGACTTGGGCTTTCTTGGATCGTTGGAACGCCTGAGCCAAGCCTTCTTCTCAATGATCGATCGCTCACTCACTTACCCAAATCGTAGAGAGAGAATTTTAGAGAGAGAATCTCTGTGAGAGAATGCATTCTATTGCTCAATTGTTTTGGATGATACAAATGATAGGGAGAGACCTTTATTTATAGTAGAGGGCCTCTCGTTACAACCGTTGATCGACTCTAGATCGAGTGGTAGATATCACATCTCCATATCTACCAACTATCGACACTTTTTGCTGGAAACTCTAGAACATGGTACATTTACTGTATTGCTCGACCCCCTGGGAACATTTTGGAATCTCTAGAAGATTTGGGCTAGTCTTTGTCGATCGCACACGATCCATAGTGCATGGAAACCTTAGAATCATGACACATGTGTCATGGTCCAATAGTTCCTTGGTTGCGAAATAGCCCGTGCAACGCTTGGTGGATCGTTTACACCAAGCCAACCCTTGTTTTATAGTCGTTCCAAAGAACAATACAGCGAACAGCTTCCTCGTATCGAATTGTACCGCACCTAGCATAACTTGGGCGTCTAATCCATCAAGTGAGACACGCAAAACACTCTAGGCACAACAACTAATTTCAATCTGCCATGGTCTCATCAGAAGAGCGATATCATCTCCCGACCAGTTTGTTCATGGAAGGCCAACACCCGCCTTCAGAGTTCCTGATGGTATATTCATTCCATCCTAGAATTCCTAACACTAACCATCCTGACATCACTCTCACAAACCAGTTATTTTCATCCCTTCGACATCCTCACTCTTCACCTGATAATCCCAAACTCCACTCACAAAGGTACGAGAGTACGAGAGAATCACGATATGTGACATTCTCCCCCACTCAATTCCACAATGTCCTTATTGCGAGTTGTTCTGTCACTTCCCTGCGCTGCTTCTGACCATCAACCCCGCTTTTTTTGGGGCTTGCATGAGTGGTGGACACTCGCCCACAAAACAACTTCACTCCACTAGTGACCTTTTTCGATCAGAGCCATTCAACACCTTCAGTCACTTGTGCTTTCCTTGACAAGTGTGGCATTTTTCGCCAAATGCACCTTTTGGCATCACCATCCTTCACCTACTTTGGTTTCTTGTGATTTCAGCAAACCAATGGAGGTTTTTCCCCTTGTTGATAACATCGTAGCAGACCCATTTTGAGATTGCCAAATTGATCCAAGAACGTTTTTCCTATTCAATGAGGAATTGGTTTTTTGCTATGCCCCCGTTGTCATCCTAAAAGCAAAGCAAGAGCTACACTTTGTTTCAGCACGTCTCACCCCAGCAATTTACTCTCTGCCCTCATAGGATCAGGTAGACCACAAGTTTACTCCGACTCAACTCAACTACTGGAGGGATCCTACTCTGATACCATCTATCATAGGCCGGCAGTTCCTTGGTCGCGGAATAACCCGTGCAATGCCTAGTGGATCGTTCACATAGTAGGCCAACCCTCATTCAATAATTGTTCCAAAGAACAATAAGGTAAATAGTTTCCTCGTATCGGATCGTACCATGCCTAACATAACTTAAGTGTTTAGTCTATCAAGCAAGACACGCATAACACTTTAGGTATAACAACTGGTTTCGACATGCCATGGCCTTAGTAGGAGCGGCATCAGCTCCCGATCAGTTTGTGCACAGACGGCCAACCCCACCTTCAAAGCTCCTAAGGGTATATTCATTCCATCTTTAGAACTCCTAGCACCAACCGTCCTAACGGCACTCTCACGAACCAATTGTATTAATCCCTTCTACATCCTCACTCTTCACTCGATAACCTCAAACTCCACTCACAAGGATACGCAAGTACGAAAGAATCACGGTCCGGGACACGGACAAACTTGAAGTGAGGCACTCACAAAGACTCGTGATTCTTGTGCATAACAGTGTGTCCGGATGATCTTGCTTAAATTGGGATTACACTAGATAACCTGGCTCGATGGCTACCCCTTTAGTAAAAGTAGCCTGTGGTCCTTTATCTTCTGACTTCTGCTCTGACTTATGCTTGGAGGAAGATTTTGAAGGTCAGCCCAACATAAGATCCTTCAATTAAACATTGAATTAGCAATAAAATAGTCCACTTATCTTTGGACTGCCTCCTCGCTGCTTTGTCCATCCCTGCTAAAGTTACTAAAATCATCTCGGATTTTAGCTGGCATTGCCCTGCTGCAACATCTGTTTATTTGGTGGAAAGCCAATGATTTGAGTATGACCACATGATTTGAGCATATGCTTCGTCCATCGCTAAAGTCAATGAGATTGTGACAGATTTTAATTGGCATTGGCCTACAACAAGATCTGATGACTTGGTGGCAAGGTGAGGATCTGAGCATCGGTGCGTTCTTTCTCACTCTTCGGATCTGCCCGTCAATGTTCTAGTCACTAAAAGAGCTAGGTAAAGCGATTTGAGTATCATATGTTGCCCATATTTACAAAGGAAAGTCAAGTTGCATGATCACCTCTCTTTTTTTGAGTCCATTGCTGTGTTTGGGTCCGCTTTCCCCCTTCAACAAGTCATTCCGAGGATGCTCCGAGGAAGCCTGGACCAAGGCGGTCTGGGTGGCGTGGCCAGACTGCCCGATCTTGAACGCGCACAAGCTGTGGCTCAACAAATCGCTACCATACGGGCGTTTTCTGCAGAAAAGAATCTTTTGTAATAGCTCTTCTTTGTCCCTGGCAATAGGATGACCGCGCATTAAAACAGTTCTAACATTTCAGCTTTGGACACCCTTTCGACATTAGCCAATAACATGAAGACATTGAATGCATGAGCTGCATAGACAGACTACAACCAAGAGGTTGACTTAATTCATAGAAATTTGATCCAAATTCTCATTTTTGTGCAAGAATTCTTCCCAATTCTGTATGTACTTGCAACACCCTGTGCTTCGCTTAGGGAATTCAACCATTATAACTCGGCAGCCGAGTAAAATAGCATCGCTTGTAATGGTAGCCACAATAACTTGGGATATTACGATACCACAAAAATTAAGGCGACCTTCCCACAAACTTAGAATCTCAACTGTGCGCAAAGCAGACCGTCTGCTCTCTTTGTGCTCCAAATAAGAAAACAAGAACCGACAAATAAAGGGGATAAAAAGGAGCAACCTATGTTCTATCTCCTACGCAGCTGCACAAGAGCAAACGCAAAATAAAAACATCACCCAAGGATGGAAAAAGATAAAAAGAAATGAGGAGAAATATGATGCTTCTGGCAATCCTGGAAACCTCAAGTTCCGAAGCACGGAAAAAGAAAACTAAAGTGATATGCACAAGTGACGACATTGCCTACAAAATACTCGGGAGCTGAGAATCTAATCTCTGCTGTAACTCCCTAATCTTCAAAGAAAGTTCTGCCTTCTGTTCCTTGTAGCTCTGCAGCAGATACTCTTTCCCATCTATGACCTCCTTCAACTCTCCGACTTCCTTCTTCAGCATCTCAATCTTGTCCATATCTCTCGCTTTCTCAATAGATGCAAAATTGTCTTCGACATCAACATGCCCATTTGCATGGCCATTTATCACTTCTGGTGGCCATACTGGGGCTGTCAAATTCTTCTCCTGCACTTCCACGTGTCCAACGCAGTGATCTGCAATAGCTTTCCTCAGTCTTTGAATCTCTCTCTCAGAATTGAACAAGTTCCTATTTGCAGCATCAAGTTGTGCCTGCAAATGAGTAGATTGTTCCAACTGAGCATTGAGAGAATTCTGCAACTCGGATATCTGATCCTGCATTTCCAGAATCATGTCATCTCTCCTCTTCAATTGCTGCCTTAGCTTATGAATCACTTCCCTTTTGCTGAAGATGTCAGAGCCAGATTCGGAGACACATGGTGACTCTGAGCAGTTGGAAGGGTGGAATGGTTTTGGAGGCAACTCAAAGCGATCAGGTGAAGATGCCCATGTTACCCCATTTTCTCTGTTATATTCAGGGGCAGGAACGGTCACCAACGGGAGAGCTGATTCTGGCTCTTCAAGCATGTGCTCAGTGGAAGGGTGCTTTGGGTCTATCACTCCATCATTTCCTGCTTCATTGCAATTAATAAACACTCCCATGAATTTGAAGCCCAAGATATACCAGTGAATAGATCTTATCAACTTTAAAAAGATATACAAAGCAAAAAGTACAGTGACAAAAATCCATGTTGCTAAGGAGCTACTGAGTCCCATGAAGGATTTCCTAACAAAGCTATGAACTCTTGCCACCAAGATCACCCATTACAGAAGGATTAAGAAGAAAACTTCACAAGTCCACTTCACGAATATCTTTGGAAGGAGTGGAGGTGGAAAAATAAGCAGGTGATACTGGCCTCGACAGATGACTCATCTACTCTCATCTTTGCTTGTGGCATAAACAAGTAAACTACATACAAGCAATCATTTGATCACCACATGGATCATTTTTTTTTCCCTCCACAAGATATCGTTATATCCCCTTCAACTACTTAACATGAGATAATCTTCCTATTCTTTCCAACTGCACAAAAGTTGTCAAATCCTAATGAACAATACACAGAGATATACAGAGTATGGACATATTATTGATATCCAGTGCTATCCATCCAAAAGCTCAATTAAAGAATGCTACGTTAACACCTGATTGCACATTGTTAGGAGGAGAAGAGACAACAGCGGCATACACCAAAATTAAGCATCAACAACAAAGTACTTCCTTTTATTTTTCCAAATTCATGCTCAATTAAAGAATGCTACGTTAACACCTGATTGCACATTGTTAGGAGGAGGAGACAACAGTGGCATACACCAAAATTAAGCATCAACAACAAAGTACTTCCCTTTATTTTTCCAAATTCATGGTGATAGCAATATATCAACTGAAACTATAAACGACACTTTTGATCTTCTTCTTGTTTTGCCTCAGTTCAGACTGAAGTGGCAGCTCAACAAGTCTCATGCTGTTAAAGCTTGGAAAAGTATCTTTTCATCCATAGCAAGGTTATCAAAATCGCTTTTCCAAGAAAAATGGGGTTAAGGTCCATGAAATCGAATGTAAGATCAAATTATAAAATTGCAAGATCTTACAAATCACGAAACACATATGATAGATTCTTTATCTCGAATAAAAACATGAACAAGTATCACCGAGCAGAAAAAGAAGAAGAAAATCATCTAGATTCTCTTTTAAAGGTGATAACCATAATAAAAAAAATATAATAGTTGTCGAATTATCTAGAGTTATAGAATCAAGTGTTTGGAAGAGCTTATAGCTATTAAAAGTTACTTTAATTTAAAAGGACAACACAAGGGTATGAAATTGTGCATCTATGAGACTCAGCTATAAACCCAGGCCTATCAAGCCCAATGACAGTTTCACAACACAACTGGAAGGGAAAGGAGGATTTTTTTGGTGATAGTACCATAATTAAGTTTATTCTCTTTTGTATTACCTCTTGCAAAAACAGAGAAGAATTAAGTTTTACCAGAAAAAAGAAAAGAAGAAAGAAATCGCAAAAGAATTGAGAGATTCCAATAATGAATAAGAAGAGTGGGGATCGACTTAAAATGACAAAAGCCAGAAAGTCTCTACATGGAGTAGATATCTAGTTGACAAGTAATGTTAGCATGTTGAGAGAGAGAGAGAGAGAGAGAGAGAGCTCTGGCCATCATAGAGATTGTTATTAGGATCAACAGAGTCAGAGTCAACAGACTTGAGTTTGTCTTGCGTTAGTTCAGGTTTTACTACTTTGAGAAGCATTTCCTTCTTGTGAAATAGACAATCTGTGTTCTGACCAAAAAAACAAAAAAGGTTATCTGTGGAATTGTTAAACATGCTTTGCTTATCCTGATTCCAGTGATACCAGGTGATTAACGCACTCAACTAATCCCAACCAAAAACAATTTTGAGCACGTGTCAAAATGTCCAGGCATCCTTGCATTGTGAGGTTGCATCGCATGATCTCTCAGGTGTTAGATCACAGTTTTCATAACGGTGACCATTGGGGATGTGTAAAACATCCGTAAACCCAGTATACATGCACAGCCCAAATTGAACATCTGGCATATAGCATGTCAATGCTACTACATGGACATGTTTTAGTCGAGAAAGAAATGCTGGATGTGCAGCTGTAAGGCTCTAGACAGGGCATAGGACTCTTCGGCTTCAAAAATGTAATCTGAAAATTTAATCAAGCATTTTGCAGGAAAGTTGCAGCCTTCAATCTGATTTAAAGGGTACACATCTAGCAGTATTGATGCAAAAGACTGACTAAGCTCAATCCTCACAGCGTAGGATAAAGTATTCTGCATCACTTAAGAGACTTAACCTAGGCCATAAAGGTAGTTCAATTTTAACAAAAAGGAAGGGAGGCATGGACCACCTTAGAACATAGCCATGCCAGATATTACCTTTTCAATCTGCAATAGACAAAAAGAAATGCAGTATTATCCGATCCCCAACATTCATTGACCTTGTTCAACTAAAGAGGAACGGAGAAGGAAGAAAGAGGCCCATGCCAGAAATCTTTGAGACGTCAATTGTACCTCCTGATCACTTCATGAGATTCTCTGCTTGAAAAGCTTAGGCATGAAATTGTTTTTTTGAGATAGTGTCTATAGCCCATCATGCTCTATAGAATGAATTCCCTAAATGAAAACTAATATTGAGAAGAGTGACTGTTAAAAGGCATCTGTTAGCTCCATAAATTGTTAGAAGAAAGTTCATTCTTTATCATCAAAAGATCAATTTCTCCACTTGACAAATTGAACATTTTATTTGTACAAGTCTCTTGATATTTTCAGAATTAAAAGAATAAACAAACTTACCGGCTAATTCCTTCATCTGTCAAAGCTATATCCAAGGATGCTTGACAATTTTACTAGTAAAAACCTATATATAGTTCCACTGGCCGAGAATTTCTTCTCTCAATCCATCACTTCAAGGTCAATTATAAGGTAAGATTGTTCAGATGTTGTCTTCATCAGTGGAGATTTTAATTTACATTTTACCACCATCAAAGTTTAAGTTTTATCTGACAAACCCAAAGATATAGGCTCATAAAGGCCGTATCAACTCGAGAACAAACCTGTGGGACACAAGCTTGGTTCCTTAGGTAACATGGGAAGCCACAGAGAGATATGATCTTGAAGGGATCATGAGAAATAAAGGTAATGAAAATCTTCCTCCGAGCCCAATGATAAAAGAGATACGAGCAAGGATCCTGACACCTGTTAGTTTACTTGTAAACCCATCAATTCTCTGGCCACCCATATATAAAGGAACAAAGAGTTGTTCTGCTGCTCATTTTGTCATCTCTTTTTTGAGGAACCCATATTGAAGTGGCTATGCCTAAGGTAGGTATAAATAACTTGATAAACCTTCCCACTCTCTTGCCTCATTAGAGAGTACAAGTACTATGGCAAATGATCATGCATCACTAGAGTTTCCAGGTCAATATATTTTAACTGTATTAGAACTCACATAGAAGGAGAGTACATAAATCAGACCTGGGAAGCAATTAAAACAGCCATCATCGCCTTGCATATAGGAATACATATTTGAATGCAGACAAGAAGTGGGTTGCTTTCTCCTGTCCGTAGATTTTCCATTTCCTGAACATAAGCATCCTCAGAAGTAAGAACCATGTTAAGAATAAGAACACTCCTAAATTTGAGGAAAAAAACACCAGATTTTCACAAGAATTACCAGAATCATCAGGCTGCTTTGTGTCAATTGCTTGTTTCAGCTTGTAACCAAGCCGAAATGACAATGTGCTTAACAAGGCACCACCAGCAATAAGAACCCAATTTGGACCTTCTCGCTGAAGACCGTTCGATTTCTGTGTTCTAGACACCACAGCAGTTCGCGGGTTCATTTTATCAGCCACAAAAGTGCTGGGACAAATTATTCACACATCTGAATAAGGCCTGAAAGAGAGAACAAAAGACTGATTCATTGGCTTTGATACGACAAATAAACTAACGGATGAGAGACGAAAATTTCTCTTCAGCAAGCATGATGTCCAATTATATATTGAAACTGCATTCCATTTTTTTGGATCTCCATGACTTGAAAATCATATCTCCAACATCGCCTACATTGCCTGTTTAGGCCCCAATTGATGGAGAGAAATAGGAACATGACATTTAAGACCAGATGGTATAATCTGACACAAACTCGCACCCGCGAAACAAATCATGCTCCAAGCATATATCCGACACCAAAGAAAATGATGGGATAGACCCTTCTAATAATTTAACAACTCGTACAGCACATTCAATCAGATGTAACCTGCACCACTTAATCGCCACTGTCAAGGAAACCAAATCGCCAGCTCATAATTGTTCCCGCAACTATAGAATAAACACAACACAGTACCCACAGCACACATTCGCAGAACCAAACCTGTCGGAAAACACAAATCACGTCGACACAGAAACCCAGAAAGCCAGAACAAAAACTGAGCATCCCAGGCAAATATAAGTCGTAACCGGATGTCTCCGCCCATGTTTAAGGAAAAAATTTAACGGGTCCCGATGACCCCAACACCGCTAAATGGAAACCAAACGGACGACAGACGGACGGAAAACCTCAAACCGCACAAGCGTAGCGACACTCGAGAAGAGACTCCGATCGGCGCGGGGGCACGGCGGACTCACCGTCTCAATCCAACCGCACGTTCTCTCCCGACGGGCCCAGCTCCGGCGAGCAACCTCCTGAAATTGAGCGACGACTCAACGGGCCGTAGCGGGCAACCGGCGAAGACGAACGGAGCGAACGAACTCCGGCGAGCGTCCGGGAAGAGAGGAAGCACCCGAGACCATAAAACACCGGCCAATCGCAGAGCCCGCTAGACAGAGCGAGAGAGAGGAAGAAGATGACGAAGGAGAAGAGAGGAGCCGGAGAGGCGTCGCCGTCGCCGTCGCCGTCGCCGCCGTCGTCGCCGTCGCCGTGCCAGAGCGGCGCTGGCGGAGAGGGAGGGAGCGGAAGAGTAAGGGAGGGAGGAAGAGACGGCAAGTGCGAACTGCCCCGGTCGAAGTTTTGCCCTTTTTCTTTCCTTTTTCCTTTTTTCCTTTTTTTCCTTTTTTTTTTCCTCTTCTCTTTTTTTTCTTTTTTTCCTTTTTCGGGAAGCCGCTCTGGCTCGAAACGCACCGGTTTTGCCCGTCGAGCTTCTTTTCTGCACCGCCGTCGCTCTATAGCGAATCCTCAACGGCGACCCGAATTTTTAGGGCAAGAGTACCTTCGGTTTCCAAACGGCCTGCCCCAAAAAAGAAGGGCACGAACGTTTTTGCTTCGAGATGAAAAATATATCCACGAAAAATTACTATTTAGGATAAATTAACCTCGCCTTTGAAATGACCTGAGAAGAGACGCAAAATTTTATAACAGGCGATAATATCAATCAGTATATTTTTCTCGAGAAAAAATATGCTTATATGGCATCTAGCGTCACTGGCGGCCCCTTGAGTGGCGGCGGCGGTGTTGACCATCAAGGAGAGTCGCTGTAGGCCTTTTTACTTGCATCCCTAGCGAGGGTCTTTAAGCCCTTAACCCCTCGGGTAGCAAGAAACGGCATCGTTTTCGGGTCGTTGTTGCACTCTTTATTGTCATGACGGCTACATAGGTGTTAGGGATATTTTTTTTTAAGATATTTTCCTATGTTAAAGATTATTTTCTCTTGATTCTTAGTATTTCATAAAATTGCGCATGTATCTCCATTTAATTATGTACATCCTTAATTGATATGTTACCATAGATAATCATTTGATAAACTTTTAGATAGGTTTATATACTCTTCACTGTTTGATATGGAAGTTCCACATTTCTCTTTTCAGCATATTTCTTATTTGTAGGAAAGAAAAAGCGATAAGAAAAAAGTTTCGTCAGCATTTTATGCCAATCAAATTAAATGGAGCTAACGAAGATATTTGATTGCATAAATTAAAAGTTTTTGGATTTGATTGTAATTTTTTAGTAAATTTTAGGATTTCGATTACACCTATAAAAAAAGGAGGGGGGGGGAAATGTTGCTCCAACATGTACTAAGTTCAGAAAGTTTTTACCGATAGGTATGGAAAATGAAGAAGAACAAATTTGAGGTGAGGGAAAGAATTTGATTGGTGTGGAAAAAGAAGGTGAAGCTAGGAGTGAGCATGATTCCCAGGTAGAACCTAGAACCTAAGAAGTGGACTGGTAAGAGCCTGATTGATTTCAAGTTTCAAGGGTAGGTTTCAGAATTCAAAAATTAGAGAATATATTTCGACGGGTAACTTTTAAGTTCTAGGTAGGTGAAACTTAGGACCTATGTTTTTCTTAGTCTATATCTTTGCGTGATCCTATGATATTTCATGGTATCCGATGATTAGTGTATAATTTGAAGCCACTAGTATGAACTTCTATTTTATGATTGAAATTTTTACTTTGTTAATGTTTCATATTTTTCACATGTCTAAATAAAAGTACGAGATATTTTATGCTCGCAAGTCACAAAGTTTACTCGTGTGAACCTGTACAGTCATCTAAGGATTTTCAGTGCCTATCCCTGTGCCACCAAGATTCGCACCCATTATCTACGCATAGGATCTACAATGCATGGTCAATGGACACAATAATTTTCAATTTTAAGATGTGTTTGTTTCGGAGGGAAAACATTGTGATAAAGAAAAATACTTGCCGGAGAATCACTTTTCCCGGACAATGCTTTCCCCTTTTCATGTTAGGAAATTCATTTTCCTAATTTTAAGTATGCATATATTTCTTTAATTGTAAATGATTTTTCATTGACCAATCATTTTCAGCAAATCAAATACATGAAAGTTCAAGAAACCAACTCGCAGAAAGTTCTTTCACTCAAATAAATACATGTTATACAAGCTTTTGATGTGCTTACCTAAGGTACATGCCTCAAGTATGCTATCCTTTGTTGATACGATCTTGGGAAGCCCACACAAGATCCTTGTTTGATAGCTTTGGCATTCGCTTGAGGTTAGCATGCCCTAGACGTGCTAGGTACAGCTACCAGGCATCAACTGCCATCTTTTACAGGCATAAGACGGTGCTTTCTATAATATGTTAGCATCTTGGCATGACCAGCGAAAAAATATTCTCACATCTTCCACGATCGACTTTTTTTTTCTTTTAAATATTTACTTGTTAGAATATTAATATTATAATACTCTTCTTCATGCGTAGGCCGAACTTTGACTCAAAATCAATAGTAGAAATATACAATAAGGTATGTAAATAGGGTGCGTGAAAAGATCTGAACTCAGGAAATTCTACTATGTTAGTATGTAAAGTTTTATGGAACCGTTGTCAAGTGTTCACAGGCACGTAAGTACTTGGATTCGAAGGGGCGCGGCGTGTGGTGGTGCGTGAGGGCTCGTGCAACAGTGGGTCAACGAAATTTCAAGATTTGGTCCGAGAGCAATGAGTCCACTGATAATGTGTGTTTTTCAAATCAAGCAATGAAACATGCCATAACAGAGCGGTGGGTTTCTGAAAAATACGACATCGGTGCAGCTAGCGTAACTTTGCTAGGAGGACCTTATAAAGGATTTGATGAACGTTTCCTTAAATAGCAAGAGTCCTAATATCATGTAAAATTTTATACGATAACTATTAACCGTTCTAAAAGTTCAAAAAGTATAGTTTAATATTTAAATATTTAACGTTAACAAATTTTTTTTGTCAAATGGTTGGCTTATACTTTGGCATGTGGTGACTAAAGTTAAACAAGAGAGACATCTTCTATGGTAATCTTGCTTTAGTCTTTTTTACCAAATATTATTTTCTTCAGCCCCTTAAGCACCTACAAAACATTTCATTTGTCCATTGATACTATTTTACCGAAAAATGACGACGAAATGCCTTTTGAAATACGGATGGATTGATCTGAACCCATAAAGGTTATGAAGGGTTTTTGTTGATTATTGGACAAGAAATATAAACGACACGAAAAATAAAGGTATCGAAATTGAGAACAATCGTTGACACCATGTAAAGTACTAAAACTGTAAGATAAACTGAGATTAGCAACTGGATGTTCTTTGATTGATTGGCAAGCTACAATTCAAGTATTTACACCTACAATTGATAGTTAACAACAGTTGCTGGGTTTGTTTGGTAACTTTTTTGTTCAGAAATAGTTTTTTCTATTTCTATTTTCTAGCCAAGTTTTTTAGTAAAACAACCATTTGGCAACTATACAAAATTTCTATTTTCGAAGTAGAAAAAGAACAAAAATGGGTTTGGCATGACCCTAAAAATTTCTACTTCCAATTTTTTCATTTAATTATAAAAATATCAGTGGAGACTTAACAATCATGTTTATATAAATTTGGACTAGAAATAGAATAAGAATATATTATGATATAGAATTAGATGATCTTAATACAATCATAAAAAAAATTTACTTTTTTTAGACAAAACATATGCCGGATGGTAGTAGAAAAATTTGCAGTTTTAGGGTTTAGGATTTTAGGATTTGGAGTTAGGGGTTAGGGTTTTAGGATTTCGATTTTGGAGTTTAGGGTGTGGGGTTTTAGGGTTGAGGTTTTAGATTTTAGGGTTTAGAGTTTGGGGTTTGTATTTTAGAGTTTTGGGTTTGGGGTTTTAAGGTTTGGGTTTAGTGGTTTAGGGTTTAGGATTTTAGGGATTTGGGTTGTAGGTATTGGGGTTTAGGATTAGGGATCTGGGGTATAGGGTTTAGAGTTTAGAGTTTGGGGTTTATGGTTTAGGATTTAGGGTTTTGCAATTTAGCGTTTTAGGGCATAGGGTTTGGAATTACTGTTTTTGGGTTTAGATTTTAGGGTTGGAGTTTTAAGGTTTAGGGTTTGGATTTTGGGTATAGGATTTGGGGTTCAAGGGTTTAGGGGTTTGGATTTTGGGTTTAAAGTTTAAGGGTTTAGAGTTTCGGGTTTATGGTTTTTTATATTAGTGTTATGGGTTTTAGGGTTTGGGTATTGAGGTTTAGGGTTTTGTAGTTAAGATTTAGGGATTGTGGTTTAGGTTTTAAGGTTTAGGATATGGAAATATCTTGTGAAAAAGAGAGCTGATCTTATTTCTCTTTTTGTTCCATAAACGAAAAAAGTAAATTTTTTTTACTTCTTATTTATATTCCAAATATATTACTAGCCACTTTTTTATATTGGGGAATAGAAAATTTAACTAACGTTACCAAACGGATTTCTGTTCACTTTTTATCTTAAGGAACAAAATAACTAAAAAATAAAAAAACAAAAACGTTACCAAATAGGCCCTAAAAGAAACTACAGGAAGTACACATAAGCTCGACAATCAAGCACTACATGTCTTCAAACAATAATTCTCGAAATTTTCGACTATGCTTCAATTGCACTGGCTCCTCTTCTTCAATGGTTATCATCTTCCTTGACTGCATCTGAGATCTACTTCACTGTTGAACGGTTGTGTTAATCTCACTAAATGATGGTTGCTTTGCCTCGTGCCCACTTCCTTTTGACGGTTATGCTTTGTACTTTTTCATACTGATTCTCGATTTCTTAGTCGCGCCATTGACAAATCCCTGTGGGTAAGAGTTGGACACCCTTATCAAGGGACTCCATCATACCTTTCTTTCTTTTTTTCTTCCATGGCCTGCACCAGTACAGGCCATGGCCGGCGAGGGCTAGCACAGGCCATTGAAGAAGAGAAAAAAAAAAGAAAAAAAAAGAAAAAATAAAAATTTTATTTTAAAAAATAAAAATATGTTCACATTAGCACCAACCGTATCACGTAGGACGATTAGCATTTATGTCAACAATTTTTGGCCTAAATTGACCGATACACTAAATTGGTACAAATGTGAAAATGTTTAGGAATAAATTGATCCTATTGAAAGGTTTAAAATTAAATTTGTATTAGTACAATAAGTTTAGGATTTTTTCGGTACTTTTTCAGTATTTAACACATTAAAATCCTTTCAAATTGTTCGAGTTCAAGGAAAACTATCTTAAATTATTATGAAGCACTTTCCTTTGGCCGTAGATTCTTTTAATGCTCCATTTGTTTCGCAAAAAATAAATAATTTGAAAGTTTTTTTTTTGAAAATGAACACTTGTATCGCTTGAAATTAGCTTAGAAAAATGTTATCATTGTCGACAATAATTTATATTTAAATATTTTTGTCGACGATGAAAATATTTCTTACTCATTTTTTTTGGAATAGATATAAATTATCATTTTAAAAAAATATTTTTACGGCCATTCATTTTTTACAAAATAAACAGAGCCTCAATGGAACTATTTTTTGCAATGCATTACTTGACTTCCTTAAATTATTGTGACTTCCTTTTCAACATGTCATGCATTTCATCATAGACAAGGTCGTCATCTTTAGGTTATTTTATTTGGTCAGTGGCCGTGAAGTGGAGGCTGGCTCTCCTGCGTCATCGCCACTTTACTCCTGTTTTGTATTGCTCTAGATCGTGCTCTCAACTCTCAAGGCTTTCTTCTTGCCTTTCTTCCTGTGCGGTGAGAACAATTAGGGTTTATCTGGGGAGGCCTTTTGCAATCCATAGAATTGCATGAAACTTTCAAACTCTTTTATTAATGAGGCCGTGGTATCATGGATGATTTTTGAGGATTGTAAATTACCTTTTGGATCTCTAACATACCTCCTCATTTTGTAAATTTTTGTTTTGCCGGAAATATAGTTCTCGATTGTTAGGACAAAGTTGGTAAAACTACCAAAAAAGTCCCAAGCCTATTGCATTGATATCAATTCCGTCCAAAACCTTTAAATTGGAACAATTCAGTCACACACTTTTTCTTATTAGTACAAATTCAGTCCATCCAGCCAACTTAAATCGGAAATCACTGATGTGGACGTTGACGGTTCTACGTGATACGGCTGGTGCTGACGTAGACAAAATTTATAATTTTTTTTAATTTTTTTTTTTCAGAATTTGCTATTGTTTTTTTTCTTTTTTTTCTTTCTGTTTTCTTTTTCTATACACTATTGTCTAGCGAGGTCGCCGGCCACACCCTCACCTTGTCTGGGCAAGGGCCGAAACCCTCGCTCGTTGGTTAGCAGGGGCACGGAGGCCCTTGCTCGTGGCGGGTGAGGGCACGGTGGCCCTCGCCCAAACCAGCTTGTGGTCGGTGATGGTCGGCTAGCGACCTCGCCGACCCATAATATATAGAAAAAGAAAAAAGAAAAAAAGAAAAAGAGAAAAAACATTAAAATTTTTGAAAAATTATTAAAAAATTATAAATTTTTTCCATGTCGGTGCTAACTGTGCCATGTAGTTTCGTCGGTGTTTACATCAGCGGTTCCAGTTTAAATTGGCAAAATGGATTGAATTAATACCAATACGAAAAGGTTTAAAAGTAAATTAGTTTAATTAAAAGGTTTGTGGCTGAATTAGTATCGATGTAACAAGTTTATGACTTTTTTGGTACTTTTCCTAGATAAAGTTTGAGTGCGCATAGTCACAGCTTCAGAACAAACAAAAGGCCAAAGGGTTTGAGAGGGATCTAAGATCTAATTTGGAAGAAGGCTTTTTTTACGTTGAGCTTTGGTAATTCAATCCGCCATATCGTTTACTTCTCGATTGCAATGGGCCACTTTAAAGTTTAAAAAGTGCTTTAGCTAGGCTAATGCTTCCTTGATAAGTAAGCTTACCTCCCATGATGCTTGATATGGGCAAATGAAGAAATGTCGTTGATTATTTTTCGAGGTCGTATATTTCCTTTCAACTATTAATATAAAGAGTTAATACCTCAAAAAACCCAAATTGATATACCTGTGACAAATTTACTCTCCATTAGTTTTTGTTAAATTTTATTATCAAATTGCTAAGTTGGATAACATATAACAGTTGACGGGTGTACTAGCTTAAGGTTTTACCCCTCTATTTATCACAAATTTATCAGTTTATGATTTTTCGTGATATTAATTCAATTTAACGGAGAGTAAATTTGTCATAAGTGTATCAGTTTGAGTTTTTTGGTGGTCAAAAAATTAGTTTGGGGTAAATTTGTCACGTGTATATTAGTTTTGGATTTTTCGAGATATTAACCATAATATAAAATATTTAATATAGAGTACTTCCTATTGCTGCTCTTATTGAATATACCGCGTAAACCTTCCTATTAAGTATTTCCTTCGACAATTTTCATTATTTTCTCTAAGTATTTACAATACTACTATTGATTACCTATAAAATCTCCCTTTGTTATATAAAAACCACAATTATAAACTTCTATGTATTATCGGCTCTTTATATTTTATATTTGACATTATAGCAGAAATTTGGACTTTCGCTTTTTCCCTTTAAAGGAAAAACATTCAGTGAGAGCGAGAGCGCGCGCTCAAACTTTATCGCAGGTCGAGCGAGCCAGGAGCGGCGGCGGCGGCGGCGGCGGCGGCTCTGTATCCGAGCTCCGAGCTCCGATCAGAGAGAGAGAGAGGGGTTTCGACTGTGCAGAGTTCTTGAGCGGCGGCTGTTTAGGGTTTGCTATAGGGTTTCGAGCTAATGGGGGAGCAGAGGCCAGGGAGCGTGCCTGCTTTGCCATGGATGAGGAGCCCGGTCGATGTCAGTCTTTTCAAAGAATGCTCGCTCGACCTCGTCCCTTGTCTTGATCCCAGGTAATTCTATGGCTGAGTACGAGGTTCTGCGCGTCTTCTTGATGTGCACGGGAGAATTGGTAGTAGAAAAGGTTTGGTTTTGTCGGAGCTGTCTGTTGTAATCGTAGTTAGTTTAGAAAGTTATATAGCTGAAAGGGATTTGAGTTTGTACTGGCACAGTGATTTCGAAATTCATGAAAAAGGCTCACTGAAAATTTTTGGTACTTTTCTTTTTTCATTAGAGATCGTTAAGGTGGGAGGTGTTGAAAATTGTGTTCTGTGTGCTCCTTCGTTTGGATCAATGATGCCGGAATAAAAGGATGCTGATAAGTGTCTAGGAGAGATAGATTGATGAAATGGTATCTATGGGAACATATTTCTGAAACGGGAAAGAAAAAGTGGGCTTAGATTAACATGAGGAGTGCATCTCCATCTTCCTTTCTATGAGCAGTGGAATAGGATTCTGCTGCATCAGTGAGCTGCCAACCTTTCTTGGAGAAGTCCTTGAAGATTATAAAGACTGAAAAGGATCTGGGTTATTGTTCTGATAGAAAAGGTTTCGAGCCTCGAAATATGCTAAATGGTTGAACTGCTGAAATAGCAATTTTGGTTGCCGTGATCAGACGTAACTTTGATGCTAGAATTCTCTTTTTTCAAACATTAGTTTATATTTATCACTTTCTTCAGTTAATCTTTGTGGATGCATTAGAAAATTTAGCTAAAGCACATGAAGAGGCCTTCAATTTAATTAATCCACTGAGCTCTGTGTATATATATATTTGTCTTGATGCATAATAAAGGATTTAAAATAGCTTAAAAATTCAAGTACAACAGAAATGTAAAAGGAAAGAAAGAAAAATGAAAAGCAAAGAGAAACATCACAAGACTATGTGGAGTCAGAACAAGATGTCCAGAGCCGAATTAAAGATAACAACATAGAAACAACCGGAGATTATAAACCCTTAAACAATCTTTTGTTGGAGTTCCTTCCATATGCAAAACTTGAGATAAATTGGTGCTGCACTTGTGATTTCTTAGAAGTTGAGCCTCCTCTATAGGCATTTTCCAACAGTTAAAAAGCTGGATGGCATGACTTGGCATAGCTCATGCCACCTTAGACAAGCTAAGAATCATGTGATTCTCAGAGGGCCTGTGCAGTCATTGCTCTAGCATTATGTTCTCTCATGTTATTCTCTCTATTATTTTAATTGTTGTTTTCTTTTCAAAATTAGGTTGAAGGGGGCATTGCAGAACATGGGCATTTCTTCACTATTCCCTGTCCAAGTTGGGGTCTGGCAAGAGACAATAGGGCCCGGTGCTTTTGAGCGAGATCTTTGTGTCAATTCACCGACAGGAAGTGGGAAAACTTTGGCATATGCTTTGCCAATTGTGCAGGTTTTATCCACTCGTGCTGTGAAATGTCTACGTGCATTGGTGGTTTTACCTACTCGAGACTTAGCATTGCAGGTTAGAGACCTACTTTTAATTTTGTTGCCAGTGCTTCTGTAGAGCTGGATTCTTATGCTATCTAATGTTAATCGTGGATCTGCCATTTCCAGAAATGTGAATGCCTTGTCTGCATTTAGTTTCTTCATAGATTGGCAATCTCTGTGGAAGCTTTTTAATAAGTTTTGTCATTCATTTCCAAAGTAGGCCGAATAGAAGGATCAAATTTGTCACTCCTGGATATATACCATTATTCTTTCTTTTTCTTCAGGTTAAGGAAGTTTTTGATGCAATTGCACCTCCTGTTGGTTTATCTGTTGGTTTGGCAGTTGGTCAGTCTTCGATTGCTGATGAAATAGCTGACCTTATAAAGAGACCGAAGCTTCAGGCAGGCATCTGCTATGACCCTGAAAGTCCTCCACCTGAGCTACAAAGTGCTGTGGATATACTGGTGGCAACCCCAGGAAGGCTCGTGGATCATATTAATTCCACTCATGGATTTACTCTGGAGCATCTCTGCTATCTGGTATGCATTTGTTTTGAATAAATTGCGGATTGCGGTCTCTGCTTACTGTCGGAACTTTTATAGGCCTGACTGAAGCCACATGCTTTTATAGAGTTGTGTTATCCTGAATTTGCAAGAGAGAGTGAATTCTGTCTCCTAGTGTTTGATAGAATTATTAGCTTCTGCTTGTGTAATGTGGAGAAGCAAATGTGCCAAGTTTTGGGCATTCCTAATGGAGTGATAAATGGAGCATGAACTAGCGATCCATCCTCTAAGCTGCGGTTGATACAATTTTGAGTTGTTGCTTTTACTCATGTCAATTTAAAATCACTAGCTATGCTACCCTTGTTTAAAGTTGCCAGTTTGTTGGATCATACAAAATCACTTGTCACTTTTTCAAATTTATGTTATAATGTGAAATTGGTCTACTATGCAAAACCCATTAAAACTTAAAAATCAATCAGCCAATCATGCAATTGCCCTAGCCTCTTCACCACCAAGACCAATTGAGACTAAAACCCACAATGATGTTTAAGTCCATGATGTGGTCAACTAGCAAGAAAATCAATGACCATTGCGATTTGAAAGATCTTGGAGGTTGGATAGCAAATAAAACTAGTTGTTTCGGGGATCTTAATGAAGGTTACATGTCAATAATTATGCTTTTGATGAGGATGGTGGAGATGAGAAGACCAGATGCACCATTGGTTGATCCATTTCTGTTTTATAGTGTCAAGCTTATTTGGAATTTGTTTATCTGTGGTGGCTTCCATTTATCATGCATCACTTTAACCGTAAGGTGTCTAATCCTAAAACTCTCTTTTAAGAGTTTTGAATTTTACAATTTCAATGGATCTTATGGTCTCTCCATTAATTCTTTATGGAAAAGTGATATTTGACAACCTTGTTAGCATCCATCCCATCATGAGTTTCCAAAGTTGGATGTATTTTGGGAATAAATCAAAGAAAACCTAAAGAAGAACCGCTTCATCTTCCTTTTATCTTTCCTTCTTTGTTTTTTAGGTGGGGCCAGGCTGGGATTTGGAGGGAAAAAACTATCTTGAATATAAAGGAAAATTCATTTCTCTTTCTTTTTTTTATTGAACATAAAAGATGGTTAATGACAATTCGATGTACTTTATCTTTGTTTTGCGGGGCCTATACCGTCATTCAGTTTTCTTTTGAAATTTGTAAAGAATTCTGCTTACTTCATTGCTGTATCACTTGCACCTGTCTCCTCTTAAAGGCTTTTCAACTTTTGATGACAATAACATCTATCATCTTTTGCTGCAATAATTTGTTATTCTGCCTTGTCCAGTAATGACTCCGGGTATCATGTAAGAAGAACTTGCTGTTTTGCATGCACTAAATTTAAGGAAAGGGTCATGGTCCTAATTGAATTTGATGTCAAGATTATACTTGTTTGTACTTTGACTCCTGTTTTGAATTCTAATTGACTGCATCAACCATAGGATCTCAGTACTTCACTAGTTTTTGCTCATATCTTAAAATTAACTAGTCGAGATTCAATAAAAATCACAATTAAATGCAAGATGGCGTAAGTGCTAGGGTTGACCTGTCTTCTTTACATGTGGAATTCTATTGTCCATTTTATTTCCATCAAATTCTATTGTTTGGAATATAAAGTCTAATATGCTGATAGAACAAACATCTCAGGTTGTTGACGAAACTGATAGATTGCTCAGAGAATCCTATCAATCATGGCTGCCAACAGTGCTTCAAATGACTAATTCGAACAATGAAGGGCTCTCGAATTCAAATTCTGATCTTTGTCCCGTGTTTGGTTCCTTGAGAACCATGAGGAGATGGTATGTTGTATAATCTTTCTTCTAGTGGCTATAATCACATGAATAGCTTAGGTTTTGCTGAGATGCTATTGAACTTTCTTGTATTGGACAGTTTTTCCTTGAACAATATTTGCATTGCTTGTGTTTAGTCAAGAAGGGTCAAGTCCACTTTTGGTCCCCTAACTGATGTGGATATATTTTTCCTTGAAGTTTCACGTACCTCTTTGGATTTGAATGGTTTTGTATTAATCAGACATATAAAGTCGCAAAAAAATCCCCTGTTTGGCATTCACTAATGGAGTTTCTGTGCTTCATACTGTTGCAGTGGAATTGAGCGTGGCTTCAAGGGTAAGTCTTACCCTAGGTTGGTGAAGATGGTTCTGTCAGCTACGCTGACCCAGGATCCAAGCAAGCTGTCTCAACTTGATTTGCATCACCCTTTGTTCTTGTCGGCAGGTCAAAGGCGTTACCGTTTTCCAGAAAAGTTGGAATCATATAAACTGGTATGTGTCCATTACAAGAACCTTTGATATCGAGTCCTTGTGGGATGATAAGGCTCTTGCTTATTCCTTGATATATGAATTATATGTCAAGGGGCAAGGCACCAGTTCAATGGGAAGCTTCCTTCAGTGAATTTGACTGATTTGGACTTTAGAGTAGTAGACCTAGCTCAAAGAAACTTACTAGATTACCAAATGTTAGGTGCTGTCATTAGGTTTTGTACGTTTTCATGATTGTATTCTAGCTTTAATTTCTTATAGAAGCTGCAGTTGCAATGTTTTGAATTTGAAGAAAAAGATGGGCAAGGATTAGCAATTGTGAACTGTGGGACTCTATATCTGGTATGTATATATTATTGATAGAACAAAATGATGTGAATACACTACAATGAAATGATGATGAAGCAAAGGTCTTTTGGCGAGAAGATGCAACTATAGTATCGTGATTGTTAGAAGGGGCAAGGGAAAGTCTAAAAGGTAATGGCAGAAGATGATATGGGGTACTTAGATCTGACAGAAGATATAGAATCAAGGGAAATTGTGCAAAAGGATTCATCTAGCTAATCCCTCTTAGTGGGATAAGGATTAGTTGTTTCTTTTCAGTGTTGTTTATTATGATAATTTAATTATAGAAGTTTTCTTAGTTGATCTTTGATTGGAGACTACATCCATGGAATATCTTATTCTTCTAAAAGTAAAATTAATCAGAACTTCAATAAGTTATAATGAGAGAAGTAATTATTAAGGAGAGAGACAAAGGACAAGTCAGGGAGCTTTCCTTTTTCAGGATGAGTACAGCAAGAGCTTTGCTAAGAGAGAAGATAACGCATCAGATGAGGAATCGCTTTACTTTTCATTCATACCCTTTTTTAGATCTGCAAAGAGAAGATCAAGCCTAAGATGAAGAATTGCTGTTATTTATCATTCGTGCCCTTTTTAAGATCTTTTAACTCGTTGGTCTTTGGGATTATTCATGTCTTCTTGTCCTTCCTATGTGCACTTTTCTTAATTAAAGGAATTGTGATCTCTGCCTATTTTAATGTTTGGTAATTCAAAGGTGCAGAATACTCCACGAATCTTGATATATTGCATTCTTTTGACATTGCTATATTTTTGTCGATTTTCTTTTCTAGAGGCTTGGTTCTGTTTAATTTAAATGTTATGACTTGAACCCCCACGAGTTTGCTAACTGCTGTTATACTTTAGTAGACAGAATCTTGTATTAGCATCAGAGATAAGAAAGAAACTCTCCCGATACCTACACTGCTATACTCAATTTTTCCCATATTGAATCATTTCATTTAGGTAGCCGGATGTCTATGATGCCTTTGCTTGAAAATTACTAAAGGTCATGAGTCTGTGCTTCATTTCTCACCTTATGCCTTTGGTATTCATATCTTAAGAATAGCTGTTCCTTTTATTTTCAGTTGCATCCCTGTTCTGCATATGACTACTTTGTTTCTCATCTTGGTCTTGGATATCCAGTTTAATTGTTTTCAGGATATTATCTTGTTTACTTTGAAAAGAGTTTAAATTCTTTGCCTTTCACTGGCATCGATTGGTTCCTTAATTGCTGTATGTGGATTGCCGAGAAAGACAATTTGAACCACTCATATTCTGCTCTATTCTAATTGATTCTTTTTGTCAGTTGCATGTGCGTTTGTCGTGTTCTATTAATTGGAAATTACTATTACTGCTATTTCCCATAAAGTCGATCTATCTGTTGACTGATGTTTTGGGGTGCATGCATGTGTAATGCATTGATATATGTGCAGATATGTCAATCAAAGCTCAAACCCATGTACTTGGTTGCCCTTCTGCAAAATCTAGGAGGAGAGAAATGCATTGTGTTCACTTCATCTGTGGAGTCAACTCATCGTTTATGCACTTTACTAAATTTTTTTACCGACTTGCCACTCAAGATCAAAGAGTATTCTGGTCTTCAACGTCAGTCTGTGAGAAGGTAATGCCTTATCTTTTATGTTAGTAGTGTATACATAAGTGTCGCATGTGGGTTGTAGTTACTAGTGATATTGTTAAATCATACAGGAATTATTTGAAATATCATATGCAGCCCAAAGACAGTTTCTGTTAGCACGTGAAATTAAATTTACAATTTTTGAAGAAGCTAAAGGCTAATACACCTCTCAACATATGAGCAATAAGGCATCTGCATTTGACTCGTGCAAATCTTAAAGAACATTCAGCGACATCTTGCATTTCATACTATACTTTGATTGGTTTTTCCAACCGATTTCCTTCCATCTTCACCCTATCTCTTGATTTAAGGACCAAAAGAGTTTTAATGCATGACTCTGCATATTCCTCTAAGGATAAAAATGAACCATAACTCATGGACTATAAATCTGCTCTGTATGAAATAAAATAAACTAGTTGCTTGCTTGAGATCACTAAGCTCATCCATACTTTGGATAACAGTCTCTTACATAAAAGTTTTCCATGTGTATCCTAGTCAAGTTTGACAACTACAGAAAAGCTAAATATGCACGTACAGATCATGAAGCAATATGATCGGATGTATAGCAAGTGAAGTCATTGAAAGTGCAATATGAATCGGACTTTTGGACTTAAGCTTTTAGAGATAGAACTTCGGAGTTAGGATAGTACCTCACTCAAATACATAATATCTTTAGACCAAAAAAAAAAACATACATATTATAGAGGGTATTGCAATGAACTTTGATGCGTGATCACCCTATTTTTACCTTTCGTACATGTTAAATGAAATGGTTCATTCACTTGTAAATCAGAGTTCTTTGTCTGAAAGAAATGTTAAGTATCAAGCAAGTGGAGCCCTAGGACCACATAGCAACAGAGATCAATGTAACAAGGTATGATGAATAGAAGGAAGCTAAGAGAATTTCCTGTCTGCATAACAGAAGAAGAAACACATCATCTTGGGACTTGTTGGACAAGCCATGAACTCTTGAGAAAGCTGCACAACTCTGGCCAAATCAGGGCGCTGAAAAAGAATTTTCATTTGAAAGATGAACTTGAACTCTAAATTTCTACCAAATGTATTAATAATCACATTATTTCATTACCCGTATTACTGACTTGAAGGCTATGATATGGGTGAAGATTGAACATAAGTGAGATCTAAAGCAAAAATGCCAGTTGAAAGAAATGGAAAGGAAGCAGTGTGATGTAGGAGAAAGAGTCCCAAAGTAAAGAATTAATCTTTAGGCTTCAGAACGAAAGCTTCCTAAGCATCAAACCTTGGGTTTCTTAAGCATCATGCTTAAGACCCCACTGCTGAATGATGAACTTTGCCAATCTTCGCCTCCGACCCGACCAGTGAAGAATTGCATCAGAGTCCCAAAGCAAATACTTGCAAAATGCAATAATTCACCAACTCTATTCCAAAGAATTAATTACAATGATATTTATAGATTCCCTAAAAGTTCTACTCCTAGTTGAAATAGGAAAGCTCTAAACAAGAAAAATTAGTTGAAATAGTGAAAACAACATCCTACTACTCCAACTGAAAATCCTAAAAATGCACAAATCCTAATAGATGACATCACTAATTAAACTTGAAGAAGAATCAAGATTCGTCTAGGACTCTTAATTTGAATTGCAAAGTCTATCTTCGTCATAACTTGTAGAAATGTCAATTTTTGAACAAATATCATCTTGCATGATTCTGTTAGCTGCATAACACTGCTAGTATTTGAATATGTGCATCTTTGGCTTGCTCTTTTATGTATATGGAATCAATATAGTTAAAAGTCTGTTTTATTTTGCATTTTTTAGTAATGTAAACGTCTGTCTTGCAGTAAAACCCTGAAAGCATTCCGAGAAGGAGATGTACAGGTTCTTGTTTCCTCTGATGCAATGACACGTGGAATGGATGTTGAAGGGGTGAGGAATGTCATCAATTACGAAATGCCTCCGTATATAAAGACATACATACATCGGGCAGGCCGTACGGCCAGAGCTGGCCAGACTGGTCGATGCTTCACTTTGTTGCGTAAAGATGAGGTAGGCTGTTTTCTTGCGTTTTCTATTCCTCGGAGATAGATTGTGACAAGTCTGTATAAATCTGAAGATTCTAATCAGTTCTAATCTAGGGGTTTTTTTTTTTGGGGGGGGGGGGTGTTTGTGAGAGAGAGAGAGAGAGAGAGAGAGAGAGAGAGAGAGAGAGAGAGAGTCTGAACCTACTTGCCTGTATGTTATTTGTTCACGGCACATAATTTCATTCTTATTTCCTATCATTCTATGATTCTGGGACTCAGGGCAGGCACGTTCATCTGGCTTGGTTTTGCTTGACTTTGATACCTCTTGCAATGTTTATGAGAATCAGAGTGTCCATTAAAAACAGAACCTACAAAGTTCTCTGTTATTTTTATGCCATTCCGGAGAATCCATGAAAGCTGTTGTTATAAATTTGCTTTACCATCATGTCCTCACAGGTGCTGCTTTACTTAAAGCCATTTCATCTTTTCATTCTGAAACAAAATCTTCTGAAAAAAGAAGGTTTTCATGGACAAGCAACAAGATCTTGGACGTGAAAGTTTGGTCACATTTCCATGAGTGTGGTTTCTTTTTTTTTCCATGAGCATGTTTGCTTACACTAGTTGGTTTACTATATTGTCTTTGTCATATCTGTTGGGGGAAGGAACTTTTTGTGGACAAGCAAGCACCATAAAACTCTGATTGTAAATGCACACATCCACATGCACAATCTTGTCTGCTTATGATTTAGCGAGTTTTTACAAGTCTCAATATCGCAAGTCGCATCTCAGTATTGAAGTTATGTAGACGTGGATCAATCAAGAGATATGTTAATTTCCTAGGTCTTACTACTATGGAGATTTCGAGCTTCTCAAAGGTACTAATGTGATGGTGTTTGATTTTGTTGGATCCATTTCCACTTATTAGGTCAAGCGTTTCAAGAAGATGTTACAGAAAGCTGACAACAACTCTTGCCCTGTTTACTCACTTCCTGCCGGCTCAGTCGAATCATTTCGCAGTTTATACACATCAGGTAATCTGTTGATTCCATCTGTCACAAAACAGATGCTGCTTGACAACTTAAGATTTTTTTTCTGGCCATGACAAATTAACATTTGACCTAACTGCTATTTACTTATTTTGTGTACGGTGGGCAGTTTCGATTTTTCCGTCTTTTGGAGTGCATGGTGTGATAATAGAATGATGACAATAGGAATTCAGCAGGCTTTTTTGGGTTTTTGTGCTATATGCTTATTTGATCTAATCATAAGTGTCTGGTTGATGGGCTACTGATGGAATTTTTGTTATATGAGCTTAGTATGTTTTTATTTCTTGTATGTCAGCACTCGAGAAATTAAAACAGGTGGTTGAATCGGAAACGTCCAGAAAGCGCAAGCTTGGATCAAAGGCTCCATAAGCAAAGAAAAATGCAAAATTTTTGATAGGAGATATCTGCTTCTTGAGGTTTTGTCAACTAGATAGTCTAGTTGTAATCAATTATTTGTCTTTACTGATTATACAATGTACATTTTTTGCCTTCTTTGTGATGTCCATTGTCATGCAAGATCAAGGTTATTAGTTTTTGAACATTGTAATCAAACCTTCAATGATAAGAGAACCTTCATCAATATGCCCTCCTGCTTCTTTCACTCTATTATGGACCTCACTCTATGTGCCCTAAATGTACGACTGAGCTAAATTAGGCCTTCTTGCACGGCTGATAATGAGCCGATCTTCTGATGGTTTTGTCAACAGATTCGAAAACCATGGGGCTTGCTGCTGCTGTTCATCTTATGATGCACTTTTCCTCCCATTGATGTAAATGCAAATATATAGCATCGTCCATTTGAGATGCTATAGGTAAAAATTTGTGTGGTCTTTCATATAGTGACCAAGATATTAAGATCAGGTCTATATTACCCATGTACTGAAACTCTAAGAACTTGATATGAGTATAAAAAAGTCTAGTGTGGATCGCGCCCTGCGATTTTGGAACCACTAAAGAATCCAATTGAAATGGGGACAAGCTCTCCGAGAAAGAACCATGTCTTTCTCTACTTTTATATATGACTTTGTACAGTTTCAGCTTGACACCCAAAGGCCCAATTAAGTTGGCTACATGAAGAAGCAACCATCGTAGCTTCTCTGATATCTTACATGCTGCTGTTTTGGTAACTATGTCAAGTTGCTAAAGTTTTCATGCATAGTAGGGATAATTAGTTCTTGGATTGGGCTAGTTCCCAAGTTCCTGAAATCGGGAACGAGATTGGTTCTCGGGTTGGACCGGTCCAATTAGGGTTTTGGCAATTTTCTTTTTTGTAAAGAATAAAGAAAAGGAAAAAAAAACATATTGGTTCGGTTTGGGCAAGTTGATTCCGCATCTAGAATTGGGAATCGGGCCGATTATTCCCCGTTCCAATTCTTAAAACCAGGGACCACCCAGAACCGGCCAGTTTGGTCCGATCCGGTTCTCGGGTCAGTTTGGTTGCCATGCACACCTCTATAATATATAGGCAATATGTGGGTAAATACATCAACATCGCCTATAATTTCCATATGTAGTGCACGAATAGGATTACATCATATAATAGTTCTTATATTCTCTTGCACTTTTGCATTCATTGAAATCCCTTATAGAATTTTATCCCATAGTTATTCGGTAAAATCACCACATCAGCAGGCGAATAACGACATGACTCTGTTGTTCTGTGCGCGATCTTTGAATTGTCGTAGATGTGCATTGCATGAATCCAATGCAGGATATGAATGACTAATAGAATGATATGACAAGTTATGGTGAATATGTCAGAGCGTGAGGATGCGCAAACAACAAATGGCGTGACGCAAGACAGCAAGACAAATTATATAAATGGCATACCATAATGATGCGCATGACATGACAAACAAATGACATGATATAAGGACGCACGGCAAGATAAGCAAATGGTAACATAATTAAGGAAGCATGCGACATATCACTGAACGAAACGACGTAACATACGAGGGAAAAGTGTTAGAAAAGTCCTAAACTTAATATATTGATGTTAATTTAGTCATAAATATTTTTTTGGTATCAATTTAGTCCAAAACTTTTTGTTTTTGTGCCAATTCAATTCTTCCGGCTAATTTTGATATGCTTTTGTTGACGGGAATGCCGGCCGGCTTACATGGCACTGTTGGCGATGGTGTGAACAACTTTTAATAATATTTTAATATTTTTGAAAATTTTTAGTATTTTTTTCTTTTCTTTTCTTTCTTTTCCTTTCTTCTTCCTCTAGCAGGTCGCCAATTTGGCGATCGGTTGGAGGCCAGGGCTGGCGAGGGACCTCGCCAGCAACAACGATGAGGCTCGCCTCGCCCTTGCCAGTGGCCGCGAGGTCCTGGCCTTTGACCTTGTGGTCTCTACTAGTGGCTGGGTGGGCATGACCTCGCCAGATCTGGTGAGGTTGTGCCTCGCCCATGGTCACTGGGGCTCAACCCTCACCAACCAAGCGCGAGGCTGCCCTCATGGCCATCTAGCAAGGTCGAATGGTCGAGCCCTGTCGGCCATGGGCGAGGGCCAACCTCGCCAGATTCGGCGAGGTCGTGCCTCACCTAGCTATTTGTGAGGGACCTCGCTGGCCCTGGCCTCCAGCTGGTGTTGGTCCGGCAACCGGCTGGAGGAAGAAGAAAGGAAAAGAAAAAAAAAGAAAAAATAAAAAAATATTAAAATATTATTAAAAGTTATCAACGACATCGCCGACGGTGCCACGTAAGCCAGCCAGTGTCCACGTAAGTAAAATTCGGTCAAAATCAGCCAAAATGACTAAATTGGTACAAAAAAAAGATTTAAGACTAAAATTGATATAAGTTCAATAGGTTTAAGATTTTTTCCACACTCTTCCCAGCGTATGGGTGCAGGTAAAGAAAGATCAAAATGAAATAGCATGAGGATGCGTGTGGACATGACGGGGTAACATAAGGGTGCACTCTATGGAAAATCAAATGACATGGTGCAAGTGTTCATCACGTAACAAAGAAATACATACATAACATAATAGTACACGGCATGATAACCGAATGAATAACATGGAATAAGGATGAATGGTAGACTTACGGCATGACAATTGAACACATGATAGAACATTAGAATGCATGATAGAATGAACAGGAAAATTACTCAATTAATCATAAACATATTATACGTAAGAGTGTCAATGGTTCGATTCGGTTTGGATGTCTAGAAAAATCGAACCGAACCGAACTATTTAGATGTGTGTTTGATCCGAACCGAAGCACCACACGAATCGAATATGATCCGAACCGAAAGTTCGATTGAGTTTTCGTTTTTTCTTTTTTATCTTTTTTTTTTTCGCACTTCTTTCCTTCCTCCTCCTCCTTGTCTTCCTCTTCCGCTCTCTCTCTTCCCTTCTCTGTGAGACTGCTTCTTCTTTCTTCTTCTCGTCAAGAAGTAGGTCAATTGATGACCCACCACCGAAAGGCCCCACCAGATCACCGGAGTCAGCCATGGACACTTGCCAGAGACCGAACTTCCCGCGACTGAACCAACTCTAACAACAAAAAAGCGAGGATCGGGACTTGGACGATCGATTTGGTTAATGGCGGCCACCACAAACACCTCGGAGCCGCCGTCGCTGGCCTAGGTGGACTCAGTCTTGATGTCGGCATCGGCCGACGAGCTGACGGCCGAGGCCGTTAACAAGCGCTACGAGGGGCTCGTCATGCTACGGCCAAAGGCGATTAAGGGGAAGGGCGCATGGTACTGGGCACACCTCGAGCCCATGCTCGTCCACAACGCTGACACCGGCCTCGCCAAGGCCGTGAAGCTCCAGCACTCCCTCTACGAGGCCGTCTTCTCCGCCTCCAACCTGTCGCGGACCGCCTCCAAGCACCTCAAGCGCAGCACCTGGCCCAACTTCAATAAGCCGGAGAGAAAAATGTGTTTCGTCACTTTTTGGGAGATGATAATGCTGTGAGGGAAGAGGAAGAGAGAGAATAAAGCAGGAAAGAGAGAGAGAGAGAGAGAGGAGATCAGTGAGAGTGCGAGGACAGAGGAAGAGAGAGAATAAAATAAAAAAGTGAGAGAGAGAAAAGTGAGTGAGAGGTGAGCAGCAGTGATAAGTGAGACTGAGGAGAGAGAGCGCGCGAAGGGAAGAAAAACACATTAAAAAATCGAAATTTGATTTGATTTGAACCGAGCCGAACGGAACCATTATACTAACCAAATTCATTTACTTATTATCCGAATCGAAACCGAGCTGAACCGAAAATACATGAATTTTGGGTTGGGTTCGGTTCGATTCGTATCTCGGTTCGATTTTTCGGTTCGGTTCTGACACCCCTAGTTGTACGGATGCCAATTTCGTTCTAAATTTTTCAATTTTTGCAATTTATTTCTTAATCTTTGTGTGAAATTTTGATATAGTCTTTCTAATCAATTTTTGCTAGAAATCAGTGACATGGTGGTCCAACCATCGTCGGCCATATTACGTGGTACAAAGACATAAAGTCTCGGTTCAAGGGTTGACAACCATAGATTCTCCAGCTTTTAGAAATGTGCTTGTTCAATTCCCTCGGTACATGACATATGGTTCGACTTTATCTTATGGGGTTCTCTCATGTATACACTCCATTGCTAAGTGTAGTTACGCATGAAGACAAAGCGTAAATTTCAGTCAATGCCTTAAACTATGGGCTTCTTTGACGAAATTGAAAATTAAGTACGAAAGATTTAAGTAAAGAATTTTAAATATGGACAATCTTAAGTGTTGAAAATAAAATCGAAAAGTTACTTGATGATAATTAAAGATTATTAGATGAATATTATTAATGTCTTACCAAACATAGAAAAAAATTACTATTGGTAGGTTACCTCAATTATTGAAGGCTATCAGACAAACTTAATCTCATTAATTGCTAAATGGGTTATCAAACATGCGCTTTGCAATTGTAATTATGGCTTGCTATCATAATAGTCTTTGGGCCATTGTGAGAGTAACATGTTGTAAACCACAAATTTTTGAAGGAGTGAGCTCCACAATAATTTATAATTATTACTTTTTTATGGTCCATAACATGCTGTTAATCTCACATTATATTAAGGACCGTCACTTAATCATTTCTCTTGTCACTTTATGAAGAGGTCCTCCCAAAGACAATTTTGTCCTCGATCCGCTCTCCACCCCCATATGTTTCGTATAAAGTGATGGATTCCGCAATTGGCGTTCCAAAATTGTTTTGCTGAACTGATCATAATCTCTTGATGTCGATATATTTTTTGTAACCTAAGAAGGGGAACAAGAAGAAGAACAGTGGGAGAAACAAATGGAGAGATTTTCACTACACATGGTACACAGCCAATTGCCTTGAAGACGAAATACGAGACTTGCCCTTCAAAGATAAGAAAGAAACAAGAGAGCAACCCGACTACAAGCAAAAACCAGATTCCCAGGTTGATACAGACAAGTAACAAATACTCTCTCTCCCTCTCTCTACAATTGCAAGAAAGAAGCCCTTGATCCTATCCTATCAGATGAACAGCAAGAATGGTGGAAAGGTCTTGTGCCTCGAAGATGCACACCGTCACCATCAGCTAACAAACACGGTCATTTCCGAACAACAAACAAAAGATGTTTGGACTTGGTCGAAGTAGACCTTGGAGTTCAAAGCAGTCGAAGCAGCCACTATCCAAGAAGCAGAAGAGCGATCATGTGCATGTCTCTCTTCTTCTTCTCTGTCTTCGCGAATCGTATCCATAACAATGCATGGTTTGCGCTGCCTCCTCGTGGCACATGGAAGTCGCGATGGCACAACTTCTGTGATAAATCTTGCGAGGCGTGAACTGGCCAGTTTCTTTTCCTTCTGATGGATGTTTTGAAAGGAGTGGAGGGAGAGAAGAATATGCTGTGAAGGAGGATTTGCGGTGGGATGGTAACGAAAATGAAGATGTAGTAGAGAATTTATAGTAGGTTTTGGGTGGTTTTCTTTCCTTTTTTTGCTCCTCCGAAAATATTCTTTTTTTTGTCCAATAGGTTTAATTGAAGAAACAAAAAATGAAAATTATGTTGTCCTATATCTCGAAAATGTTTAGCCATACCATATTTATTGCAGTTGATACACTGAGGTAGTATCGTGCCATAAATTTCATATGTCGTTTATTTTTGAAAATTAAATGATCATAAATGTTCACATGCTGCACGTACACACTCGGAAAATGAGATTTTTTTTTTTCTGTTTCGAGTGGATGTTGGTGCTAAAAATTGATGACATTTGGAGCTATGTTGTGCCGATTCTAAGATGGGAGGCTAAACATCACAAATTGAACGATTCAAACCTAGATGTTAGAAAAAGGTCACGAGGCATTACGAAGTGTTAAGAGAGAGCCATATCGTGATTAAATGAACACGATAAGGGAGAGAGTAGTTTAGGCTAAATGCCTAGTCGTGAATTTTAAATCGATTCATTCTGTTGAGTTGTCCACCTTTTTTATTTGATGCGGGAGCTTAAAGCAAGTGGTTTATCTTACTGTATCAATATAGATGACACACAACATCAGTATGACGCGTGTTTCCCCTATTTTTTTTTTTTAAATTTTTGACTCAATGTCGCCTGTTAGTGCCGCCCATTGTTGCTTTCGACATTAATCGGAGGATAAGGATCACGTTCCCTATTGAGGAGGGAAGTCAGTGATGGAAAATTTCTTAGAAGATATGGCTTTTGTTCGATCGGAGAAGAAGCCAAATTTGCACTCTTCCAGGCTCCCAACGGGAAGCATCCAGTAAGAATAGTACTCGCTAGCATGTTCGTCTCATACCTCACGTGGTCAATCTTGGGGACCACGTTCCACACTGGCAAGTCACGATAGTGGAGACCAAGACAATGAAGACAGCACTTCATCCTGTGAACTAAGGGAGTGTTGTGTTCTGCATCTCAAACATTGGAAAGAAGCACACTCTCTCAACACTTCCAAACTGAGTGTACGTACAACCCCCACAAGCTTGAAAAAGTGAGGTTTCTTTGTGACCGGTAAAAGGGCAGGGAGGAATAACTGCTGCGAGCGGTCCCCTGTGAGCATTACAAATAAGATTTCCCAGTTTGCTACGAAATGTTGGATTGATGAGCCATAATTGATTCACACTACTCGCGACTTGAAGGCTCGAGATTTATGAGTCCGTCACCATAACCCCACAAATAAGTTATCCGTTGTAACTCTCTCTACATGAGGACAATGCAACACAAGTGGTTTAGAGGTTCACTCACCAAGTGGACTCGTGACCTCATAGAATTCATCGGACCCCTTCACAGACTAGGCCAACCACCTTGGTGAAAAACTTGACATCGTTTGGCACTTCTGCAGAGCTGTGGAGTATGAGACTTCCATAGTTTATGGAGTTAGAATGCAATTTCTTCTTTCTTCCGGCCTTTCTTTACGACGAGAAAATCAACTTTAGATAAGTAAACTTTGAGCCCATGAAACGTGCCACTGAATATGAGAGCCGAAATCCGAGTGATGGCCCCAAACATGCAGTTGTTTGCACTCGTTGGGATAAGGTCTTTTATGCCTCCAGCTACTCCATACGGACAAGCTCATTAAAGCGGGGATGTATGGAGCAAATGCATCGAGTATATCCGCCATAACTAATGACGATGGGGGTTCACGTAGGATGTTTTTCCTGTAATTAGCAAATTGTCACATTTTCCAATTCCTAACCACACGACAGGGCACGCATGTCCTTTGGAGAAGGGAAATGGCACATCACAGTAGATGAGGATGGCATGGAGGGTGACTTGGATGTAATATTATCTGTCATGTGTAGATGCTCATTTATTCATTCGAAAAATGCCACTAAAAGCCTAAGATAATTGACACTTCTCTATTTAAAGAATAATTTGATGAAAACAACTTCCGCTTCTAATTAATGACGACACACCGACATATTCCAGCGACTATTCTTCAAACAAAAAAGTACCCTATTCTTCTTTCCCCTATCGCTTCGTTGGTCATCTGTCTTTATCTATACACTCTTCTCCTCCTCCTCCGCCTCCTCTCTCTCTCTCTCTCTCTCTCAAATAATTAACATATGCTTTACAACAGCGTTCTTATAATGATGCATGAGAGCATGGACAATAGTCTCCCAACTCTTGCGGGAGCCTACTGAACGTGTGAGCATCGATAAGATCAATACATAATAAGGGAAAGTACTTACATAACGAGAATTTCATATTGGAAACTTGCGCATTTATTTATTGAATAAGAAATGGAGTTGTGTGAGTGAGCCAGACGACATGAGTTTGGTTCTCCTTAATACCCAATTGACATGATGTTATGTTTTCATGTGAGCTCGCATCTTACTCCACATGTGAGATGGTTTATGGGCTCGAGACATGCACCTGCTTAAGGCATGCTCCTCTTCGAGACAAAAAAATAATTGGAGAAAGCGGAGAAGAGATGGAAAAGGCTTTGGCTAAAATTTCGCACGTGATTACCTCGAACACAAGAAAATTTGTATCAGCTCAGTTTATAAGTGATGCGGTTGACAAGCCAATCATAGTGTAGAGTGGGATCCAAATGTAGGTTATACAGTTACAAATTCTTGAAATTTGATTGGGTTGACCTAATAATATTCCATCGTATACTTGTTTGATCAAAGTGATGGCCTCCATCTGCCCTTCTCTTAGAATATGCTCATCTATCAACTCGAGATCCCATAGTGAAAAGGCAAGGTGGCGACTCAGCTATCCATCAGGGTTTGAAAGAGTAGGGCAAGCCGCCCATACTGCACTGATTGGGACCAATTGGGAAAGAGAACTAAAAAGTGCATAAAAATCCCAAAGCTGCATGTAATTCATAAAGCAAGTCCTGCCTCTCCCTTTTATCTTTTCAGGTTACCACTATTTGATGGACTCTGACTGCACTAGACTAAATCTGATCCTGACGGATCTAAAATGGCCAGCGACATGGAAAATAAATAGAGAATTTTAGTCGGGGTTGGGAGTCTCTATCTACACCAGATGGGGTCCCCCATGGCCGTGGCCATGGGAGACCCACGAGCTTTGTGACAGAGCTTGCATGGCCATGATGAGCTCTGTCCCAAAGCACACTGATCTCGTTCGAGTGCTGCAAGGCCCAACTCGCACGAGCCTCACGAGGTCGAGCTTGCACTAGCTCAAGTTCAAGCTCCCATAGCTGCAAGCTGTTAAGAAACTAATTCCTAATATCAATTCTATATGACAGAAATGAATTCCTAAACACATGCCTTGAACGATCGAGTAACGCAAAAAAACGCATACGAGAAACATACCTAGAATAACCTTGTATCACTAATCGGAAAGTACATTACGCAAAGAAACATACCTTATATTCCATAGATTAAAAGCACCCTTTTGCAGGCTCGAGAGATGTCGTACACTTTGGGAGTTGACGGGACATCGTTCTTCAGAGAAGACATAATATCTAAGTAGAGAACATAATATTGTATTTTCCAAAAGATCACACAATCTCTTAAAGATAACTTCTCTCATTCTTTGGTAATATCTCCTACTTCTTTTTGAACTGCCAAGGGTGGTTATTATTTTATTCGCAATCACCCTGTCCACAAATAACTTCTAGAAGGAAGATGGGTTGGCATGATGGATCATGGGCTGGGTTAGCCCAACATGGGCGGCCCACATAAAAAACCATCACAAGCCTTGAGAGAGAGAGAGAGAGACAGAGAGAGAGAGAGAGAGAGGATGGCGGCTGTAGGGTTATGAGTTGCATGGGAGTAAATGTGTCTTTTCAGGTTAGATGAGATGTTTTGAAAACTCATGATGGTGTTTTATATAGGTGTGCAAATCTTGGGATGCAATTTGCAATTATCCCTTAGATTTATCCGTCAATTAATTACTCATACGTAGTACTTTCTCTTAAAAATGCAATTGGCCACATGGAGTTGAGGCATTATAACTATCATAAAAAAATGCATTAGTCACATTGCACACAGTAAGGTAAACATGACTCAAAGAGTATATATATGCATCTTTTATGATGTCTGTTGTTCTTCTTGAGGCACTTGAATTGTTTTCTAAAGCAAATTTTCCTAGAAAAGAAAAAAGAAATCAAATGTATACTAGATGTGGGAGCCGAAAACTTGTGCACAATTGTTGGGAACCTGAGCATGGGCATCGGGGTTTCGGACATGGCCACCAAGAATCTTGGCCTAGGTGTCGTAACTTCAATGTAGGAGTTGGGTTCCCAAACACGGATGCCGAGAGCTTGAGAACAGGCACCGGGGTCTTGGGCCTAGCCACAAGGAACATGGCCCAGCCTCTGTGGGCTCATGCTCGGCCATCAAGGAACTAGGCTTGGCCTTAATGAACTCGGGTTTGGGCGCGAATGACTTGGGCGCGAGAGCCCAGCCTTTGTGAACCTATGTCAACGTGCCAGTGACTTGGGCGTTGGAGTCGGGAATCTAAGTATGGCGGCAAAAGATTTGGGCGTGGCCTTTATGGAGTGTCCCAGATGCGGGAGCTAGAAACTTGTGCATGATTGCTAGGAACTTGAGCACGAGCATCGGGGTCTCGAGCATGGCCACCAAGTATCTTGGCCTAGGTGTTGATAACTTCGATGCAGGAGCTGAGTTCCCAAGCATGGATGCCTAGAGCCTGAGAACAGGCATCGAGGTATTGGGTCTAGCCACAAGGAACATGGCCTAGCCTTTGTGGGCTCAGGCTCGGCCATTGAGGAATTGGGCTTGGCATTAACGAACTTGGGCTTGGGTGCTAATGAGTTTGGCACGGGAGCCAAGTGGTCGAACATGGCTGCCGGGGACTTTGGTATGGGCACCAAGGTCCTAGGCCCACCCTCAAGAGACCCAAATTCAACCTTTGTTGACCTAGGCTTAGTCTTGATGAACTCAAGTGTGGATGCCAATGACTGGGTTATTAGAGTCGGTTAACTGAGCATGGCTACTGTGTACCTATACATGAGCATTAAGGTCTTAGGCTTGGCCTCTAGAATGTGGGCCAACCTCGTTGGACGCAGGCCTTGACACCGATGACTCAGGCGCAAGGGCCTGGTACTCAGGCGCTACAGTCAAGGACTTGGACACGTGCACTTGGGCTTGGGCACGACCTCGAGGGACTTGGGCATGACCTTGAGGGACTTGGGCCTTGCCTTTGTGGACCTGTGCCCAACTATTGAGGAACTGGGCTCAACCTTGATGTACCTAGGCCCGTTTGCTAAGGACTTGGGTCACAGTCGTTTGGGTTCTCGTGTCCTAGTGTTGAGATCTAGTTGTATTTTGAATAATGATTTTTTTTATTTTAATAGAAAAAATCATTTTTCCAAATTTAAGTGTAAATTTTCCATTGACTATGAAAAGATTACATTAACTCACTTCCTAAGAGATCTAAATACTGAAAATGAGGAAAATATTTTCAGACAGAAAATTGTTTGCTTTAAAACAAATGGAGCCTAAGTGGTGTAAATATTCACGTCCAACCTAAATGAAATCGTAAGGAGATCTTTTTAATCTTTTTTTTTATGGGAAATGCATCCTAAGATGCCTAACATGCGAGGCATGAACTTCTTTTTGTTTTTTTAATGGCATGCTAACGTGTAATGAAATATGGAAAATAAAGATGTAAAGAAAATATTAACTCCTAAATATGCATCGCAACGCTTATTGGTAGGTTTTATGACTTTTATCAATATATTTAGCAAAATTTTAAGTACCATCAATTACGTTTATATTGAATGACTTGAGAAACCTCTCCCTTTACTTACCAAATAAGTGAACTTTATACTTAATTGCACAACTTAAGTCAATTTTATTTAATGTTATTAAACACACTTTAATCTCATTAATTGCTACTTGGGTAATCACAAATCCGCTAATTGTTTTACGATTGTAACTTAATCAAGAGGTCCTCCCAAGACAATTTTGTCCTCAATCCGCTCTCAACCCCATTTGTTTTGTATAAAGTGATTGATTCTGCAATAAGCGTTCGAAATTGTTTAGTTGAACTGATCATAATCTCTCGAAATTGATTTCTTTGTTTGAGACCTAAGAAGGGAAATAAGAAGAAGAACTATGGAAGAAACAAATGAAAAAATTTCACTACACAAGGTATACAGCATATTGCCTTGAAGACATAGGACGAGAATTCCCCTCCAAAGATAAAAAGGAAACAAGAGAGCAACCCGGCTACAAAAAAAAACGAACTCGTTACAACCAAGTAGCATGATAACCTCTCTCTCTCTCTCTCTCTCTCTCTCTCTCTCTACAGTCTCAAGAAAGTAGCCCTTGATCTTATCCTATCAGATGAAGAGCAAAAATGGTGGAAAGGTTTTGTGCCTCGAAGATGCACACCGTCACCATCAGCTAACAAATAAAGTCATTTCCGAACAGCAAACAAAGATGTTCGGACTTGTTTGAAGTAGACCTTGGAGTTTAAACCAGTTGAAGCAGCCAATGCCCAAGAAGCAGAAGGGCTTTTTGGAGAAGAAGAGAGAGAAGCATTACTGGAGCTCTCATGGGCATGGCTCTCTTCTTCTTCTCTGTCTTCACGAATCGTATCCATCAGGATGCATGATTTGTGCCGCCGCCTCGTGGCACTCGCAAGTTGTGATGGCACTACTTCTGTTATAAATCTTGCGAGGCGTGAACTGGCCATTATTATCTTTCCCTTCTGATGGATGTTTTGAAAGGAGTGGAGGGAGAGATGAATATGCTGCAAAGGAGGATTTGCGGTGGGATGGTAACGAAAACGAAGATGTAGTAGAGAATTTATAGTAGGTTTTGGGGGGTTTTCTTTCGTTTCTTTACCCCTCAGAAAATATTCTTTTTTCTAATAGGTGTAATTGAAGAAACAAAAAATGATAATTATGTTGTCCTATATTTTGAAAGAGTATACCATCTTTTATTAAAATTGATATGCTGATGTAGTATTACGCCATTAATTTCATATGTATTTTTATTTTTTCACATTAAATGATCATAAATGTTCGCATATGGAAAATACACTTACACCCTAGGAAAGTGAGATTTTTTTTTCTGCTTCGAGAGGATGTTAGTGCTAAAAATTGACATTAGTAGGTACGTTGTGCTGATTCTAAGATGGGAGGCTAACCATCATAAATCGAATGATTAAGACCTAGATGTTAAAGAAGGTCGTCTGCTCTATGGAAGTGATATATATATTTATTTATATATATTATACAAATAAAACCACGTTGATATCATGTATTTAAATAAACTTGACAAGGAGAGTACTTTAGACTAAATACCTAGTCGTGAGTTTTTATTTATCCATTTTGTTGAGCTGCCCAACTTTCTTATTTGATGTGGCACTTAAAGTGAGTGGTTTACCTCACTGTATTAATAGAGATGATATACAACATCAGTACGAAGCGTAATGTAAACCTTACATTATCTTTTTGTTTCCTTTATTTATTATTATTATTATTATTATTATTATTATTATTATTTTTGACTCAATGTCGTGTGTTAGTGCCGCCCATTGTTGCTTTCGACATTAATTGGAGGATAAGGATCAAGTTCCGTATTGAGGAGGGAAGTCAGTGATGGAAAATTTCGAAGAAGATATAGCTTTTGTTCGATCGGAGAAGAAGCCAAATTTGCACTTTCCAGGCTCGGAACGGGAAGCATCCAGTAAGAATAGTACTCGCTAGCATGTTCGTCTCCTACCTCACGTGGTCAATCTTGGGGACCACATTCCATACCGGCAAGTCACGATATTGGAAACCAAGACAATGAAGACAGCACTTCATCCTGTGAACTAAGGGAGAGTTGTGTTCTGCATCTCAAACATTGGAAAGAAGCACACTCTCTCAACACTTCCAATAGAGTGTACGTACAACCCCCACAAGCTTGAAAAAGTGAGGTTTCTTTGGGACCGGTAAAAGGGCAGGGAGTAATAACTGCTGCCAGCGACCCCCTGTGAGCATTACAAATAAGATTTCCCAGTTTGCTACGAAATGTTGGATTGATGAGCCATAATTGATTCACACTACTCGCGACTTGAAGGCTCGAGATTTATGAGTCCGTCACCATAACCCCACAAATAAGTTATCAGTTGTAACTCTCTCTACATGAGGACAATGCAACACAAGTGGTTTAGAGGTTCACTCACCATGTGGACTCGTGACCTTAGAGAATTCATCGGACCCTTCACAGACTAGGCCAACCACCTTGGTGAAAAACTTGACATCGTTTGGCACTTCTGCAGAGCTGTGGAGTATGAGACTTCCATAGTTTATGGAGTTAGAATGCAATTTCTTCTTTCTTCCGGCCTTTCTTTACGACGAGAAAATCAACTTTAGATAAGTAAAACTTTGAGCCCATGAAACGTGCCACTGAATATGAGAGCCGAAATCCGAGTGATGGCCCCAAACATGCAGTTGTTTGCACTCGTTGGGATAAGGTCTTTTATGCCTCCAGCTACTCCATACGGACAAGCTCATTAAAGCGGGGATGTATGGAGCAAATGCATCGAGCATATCCGCCATAACTAATGACGATGGGGGTTCACGTAGGATGTTTTTCCTGTAATTAGCAAATTGTCACATTTTCCAATTCCTAACCACACGACAGGGCACGCATGTCCTTTGGAGAAGGGAAATAGCACATCACAGTAGATGAGGATGGCATGGAGGGTGACTTGGATGTAATATTATCTTTCATGTGTAGATGCTCATTTATTCATTCGAAAAATGCCACTAAAAGCCTAAGATAATTGACACTTCTCTGTTTAAAGAATAATTTGATGAAAACAACTTCCCCTTCTAATTAATGACGACACACTGACACATTCTAGAGACTATTCTTCAAACAAAAAAGTACCCTATTCTTCTATATCCTATCACATCGTTCGTCATCTGTCTTTATTTAAACACTCTCTCTCTCTCTCAAATAATTTACATATGCTTTCGACCCATACAACATTGTTCTTATAGTGATGCATGAGATCATGGACAATAGTCTCCCAACTGGTGCGGGAGCCTAGTGAACGTGTGAACATCGATAAGATCAATACATAATAAGGGAAAGTACTTAGTTGAACAATATAACAAGAATTTCATATCGGAAACTTGCGCATTTATTTATTGAATAAGATATGGATTCGTTTGAGTGAACTAGACACGTGACATGAGTTCGGTTCTCCGTAATACCCAATGCACATAATGTTATGTTTTCATCTGAGCTCGCATCTTACTCCATTTGTGAGATGTTTTATGGGCTCGAGGCATGCCCCTGCTTAAGGTGTGCTCCTCTTCGTGAAAAAAAATTGGAGAAGATGGAGAAGAAATGAAAAGGCTTTAGCTAAAATTTCACATGTGATTACCTCGAACGCAAGAAAAAATTGTATCAACTTAGTTTATAAGCGATGCGGTATATAAGCCAATCATAGTGTAGAGTGGGATCCAAATGTAGGTTATATAGTCACAAATTCTTGAAATTTGATTGGGTTGATCTAACAATATTCCATCGCATACTCGTTTGATCAAAGTGATGGCCTCCGTCTGCCCTTGTCTTAGAATATGATAACCTTTCAACTTTGAGGTCGCTCTGTCGAAAGAAAAGGCGGAGACATAGCTATCTATCAGGGTCTGAAAGGCGAGGCCAAGCCGCCCGTACTGCACTATTGGGACCAATTGGAAAAGAGAACTAAAAAGTGCACAAAGATCCGAAAGCTGCATTTAATTCATAAAGCAAGTCATGCCTCTCCCTTTCATCCTTTTAACTTTTAAGGGCGCCACTGTTTGATGGACTTTGCTACACCAGATTATATAGATACAAAAGCTGAGCTGATCCTGATGGATCTAAATCGGCCTGCAACATGGAAAAAAAAATAAAGATTTTCAGTCGGGATTGGGATACTTGATCTACAACAGGTAGGATCCCCATGGCCGTGGCCATGGAAGACCCGCGAGCTTTGTGATAGAGCTTCCATGGCCATAATGAGTTCTATCCCAAAGTTCACTGAGTGAGTTCTGCAAGCCCCAACTCGCACGAGCCTCACGGGGTCGAGTTTGCACTAGCCCAAGTGCTCCCATGGTCGCGAGATGGGGGGGGGGGGGGGGGGGGGGGGGGGTGTGGGTGTGGGGGGGGGGGTGGTGGGGCGCGTCGTCGTCGTGGTGGGAAGGAGGGGGGAGAGAGGGAGAGAGCGGCAGTTGGGTGTAGGGTCACGAGTTGCACGTGAGTAATTGCGTCTTTTCATGTTGGAGGAGATGCAAATTGTATGTTTAAAACTCATCATGGTGTTTTATATAGGTGTGCAAATCTGAGGATGCAATTTGAAATTATCCCTTATATTTATCCGTCCATTTATTACTCATGCGTAGTACTCTATCTTAAAAATGCAACTGACCACACGGAGTTGTGGCAGTATAACGATCATAAAAAAATGCATTAGTCACGTTGCAAACAATACAAAGTAAACATGACACAAAAGCAGTATATATATATGTGGATGTTTTATGATGTCCGTTGTTCTTCTTCAGGCACTCGAATTATTTTTTAAAGCAACCTTTCCCAAAAAAGAAAAAAAGAATTCAGATGCATACCATTATTTGCACAAACAATGTTAATCAAATGCCAGCGTGAACATTTTAGGTAAAAATCCTCAAACTTTAAATGCACGTAAATTGACGTGTAAAGGGTATGTATAACTTTCGTGTTTTATATCTTTAGGTTGAAATTTACTATTGGCTGAATGGACAAGATTTGGTTCAGAGACGCAATAAACTTCGTATTCGAATCATAATGACTTTTCTTTCATAATATTCTTTGGGCCAGGCTCATATTACCACCCATGCATGTGCGGGGCCTTATCCGAAACATGAGACTTGGACAGTTTTTGATGCATTTGTAAAGATCATTCAACTCAAACGGTTTGGGTAATTTATGTTTTAACAAAACATAATAGGGATAATGACACAAATAGTGTCCAAACTTTGACTCGATGTGCAATGTAATTTCGGATCTTTTAATTTATTCAATGTGGACCCTGAACTTTAACTCAATGTATAATGTGGTCTTTGAATTTTTAATTTGTTCAATGTGGTTCAAAACTTTTGATGCATATTCAAGCTAGTCCTTGGACTATATAAAAATTGTCAATGTCATCATTTTATTAATTCAATTTCAGGAACAATATTGAACATTTTCATATAGCCCATGGACTAGATTGAATATGTATTAAAAGTTTAAGGATCACGTTGAATAAATTGAAAGATCATGAATGACATTGCGCATTGGGCTAAAGTTTAGGGACTTATTGAATAAATGAAAAGTTCATAGACCATATTGCATATTGGGTTAAAGTTTAGAGATTATTTGTATAATTTTCCCAACATAATAATGACTTTGACAACCAAATGGCCGGCCTACGCACGAGCCGGAACGACCGGCACTTGGAAAATATCACATACAAAAGATTAGGATGCCTCGACTAGTACGGATGATGCCAAAAGCGCCCCCGCCTTCTTGCATGGTCCTTTTCTGTCCTTCCAAGAGACACTGAGCCTTTTATATGCCTTTACCTTTCATTCATTTGACGGGAACAATTGGACACCGACCTTAGGGGCAATATTTTCCCTGAATATGGTGGAAGAGGACAGCATTTAATTAGTTAAGCTAAAGCAAAAAGTTTTGGGTACAAGCAGCAGAAGCCCCTACCTTTTTGTTGAAGCGATTATTAAAATGGAGCTCAATTCCGACCTACCTATCATATCTAGTTAAGATTCAACTTGAATAAAAAATTTAAGTCAATGAGTCATGAGTAAATTATGATATATTATATTATCGCATATCATATCGATTCTCCGATGTGGCACCATTGCCTAACATCTATGTAGCATGTCAAATTTTGCAAACTGCGAGTCGCCAATTAGTGGAGCCTCGATTTCTCAGGATCTTATAAAATCTTAGTTTCGGGTAAGGATCATAAACTTAGATACTGGACTAGAGTTGCCACCAATCGGTTTAAGAAAATTTAGGTCGATTGGACGCTTAAAAGGCTTATACAGTAATTGGAAAGTCAGCTACCTAAGTGCACCTATGAAGGAACTGGTCAACTCAAACCTAAAGATCTTAGGCTCTGGGATTTGGTAATGTGCAAGAGAGATTATCATTCCACGATGCCCTTTCGGTACAGCAACACTATTTTTTAGTTATGTTCTAAATCGTTCATTATTAATTTTCTGAGCATTCACAATATTATGTTTTAAATTTTAAAATGTCGTCAATGTTATGAAATACATGAATGAATATTCATTATATTCAATGTACCTATTATGGTACATTTGTAACCTACATACATGAATGAATATTCAATGTATATAATATGGTACATTTGTAACCTACATTCTACGTATATCTCTAATGAATATTCATCTCCCTATTCAATATATGTATTCAATACATTGACATTAATGATTTGTGCATCCTTGTTTTCTTATAAATAAGAGCTTAGTTTTGGTCATTGCGTAAGAGAGAATTCAGAACATAATGAAAAGAGAAAATATATATCTTCGGTGTTTATTTGTTTTCTCTACTTAATCTTTATTCTCTCTATTATATACTTGCAATGCAATATTTTACAACACGTTATCAATACGAATATCTACCAATTGAGTAAATAATTTTTGCAAGGTAAGTGTTCTCTTTTTTTTTTTTCATTAATCAACTTATACTTCATCTTCTCCTATCAATTCTTCATTTTTCCTTTTCTTGGCCTGAAGCCAATTTCCAATCTAAAAGTATCCTTCTGCTCCTGAAGTGGCGGTGGATATTTGGAAATCCTTCTAATTAATTTAAGGATTCATTTGTTTTGCAAGAATTATGGCAAATATCGAAAAGCCCAAATTCCACAAGTGGAAATAATTATCTATCCTGGTGCCTTGATATGGAAATGGACCTCCAAGGGCAAGATCTCGCTAATGCAATTATAGAAGACAGAACCTCAAATGCAAAAGATAAAGCAAATTCACTGATTTTTATTCATTATCATTTGCATGAGAGCCTGTAGACTCAATATTTATCAGTTTGAGACCCTCAGACCTTGTGGAAGAGGTTGAAGGATAGGTATGATCATACCAAGACTGTTATCTTCCCTCGAGCACAATATGACTAACAAAATCTCTGACTGCAAGATTTTAAATTAGTGTCTGACTATAACCCCGCTTTATTTGATATTGTTTATTGGCTGAGTTATGTGGTATCAAGCTTACTGATGCGGAACTGTTAGAGAAAACTTTCTCCACCTTCCATGCTTTGAATATTGTATTGCAACAGCAATGCTGGCAGCGTCAATTTGCCACATACTCTGAATTAATTTCCGTGCTCCTTACTGCTGAGCAAACTAATGAATTACCGCTCAAAAATCATGATCTTAGACCCGCTGAGTCAAAAGCGTTGCCTAAGGCATATGCTAACTCTAAGAAAAAAACTGGCCATTTTAAAGTCTATAAGCGCAGGCAAGAACATAATCCTCAAAGGAGTGGCAAGAAATTTAATCGCTCTAGGAAATTTAACTCTAGCCCGAATCATGACAAAGAAAAGAAGCAAAAGAAGGTGACTAATGAAAGTATTTGCCATTGCTGTGGCATGATTGGGCACTGGTCACGTACTTGTCGTTTGCCAAAGCACTTTGTTGATCTATACCAGGCATCTTTAAAAAATAGGGGCAAGGGTGGTGAATCTCACACCATCCTACTGCCATAACCACTATTGAGGCCAACAATATCTCTGTTGGTGGGACTCCTCTTGCTCCTGAAGTAGCAAATGCATCATTGGATATCTCTGATTTCTCTGAGGGCCTCTGATTACTTTGATGAAGCATCAGACTGGTGGATGACATCTTAGACTTCGAATTTTATGATTCTAATAATTTCTTTTCTAGTTGCTTTTCTTTAAATGTATAACCTTTTATTGTTCTTTAATATGGTTATGCAATGAAATGCTTATGAACCTGTTATAATATTTATTATTTTGAAATTTTATTTGACCCTATAACTAATATGAAAATTTTATGATACTTGACACCTGAAGTTGTCAACATAAATCCAAATGGAAAATACTGAGAAAAAGAAAGATGTTTGTTTACTTGATAGTGCATCAATGCATACCATATTTCGTAGTAGACACTTTTTCTCGAGTATGACATTACGTAAGACACATGTCCATATAATATCTAGTCCTATACCGATTATTGATGGTCTTGGGAATGCCACAATTGTTTTGCCAAAAGGCACCATCCTGCATATTGAGAATGCATTTCTAAGCAGTAGATCAAAAAGGAATCTACTTATCTTCAAAGATGTATGCCGTAATAGGTACCATATTGAGACTATTTATGAGCAAAATAAAGAATATATTGGCATTACCTCTTATAAGATGGGCTTGAAGACTATCCATGAGAAGCTAAAAGCTTCTTTTATGGGTTTGTATTGTGTCATGATTAAGGCCGTTGAAACCTGCGTCACCATATCCTGGAGATTGGTAAACCCTGATTAGTTTAGATTATAGCATGATCGCCTTGGTCACCCTGTCGCTTCAATGATGTGAAGAATAATCCAAAATACAAAAGGGCACCCTTTAAAGGATACAAAGGTATTGTTATCCAAAGATTATAATTGTAAAGGTTGTTCATAAGGAAAACTCATTATCAAACCTTCTATAACAAAGGTTGATCTTGAATCCCCTTTATTCCTGCAAAGAATTTAGGGTGATATTTGTGGACCAATACAATCATCAAGTGGACCATTTCGATATTTTATAGTACTAGTGGACGCATCCTGTAGATGGTCCTATGTTTGTTTGTTATCTATGCGCAATGTCACATTTGCACGTTTACTTGCGTAGATTATAAAGTTTCGGGCACAATTCCCTAATTATCCAATTAAAAGCATAAGGATGGATAATGCTAGTGAAATTACATCAAAAAGTTTTGATACGTATTGTGCTTCACTCGTAATTGAGATTGAGTACCCGGTCGCATATGTTCATACTCAAAATGGATTGGCAGAATCCTTGATTAAACATATCCAAATCATTGTCCGCATTCTATTATTGAGAATGAATCTCAACGATACAGCATGGGGTCATGTAGTTTTGCATGCGGCAACCCTAATAAGATTGCGCCCCACTGCTAGTCTCTTACAATCTCCCCTTAAAATGGTTGTTGGTTATGAACCTGATATTTCATATTTACGCACCTTTGGTTGTGCAGTATAGGTGGCTGTAGCACCACCAAAAAGAATGAAAATGGATCCCCAATGCTGTTTGGGCATTTATGTTGGGTTTAATTCACCGTCTATCATTAGGTTCTTGGAACCGACTACTGATGATCTTTTTACTGCCAGATTCGCAGATTGTTATTTCAATGAGACTATGTTTCCATCGATTGGGACACTTAAAATTGACATGGCTACGAAGCAAAAACCAATTAAGGTTTTCTCCTGGAATGAGAAAAATTTATCTCAATTAGATCCAAGAACTCCTGAGTGTGAAAACAAGGTGCAGCGCATAATCCATTTACAGGCTATGGCCAATAGACTTCCTGACGCATTTAATGATGTTACTAAGGTAAAGATGTCTCATATTCCAGCTGCAAATGCTCCAACTAGGATAGCTATTCCCAAAGGACAAGCTAAAATAGATCAAAATCCCCCACACTTGAAACATGGTAGACCGATAGGATCAAAAGACATTGTTTCTCGAAAACGAAGGGGAAAGAATCAGGAATCTGCTCCAGAAGAGCCTGCTGTTGTGCTTGCTCCCAAAGAGCTTATTGCCCTTGAAGAGGCACAAACCCATGAAAAGATCACCAACCCTGGGAATACTAAGAATCCCATTAAATATTGTAATGAGATTTGGGATTGGAATGAAATCATCATTGATGATGCTTTTGCATTCTCAGTTGCTCATAAAATTATGAATGATGATTGTGAGCCGCAATCTATTATCGAATGTCGTCAAAGGCATGATTGGTCTAAATAGGAGGAAGCAATTAAGGCTGAATTAGCTTCCCTAGCTAAACGAGAGGTTTTTGGACCCATAACTCGCATCCCCGATAATGTAAAGCCCGTTGGATATAAATGGGTATTTATTTAGAAATGAAATGAGAAAAACGAGGTTGTCAAGTATAAAGCCCGACTCATTGCCCAAGGATTCTCCCAGAGACCTAGGATTGATTATGATGAGACATATTCACCTGTGATGGATATGATTACATTTCATTTTCTCATTAGTTTGGTATTCCCTGAAAGATTGGAAATGCGTATTATGGACGTTGTGACGGCATATCTATATGGTTCAGATATTTATATGAAAATTCCTGAGGGATTCCAAATGCCCGATGCATGCACTCCCCGCAACTTATTCTCAATAAAATTGCAAAGATCTTTATACGGGTTAAAGTAATTCGATTGCATGTGATATCAATGCCTAAGTGAGTACCTAATTAAGGAAAGGCACAAGAATGATCCTATCTGCCCATGCGTGTTTATTAAGAAATCAAAAACCGAATTTGCTATTGTAGCAGTTTATGTCGACGATATAAATTTAATTGGAACTCTAGAAGAGTTAGCTAAAACTGCTGAGTATTTGAAAAAGGAATTTGAAGTTAAAGATTTACGTAAAACCAAACTTTGTCTTGGTCTAGAGCTTGAGCATAAAGCAAATGGAATAATCGTCTATCAATTAGCATACATTGAAAGATTACTTAAACGCTTCAACATGAATAAGGCTCATTCATTGAGCACCCCTATGGTTGTAAGGTCTCTAGATCCCCAAAAGGATCAGTTTTGTCCTAGAGAATCTGATGAAGAGATACTTGGTCCTGAAGTACCATATCTCAATGCAATTGGGGCTTTGATGTACTTGGCACAATGTACGAGACCAGACATCGCTTTTGCGGTAAATTTATTGGCACGTTTTAGTTCTGAGCCAACTCGGAGACACAAGAATGGAACTAAACATATTTTTCATTATTTTCGAGGAACCATGGATTTGGGATTATATTATTCCAAGGATTCAACTACCTCTGGTTTAGTTGGATATTCTAATGCTGGATATAGATCTGATCCACATAAAGTTCGCTCTCAAACCGGTTATTTATTTTGTTATAACGGCACCATCATTTCTTGGTGTTCTACGAAGCAATCGCTAGTAGCAACATCTTCCAACCACTCTGAGATTATTGCTTTATATGAAGCTAGAAGAGAGTGTGTTTGGTTAAGATCCGTTATAACACATATTCACAATTCTTGTTGTTTAACACTGGTTACAAATTCTCCCACTATAATTTATGAAGATAATGCTGCTTGTGTTGCACAAGTTAGGGGAGGATATATCAAAGGTGATAGCACCAAGCATATCTCGCCGAAATTTTTCTATACTCACGAACTCCAAGAAAGTCGACAAATTGATGTTAAGCAGGTTCAATCCATAAATATTCTTGCAGATCTTTTTACCAAATCATTGCCAACGTCAACTTTTGAGAAATTAGTATATGACATTGGTATGTGGCGAGTTCATAAGATGCAAGATTGACTAGCCCCAGCAGTGGCTATATAGCTCAAATTGATGGGGAGATATTATGAACTATGCATTGCACTCTTTTTCTTTATATCCGGTTTTTTCCCACAAGGTTTTTCCGGCTTAAAGTTTTAACGAGGCAATTTACGCATCTATAAAAGGGAGAGATCTTAAAATTTGTACTGTGTACTCTTTTTTCCTTTTGTCCGGTTTTTGTCCCACTGGCTTTTTCCGGCTTAAGGTTTTTAATGAGGCAGTATCATTCAATGCACATTCATAATATAATGAATACAATGAATATTCAAGGGGGAGTGTTATGAAATACATGAATGAATATTCATTATATTCAATGTACCTATTATGGTACATTTATAACCTACGTACATGAATGACTATTCAATATACATATTATGGTACCTTTGTAACCTACATTCTACGTACATCTCCAATGAATGTTCATCTTCCTATTCAATATTTGTATTCAATACATTGACATTAATGATTTGTGCATCCTCGTTTTCTTATAAATAAGAGCTTAGTTTTGGTCATTGCATAAGAGAGAATTCAGAACAGAATGAAAAGAGAAAATATATATCTTCGGTGTTTATTTGCTTTCTCTACTTAATCTTTATTCTCTCTATTATATACTTGCAACGCAATATTTTACAGCAGTCAAAACACTTATCCAACATTGTTATTAATTATCATGGCAGTATTCTCGTGTAGTGGGATGACTCTATATGTATGTTAAATTGTGTATGCAAATGTCAATTCGGATGCAAAATTCAATCATGATTTCAGACAATGATATAACATGACAACCACATGGCAAAATTGAAATTTCAAAGCATCATGATGAGAAAATGAAATGACATGGCAATATTCACATGCTAGATGACATAGTAAATAAAATTCAGATATGACGATGAAATGACATGACATGCAATAGTTTTATGCACATGATATGTCAAATAAATTCAAAATATGATAATGGAATGATATGAGGTACACCATTTATACTATGCGAGGAGTTGTTTTTCCATTCAATCTGCGGCTTTACTCAGAAATGGTAATTTATGTAGAAGCAAACCTTTTCCTTTCGATAAGTTCAAAGCATAATTAAAATTCAATTAAGAAATCATGATTAGATAAAAAAAAATGAGACATTTCTTGAAGAAGAGAATCTTTCGATTTATAATGCTTTGGAAAAGATTTTCGGAGTCCCGTAACATATTATGTGTGAAAATATAGTTAAAATCTTGTGATCTGTTTTGTGCTCCATACTTGTCCGCATGCACGGGGTCGTAATTTAAAGGTTCTAACCGTAATGATGTCCCAACCCTCTCGAGGCGGACCCCAGGGGCGCCAAGGGACTACTAGGCAAGCACTAATATCCTCTTGCAAGATAATGCTTGCGCTTTGGATCACTATCGCAAGCCCTACCAGAACTTAGATTTTTAATTCTAGTTATTTATTACCTAGAGTTGCCACTAAGCTATTCTAGGTTGATTAAAGGTGGGGTAAGACATGGGAGGTTGACTTTCCATGCATCTATTTGAATAATTCTACTAAAAAAGTACCAAATATAAACAATGTATTTAGACAGTGAAAAAATTAAAAAGTAAGAAAAGATGATATGTAATAACATAAGCCACAGGCAAAAATGAAACAAAGGTCTTTTGTATGACATCATAATACAAGACCCCGTGAGCGATAAATGGAAAATGTAAAAGTAATTTTGCAAGTTTTCTAAAATAGACTAATGCATAAAAAGAAAGTGAATATCTGTTGACACCGACAGCAAAAATAAATAAAGTAGCGGAGACAAATTCGTGAAGATCGTCAAGGAGTGACGTAACCCATAAATGATTGTTTACGTAAGCAAGCAGCTGACAAGCATTGGAATATCCTGGCGGCAAATTTGAGAATTTGAAATTGAAAAAGGCTGGAATGGTAGAAGAAGCAAGTGCCACCTGAGCTTTCGTACCGAAGGTCGTCGACGAATCATAGAAGAAGTAAGCACCACCTGAGCTTTCGTACTGAAGGTCATCAATGAAAACTGCTATATGGAGCCCGAGTCATTGAAGCTGTTGACGAGAAAAGGAGGAAGGACATGTGCCAAGACGAAAAGAGATCGATGACGGTTACCACATGGAAAATGACAGGTGTCAAGACGAAAAAAGATCGATGACGGTTATCACATGGGAAAGGACAGGAGTTAAGACGAAAACAGATTGATGATGGTTATCGCGTGGGAAAAGACATGTGTTAAGACGAAAAGATATTGATAACGGTTATCGCATAAGGAAGGACAAGTGTTAAGATAGGAAAAAGATCGATGACAGTTATCGCATAGAAAAGGATATGTGTCAGGACGAAAAGATAAGACCGATGGCAGTTAATAGATAAATGCCATTAGATGAATGGCGAAGATGAGATCAACAGTAGTTATTGAGTCTTTCAATTATTTTTACTTTCAGTATTGCACTTTTAATTTCTATAGTTGTAGTTATCTACGTCTTAAGCGTAGTAGCTTTGTAATGTTGCATCGATAGAGTTTGGATGCAGCCAGTTAGTACCTGGACAGATTTATCTGAATTGTTTATAAAGTTCAAAGTTTATTAGCCAAATTTCGCCATGGTATGAAACTTGTGTTATTGATCAAAATAAACAAGCTCTTTGTTCACATCAGGATATCTCCTATCCAGACTTAGTCATAGAATCCGGTCTTTTCTCATTAAGAACCGAAGAATAACTTTTGGTGAATTATATTTCGTCACGGGAGCATTTCCGACGAAACAATATGAAAATGTGATATGCTAAATACTGGAGTACATGCACAACCCCTATAATTTCTTTTTGCCAAAAAGCAAAAGATTAAGAACATCAAAGTTTAATGAAACTCCAAGTACGTTTGCTTAATTCGAAAAGACTAGCAATTTTTGTTGAACCGGGCTCACTGACCGATTCCAAGTCGGTTTCCGGTAATGACCGGTCCCATTCTTCGTTAGGAACTCTTTAGGAACCAACAAAACAGGCTGGTTCCATGATTTAATTGGTTTAGAATCTGTTTTATACAACTTTTTTTTTCAAAATAAAAAATCTACACACTCATAAGAATAAGATATTAGACAAATTATGTGATTTTTACGAAACCAAACCTAGTTCTTGAATCGAATTGGGAATCGGCCACTGCGGTTTCAGGCTAGTTCCAAGTATAATCAGTTCAATTCCCATTCTAACATTTTGGAACCAAATTATATGATTTGTATAAGATATTATACAAATTATGTGATTTTTACGTTGTTCTGATTAATTCTGCTTTCAGTCATAGTATCTACCACTCGGCTTTAAACTAAGGGCTTGTTTGACGAAACTGAAAATTAAGTACGAAAAATTTAAGTACTGAATTTTCAATCTTGACATTGTGTTGAAAATAAAATCAAAAAGTTACTTGATGATAATTAAAAATTATTAGATGAATATTATTAATGTCTTACCAGACATAGACAAAATATATTACTATTCGTAGGTTACCTCTATTGAACGAATTAAGTAACCCTTCCCCCACTTATCAAATAATTGGCTTTTGAATAGTTTAATCAATTTTGTATAACGTTATCAAACAAACTTAATATCGTTAACTGCGAATTGGGTTATCAAACATGCCCTAACTGTTTTGCAATTGTAACTTTATTGTTGACACCTAAATTTTTTGCCCATAAATCGTTTTTGAAAAATTGGAACTTGGTTTTCCACAAAAATATTTTGGAATTATTCTACTAAAAAAAAAATGGAAGAGCAAGGGCCAAGGATTCGAGTGTAGCTAGTCGAGACCTGAGGGATCAAATTGCAAATGAACCAACAAGTTGGGGCCAAAATGCAATTTCCAAAAGTTGGGGGACCAAATCGTAAAATTTATAAAATTTGCCCCCAAGCCCTTAAATCATCATTTTTAGCCCTAATCAAGCTTGAAATTGAAAATGGGCAAGGTAAAATTGATCAGATCAAGCCAAAAGGACTAAATTGGCTCAAATCGGGCATTCTCGGGCAAGAAAACGGCTAATTTTAAGGGACTTTCCTGCAAAATTGGGCATGGAAAATTGCAAATTCTGATTATCATCTTGAACTAATATACTTCAAATTTCAAAATGATCAAAAATTTCGACCAGATTAATGGATTAAAGCACTTAAATCAGCTTCCAAAAACCGGTCCATGATTTGGTCTCAATTCAAGGCTGCTGAGTAGCCAACTTTGTGGCCCCACCATATCCTACTCAGCCAGCCGATCAGCGTGAACTTTGGCCGAGGTGTGAGACCATCATTAGGAGTGCAAATGGACAAAAATTTGATAGGGATAAGCTGCTGAAGGCACGTGATAATCTCAGTCAAACTTGCTCACTCAACAGCTGCAAAGTGATGATTTTGGAGTCAGAGAGTTGGTGAAGAGACTCAGTTTGCAGGCTTGGGAAGTGGGCAATCACGGGCTAAAAATCTGGTTGGATTTGGTGGATAGGATCTCTGAAGCACCTTATTTTGGGGGATAAAAAGAAAGGGATGAGAGGAGAAGAGGGGAGTTCACGGTCGTTCCAAAAACACACCCTCAGACGCAGCTCAAGCAGAAAATGAACCCAAAAAAGTTTCAGACTGGCTTGTGGAGAGAAAAGTGAGATTTTCGTGAACTTCGAGCCAAAACTAGCCAAAACCTTCAACTAGAAAGTGGAACTACATTCAAAGAGATTTCCAACCATAGGTCACACGTCCCAAATGGATGTCGGGACGTCACCCAAAATCCCCTCGAAAAGCAGCCCATTCTCGGGTCAAGAGGGAAACCCAGAAATTTTCTAAGTGTTGAAGTCAGATGGTTACTGGTGAGGGAAAGTGGGAGTTTTTGAGAGACATGAGGAATATGCGAGGATACCCGTGACTTGAAAATGAAACTAGAATACATCTAGTTTTTTTTGGTATCAAATTAGTCAGAAAAAGAGGTCGTTGATTCTGGTTTTGGAGACCAACAAAAACCTTCGTTGTCAGTTTTTTCTTTGCAGATCTCATTTTCCAGTTTGAAGAAGCCTAGTTCCCCGCGCCCATCGAAGACAATTTTTGGTTCCCTCGGCCAAGGGATACTTCAAAGAGAAACTAGGAAGCAAGGTGAGTATCTTACATGTATTTTTGTTCAATTTTGAACATGTTTTAGTCATGAAAAAATCAAGAGAAGACCAGCCCAGAGAACTGATTTCTGAGGCTGGAATTTTTCTAAGTGTTGGAGCCCCTTCATGAGCCCTATATGTTTGACTTGCTACTCCCCTTTGCATGCGTTTTCTACTTTCATGAGCTTGATGAACGTTATATGGGTGTACAAATTATGCTGAGATCCACTTGGTTTGGTCTTTGAAGCCCTGTGTGAACCACGAGATGGCTTGCAACTCGAGTAAAAAGCCAAACTAACCCACAATGATTCATTGCTAGTCACTATGAACCATGCGTGTATGCTTCTTGGAGGGGTTGTTTCGACATGTTCACTTGATCATTCTCCATGATGTTTGTTTCATTTAAAAGTAGATGTTACGTATATTCTTTCGGATGAAGTGATGTTTCCCATAGATCTTGCACGTGAAGAGTGTCGGGGCTTAAACCTGGGCATGCAACAAGTTTGCTTGACCTGGGTTTAAACCCAGATTTGCAAAAGCAGCCCGAACCCACATATTGGAGGCCGATTCCAACTCGGTTCTTGTGCGTTTTAGGTTGTGATTTCCAGCTAACCTTGTTCTTTGCATGTGATAATATAGCCTTGATACTTTGGTTCCACTTGATATTACACACGGAGTGAGATTGAAGGCCATGAATATGGCTCGAGGAAGCCATTTGGGGCAATTTAATGCACACCAAATGCTCGACGAAATGCCCCAAACCAGCTTCGATCTTGAAACGGTTGATTTGAGCCCGGTTCTCACAATATTCATATTCTGAGTTGTTTCATGTTCGCGTAAACCGAGCATAGGCCAATTTAGGGAATTATTTTTTTTTTATAAAAAAAACGAAAAAAAAAATAAAAAAAAATCAAAAAAATCAAAAAATTTCAAAAAAAATGAAAAATGTTGGATAGCATCAAATTATGCAAAAAAAATGACATTTATGAGATTTTTCTAATTTTATAATTTCATTTGCCTAATTTAATGCTATTTTGGTATTTTATTACCATTTTTGCGACAAAAAAAATCCATTTTGCATAGACTAAAAGTACTTAGAATAGTTTTGTGTAGCTAGAGTAACTTCATGCATATTTGAATTCTCATTTTGCTCATGGAGGTCCTGTCCCGGGGCATGATAACGAGGCCATGTAATATTATTTGCCCGACTTGTATCGGGTTTTCTCCTTCCGCGTTTATTTTCAAGTCATTTCAATTTCTTGGATGTTTACTTACTGCTCTGCTTTTTTTTTAATAATTTGAGTGTCAATTTCTTTCCTAAATTAGGTTAGTATTAATCTAGACATTGAAGAAAATAATCCCATAAAAACATTTGCAAGGACACTTAGCGGCTTTGATATCATAGGATTATAATTGGTGATCAAGATCGCGTGACCACTTAGATAATGCACTCTCAAGTTAGGTACCGAAAGGGCGCTAATAGAAATGTTAGTGTAAACAAGTCCCCGGCCCTAGAACCTCTGGTTGCGTAGGAATCGAGGCGACACTCCCGCGTCTTGATTGGTTTCTAGCCGACCCCAATAGGCTAGTGGCGACTCCTAGAAGTACTTAAGTTATCGAGAATTCAAAACGAAATCCAACGTTGCGCGGGGTATGAACTTGGGGAGAGTTCACGTCTAGATCGATGGGCCATCGGTCCGCCTTTTTTGGGCAATACCACCTAAACCCGTTCCTTTTTCCCATGACGGAAAAAGAAGGGTCGCGACATTTATCAAGTGGTCCTCCCAAGACAATTTTGTCCTCGATCCGCTCTCGACCCCCATATGTTTTTTATAAAGTGAACGATTCCGCAATTGGCGTTCCAATTTTTTTTTGCTGAACTGATCATAATCTCTTGATATCTATACTTTTTTGTAACCTAAGAAAAGGAACAAGAAGAAGAACAATGGAAGAAACAAATGGAAAGATTTTCACTACACATGGTACACAATACGAGACTTGCCTTGAAGACACAAGACGAGACTGCCCTTCAAAGATAAGAAAGAAACAAGAGAGCAACCCGACTACAAGAAAAAACCAGATTCCCAGGTTGATACAGGCAAGTAACAAATACTCTCTTTCTAAAATCGCAAGAAAGAAGCCCTTGATCCTATCCGATCAGATGAAGAGCAAAAATGGTGGAAAGGTCTTGTGCCACGAAGATACACACCGTCACCATCAGCTAACAAACACGGTCATTTCTGAACGACAAACAAAAGATGTTCGGACTTGGTCGAAGTAGACCTTGGAGTTCAAAGCAGTTGAAGCAGCCACTGTCCAAGAAGCAGAAGAGCGTTCATGTGCATGTCTCTCTTCTTCTTCTCCGTCTTCGTGAATCGTTTCCATAACAATGCATGGTTTGCGCTGCCTCCTCGTGGCACTTGGAAGTCGCGATGGCACAACTTCTGCGATAAATCTTGTGAGGCCTGAACTGGCCATTTTCTTTTCCTTCTTATGGATGTTTTGAAAGGAGTGGAGGGAGAAAAGAAAGGCGTGTTTGGTAACGTTTCTATTTCTCTATTTTTCTGTTCTTCTGTTCCCTGAAATAAAAAAAGAACAAAAATCTGTTTGGTAAAGCATTTTATTTTTCTATTTCCTGGAATAGAAAAATGGCCAAAAAATTGATTTAGAACAGAAATAAGAAGTAGAGTTTTTCTACTTTTTTGTTCCCAGAAATAAAAAAAGAAATAGAAAGGTCCGGTCCTCAAGTCGTGGCATAAGCTCCTCGTCCATCCTCCGTCGTCTGCAGACTGTCTCAAAGCACCAGTCCGGTCCATTCTCGGTGCGAATAATAAAAAAAATTCATAAAAAAATTTAAAAATTCCAAAATACTCATAAAAATCAGAAAAATTCTCAGAAAATCCATAAAAATCAGGAAAACTCAGAAAACCATAAAAATTTGCACAATTCTGAAATTGAAAATATTAAAAAAATTCATAAAAAAGTTTTTGGAAAATAAAAAGAGACAGATTTTGGGAAAGTAAATAATTTTAATAAACTTTTCCCCAAAAAAATAAAAAATAAAAAATTCACAAAAAGGCTTAGAATAAATTAAAAAATTCAAAAAATTCATAAAAAATAGAAAATTTCCAGAAAAATCCCTAAAAAAATTGGAAAATTAAAAAATTCCAAAAATTCATAAAAATCAGGAAAATTCTCAGAAAATCCATAAAAATCAGAAAAACTAAGAAAACCCATAAAAATTTGAAAAATTCTGGTATGTTGTGCCGATTCTAAGATGGGATGCTAACCATCATAAGTTGAATGATTAAAACCTAGATGTTAAAGACGGTCGTGGGCTATATGTGTGCGTATCCATACATCATGTATTTAAACGAACATGATTAAGAGAGTATCATAGACTAAACACCTAGTCGTGATTTCTTTTATTTATCCATTTTGTTGAGCTGCCCACTTTTCTTATTCGCTGTGGGACTTAAAGTGAGTAGTTTATCTCACTGTATTGATATAGATGACATGATGATAGATGACATATAACATCAGTACGAAGCGTGATGTAAACCTTATATTATATTTTTATTTATTTATTATTATTATTTTTGACTCAATGTCGTCTGTTAGTGCCGCCCATTGTTGCTTTCGACATTTATTGGAGGCTAAGGGTCATGTTCCGTATTGAGGAGGGAAGTCTTGATGTGTGACTATATGAGTCAGTGATGGGAAAAGAAGATATGGCTTTTGTTCGATCGGAGAAGAAGCCAAATTTGCACTTTTTCGGGCTCCCAACGGGAAGCATCCGGTAAGAATAGTACTCGCTCGCATGTTCGTCTCCTACCTCACGTAGTTAAATTTTGTGGACCACATTCCATTAAGGGACTGTTGTGTTCTGCATCTCAAACATTGGAAAGAAGCAGCTAAGTTTATCATATAATGCTTCGCGAAGTCTAGGAGCACACTCTCTCAACACTTCCAATAGAGTGTATGTACAACCCTCCACAAGCTTGAAAAAGTGAGATTTCTTTGGGATTGGTAAAAGGGCGGGGAGGGGTGATCGCTGCTAGTGACCTCCTGTGAGCATAACAAATAAGGATCCGACATTCGCTACAAAATATTGGATTGATGAGCCATAACTACTCCGCATTACTTGAGATCTAAAGGTTTGAGATTCGCGAGCTTGTCAATGAGATTTGCGAGCTCATCACCATAACCCCACAAAGAAGTTAGTAGTTGGAACTCTCTCTACATGAGGGCAATCATCACAAGTGGTTTAAAGGTTTGCTCACGATGTGAATTGGACTCGTGACCTCAAAGAAGACATCGGACTACTTCACCAATTAGGCCAACCGCCTCGGTGAAAAATTGAGATTTTGTAGCACTTATAGAGGGCTGTAGAGTAAGAGACTTCCAAAGTTCATAAAGATAAAATGAAATTTCTCTCTTTATTCTCGTCTTTCTTTATGATGAGAAAATCAACTTTAAATAGGTAAGACGAGAGCTGAAATCCAAGTGATGGCCCAAACATGCAGTCGTTTGCACTCGCTGGCATAAGGTCTTGACCGTATGCCTCCAGCTAATCCATAAGGACAAGCTCGTTAAAGCGGGGATGTATGGAGCAAATGCATCGAGTATATCCGTCACAACTAATGACGATGGGGGCTCAAGTAGGATGTTTTTCGTGTAATTAGCTAGCTTGTACTTCGTGTTCGAACTGATTAATTATTTGAAAATGTGGAAGTAAGGAAACCAAATTGTCACAATTTCAAATTCCTAACCATCCCGACAGGGGCACGCATGTCCTTTGGAGAAGGGAAATAGCACATCACCGTAGACGAGGATGGCATAGACGGTGACTTGGATGTAATATTATCTGTGATGTGTAGATGCTCATTCATTCATTCGAAAAATGCCACTAAAAGCCTAAGATAATTGACACTTCTCTATTTAAAGAATAAATTGATGAAAACAACTTCCCCTTCTAATTAATGATGACATACCGTTATATTCTAGAGATTTTCTTCAAACAATAAAGTACCCTATTCTTCTCTTTCCTATCACATCATTGATAATCTGTCTTTATCGAAACACTCTCTTCTTCTTCTTCTTCTTCTTATCCTCCTCCTCCTCCTCCTCTCTCTCTCTCTCTCTCTCTCTCTCTCTCTCTCTCTCTCTCTCTCTCTCTCTCTCTCTCTCTCTCATAATAATAATAATTAACGTTTGCTTTTGAACAATACAACAGAGTGTTATTATAGTGATGCATGAGAGCATGGACAATAGTCTTCTAACTGGTGCGGGAGTCTACCAAAAGTGTAACCATCGATAAGATCAATACATAATAAGGGAAAGTACTTGGTTGAACAATATAACGAGAATTTCAGATTGGAAACTTGCTCATCTATCTATTGAATAAGAAATGGACTTGTATGAGTTAACCAAACACGTGACATGAGCCCGGTTCTCCTTAGTGCCAATGCACATGATGTTATGTTTTTCATCTTACTCCACTTGTGAGATGTTTTATGGGCTTGAGGCATGCCCCTGCTTAAGGCGAGCTCCTCTTCAAGAGAAAAAATTGGCAAAGGCGGAGAAGAAATGAATAGGCCAAAAGTTTCACATGTGATTACCTCGAACACGAAAAATTGTATTAACTCAGTTTATAAGTGATACGGTATACAAGCCAATCATAGCGTAGAGTGGGACCCAAATGCAGGTTATACGGTCACAAATTCTTGAAATTTGATTGGGTTGATCTAATAATATTCCATCGTATACTTGTTTGATCAAAGTGATGGCCAGTGTCTGCCCTTGTCTCAGAATATGCTAATCTTTCAACTTTGAGGTCCCATTGTCAAAAGGGAAGGTTGAGACTTAGCTTTCTATCAGGGTCTGAAAGAGAAGGCTAAGCCGCCCGTACTGCACTGATGGGGGCCAATTGGAAAAGAGAACTAAAAAGTGCATAAAGATCCCAAAGCTGCATATTCATAAAGCAAGTCATGCCTCCCCCTTTCATCTTTTTAAGGGCGCCACTATTTGTTGGAATTTGACTACACTAGACTATATACATACTCAATCTGATCCTCAGGGATCTAAAATGGCCTGTGACATGGAAAAAAAATAAAGTTTTTTAGTTTGGATCGGGACACTTGATCTACGCTAGATAGGGTCCCCCATGGCCGTGGGAGACCTGCGAGCTTTGTGATAGAGCTTGCATGAACATGATGAGCTATGTCCCGAAGCACACTGATCTTGTGCGAGTACTGCAAGGCCCAACTCACATGACCTCACAAGGTCGAGCTTGCACTAGCTCAAGTTCGAGCTCGCACTAGCTCAAGTTCGAGCTCCTATGAGAGAGAGAGAGAGAGAGAGAGAGAGAGAGAGAGAGAGAGAGAGAGAGAGAGAGAGAGAGAGAGAGGGTCGGTGTAGGGTTATGAGTTGCGAGGGTCGGTGTAGAGTTATGAGTTGCATGGGAGTAAATGTGTCTTCTCAGGTCAGAAGAGATGCAAATTGTACGTTTTGAAAACTCATGATGGTGTAGGGTTACGAGTTGCATGGGAGTAAATGTGTCTTTTCAGGTTAGAAGAGATGGAAATTGTATGTTTTGAAAACTCATGATGGTGTTTTGTATAGGTGTGCAAATCTTAGGATTTAATTTGTAATTATCCCTCAGATTTATCCATCAATTAATTACTCATATGTAGCATTCTCTCTTAAATATGCAATTGGCCACATTGAGTTGAGGCATTATAACTATCATAAAAAAATGCATTAGTCACATTGCGAACAGTACAAGGTAAACATGACACAAACAGTATATATATATGGATGTTTTATGATGTTTGTTGTTCTTTTCGAGGCACTCGAATTGTTTTCTAAAGCAACTTTTCCCAAGAAAGAAAAAAGAAATCAAATGTATACCAGATGCGGGACCTAGAAACTTGCGCATGGTTGCTAGGAACCTAAGCACGGGCATCGCAGTCTTGGGCATCCCACTAAGAATCTTGGCCTAGGTATTGTAACTTCAATGTAGGAGCCAGGTTCCCAAGCATGGATGCTGAGAGCTTGAGAACAAGCACCGGGGTCTTGGGCCTAGCCACAAGCAACATGGCCCAACCTCTGTGGGCTCATCGAGGAATTAGGCTTGGCCTTAATGAACTCAGGCTTGGGTGCTAGTGACTTAGGCATGGGAGCCTTGCCTTTGTGAACCTAGGTCTAGGTCTAGGCACTTGGGGGTTGAAGTCAGGAATCCAAGCATGGCTGCCAAAGATTCGGGCGTGGCCTCTGTGGAGCAGCCTAGATACAGGAGCTAGAAACTTGTGCATGGTTGCTAGTAACCTGAGCACGGGCATCAGGGTCTTGAGCATGACCACCAGGAATCTTGGCCTAGGTGTTGATAACTTCGGTGCAGGAGTTGGGTTCCCAAGCACGAATGCTGAGAGCCTGAGAACAGGCATCGGGGTCTTGGGCCTAGCCATAAGGAACATGGCGAGCCTCTATGGGCTTGGGCTCGACAATTGAGGAACTGGGCTTGGCCTTAATGAACTCGGGCTTGGGTGCTAATGCCTTATGCGTGGGAGCCAGATGATTGGACATGGCTGCTAGGGACTTGGGTATGGACGCTAGGGTCCTAGGCCTAGCCTCAAGAGACCCAAATTCAACCTCGGTGGACCTAGGCTGAATCTCGATGGACTTAGGTGTGGGTGCCAATGACGGGGTTGTCAGAGTCGAGTAACCAAGCATGGTTGCTGTGTACCTACACACGAGCATTAAGGTCTTAAGCTTGGCCTTTGGGATGGAGGCCAACCCCGTTGGACCAAGGACTGGACATTGATGACTTAGGTGTAGGGACTGGGTTCTTGGGCACGATAGCTAAGGACTCAGGCACGTGCATAGGGGCTTGGGCACAGTCTTGAGGGACCTGGGCCCTACCTTTGTGGACCCATGCCCGACTGTTAGGAACTGGGCTCTGCTTCAATGTACCTAGGCCCGTATGCTAAGGACCTGGGCCAATATGATCAGAGTTCTCGTGTCCAAGTGCCAAGGTCTAGTAGTATTTGGAAAAATGATTTCTAATTTTTGAAAGGAAAAAATCATTTTACTAGATTTAAGCATAAATTTTTGTTGACTATGAAAATATCACATTAACTCATTTTCTTAACAGATCTAAATACTCAAAAATGAGGAAACTATTTTCCGAAAGAAAGTTATTTGCTTTAGAATAAATGGAGCCCAAGTGATGTAAATATTCAAGTTTATCCTAAATGAAATCGTAGGGAGATCTCTTTAATCTGTTTTTTTATTTATTTATAGGAAATGCATCCTAAGACGCCTAACATGTGAGACATGATTTTTTTTCTTTTTTAATGGCATGCTAACGTGTAATGAAATATGGAAAATAAACATATAAAGAAAATATCAACTCCTAAATATGCATCGTAACACTTATTGGTAGGTTTTACGACTTTTATCAATATATTTAGCAAAATTCTGATTACCATCAATTAAGTTTCTATTGAATGACTTGAGTAACCTCTCCCTTACTTACCAAATAAGTGAATTTTCTACTTAATTTAATAATTTAGGACAATTTTATTTAATGTTATCAAACACACTTAATCTCATTAATTGCTAATTGGGTTATCACACATGCCCTAATTTTTTTACAATTGTAACTTAATCAAGAGGTCCTCCCAAGACAATTTTGTCCTCTGATCCGCTCTCAACCCCATTTGTTTTGTATATAAAGTGATTGATTCCGCAATAAGCATTTGAAATTGTTTAGTTGAGACCTAACAAGGGAAACAAGAAGAAGAACAATGGAAGAACCATATGGAAATATTTTACTACACAAGGTATACAGCACATTGCCTTGAAGACATATTATGAGAATTCCCCTTCAAAGATAAAAAAGAAACAAGAGAGCAACCCGGCTACAAGAAAAAACCAACTTGTTACAGCCAAGTAACATGATAACCTCTCTCTCTCTCTCTCTCTCTCTCTCTCTCTCTCTCTCTCTCTCTACAGTCTCAAGAAAGTAGCCCTTGATCTTATCCTATCAGATGAAGAGCAAAACTGGTGGAAAGGTCTTGCGCCTTGGGGATGCACGCCGTCACCATCAGCTAACAAACACGATCATTTGCGAACAACAAACAAAGATGTTCGGACTTGTTTGAAGTATTGTTTGAAGTAGACCTTGGATTTCAAACCAGTTGAAGCAACCGCTGTCCAAGAAGCAGAAGAGCATCCCATAGATGAAGAAAGAGAAGCATTGCTAAGGCTTTCATGCGCATGTCTCTCTTCTTCTTCTCTGTCTTCACCAATCGTATCCATCACGATGCTTGATTTATGCCGCCTCCTCGTGGTACTCACAAGTTGCGATGGCACAACTTCTGTGATAAATCTTGCAAGGCGTGAACTGGCCATTATCTTTCCCTTCTGATGGATGTTTTGAAAGGAGTGGAGGGTGGGAAGAACATGCTGTGAAAGAGGGTTTGCCGTGGGATGGTTACGAACATGAAGATGTAGGAGAAAATTTATAGGAGGCTATTGGGGGTTTTCTTTTGTTTGTTTGCTTGTCTCTCCGGAAATATTTTTTCTTCTGAATGGTTTAATCGATGAAAGAAAATGACAATGATAATTATGGTGTTCTCTATCTCAAAAAAGTTTAAATTATGCCATCTTTATTTCAAGTGATATGTTGATGTGTTATCATTCAATTAATATAATGTCTTATTTTGCACATTAAACAATTATCAACATACGCAAAAGGGATTACACTTACACACTCGGAAAACGGGATTTTTTTTTTCTTTGCTTCGAGGATGTTGCTGCTAAAAGTTGAAATTACTGGGTACCTTGTGCCGATTCTAAGATGGGAGGCTAACCATCACAATTGAAGGATTAAAGCCTAGATGATGAAAAAGGTAGTGAGGCGTTTGGAAGTGTTAAGATAGCGATGATATCATCATTAAACAAACATGATAAGGAAGAGAGTAGTTTAGGCTAACCGCCTAGTCGTGAATTTTAAATCAATGTGTTCTGTTGAGCTGTCCACCTTTCTTATTTGATGTGAGACTTAAAGCAAGTGGTTTACCTCACTGTATTGATATAAATGACATACAACATCAGTATGAAGCGTGATGTGAACCTTACATTATATTTTTGTTTCCTTTAATTTTTTTTTAACTTTTTGACTCAATGTCGTCTGTTAGTGCCGCCCATTGTCGCTTTCGACATCAATTGGAGGATAAGGATTATGTTCCGTATTGAGGAGGAAGTCTTGTCGTGGGACTACATGAGTCAGTGATGTTAAATCTCCAAGAAGATCTGGCTTTTGTTTGATTGGAGAAGAAGCCAAATTTGCGCTTCCAGGCTCTGAACGGGAAGCATCCGGTAAGAATAGTACTCGCTCGCATGTTCGTCTCCTACCTCACGCGGTTAAATTTTGTGGACCACGTTCCATACTGGCTAGTCAGAGTATTGGAGCCCAAGACAATGAAGACAGCGCTTCATCCTGTGAAATGAGGGAGTGTTGTGTTCATCTCAAACATTGGGAAAGAAGCAGCTAAGTGTATCATAATGCTTTCCAGAGTCTAGGAGCACACTATCTCAACACTTCCAATAGTTGTATGTACAACCCCCACAAACTTGAAGAAGTGAGGTTTTTTTTGGGGACCGGTAGAAGTGCGGGGAGGAGTAACCGCCATTAGCGACCCCCCATGAGCATTACAAATAAGGTTTCCCACAGTTGCTACAAAATGTTGGATTGATGAGCCATAACTACTCTGCACTACTTGCACTACAAAAAAAACGGATTTTTGCCACGAAAATTTTCCAACGAAAAATTTTCGTCGCAAATTTGCGACAAATTTTCCAATGAATCTCAAAATTCGTTGGAAATTTCCGACGAAAATTTTTTCGTTGGAAAATTCGTTGGAAATTTCCAACGAAAATTTTTTTGTCGGAAAATTCGTTGGAAATTTCCAACGAAAAATTTTCGTCGCAAAATTCGTTGGTAATTTCCAACGAAAAATTTTTCGTTGGAAATTTCCAACGAAATTTCCCACGATTTTAAAAAAATTGATTTAATTCGGCATTTTTTATATTCGTTGGAAAATTCGTTGGAAATTTCCAACGAAATTTCCAACGAATTTCAATTTTTCGGCAATTTTTTCATAGTGTACAATTTTCGTGGGAAATTTCGTTGGTAATTTCCAACGAAAAATTTTTCGTTGGAAATTTCCAACGAATTTTCCAACGATTTTAAAAAAATTGATTTAATTCGGCATTTTTTATATTCGTTGGAAAATTCGTTGGAAATTTCCAACGAAATTTCCAACGAATTTAAATTTTTCGGTAATTTTTTCATAGTGTACAATTTTCGTCGCAAAATTCGTTGGTAATTTCCAACGAAAAATTTTTCGTTGGAAATTTCCAACTAATTTTTCAACGATTTTAAAAAAATTGATTTAATTCGGCATTTTTTATATTCGTTGGAAAATTCGTTGGAAATTTCCAACGAATTTTCCAACGAATTTCAATTTTTCGGCAATTTTTTCATAGTGTACAATTTTCGTCGCAAAATTCGTTGGTAATTTCCAACGAAAAATTTTTCGTTGGAAATTTCCAACGAAATTTCCCACGATTTTAAAAAAAATTGATTTAATTCGGCATTTTTTATATTCGTTGGAAAATTCGTTGGAAATTTCCAACGAAATTTCCAACGAATTTCAATTTTTCGGCAATTTTTTCATAGTGTACAATTTTCGTGGGAAATTTCGTTGGTAATTTCCAACGAAAAATTTTTCATTGGAAATTACCAACGAAATTTCCCACGATTTTAAAAAAAATTGATTTAATTCGGCATTTTTTATATTCGTTGGAAATTTCCAACGAAATTTCCAACGAATTTCAATTTTTCGGCAATTTTTTCATAGTGTACAATTTTCATGGGAAATTTCGTTGGTAATTTCCAACGAAATTTCCCACGATTTTAAAAAAATTGATTTAATTCGGCATTTTTTATATTCGTTGGAAAATTCGTTGGAAATTTCCAACGAAATTTCCAACGAATTTCAATTTTTCGGCAATTTTTTCATATTGTACAATTTTCGTTGGAAAATTCGTTGGAAATTTCCAACGAAAAAAAATTCGTTGGAAATTTCCAACGAAATTTCCCACGATTTTAAAAAAATTGATTTAATTCGGCATTTTTTATATTCCTTTATATAACATTCAGTTTTACGGGGCCCTTATTCACAAAAATCACATTCTAAAAGTGATTATTTACATAAAAAAACTAATTTTAGGGGAAAAGTAAGAAAACTAATAAATTTTTTTATTTTATAAAAATATCTAAATTTAGAAAAAATTTTGAGTTACTTAAGTTAAAATAAATTTGTGAGCGTATTATATCCATTTGTGCTATCTTCATAAATATATGGTGTGTTTGTTTTGCGGAATATAAATGATTTGGAAAACATTTCCCTAGAAATAGATCATTTGTATCACTTACAAAAATGAAATGAAAAAGATATTTTTATCGTCCACGAAAATATTTACATATAAATTATTTTCGATAATGAAAGTATTTTTCATTGATTTAATTATTTCAAGCGATACAAACGTTCATTTTTAGGAAAATATTTTCTAAATAATTTATTTTTTGAGTAACAAACGAAGCCTTGAAGGAAAAAAGTTGCAAGTCCAAGCAAAGTGGTCAATATAGGTTGTGTCATGATTGATTGGGTACGCACGACTCATTTAATTAAACAAATCCTATGAGTAACTCATACGTGATTGCTTATTGTGAACCTAAACACCAGCAATTCATTAATATCAAGGGTAGATACAATATTGACTTTTTTTTTTGGTCGGTCGATACAATATTGACTGTGAACATGATCAAAATGAAGGGTTTTGTTAATAAGTTCTCTTAGGACATTAGTTTAGTTAATTAAAAGTGGAAATAAGAATTTTCAAGATCCCTTAAATTGTGTTCACAAGTGCTCTTAAAAGTTAAATTTCTCTTTGACATAGTCAAAAAAGGATGGGACATGAATCTCGGCATTATGAGGGGAATACGAACTATTAAGACAAGCCAGATCTTTTTTTTTTTTTGGGTAAGGAGACAGGCAAGATCTTTTGAATCTTGCGAAATGAATTTTTTATTTTCCCCGGTAAATGGTTTCTGCCAAACCCGGAAGTTAATGCAGATTTCACAATTAATTACAAGCTACAATCCAAATTAGTGTAAATCTTCTCTTTGAACAAAGTCTCTCTCTCTCTCTCTCTCAACTATACTTACAAGGTTGCTCGTTGTTTGATTCCGAACGGCAATATAATGAATAAACCCTAGTTCTCTGCATTATCTATCTTGGCACTATCGATGAGACCAAATCATGCATGTTGGCTATTTCAAGTGTACAATTTTTCGGCAATTTTTTCATAATGTACAATTTTCGTCGCAAAATTCGTTGGTAATTTCCAACGAAAAATTTTTCGTTGGAAATTTCCAACGAAATTTCCCACGATTTTAAAAAAATTGATTTAATTCGGCATTTTTTATATTCGTTGGAAAATTCGTTGGAAATTTCCAACGAATTTCAATTTTTCGGCAATTTTTTCATATTGTACAATTTTCGTTGGAAAATTCGTTGGAAATTTCCAACGAAAAAAAATTCGTTGGAAATTTCCAACGAAATTTCCCACGATTTTAAAAAAATTGATTTAATTCGGCATTTTTTATATTCGTTGGAAAATTCGTTGGAAATTTCCAACGAAATTTCCAACGAATTTCAATTTTTCGGCAATTTTTTCATAGTGTACAATTTTCGTGGGAAATTTCGTTGGTAATTTCCAACGAAAAATTTTTCATTGGAAATTTCCAACGAAATTTCCCACGATTTTAAAAAAATTGATTTAATTCGGCTTTTTTATATTCGTTGGAAAATTCGTTGGAAATTTCCAACGAAATTTCCAACGAATTTCAATTTTTCGGCAATTTTTTCATAGTGTACAATTTTCGTGGGAAATTTCGTTGGTAATTTCCAACGAAAATCGTTGGAAACTACCAACGAAATTTCCCACTATTTTAAAAAAATTGATTTAATTCGGCATTTTTTATATTCGTTGGAAAATTCGTTGGAAATTTCCAACGAAATTTCCAACGAATTTCAATTTTTCGGCAATTTTTTCATATTGTACAATTTTCGTTGGAAAATTCGTTGGAAATTTCCAACGAAAAAAAATTCGTTGGAAATTTCCAACGAAAATTATACACACTAAAATAATTGCCGGAAATTCAAATTCGTTGGAAAATTCCAACGAATTTTTTTTCGTTGGAAATTTCCAACGAATTTTCCAACGAATTTGAATTTTTCGGTAATTTTTTTTAGTGTACAATTTTCGTTGGAAATTTCGTTGGAAATTTCCAACGAAAATTGTACAATATTAAAAAATTGCCGAAAAATTGAAATTCGTTGGAAATTTCGTTGGAAATTTCCAACGAAAAAAAATTCGTTGGAAATTTCCAACCAATTTTCCAACGAAAATTATACACACTAAAATAATTGCCGGAAATTCAAATTCGTTGGTAAATTCGTTGGAAATTTCCAACGAATTTTCCAACGAATTTGAATTTTTCGGTAATTTTTTTTAGTGTACAATTTTCGTTGGAAATTTCGTTGGAAATTTCCAACGAATTTTTTTTCGTTGGAAATTTCCAACGAATTTTCCAACGAAAATTGTACAATATTAAAAAATTGCCGAAAAATTGAAATTCGTTGGAAATTTCCAACGAAAAAAAAATTCGTTGGAAATTTCCAACCAATTTTCCAACGAAAATTATACACACTAAAATAATTGCCGGAAATTCAAATTCGTTGGTAAATTCGTTGGAAATTTCCAACGAATTTTTTTTCGTTGGAAATTTCCAACGAATTTTCCAACGAATTTGAATTTTTCGGTAATTTTTTCATAGTGTACAATTTTCGTTGGCAAATTCGTTGGAAATTTCCAACGAAAACATTTTCGTTGGAAATTTCCAACGAATTTTCCAATGAATTTTAATTTTCCGGCAATTATTTTAGTGTGTATAATTTTCCAACGAATTTTGCAACGAAAAATCCTACTACATTTTCGCGCTCATTCAATTTTAAAATTCATTCTCTCTCTCTCTCTCTCTCCTTCGCCCTCTCTCTCCCCCTCCGCTGATGTTCAAAGCACCAATAGGATGTTCTTCTCCAACATTTTCCCTCTGATGTTCTTCTCCTCCCCTGCTGCCCCTTCTCCTTCGCCCCGTCTCCCCCTCCGCCTCCTCCCCCGCTGCGCCCCCTCCTCCTCCGGCTCCGGCTCCGCCTCCGGCACCATGGACCAAGACTCCGCCGCCCCCCTTCTCCTCCGCGACGTCAGCTCCCTCCCCAAAGGCGCCGCCCCCGACGCCCCCGACGCCCCCGACGCCACCAAGCTTCGTCGCCGGCGAGGGTCGAGCTTGCCCAGATCTGGGCGAGCTCGAGCTCGTCGCCGGCGCGGGCCGAGCTCGCCCAGATCTGGGCGAGCTCGAGCTCGTCGCCGGCGCGGGCCGAGCTCGCCCAGATCTGGGCGAGCTCGGCCCTCGCCGGCGACGAGGCTGGCCCTTGCCGGCCATGGCGAGGGCCGAGCTCGCCATGGCCGGCGAGCTCGGCCCTCGCCGGCGACGAGGCTGGCCCTCGCCGGCGGCGAGGGCCATTTTTTGAAATAAAATTTTCGAAAAAAAAAATTTCGTTGGAAAAAAATTTCCACGATTTTTCGAACAAAAAAAATTTTGTAATTTTTCCAACGAAAAATTTTTCGTTGGAAAAAAAATTTCCATGATTTTTCGAACAAAAAATTTTTTTTTGTAATTTTTCCAACGAAAAATTTTTCGTTGGAAAAAAATTTCCACGATTTTTCGACCAAAAAATTTTTTTTGTAATTTTTCCAACGAAAAATTTTTCGTTGGAAAAAAAATTTCCACTATTTTTCGACCAAAAAAATTTTTTTTGTAATTTTTCCAACGAAAAATTTTTCGTTGGAAAAAAAATTTCCACTATTTTTCGACCAAAAAATTTTTTTTGTAATTTTTCCAACGAAAAATTTTTCGTTGGAAAAAAAATTTCCACGATTTTTCGACCAAAAAATTTTTTTTTGTAATTTTTCCAACGAATTTAGCCACGAGTTTTCCAACGAATTTTCCAACGAAATAAAATTCGTCGCAAATTTCCAACGAAAATTGAAATTTTTCGTTGGAAAAATTTCCAACGACCTATTACCAACGAATTTTTTTTCGTTGGAAAATTCGTTGGAAATTCGTTTTCCAACGAATTTTTTCAAATTTTTCGTTGGAAATTTTGTTGGAAAAAAACAGTTTTTTTGTAGTGTTGCAACCTGGAGGTTCGAGATTTGTGAGTTCGTCACCATATCCCCACAAAGAAGTTAGCAGTTGGAACTCTCTCTACATGAGGACAAAGCAGCACAAGTGGTTTAGTGGTTCGCTCACGATGTAAATTGGACTCATTATCTCATAGAAGACGTGACCCTTCACCAACTAGGCCAACCACCTTGGTGAAAAAACTGAGATTGTTTAGCACTTATTTAGGGCTGTGGAGTACGAGACTTCAATAGTTCATCTAGTTAGGATGCAATTTCTTCTTTATTCCGGTCTTTATTTACAACAAAAAAAATCAACTTTAGATAGGTAAACCTCAAGCCCACAAAGCATGGCACTAGTTAATTTCATGAACCAGATAAGACAGGAGTCAAAATCTGAGTGATGGCCCAAACATGCAAGTCACGCATGTCCTATGGAGAAGGAAAATAGTACATCACCGTTGATGAGGATTGCATAAAGGATGACTTGGATGTAATATATCCGTTACGTGTAGATGCTCATTTTTTCCTTCGAAAAATGCCACTAAAAGCCTAAGATAATTGACACTTCTCTATATAAAGAATAAATTGATTATAACAACTAGCCGTTCTAATTAGTGACGATACACCAACAAATTCTAGAGACATGTGTCATGGTTTTGAGGTTTTCAAGCGCCAAGGACCATGCAATATCAACAAAGACTCATCCAAACCCTAATGAAGCTTCTGGAACATTCCTAGAGACAGGCAATATGGTAATTATGCCATGTTCTAGAAAATTTTTGGCATAAATGGCTGTAGTTGGTAGATGAGGAGATGCGATATTAGCCACTAGATCGATAGTCAATCAATGGATGTAATCAAACGCCCTCTAGTATATAAAGGGGTGTCCTTCCAATCATTTACATCTATCCAACTATTGAATAAATAAAAAGCATTCTCTCCCATAACTTTTCTCTCTACGATCTAGGTGAGTGATTGAGTGATCGAGAAAAGGGTTGGCTTAGGCACTCCAATGATCCAAGGAAGCCTAAGTCACCGACGGGTTGTTCCCAAACAACCAACCTGTGACAAGTGGTATCAAAGCAAGTAGAGAGTCCATCCAAAGAGATTGAGGAACACACCAACTGGTCGAGAGAATGTCGAACCAAGAACAACTCGCTTCAGTTGTTGTGGATGAGAGGGCTTTCGATGAACAGGTTGCCCAAGGAAAGGCTCATGGGAAATCCAAGAGAAAGGATGCGGACGCCATGGCCGCGCTCGATGAGAAGCTCACGAGGATGAGAACAACTATGTTGGAGTTCCTCGAAGAACTCGACGAACTAAAAGGGCAGATCACTGAGGTCGAAGGAACTCTCCGCCATGAATTCACAAACGCTGTGAATCGAACGATGACCCCTTTGTTCTAGAAGGATCAAGCCCTCGAAACATCTATCGATGCCCTAAAGCTTGAAGTTTTTGGAGTTCAAAGAAGGCAACACTCACAAGGCCGAAGTTGAAGCCTTGGAGATGGAGGTGCAAGAGCTCAAGGCCGAGCTCATCTTGTGCAAAGCAAGCCTCGCGAATGGTGCTATGCCCGTTCAAGGGACAAACAACAATTAAACAAGGTCTTTGTATAACCTCTTAGTAGGGAAAATTACCACAAAAGTTCTAAACTTAGTGCTATTTTGCCAATTTAGTTCAAACATTTTTTTAATACTTATTAAGTCCTTCACATTTTAAATTTGTGCTAATTCTGTCCATCTGACCAATTTTGGCCAGTTGGCACTGCCGTGAACATTGACCTACATCGGCCGTCTAGCCAATGTTAACGTGGTGATTTTTAAATTTTTTGGATTTTTTAATCTTTTTCTTTTTCTTCTTCCTTTTCCTTTTCCTTTTCTTTGTTTTCTTTTTTTTTCCAACAGCGGTCGGTAAGGATCCAGCAAGGGCCGAAGACGAAGTCGGCGTTGCCCGCGGCTAGCAAAGGCAGTCACCACCTTCGCTCGCCCACCTTTGCCAACCGCAAGCGAGGCTGACTTCACTCATGGCCGATGAGACCATGGTGACGCTGGCCTCGCCTGTGGCCCTCACTGGCTACTACGGGGAAAAACAAAAGAAAAGAAGGAAGAAAAGGAAAAAGAAAAAGAAAAAAGAAAAAATTAATGCAAAGTTCACAAAAAAATTTAAAAAATTGTCACGTCAGAGTTGGCCGAATGGCTAGTGTCCACGTCAACATCGGTTAGTCAAAATTGGCCGGACAGACTTCATTGGCACAATTACAATAGGTTTGGGATTTTTTTTGGCACCTCTTAGTACAAGAACCCGTGAGCGGTAAATGAAAAATGTAAATGTACTTTTGTAAGTTTTCTAAAATAGTCTAATGCATAAAAAGAAAGTAAATATGAAAATGCTATATGCTATATAAAATGAGGAAACTTATTGTACGATTTCTAATTTAACCATACACCTTTCAATTGATCCAATGTAATCTTAAACTTTTGAGTGAAAATGGAATCAAGTTTCCTGAGCCAAGACTCACTTAAATTTGTTGACATGGTGGTTTAGTAATCGCCGATCATCCTACCTGTCATAGCTGGCAATCCGACATGGACAAATTTACTCAAAATGACGTCGTTTTGCTTAATTTTTCTAATATTTTTATTTTTATTTTTTCATTTTCTTTCGTTTCTCTCTTCTTTCTTTGTGGTTGCTGGTTCATCTTCTATTCTCTACTTCGTTTCCGGAAAAGGAAGGGAAATCTTCATGAGCGAAGTTGAAGTGACAAGGACGAGGGACCATTTTCAGTAGTGAGAATTGCGATCGAGGAGTTTCACCAGTAAAGCCGAACTAGCGGAGTTGAGGACCTTCACCAGCGAGCAAATCCGAAGCATATTTCGCCGAAAATCTTCCCAAACTCCTCCTTCTCGATCTTAAATTCACGAAAATTTGAGGACAAGGTAGAGGCTCCATGGACGAAGAACTCAATTGAGGTGGTCCAAGGCTTGCATGACCTAGGAACGATGTCATGGGGTAGACATGGCCACGGGCCGGTTTTGGCCCGGAACCGGCCCAGGTCAAACTCGGGACAGGCCTATTGACTGGGCCCATGGTTCGAAATTGGAACCGGCCTGTGGCCTATGGGCCCGGTTCCGGTTCCAAAAAAAAAAACTTACAATGTACATTTTGATTGCAATGTACATTTGGATTATAATGTAAGACGCTTAATTATAATTCATTAAGTTGAAGCCCCATCTCTTTCTCTCTTTTTTTCCTAAATTTGATTACAATGTACATTTTGATTACATTTTATATTGAGTAATTCATTATTTCATAATTTGATAATTCATTATTTTTTCATTTCATAATTTATTCTTTTAGTTTTTGCCGGCCGGTTCCGAACCGGGCTGGAACCGGAACCGGCCCGAAACCGCCAGTTTCGAACTGTGGCCATGGCTATCATGGGGGCTTAGCGACCTCAAATCTAAGGTCGCTGTAGTTGTCCTTTGCCTTGTCGATCGCTGCGAACAAGATATAGATAGAGATTGTCGGTGTTGAAGAAGATGAACAGTAACCAAAAGTGTTGCGCCCCGCCCCCGGGCACACTTGGAGGTACTTTCATTCATCACGAATGGTAAAGTATCTTATCACTAGATGAATAACGATCTCTCCTTAATCATACCTCACAAGATAACGGGTATTTGTTTTCTAATATAACCTATTTAGTCTACATTTCATTTTGGAGTCACCAATAGTCTTTAATGGTAGACTAGAAACCAATCGAGATGGGAGGAGAACCATCTCGATTTCTACGAACCAGAAATATCATGGATAGGGAGACTTGGTTACGTTAATGACCTCAATGACGAAGTCTCTAATGTCCTTTCGGTACCTAACTTGATTTGAAGTGTCTAGTACAACATGCAATTTCTTGAGGCTTATCCATTAATCCTAACCATTTTAAACGAGAAGAAATCAATCAATCATGAAAAGTACAATCAATTCAAATCACCAACAACAATCCTAATATTGTCCCTACATAGGAAAATCAATCAAAACAATCAAGGCCTAGTGAAGCTCTAAATGCTTGTTCATTTTTAGGGGTTTTAGGGTTTTTTTAGGGGTTAGATCCCTTTTAGGATTTTTTAGGGGTTATGCCCCTTTTAACCTCTAAGCTAGGAAATTTTCAAAATGAACAACTTGTGCACTCCCAAATATTCTAATATCATTCAAAAGGGGTGACGACAAGTGTCCTGAACCAATATGCAATTTGAAAAAAAAATTGAAAATTTCTTTATTTGATTTTCCTACTTCCAGAAGTCTAAATTTTCCATTTTTTCTTGAACCTTCTGAATTTTTTTCTCTTTTTATGAATTTTCTAAAATTTTCTTAATTTTTTTTTTATTTTTTATGTATTTTTTTATGAATTTTCCTAATTTCTACAAAATTTTCGAAATTTCTAATATTTTATGATTTTTCTGAAATTTTTATTTTATTTATTATATATATTTTATTCCTTGGGAATAAATCGGACCGGTTCAAACTGATTCAATTGTGTTGGACCGGCCTGTCTAGTCTCTAGCTATCCTCCCGTGAGGACGGAGCCAAAACAACGCCGTTTCTTCATTTTTTTGGACATTTTGTCGAACACCCGATATGTGTCTAAGTTTAACATTTGCTTTCCCTATTGTGACTTTACCCTCATCTCTAGTAGCCTCCACCAGTGTTCCAACCACTACTAGTGATCCTAAGGCACCACCCTATCACACTCTACTTATTAACTACCACTGAAGCACTGCCGGCTGCTATTTAGCCGGCAGTTTCTAGGCTAGAAAACCTAGGTCAGAATCTACCATAATAAGAACAATCCTACTTACTACAAAAAATCTTGAACTAATCATTCAATTTAACAATCCAAACATGCATTTACACGTCAAAAGGATCACAGAGGACTAACTTGGATGGCCTTTGGCCATAGGAATGTACTCCGGCGAAGCTTAGAAGCTCCAGCAAAGGTGGTTATAGGGGGCCGACAAGGGGAATGTGCAAAAATATGATCCAAAATGCATAGAACAAACAAACAATTGATTAGAAATGCAAGCATGGATCCAATAATCACTTAAACAACAAGCAAATCCCTAAATCAATCATGTATTATTCGGTCATTCACTCAAGCATCTCAACGAACGATTAGTGTGTAGGTAGGAAGGAACTTTAACTTCATCGCTGGTGACCAAAACAGAATTTCCGAACCACCGGGAAGCTACAGCTTGATCCTCTTGCACCTGCTCTGTCAGCCTCAAGGTCTAGCTTTGCCGGGAAAGTCTCCGATTTGGAGATCGAGACTAAGTTTCAGGCCATCCCGATCAGCCTCTTCGTTGGGTGAATAGAGGAGAGGGTCATTGGAATGATCGATCCGCCGACGCCTGTTTGGTCAGAATGGCGCCGATGAGTTAATCACGGGACCTCAACTCTCTCCCACCCTTCTCCTCTCTCTCTCTTGCTCTCTATAGTTCTCTCTCTCTCTCTCTCTCTCTCTCTCTCTCTCTCTCTCTCTCTCTCGGGAGTTTTCGCGAACAGCTTTTATGTACTCTCCCTTCTCTCCCGCCTCTTTTTGTTTCTTTCCCCGGGCTCCCCCAAGCCTCTAACCGATTACCTAAACCGTTAGAACGACTCTCCGGTGATAGCTGGAGGTCTCTAGCTATCCACAGTTGTTTTTCACGTGCTTATTTGGGAGATTTCAGTCGGTGAACAAGTAGGGCCAACATGCCTATCCTTCCCTTTCCACGCGTCCTTGAGTCGGGTGAGGAAGAAGTTGACTCAGGTCATGTCGTGGCGGATCCGACCCACCCGACAGACTCGAGGTTGGTCTAAAATCGCAAATTGAACCCAATTTTGACCCATTTTCACAATTTTGACCCCAAATTTCAATTCCTTGACACATTTTACTTCAAAATATAAAATCACTTTGAATTTTTATCTCAATTAAGCCCAAAAACCCTAAATTCGAATTCGGGTCAAGCAAGTTTTCACTCAATTAGAGGTTTAAATGACCTAATTTTGCTAATTTAAAGCCAAAATTGGATTCCCCACGTTGATTACCCTTGGGGAAGGTATGAGCTTCAATAAAAAAATGACCAATTGAATGAAATCCCCAATTTGAGTCCTAAAATCACTAATTTCTAATTAAATTTGGGGCTTTTTGATATTTTCATCAAATTATGAAATTGGACTGACCAAAATGAAATTCAAGATCCCAGAATCAATTGTTGTGAAGACATTATAGCCTAAAAATGTAACATTCTGAATTTTCGATCCTTTTCTTGGGATTTATGAAATGAATATTTTGGCCAATGCACTTATAATGAGATCTCATCCGAAACTGCGCATTCTCGGGATGCTAACCTTAGGGGTAAGGCCATTATGGGATTGAGTTCACACGACCAAAGAACTCGACCTTGGTTCGACCTTCGACCATAAGGATTGAAGAGGGAATGTTTTGGGCCAACAGAGACCGATCTAATTAATTGATCGTGTCTGAAAGAAACTAGCGACAGACCCTCGCAATTACATGAAAACCGAGGTCATCTTGATTAGAGTAAACTTAAACGTGATTTGACTCAGTGTCGGTCACGGGTCGAGGGCGCGTAATCCAATGAGCTACCCGTTAGCCAGAGATAAGCTCAAGTCGTGATTATTTGATTCTAGTCATTTCTTAAAATTCAGGCCCATGAGTCGAGAATTTTGAAAGTGACAAATTTTAGTGGCCGATGACATTTTTGGTGTGGCCAACCTTGGGGCTACCCATTTTTGTAAAAAAATGGATTTCGGTTCGGGACCGGAAAAATGACCATTTTGCACCTGGGACCGCGAACGAATTTTGAGGACTGGATTAAGTCGGGGGACTGAGAATTACCTTGTATGGCCAAAATTAGAGGGACAAGAATGCCCCTTTCCTTCCATGAGTAATTACTCTTTTGCCCTTAAATTATTGGATAAGGACGAATGTGGGCCGTTGGATTTTGGATAAGATCAAATCTTGGCCATTGGATTGGAGGGGTAGTTGAGGGGTATTTTGGCAATTTCCGGTGGGGTTTAGAGTTCAATTATTGGGGGTCTCCTATAAATAATTATTTCTTTCTCTCTCTCATAATTCAAGTCTCTTTCTCTCTCCTCACCCCCCACCGATCGGCACTCTCTCTCTCCCTCCCCGTGCGTGAAGCCACCTTAGTCGGCCACCAGCTTGCCGCCGCCTGGTCGCCGCCCCTCCGCCGTTCATCGTCGCCGCTTCTTCTCCTTCCGACCGTGCCTCACCGTCCACCTATCTCTCTCTCTCTCTCTCTCTCTCTCTCTCTCGCTGTTCCGTTCGGCCCTGCCACCGCCAAGCCACCCCAGGCCACCCTCCCCTAGTCCATATGACCTAAACGCCGCCCCCAGCAGGCCGATTGCCGCCCCCAGTAGGCCGATCGTCGCCCACCAGCCACCCGCCCACGATGATGCCACCGTTCGCCCGCCTAGCCGCCGGCACCGATGTTTGACTGCCGTTGTTGGGCCGACTGTTCTAGCCCCTTGTCCAGCCAGTTTGTCACATTTTTCTAAGGTAAGTGACTTCCCCAAATGTTACATAGGACCTCAGGTATTATTAGATGCGTTTAGGACTCGGTTTGGCAAAAGAACACTACAAGTGCCATAACTTGTGTACGGCGCTCACTTTAGTGCCATAACTTTTTTTGGATCACTTTAGTGCTAAAATTTTTGAAAAACAATCACTTAAGTGCTAAAATTTTTGAAAAACGATCACTTAAGTACCAACTCCGGTGCCGTACACAATTTTTCGCCGGAAATTTGACGTGGCATTTTTTTTATTAATTTCTGAAGCTGACGTGGCTCGCCGGAGATTGGCACTTAAGTGATCGTTTTTCAAAAATTTTAGCACTTAAATGATCATTTTTCAAAAATTGTAGCACTTAAGTGATCGTTTTTTAAAAAAATTTTTTTTTTGGTAAAGGTTTTTCAAAAATTTTAGCACTAAAGTAATCCAAAAAAAAGTTATGACACTTAAGTGATCGTTTTTCCTCCGACTTGGCACCAAAGTGATCCGAAAAAAAGTTATGGCACCAAAGTGAGCGCCGTACACAAGTTATGGCACTTATAGTGTCCTTTTGCCGACTCGGTTTAGATGGTTTATGTGGCTGTTTTGGAGTGTAGACTGGGGCTGGATTTTAGGCTGTCATGGACTGATTTGGCAATGGAAAATGCAAGGTTTAGGAGGCTCGGATTGGGCTATGATGATGCGGAACGATCGTGGTTAAATTGCGTGTTTGATTGGTAGTTTCTCGCCTTGAATAAGCTCGTTTACGTGGTTGTGTGACGGATGATCGTTGGCTGGTTCTGGATTGTGTCTTGGGCTGAATGTGGTGTGGTTGCGTGCCGGGTGTATGTGGCCGTGAGGTGTGGTGGTGAGGTAGTGCAATTGCGCAATGAGTTCACGTGCCAAGCATGGGTGTTTACGTGGTATTCGTGTGATGAGGATGTATATTTATGAAGTGTAAGTGTGACGGGAGATTATGCATGACCGCGTGTATGTGTGGCCGTGTGATACGCGTGGAAGGTGTGGAACGAAGGTATGAGAATGCAGGATTGGTTGGAAAAGTGATACCCTGAGGCGTGTTCGTTTACACGGGGTAGGTTCCGTCTTGAGCCGTGTTCGTTTACGCGGGACGATGCCATCCCTGACGAGGTGATAATGCCCGGCCCGACAGGGTGACGATGCCTGACGAGGTCAGAAGACCGTTAGCCTGATGCGTTTTATGCGGGCGTGGTAGAGAAGGAAAGTTGAGAATGTAGGATTCCGTCCTGAGGCGTGTTCGTTTACATGGGACGATGTCGTCCCTGATGAGGTGACGATGCCCGGTCTGACGGGATGACAATACTTGACGAGGTCAGAAGACCGTTGGCTTGATGCGTGTTATGTAGGCGCGGTAGTGGTGGAAAGGTTGGGAATGAGCTGGATTAGAATTGACGTATGAGGATTGTGAAAGTTGACGCATGGTGTGAGTTAGTGTGCAAATGTGGTTTCTATCGCGTGATGTAGTGTTTAATTATAAGGTAAAAATCTGCTAGGCACGGTATGAGATGTGCCCAAGCGGGTTTTGCCTTATAATCGAGGCACGCGCGCGACTGTGATTCATTGTTGTGGTATGTTGGCCATATTATTATCTAACGTGCAGGGACGTGCATGATGGGTTCCAGATAGGGTCGTATGTGATTGTTAGTATGGTTGATTGTGATGCGGAATTTATTAGTGGTGCATTTTTGGACCAATTGGATAGGCAAAAGTCCAAACGGAGGGCGAAATAGTGATGTGACTAGACCCGGTGGACTCGGTCGACGACATCGGATATTTTTTATGAGTTAATTTAAAAAGGCAGTTTCCTAATTTTGATGTTTTATGCTTTCCAATTTAGATTATGTAACTTTCCTATTTGATTATGTTTCCAATTCAGATTAGGTAACTTTCGTATTTGATTAGGTTTCTAATTCAGATTAGGTAACTTTCCTATTTGATTAGGTTTCCTATTGTAATTAGGTTTAACCCCTATAAAAGGGTGTTTATGGTTTGTTTTGAAGACAGAACATTATTATCATCAATATTGAATTTCGAGATTTTTCTCTCTAAGCAAGGTTTTGCTTAAATTATTCGCGGAACGCTGCGTCAGGTGGTATCAGAGCCTATGGCGACTGGCGGTGGTCTTCGTGACGATGCTCAGGAGACTAGAGCCCCAACCCTTGGGGACGACGCGCTGCAACGATTGGAGCAGCCTTTAATGGAACGCTTGGATCAACGATTCGATCAAAGTCTTTATCGTTTCGAAGAACGATTTGACGAGTTAACAGAACGATTCGAAGGTCTCGGCGTTGATGTGAACCGGAATCGGCGGAACGACAGAAGGCCGGGTGCAGATCTTGCTCGCGGTGATCCTGTTGATAGGCCTGTTCTTGTCCGTAGGCAGAATAACCCTCTGTTTTCAGAGAGTTTGGAAGAAGAAGAAACTGAAATTTTTGATGAGGAACGTGCTGATTATGGCGGCAGACTTCGTCATGGAGGATTTCAAAGAGGATATGATCGAAGAGATGGAAGACGATGTTACGACGATCGTGAAGGTAATGACTTTAAATTGAAAGTCGATATTCCTTATTTTAATGGAAGTCTGGGCATAGAAGACTTTCTGGATTGGCTTGCTGATATAGATAGATTTTTCGACTATATGGAGACCCCTGGGGAGAAAAGGGTGCGATTAGTAGCCTGTAGATTAAAGGGGGGTGCGTCTGCATGGTGGGAGAGATTGCAGAATAAGAGAGAACGAGAAGGGAAAGAGAGAGTTCGAACTTGGACTAGAATGAGAAGACTATTGAAGCAAGAATTCCTTCCACCCGATTATGAACAGATTATGTTCCAACAGTATCAACATTGCCAGCAGGGCAATCGGACTGTGCACGAGTATACGGCCGAATTTATGAGATTGGCAGAGCGGAAAAATTTATCATAGACGGAGGGACAGCAAGTGGCCAGATATCTCGATGGCTTGAAACCCTTCATTCGAGATAAAATTGGAGTTCAGTTTCTGCGAAATTTAACTGAAGCCAAGAATATGGCGATGAAGGCAGAATTGATGCAGCAAGATAAGGGAAGAAGAGGATATGAAAATTATCGAGGTAGTAGTTCGAGCAGTTCGGTAGAGAAGAACAGTTTCAATAATCGCTTTAACGCAGGGCGAAATCAGGAAGATAAGGCGGTAGAAAAGCGCCCTATGAATGAGCCGAGGGAAAAGGGAACGTAAGCACAGAAAACTGTGAACCCTAATCCTTATACTAAACCAGCCGCGATAAAGTGTTACAGGTGTAATCAACCTGGGCACCGTTCTAATGAATGCCCTCAGAGAAAGTCCGTAAACGTAGCAGCGAGAGAAGAGGAGGAAGATGGATATTGCTATGCGCCAGATGGTGAGGACGATGATTTTGAAGATGAAGAAGAGGAGCAAGAAACTGTGTGGTGCGTCGGATGATGTTAGCCCCAAAATAGGAAGATGATTCGTAGCGCCATCAGTTATTCCGAACCAGGTGCACCATTTTGGGAAAGATCTTTGCTGTGGTTATTGATAGTGGAAGTATGGAAAATATCATTAGGAAGGAGACAGTGAAGAAGCTGGGGATACTCGTGGAGAAGCATCCTAATCCCTATACGTTAGGATGGATTAAATCTGGAGCAGAAAGCATTCAGGTGACTAAACGATGCAAAATTCCATTCTCCATTGGAAAATATCATGATGAGTTATATTGTGATGTAGTGGACATGGATGTATGTCATGTATTATTTGGGAGGCCGTGACAATTTGATGTAGATGCTCAGCATTCGGGAAGAAGCAATCAGTATAACCTCGTGAAGAATGGAGTGAAGTATACGTTGCTGCCACTAAAGAACAAAGGAAAACAATTTTCTGAAAATAATTTCCTTACCCTTACGAGGAAATTTGGAGCTGAGGTTAAGGAGACCCAACAGATTCACGTGTTGGTCGTAAAACAAACAATTGAGACTAAGGATGAATTACAAGTGAAGGAGCAGCCTGAAACGGTCAAGCCTTTATTGAAGGAATTTAGCGAATTGATGCCTGAAGAGATTCCAGATGGGTTGCCGCCTATGCGCGATATTCAACACCATATAGACTTAATTCCTAGTGCTAGTCTGCCGAATTTACCGTACTACAGGATGAGTCCTACAGAGAGCGAGATTCTAAAAGAGAAGGTGGAGGAGTTGTTGTGAAAGGGGCACATTCAGAATAGCATGAGCCCATGCACTGTTCCGGCCTTGTTGACTCCTAAGAAAGATGGGAGTTGGCGAATGTGTGTAGATAACAGGGCCATTAATAAGTTAACCATGGGTTACAAGTTTCCAATTCCGAGATTGGATGACATGTTGGATAGGTTGCACGGTGCTAAGTGGTTCTCGAAGCTGGATTTGAAGAATGGGTACCATCAGATTCGGATTCGCCCTGGAGATGAGTGGAAGACAGCTTTTAAAACAAAGGAGGGGTTGTACGAATGGTTGGTGATGCCTTTCGAACTTTCCAATGCTCCAAGCACTTTCATGAGGCTTATGAATCAGGTTCTGAAATCTTTTATTGACAAATTTGTTGTAGTTTATTTTGATGATATCCTAATTTATAGTAAGACCAAAGAGGATCATCTATTGCACTTAAGGGAGGTGTTGACAGCCTTACAGATTAATAAGCTGTATATTAATCTTAAGAAGTGCAGTTTTTTAACTAATAAACTGTTATTCTTGGGATTTATTATTACTGCTGAAGGAATAGAGGTAGATGAGGCGAAGATAAGAGCAATCAGAGAATGGCCGACTCCTAAAACAGTTTCTGACTTTAGAAGTTTTCATGGGTTGGCTACTTTTTATTGGCGATTTATTAAGAATTTTAGTACTATCGCAGCCCCAATTATTGAATGTATGAAGAAAGGCAAGTTTCTATGGGGAGAGGAAGCTGAGAATAGTTTTGCTATTTTGAAGGAGAAGTTATGTACTGCACATGTTCTTGCTTTACCTGATTTTGATAAACTGTTTGAAGTGGACTGTGATGCTAGTGGAGTAGGTATAGGAGCTGTTTTATCTCAAGAGCGCAGACCAGTTTGCTATTTTAGTGAGAAGCTCAGTAATGCAAGGCAGAAGTGGAGCACTTATGAAAAAGAATTCTATTATGTCGTAAGGGCTTTAAAGACTTGGGAGCATTATCTGATTGGGAAAGAATTCATACTTTATTCTGATCATGAAGCTTTGAAGTATCTGAATAGTCAGAAGAGGATTAGCAAGGATATGCATGCGCGATGGTGTCAATTTTTGCAAAAATTTCCTTTCAGGTTACAGCACAAGTCAGGTGTGCATAATGTCGTAGCAGATGCATTGAGTAGGAGAGCTGGCTTGTTGATTACATTAAGCCAAGACATCTTGGGATTTGAGCAGTTGAAAGACTGTTATGCAGATGATGATGACTTTGGAAAAATTTGGGAGTCATGTGTTGCTGGTCAACCTGTACAAGAATTTTATGTGCAGGATGGTTATCTGATGCGGGGCAATCAGCTTTGCCTTCCTCGGACATCATTACGAGAGAAGGTAATTCGCAATTTACCTGATGGTGGATTAGCTGCACATCTGGATCGTGATAAAACTATTGCTGCAGTCCAAGAGCGATTTTACTAGCCCCAGTTGCGTAGAGATGTCAGTAGGTACGTACAAAAATGTTATGTTTGCCAGACTGCTAAGGGGAAATCTAATAATACAGGTTTATATATGCCATTATCTGTTCCTAACAATATATGGGAAGATTTGTCCATGGATTTTGTGCTTGGTTTACCACGAACACAAAGAGGCGTGGATTCTGTTTTTGTTGTGGTCGACAGATTTTCCAAGATGGCGCACTTCATTCCTTGTAGGAAGACTTCTGATGCAGTAAGTGTGGCCAGATTATTCTTTAAGGAAGTGATTCGTTTGCATGGTGTGCCCAAATCTATTACCTCAGATAGGGATAGTAAATTTCTAGGGCATTTTTGGCGGACTTTGTGGAAGTTGTTTGATTCATCTTTGAATTTCAGTAGTACTGCTCACCCGCAGACTGATGGATAAACAGAGGTGGTTAATAGAACTCTGGGAAACTTGATTCGAAGTATTTGTGGAGATAAGCCGAAACAATGGGATGTTGCTTTATTACAAGCAGAGTTTGCTTATAATAATGCAGTTCATAGTTCTATTGACAGGTCGCCTTTTTCTGTTGTTTATACAAAGGTACCTCAGCATACTTTAGATTTGGTACAGTTGCCTAAGCAAACGGATAAAAGTGTAGCAGCGGATCATATGGCTAAACAGATTGTGGAAGCACATCATGAAGTCAAACAGAAGCTAGAAGAAGCTAATCAGAAGTATAAAGCTGCAGCAGATAAGCACAGGCGGAAGCAGGTGTTTACGGTAGGTGATCAAGTCATGGTTTTTCTTCGTAAAGAGCGATTTCCAGCTGGATCTTACAATAAATTACAGCCAAAGAAGTATGGACCTTACGCTGTCAGCAAGAAGATCAATGATAATGCTTATGTTATAGACCTTCCACATAGCATGGGCATATCCAACACTTTTAATGTTGCTGATTTGTCACCGTTTCATGAGTCCACTTAGCCGTTATATCTAGATCCTGATTTTGACTCGAGGACGAGTTCTTTTCAAGTGGAGGAGAATGATGCGGAATTTATTAGTGGTGCACTGTTGGACCAATTGGATAGGCAGAAGTCCAAACGGAGGGCGAAATAGTGATGTGACTAGACCTGGTGGACTCGGTCGACGACATCGGATATTTTTTATGAGTTAATTTAAAAAGGCAGTTTCCTAATTTTGATGTTTTATGCTTTCCAATTTATATTAGGTAACTTTCCTATTTGATTATGTTTCCAATTCAGATTAGGTAACTTTCCTATTTGATTAGGTTTCTAATTCAGATTAGGTAACTTTCCTATTTGATTAGGTTTCCTATTGTAATTAGGTTTAACCCCTACAAAAGGGTGTTTATGGTTTGTTTTGAAGACAAAACATTATTATCATCAATATTGAATTTCGAGATTTTTCTCTCTAAGCAAGGTTTTGCTTAAATTATTCGCGGAACACTGCGTCAGATTGTTGTGTGTTATGCGTGTTCCGTCTAGCGATACATGAGAGCCTATGTGGGGTTTGAGGTTGTGCACTTATTGAGATTCGTCTCATGGTTGTATAATCACCAATTTCAGATCTCCAGCCATAAGCTCAGGAGGCCTGCCTCCTCTTTTTGAAGTATGAAGAGCTGCCCATGGTGCCTCAGTGGAGTTGCAGGCGATGTCCAAGTGATCTTCTGGGTGCGTTAGCCAGAGGACTCAAGAGCAGATTGGGAGAAGGACGACCATTAGGTTTTCCCTAGGGTATTTTAGGGGTTGTTTAGACGAGGTCGACCTATAGTGAAGTTAAGTTAACCAGACCCCTGATCCTTTTTGTTAAGTCGGTGGATGTGGATGCTTATTTATTAAATATGTCTGTATTATGATGTTTGTGTATTCAATGCAATGGTATTGTATAGATAAATGTTGTTATTCTTTGACTGTTCTGATGATCTACCCCGTCGTCATCTTTCTAGTCTGGGGTTTTTATATTCGTTTCCGCATATGCCTCTGATGTTTGGGTTGGGTCGGCGATGTTCCTAGGACATTGCAATAATCCAACCAGAGTGGGATGTCGTGAGCTCGATGGGGTTCGGGGCGTGACAAAAAATGCCTAAAAATGATTTAATTTGATTTTTGGTTCAATTAGGATATGAAATTACCCAAATTTGGGGAACACATATCCTTCATTGAAATTTTGTAAAATTGAAGCTACGGGGATGAAATTTGAATTAAACGGAGACTAATGACTATTTTTGGAAAAAAAAATTTGGACTTCATTTGTTATTTTTCTTGATTTTCCCCACATTTCTAACCAAAAGAAATTAACAGAAGATTAAAGAAAAATCTAAGAAAATTATTTTTTGTTTAGAAATTGGTTCCAAAGCATAGCCAAGGTTCCTAAACCTAATTTTGTGATTTTTATTTAAAATTGAAAATTTGACAAAAATCAGATGTCAACAGTTGCCTTTCTTTGAAAATAAGTTTGTTAGAGATTAATCTCAAAGACAAGGTGACACCTGAGTTCTAGTCAACTAAATTGAAAAGATAAATCAAAGTTTCACAACAACTAATCAAGGATCTTGCTTAAAAATTCTTGTCCCAATCCAATTTTTCACTTTGATGCTTTTGATGAACTTTTGATGACCGAGGGAGAGGAAAGAACTTACTTGCTCATTGGCGATTTTCATTCATGAGAGATTCATTGCTAATTATTTCAAAGAGTAGAGAATGATGAACAAAACTCTGCGCTGCAAAGGCTCATCAGGTTAGTTGAAATAGTGATTTGAAAATAAACTTGTAAACTTGAAAATATGGTTTTAAGGAGAAACCCACTAACCTTGCGGTTTAAGGATACACCTACGAACCTTGTGAAAAATGGGGATTTAAGGAAAGACCCGAAACCATTTGAAAAGTTGAAGTTTAAGGAAAGACCCAGAACTGTTTTGAAAAATCGGGTGATTTGAATGTTTTACATTTTGATGTCAAAACACTCATTTCTTGTATTAATGCTTTTAGACAATCAAACTTCCTTCAAAAGGATGTATCTGAGCAAATAACTTGAAATTTTTCAAGAAATGCTTAAGATCATTAATTGGAAGACCTTCATTGGAAAGGATTTATCTCAATAAATGAATTGGGCTTTCATTTTCATCTGTGGATATGGGAATCACTTTATATCTCTCAATCTATCTCTCACAACCAATCCTCAAGTATTCAAAGATATTTGCAATGTATACAATCTGATTGATCCGATAAGGCCTTTATGAAGGATCGTAATATACGCTTTGTCAAAGGCTATTATAAGGATAGGCATTTTGAGGCTAAGAAGGAGTTTCATCATCTTCTGATTTGCTTTAGGTCTACAAGTTAAGAACCTCAAGGATAGGATAAGATAAGATAAGATTGCCCACACTTCTTTAAGTGTTGGCTTCTAATATGAAATTATATTTCGAGTCTCAACATTCCAATTTGAAGAGTCTTTTGGGAGAGGTTGTAATGTTGGTATTGGGTAGATTCAAAAGGCTCATTTGTTTTTAAATTCAAGGCTTTTGTAAAATTGGTGATCCTCTTGGCATCACCACCTTTTCTTTTGTCTACTAGGGATATAACCATAAGAGTCCTCTAGATGCTCACCATGGTCTTTTCTTTTCAACTTCTAACTTTTGTGATCTTTGATCTTTCCACTACTTTTGTTTTTGATCTTCTTCTTTTGAATAATTTTTCTTTTCTTTTCTTTACTCACTTTTCACTGGTTATCGGCCTTGCTTTTACCAGGCATACTGCTTTTTCATGCCGTTAATTCTCCTTACATCTACACTTTTGATTCTTTTAGCTTTTGACCTTTTAAGCTCTAAGGACTCCTTATCATGCTTTTTGATATTATCAATCTGAGGTGGATCACATGCTATGTCCCAATGTGAGGAGATGATCATCAATTTGGGTTTAAAATGAATATTTTGGCTCAATTGGGCTTTGCAAAGTATAATGTGTTTGGGATGAGAAATAAAATGATCTTCTTCCTTTTGGGACGTTTTTGATCTTTCATATGATTTCATATGAAGTCATCACAAAAAGATTGATGCTAGTGTATGCAATAGAATCTTTCTTGATCCTTTTCTCCCAAAAATGTCATCAATGAACCTCCTAATTCACTTCAATATGAGGTGATTCTTAACAGGGTTGTTTTGAAAAACTTATTCATCTTTTAGGCTCAAATTTGGCTTGCAAGGGATAATCATGTATTTAGGATAGTGAAATGATTGCCTTTCATCATTTCAACCCATGTAATCATTGCGAATACCCCTATCTTTTTTGGATGAGGTTATCTCTCACTTTTTGACATCCACTTTTTTGTTTTTCTCAAGTGTATAAAGGACGTGTTTGGATATGTTTTAACTTTCCTCATCTGAAAGTCTTTCCATTTTATTTCATCTAAATATTCCTTTGAATCTGTTAAAACTTTTTGTCAAATCATCCTCTTTGGGGAATTTTGATGTATAATGCATGCTCAAAGGGTGCATGTTCAAATCTTTTGGTTGAAATGCTTTGAGATGATCTTTGAAATGATTTGTTTTAATCTCATGACAATCTACTTGGGGAGTAAAAATTAATCCTTTTGGAAAGGTAAACTTTTTAGGACCTAAATTCATGAGTTAGGAATACTTACCTAACCGGCTTGACAGGATCCCTGTAAAAATTTAAAACCAAGTGTCAAAATATATTCTTGTATTGTTCATTTCAAATGGAAACAATACAACCAACCTCTTGTATGCTTTGGCTTGAGTATCCATGAAAGATTGTCTTTCATATATCTTGTTTTGATTTGCCCCACTTCGGGAATTGGATTTCTTTTGAATGACAACTCTTTTTAAGATTCAATTTCTTTTCAAAAAGGACATGACATACTTACCTTTTCAACTTGGTGGAAATCGTGCAAAGATTAAGAATCTAGTGTTAGAATTCATTTGCACAACCCTTATTACCAATTGAAACAATACTGCCAACTTTCTTGTGTGCTCTGGTTTGATTCCTCTAGGGATATATTTCTTGTGGTTTCCTTCCTTTGGATTCCTTGAGGATGACAATTGAGAAAAAGGAAGAATACATTAATCAATGACATCAAGGAGAGCAAATTGGAACAACACGTTCCTTTACCTTTTACCATCTCCATTGGAGAATCTGAGATCTTATATTGTCTTAAACTCCTTTAGGCTTTATTCTGCAAAATGAACAAACATGCACATGAAATGCATGATATGCAAATGCTTTAAAGTGGCCCAAATCGTTTTCTAAAATATGCAATCCGATTTTTCATTTCATTCATGGGTAGAATATTTTGACTACATTTGAATTTATAGGATGAGCCAATTCTGTTCCATCAATGTCTACAAGAATCAATACTCATCTCGGTAGGACTTTCTTCACAACATATGGGCCTTTATAATTTGGGGTGAGCTTCCCATGAGGATCTGAATTATTGGGAATAGTCTTCTTTACCACAATATCTTCTATTTCAAAATACCTTGGTCTAACTTTCCAATTGAAAGATTTAGCAACTCTCTTTTGGTAGGCTTGATCATGACATACGGCCTTTAGCCTCTTCTCATCGATCATGTTTAGCTATTCGTATCTCTGTTGGGTCCATTCAGTTTCAAAAAGCTTCAATTGAGATAGCACTCTTAACGAAGGAATCTCCACTTCCACGGGCAATACAACTTCTATTCCATAAACCAAAGAGAATGGCATTGCCCCAGTTGATATCCAAATTGAAGTTTGGTATGCCATTAAAGCATATGGCAACCTTTCATGCCAATCACGATAGTTCTCAGCTGTCTTGGATAGTATCATTTTTATATTTTTATTTGCTGCTTTCACTGCTCTGTTCATTTGTGAACGATAAGGAGATGAGTTCGAATGGCAACTGTGAAAATGCTCGAGCGAGTCATCTACAATCTTATTGTTTAAGTTCGATCCATTGCCAATGATGATCGTTTCAGGAACTCCATATCTGGCAATGATGTCACGCCTAATGAACCTTGCCACATTTTTAGCGGTAACATTGACATAAAAATTTGCTTCAATCCACTTGGTGAAGTAATCAATTGCAACCAAAATGAAATGATGTCCATTCGAAGCCTTAGAATTAATTGGATCAATCATGTCGATGCCTCACATTGAGAACGGCCATGGCTCAGACATTTAATTTAGCTTATTTGGAGGGCTATTGATTCGGTCTCATAGACTTGACACTGATGACAACATCTCATATGTTGAATGCGGTCCGTTTCTATTGTCATCCAATAATACCTTAACTTCATAATTTTGCAAGCTATAAGATAGCCATTCATATGCGGACCGCATTCACCTTCATAGATTTCTTTCATGATCTGATCTGCTTCTTTGGCATCTATGCACCTTAGCAAAACTAAATCCAATGACCTCTTGTAGAGAGTCTTACCCCTAAGAAAAAAACTTGGTGGCTATCTTTTTTATGAACTTTCTATCAGCTAGTTGACTCCCCTTGGAAAATTCGCCTATTTAGAGATAATTCTTAACATCATGAAACCATGGTTCATCATCAAACTCTGCTTGGACTACCATGCAATATGCTGGTTGCTCTAGAATGTTGATTTTCAATGGTTTAATCTTTGGACCATTTGCCGCCTGTAGCAAGGATAATAAAGTAGCCAAAACATTTATAAAGTGATTCTGATCTCTCAGTAGATCATCAAATGTGATCTCTTCAAATTCTTCCATCATTTCTTCCGAGTATTTGCGATAGGACAACAACTTGAAATCTCGAGTTTGTCGTTCACCAGTCATTTGTAAAATAATAAACATGGAATCTCCATGTACTTACAGCTCCTTTACTTTCATCGAGAGAGCTAATTACAAACCAATATGCATGCTTTATATTCATCAATGTTATTAGTGCATGGAAATACTAACTTTGTAGATACCAGATAATGCTATCATTCTAGGGAGATTAATACTGCCCTAGTCCCTAATCCAGATAGATTGATTGCGCCATCTAAGTATATGGTCCAGTTATCATCAACCACCGCCAAGACGCGGTCATCGAATTCATCCTCTTCATGATTGGTAGATCCTTGAGAATTTTCTGCTAGCATATTCGCAATAGCTCGTCCTTTAACAGATTTTTGTGAAGAGCTTCTAATGTCAAATTCTAGGACTTGCCATTTAGCCAGCCCCTAAACCAATCCATTAACAACCCGATGCCCTAATCAAGGTTTAGAGAGCAACTTACTCAAACCAAAGAAAAAGACTAAGCAAATGGCAACCCACGGGAAGGGCAGAGATCAACCACAGTTTAGCGACGGCGGCAGCGTGCGAGGGGGCGGACGATTCGACTACAGCAGTCGTGGCGGTGGATGGCAATGATGGCATGCAACGTGGCAACAAGGACGACATGGGTGGCTCACGGTGATGGTGCGGTGAGGGTGGTCGACTGAACAAGGGAAACAGGGGAGAGAAGGAAGTGGCAATAGTGATCCCGACGGTGGACGGTGGTGACAGTTGTTGGTGGTGGCCGGCAATGATAGCTAGTGGTGGCTGGTGGCAGCTATGATGGTGGTTGGTAGTGGCCATAATAAGGGAGAGAGAGGGTGCAAGTGAGAGAGAGAGAGAGAGAGAGAGAGAGAGAGAGAAATCAAGGTGAGAGAGTGATCAAGAGAGAGAAAGTGGTCTATCAAGTTACCTAAAAAATGGATGGCCAAGATCCTCTTCTTGCCTAACAAGCCAAGGTCCAAGGGTTAAGATTGAGTCTTCCAAAACAAGCTTAAAAAATATCCAAGGGAAAAATTGTAATAAAGAGAAGATAAGATGGGCAATCTGGTCATTTTCCCTCCTCATGTGGCCGACCAATAATGGAGGGTGTAGAATGACCATTCTGCCCTTCAAAAAACCAAAGGAATCTAAAAAGACTTGGGGGTAAAAAGGTCTTTTTCAAATTCCGATCCAAATTTCACTTTTTCCAAGAATTTCGAACAAACCAACAATAGGTGATTTAATGAGGCAATGTTGAATAGTTTAGTCTTGAAATCCTTGAAAGTTCGATACCCAAATTTGAACTCTAATTCATGGTCAAAATCGATCAATTGCAACTTTAGTATATTTCAAACTAACGGCGGCTTTTAGGAGTTTTGTTTATTTGACCCATGGTTGATTCAATGTCAATCAACATTTAAGCTTTCTCAAGCCATGGATGAGCTCCGTTGTTATGTAATTGCGAGGGTCAATTGCTAGTTCCAAAGTTCACGATCATTAGGAATTGGTTTATGATCATTCGCATTCCATACAACGGTCAGGCGGAATCACCCACGTATCGATTATATATTATTGGCGAATCATTCTTTAACCATCCATTGATCGATCTATAATAGCTCAAAATTGTCCCTCGTCAATCCTTATGGCCGAATTGTCAATCCATAATCAAGTTCTCAGGTTGTGTGCACTTAATTCCTCAATAGCCTTTCCCCATTAGTTAATCCTCTTATGAGTGATCAATTCAGAGTAAGATTTAACTATCAATGTATCGATGAAATAATCATTTCATATATCTCGAAAATGGTCAAATTTCAGGATGTCACACCATCGCCCTTTAATACGTTGTATCGGTGTTCTTCAAACCAAAAGGCATTACTTTGCAACAAAACGTGCTCCATGTTGTAATAAAGATATTTTTACCTTATCCTCTTTCTTTATGAGGATTTGATTATATCCTGAAAATCCGTTCATGAATGAGAATGTTTGAAACCCGATAGTACTATCCATTAAGACATCGATATAAGGTAGAGGGAAATCATTCTTAGGACTTGCTTTGTTTAGGTTGTGATAATCAATGTAAACTCACACTCGCCCATCCTTCTTCAATACGAGAACTATGTTGGCAACCCAATTTGGATAAGGAACTACCTCAATGAATCCGACTTTGAGCAATTTCATAACTTCTTTTTCTATTTTCGTTGTCAATTTCGATTTAGTTTGCCTAAGTTTTTGTTTCTTCAAACGGATACTCAGACCAATTGGTAGAGTATGTTCAACAATTTTCGGATCAAGGCCAGGCATATCAGCGTACGACCATGCAAAAATATCACGATATTCCTTGAGTAGCTCGGTAATCCTTTTTGCTTCTATGGAAGATAGGCTCTCTCCAATCTTAACCTCTTTGCGATTTTCACTATCACTCAAATTAATGGTAACTATTTTCTCTCGTGTAAGTGGTTTTTATTTTTCATGTCTGTTGACACCTGATTTTTGGCCCATTTTTCAAATTTACCTAAAAATTACAAAATTAGGATTAGGAAGCTTGGCCATGCTTAGTAACCTATTTCTAAAGAAAAAAATAATTTTTTTGTGAATTTTTCCTTAATTTCTTTTTGCAAAAATGAGAGAAAAATCAAGAAAAATACCAAATGGAATTAAAAAATTCCATAAAAATAGCCATTAGTCTTATTTTAATTCCAATTTCATCACTGCTGTTTAAATTTTAGAAAATTTTAGTGGGGGATGTGTTTTTCCCAAAATTGGGTAATTTGACACCCTAATTGAGCCAAAAATCCAATTAAATCATTTTTAGTCTTTTTTAGGCTATAGTGTCTTCACAAAAATTGATTTTGAGTTCTTGAATTGCATATTGATCGGTCCAATTTCACAATTTAATGAAGGAATTGAAAAGCCCCAAAAATTAATTGAAAATTAGGGATTTTAAGACCCAAATTGGGGATTCCATTCAATTTGAAATTTTCAATCAAGGCCCATACCTTCCCTGAGGTTAATAAGTCATGCGTAATTCAATTTTGACCTCAATTTTGCCTAATTAGGTCATTTGGACACTAAATTGAAAAAAACCTATTGATCCAAATTCAAATTTGGGAATATTTGGGTTTAATTGTGACAAAAATTGCTACAAATCTTATACCTTTAGGCAAAATGTACTAAGGAATCCAATTTTGGGGTTAAATTTGAAAATTTGGGTCAAAATGGGGCTTAATTTGTGAATTTAGACCAACTCGGGCCTGCCGAGTAGGTAGGATCAACCCAACCCGACCCGGGTCGGTCTTCCCCCTCGCCCGACTAGCTTACATGTGCGCGAAAGGAGAAATTTATCCTCGGGGACGCATCTTCACGAACCTACTTTGGCCAATCAAGCACGTGATAAATAGATCGGACTCCAACTATCCATCCTCATCTGTTATAACAAACTCGGGGGTTGGTTGGAGCAAGAAGGTAGCGGGAAATCAAGCTAAAAAAGGTGGGAAGACCATTTCTCAAGCAGAGAACTTGCTCAATGAAAATCCTGAGAGAGAGAGAGAAAGTTAGAGAGAGAAAGACAGAGAAATCAAAGGAGAAAAGGAAGTTGAGGTCCCCAAATTGATCGACCGGCACTATCTTGATTGGAAAGGCGCCAGAAAATCAGTTCTCTAGCGGACTTCTTTCCTTGGCAAATCGAGGATAAACCGACCACGAAGGCATGAAAGTGAGCTTTGGCCAATCAATCGAGGACTTTCCTGGTGAAGCAAAGCTCATACGCTTCGAGAGCAAGTGTCAGGAAATCATCCTACGGTTGCTGTTTGGTTCGAAATTTCATAATTGAGCTTCGGCAAAGTAGGTAAAGTTGGTTCATGACCACAATTTGACCAAAACCCAGAACACGTGTTCGAGTTTCTTCATGTTTGATCATGTAATTTTCTTTGTGATTTTGAGATTATTGATGTTTTAAACATGTTTCTAAGCATATTTTTCATTGTTTGTTGCATATTGGATTGGATTATGCATAAACCGAGTCATTCATTGCAAAAACCTCCTCGCTGGAGCTCCTAAACCTTACCGGAGTGCCTCTCATGGCCAATGGCCGTTCAAGTTAGTGATTTCCAATCTTGTTTGATGTTTTAAATGTTGTTTTGGTCGTTAGAAAATTGCTAGGGTGCATAATCTCTAATATGAATGTTAGAAATACATGATTAAAACAGTTCCAAGTTAGGTTATGGTCTCGATTTTTTCTGGCCGATAGTGATCCGGTGACGATCCAATGAAGTTAGGTGAATAGATCATAGTAAGCAGTTGTTTGAAAACCAATTGGCATTGCCGGAATGACACCGAAAGGTCGTTGGACCTTAGTCCGACTCGACGGCCTTGATAACACTAAAATCAGTATCATGCCTACCAATTGTTGAGCGAAATGCCGCAACGAAGAAAGTGGGAAACGACGCCATTTTGGCACCATTCCTACCGGGAAGACCAGACTGGTTCAAGCCGGTCTAACTTGGTCAGACCGGTCTGAATCGGTCCTGTGGGAAAATTCAAAAATTTTAAAAACATAGAAAAATCATAAAAAAAAACCGAAAATTCCAAAAATTCAGAAAAATTAAAAAATTCAGAAAATTCAGAAAAAAATCCGAAAATTCAGAAAATCTTAAAAAAATAGAAAATTCAAAAATAATCCATAAAAAATTTCGTAAAAAATTCAAAAAATAAAAAAAGAACACAGATTTCAAGAAAGTAAAAATTCTTAGAAAAACTTTTCCAAGAAAGAAAAATAAAAAATTTCAAAAATTCACAAAATGGCTTAAAAACATTGTGGCCACCCACTTTGAGTGAAATTTAAATTTTTTGAGGTGCCCAAGTGGTATTTTTTAGAATTCCTCAATTTAGGGATTAAAATGGGTTTTAACCCCTAAAAAAAACCCTAAATGGGGCTTAATCCCCCGAAAAGGAATCTTTACCTCTAAAAAACCCTAAAACCCTAGGATGACATGATTCATTGAATGAACACGGCATTAGGGCTTTACTAGGATTTGAGTGTTTTGATTGATTTTCATTTTAGAGACCATTTTAGGATTGTTATGTTTGGTTGAAATTAATTGCGCATTTACACATTGATTTGATTGATTTCTCTCGATTAGAAAGGTTAGGATTAGTGAATAGGCCTTGTGAACTCGCGTGACACGTTATACACTTTATATTGTTTTAGGTATCGGAAAGGCATTAGAAATCTCAATATCGGGATTATTAGTGTCACGTCCCAAATCCCATCGAGCTCGCGCCATCTCCACTGGTCAAATTATTGTGACGTCCCGGGAACATCGCCAACCCAACCCAAATATCAAAAGCACGTGCGAAAACAAGTATGAAAACCCCCGACTAAAAAGATGACGACGGGGTAGATCATCAAAAGAGTCAAAGAACAACAACATTCATTTTTATACAATACCATTTCATCGAGCATACAAACGTCATATTACAGACAAACTTGACAAACGAGCAATCATAACCACCGACATAACAAAAAGGATAGGGCGGTTTGGTTAACTTAGCTTCACTATAGGTCGGCCTAACTATCAAAAGGTGACTGGTCCGACCTAATCTACGCAACCACTAAAATACCCTAGAGAAACCTAATGGTCGCCCTCTCATATTCTGCTCCAGAGTCTTCTGGCTCGTGCCCCCGGAAAATCACTTGAACCACGATACGAGGAAATCACTTGCGATACTTGCACGGATTACGGCGGATAGCTCCTCAAACTCCAAAAAGAGGAGGCAGGCCTCCTGGTTTTAAGGCTGGGGTTCTGAAATTGGTGGTTATACATCCATGAGACGAATCTCAATAAGTGCACTACCCCAAACCCCACATAGGCTCTCACGTACCGCCAGACGAAACACACATAGCACATAACAATCAACCATACTAACAATCACATACGATTCTACCTGGAACCCAACATGCACGTCCCTGCATGTTAGATAATAATATAACCAACATGCCACAATGATGCATCATCCATATCACCAAACTAAAGCATGTAATAAGAATTCACACGCATCAATGCATCACAGCTGCGCGCGTGCCTCGGTTATAAGGCAAAACTCACTTGGCACGTCTCATATCATGCCTAGTAGTTTTTACCCCAAAATCGAGCACTACCTCATATGATACAAACCACACTCGCACACTAACTCACGACATGCGTCAACTTTCACAATCCTTACACGTCAAGCCACATCCAGCTTATTCTCAACTTTTCCACTACTTCCGCGCCCGCGTAAAACGCATCAAGCCAACGGTTTTCTGACCTCGTCAGGCATTGTCACCCCGTCAAGCTGGGCATCGTTACCTCGTCAGGGACGGCATCGTCCCGCGTAAACGAACACGCCTCAAGACGAAACCTACCCTGCGTAAACGAACACGTCTCAGGGTATCACTTTTCCAGCCAATCCAACCTTCCCGTACCTTTATACCACACATACCACACGGCCACACATACACACGGCCACACGCAATCTCACACCTCACATACACTTTGCAAATGCACATCCTCGTCACACGAACACTACACGATCACACACACTTAGCACGTGAACTCATTGCGCAATCACACCACCACACCCCACGGCCAGACACACGCGGCACACAACCACGCCATAACAAGTCTAACAGTCACTCAGAAATTAGCCATCAAACACAAGTCACATAATCACATATACGAGCTCATTCTAGGCATAACTTTACCAACCAACACACAATTCAGTCAATAATCAATCCACTTCACCACAGCTCATCCGGTCCTATTAAACCACATCTTTTTCAGCCCCCAATTCATTCCACAACAACCTAATATCCAGCCTCGGTCTACGCTCCAAAATAGCCACACAAATCACCTAAACCGAGTCCTAAATGTGTCTAACAATACCTGATGTCCTAAGTAACATTTGGAGGAGTCACTTACCTTGAAATGGTGTGACGACAAGTTGGACAGAGGCTAGAACGACCGGCCCAGCAGCAGCAACCAAGCAGCGTTGCCGGCGGTCAGGCGGGCGAGCTGTTGAGGCGCTGTGGACGAGTGGCTGGCGGGCGGCAATCGGGCGGCTGGGGACAGCAATGGGGACGTATAGGGCAGGGGAGGATGGCCTGGGGTGGCTCGACAGTGGCGGGGCTGAACAGGACGGTGAGATAGAGAGAGAGAGAGAACGGTGGGCAGTGAGGCGCTGCCAGGGAGGAGGAGGTGGCGGTGCGGACGGCTGGGCTGGGCGGCGACCAGGCGGCGGTGAGCTAGTGGCCGGCCTAGCTGGGTTCACACACTGGGAGGGAGAGAGAGAGAACCGATCGGTGGGGGGGTGAGGAGAGAGAAAGAGGGGGTGGATTATGAGCGAGAAAGAGAGAAATGGATATTTATATTCTATTCCCAATAATTGCACTCTAAATCCCGCCAAAAATTACTAAATTACCCCTCTATCTATCCCTCTGATCCAATGACCAAGATTTGATCTCATCCAAAATCCAACGGTCCACATTCGTCCTTATCCAATAATTCAAGGGGCAAAAGAGTAATTACTCAACGAAGGAGAGGGGCATTCTTGTCCTCCCATTTTCAGTCAAACAAGATAATTCTCAGTCCCCCGACTTAATCCAGTCTTTAAAATTCGTTCGCGATCCCAAGGGCAAAATGGTCATTTTTCCGGTCCCGAACCGAAATCCATTTTTTTACAAAAATGGGTGGCCCCAAGGTTGGCCACACCAAAAATGCCATCGGCCGCTAAAAATTATCACTTTCAAAATTGTCGACTCCCGGGCCCGAATTCTAAAGAATGACTAGAATCGATCAATCGCGACTTTAGCTTGTCTCTGGCTAACGGGTGGCTCATTGGGATTTCGTGCTCTTGACCCGTGACCGATACTAAGTCAAATCACGTTTAAGTTTGCTCGAACTAAGGCGACCTCGGTTGTCATATAATTACGAGGGTCTGTCACTAGTTTCCTTCGGACACAATCGATCAAATAGATCGATCTCTGTTAGTCTAAAACATTCCCTCATCAATCCTTATAGTCAAAGGTCAAACCAAGATCGAGTTCTTTGGTCATGCGAACTCAATCCTGTGATGGCCTTACCCCTAAGGTTAGCATCCCGAGAATGCGCGGTTCCGGATGAGATCTCACTATAAGTGTATTGGTCAAAATATTCATTTCATAAATCCCAAGAAAAGGATCGAAAATTCAGAATGTTACAATTAGCGTAACCAAGTCTTCTTACCCATGTAATCTCTGGTTCATAGAAATCGTGGTATTTCTCCCATATATCGATTAGGTTTCTAGTCAGTCAATAATGACTAGTAGCTATTCCAAATCAAAACTTAAGTTAAATAGAAAGATTAAAAAATAACAAATATTTGTTGTCTCGTGAGGTATGGTCTAGTGATGGGATGCCTGTGAGACATTTGGACGAAAAATCCGTTCTAGACCTTAGTAGCTCATTCGGGGACAATTTTTGCATTTGTGGTAAACGAAAGTACTTCTTTAGCGTTCAAAAGCGCGGTGCGACAATGTCGAATCCACTCTTTTATGACCCACTCTTCATCTTCATTGTCTTCCTCAATATCATAGGCGGTTTCTTCTAAAAGATTCGGGTCACATAAGAACCTATTATGAATATGTGAATGTTCATACTTGACATGCAATAAACATGGTTAGTAATCACATATGAAAAATAACAATGCATGAAGTTTTATGAAAAGCTCTTTGTGGAAATCACTTTTGAAACGTGTTTTAAACTAACGGGAAGAGAGTGATAGCCCTCATATCCTTCGACGTCTTTACTCTCACAAAAATCATTTTCGCAACTAGGAGCGATATAGAAACTCAAAGTCTCAAGCCTCACAAGTGAGGACAATGTTCATCATAAGTTTGGTTTTTTGTTTCCATACGTCCTAAAACATTGAACATTTTATTGAATTGAAAGAACACATTATAACTAGATCAACTGAATTGAAATTGCGAACGGAATCAAAATGAAAACTAAAAAACACAATAGAAACAATGCATAAGGAGGAGACATAAGTGCGAGAAAAAGAGTTAGGATGATCTTCCCACTCCAATGTAGAAGCACCCTCTACTTCGTATATGATGACATTGATGGAGTTGTCTTAAAAAAGATCGGATAGAATCGATTCTTCCCCAGCTTAGATATTTTCCACTTGAAGTAGCTTGGATGGTCCAAAAAAGTTTCTTTGTTATGAATCTGATAATAGGCAAGCTCTTTTGCCTTTGCCTTTCCATGTTGTCGAATTGATAGCGCGGCCACCTTGACCTCCGTAGTTTCCACAGCCGTAGCCTCGTCCTCGTCCTTGACCTCAACCTCCATGATAGTCATTGGAGCTTTCTCTTATATAGCCACTTCGATCTTCATGATGGTCATTGGAGCTTTCTCCTACGTAGCCAATTCCGCTTCTCTTTTTAGCCACGATTGGAGCGATTGGTTCTTTGATTCCTTGGGCATTTGTCCCAAGTCCATTTCCAGCAATGAACTCGTATTGACATAATACTCGTCTGGACATGATAGACAATGGAGAAAGCTTTGGAGTCTTCATAATACTACCTACAGGAACATGTACCATTGAGATCATCTCAAAAAAATGACAGTTTGGCTCTTCATTCACTTCGGGCTTGATATACGGTATCGCACCATCTTTGTAGGTTGCAAAATCCATTTCTCCATGCACAGTGATCATCTTTCCACCAACAACAAATCTAACTTTGTGATGTAGACTCCATGGAATGGCACCTGCCATATGAATCCATAGCCTTTCGAACAACAAATTAAAGGTTCTTAGAATGTCAACAACTTTGAAGTCGATCAGGAAAGGAACGGGACCAATGATCACTTTTAACTCAATGTCTTCGATAACATCCTTTTTCATGGCGTCGAATGATTGTACAGTCACCTTTGATGGTTTTATAGACTCCTCATTGATCCCTAATTGACATAGCATGCTTAATGGGCACAAGTTGAGAGTTGAACCATTGTCAACTAACACTCGAGATACTTCCTTGTCTTTGCACTTGATTGTGATTTATAATGCCTTATTATGCAAGCGACCATCCATGGAAAAATCTTCATCTGAGAAGGCAATTTGATCCTTCAGGAGGACGATGTTGACAAAATCTTTCAATTGCACCTATTAATGGCTTTCGACGCATGTACCTCATTAAGAAGCTTCATGAGAACCATCTTGTACTTTTAAGATGTCTTGAATAGATCAAGTAAAGAAATTTGTGCCGGCATCTTCTTTAGTTGTTCTATTACTTCAAATTCGCTCGTTTTCATGACAGATAAGAGTTGTTTAGCATCCTCTTCTGTCACCCCTTTCTTTTCAACTTCTCCCTCCTTCGGAGCATAATATCTACTCGATTGAGTAATGGCGTCAACTTCATTTAGGGAATAGTCCCATGGCACGCGTTTAGTATCAAATTCAACTTTTGGGCGTAATGTAATCAACATTGGTTGCGGTTCATTCTGTTTGATCTTCAAAGTCTTCATCAACTGATCAACCGGAAGTTGAATGATAATCGACTCCACATGACATTTATCTTCCCCATATTTGTCAACCTCATCCAATTTGATCACGAATGGCGTAATCATGGACATTATACCTTAATCATTCTCATCGTCCAGTCCACCCTAATCATCAGGCATAATGACTTCATTTTTGAAAGCCCACGGAAAAGGTGTGTATTTGACATGGAAGTTGTAGCAACCACTTTCTTGGCCCAAAGTCAAAAGTCTCACCTTGCTCACACGTCTCACTGATAAACCATTTATCATCTTGGCTAATATTCTCTCTTTTGTGTTCTTCCTCATCTTCCTCTTCTTTGGGATTCACCTTATCATTTTGAATCTCGTCCATACAACCCCACCCATCGGGCACAATGACTTCATTTTTAAAGGCCCATGGAGGGGGTGTGTATTTGACATGAAAGTTGTAACGACCACTATTTTGGCCCAATAAGTCAACAGTCTCACCTCGCTCATGTGTCTTGCAATAAACCGTTTGTCGCCTTGGCAGATTTTCTCTCTTTTCTATTCTTCTTCATCTTCCTCCGCTTCGGGATTCATCTCATCATTCTTAACCTCGTGCATACCACCCCACCCATCGAGCACAATACCTTCATTTTTGAAAGCCCATGAAGGGGGCATGTATTTGATTCAGAAATTGTATCTATTATCTCACCCTTTTGATGTGCTTCATCACAAAATCAAGCATCACCATGACGGATGGCTTTTATCTTGGCTTTCATATTTGTCATCTTCATCAAACTTGGCTGCCTCATCTTCAACCCATATCATTCCTACCACGCTATGTTTCGATAGATGATTCTAATAAACATTCGGCTTCAGCTCTTAAAAGTTGAGAATCTTTCTATCAATAAGTTGTTGGACCTTGCTTTTCAAGGTGAGGCAATTGTCCACATCGTGCCTTCATTCTCCCATGTGATATGCACAAGTTTTGGACTCATTAAATTCGAGGAACCTTGGAGGATGTTCTCTCGGTACTTCTGTAGCCATCATGTGCCTCTCGAGAAGCATAGATAATAACTTCGATAAAGGACATGGTAATGGTGTGAATTGCTTCATGGGTCTCCTTCTTGGTTCGGACAGCTTTGTATCTTTCCAAGTAGTATTGGGTTGTTTCCTGGTTCACATCGTGCCCTCGTTCACCCATATGATATACACAAGTTTTGGACTCATCAAATCCAGAGAACCTTGGAAGATGTTCTCTCGGCACTTCTTTAGCCACCATGTGCCCCTCGAGAAGCATGGATAGTAACTTTGATAAAGGACATGGCAACAATGGTGTGAATTGCTTCATGCGTCTCTTTCTTGGTTCAAATAGCTTTGTATCTTTCCAAGTAGTATTGGGTTGTTTCTAGAACGGTGTTGAATAGGCATTTGGGCTTAACATAACTGTCACTTCATGAGTGGACTTTTTATCCTTTGATATGGGATAGGATCTTCGAGATGATGCTTCTTGGGTTTTGTTTTCCTTCATTCCCATTCTATTCTTTCACCCATTTTCACAAGCATGGTGAATGTCTGACATCCCGATACGTGTAACTTGTCATAGTATTCATACAGTAATGATTTCAAGAAGAGCTCAATGAGCTTGTCTTCATTGATTATGGGTTTGACTTGTCAGGCAATAGCTTTCCACCTTTGTGCAAAGGCTTGGAATCTTTCATTTCTCATCTTTTCAGTTCTCATAAGGTCTTCTCTTGTTAGCAACACCTCGATGTTGAACTTATATTGGCACAAGAATTCTCCAGCTAGATGATACCACTCGGTAAAATCTTCAATATCAAGGGCAGTGTATCATGCCAGAGCTGCCCCTCTCAAACTATCTTGGAATGTACTAACAAGAAGGGGTGCATTGTCTGAATATCTTGCCATCTTGCAAAGGTACTATTTTGGGTGACTATTTGAGCAATTGCTTTTATCGTACTTGCTTACGAATTCGGGCTCTTTGTAGTTCTCTAGAACCACTACTTTAGGATATGGTGAGAACTTGTCAAATCTCTGTAGCTTTTAGCCTTGGCTTGTGAGACACTTTTCAATCTTAGCCAATCTTTTGGCTCCCTCTTTGTCCTTGGGTTTATGAGAAATTTTCTTTGATGTGTCTTCCTCCTCTAAATTTACCACTTCGGGTGTAGTTTTTGGAAGATTTTCTTGAATTAGCTCTTTATTTCTATTTTGCTCCTCATGAGACGTTTCCCCAGCATTTGGAGCACTAGCATTGGGGATCGTAGGATATGAACCATTTGCAGCAATTAGGAAAGATTTCATTTCTGCTATCATGGTAGCCATTTGATTCATCTAGTTTTCAACCTCTGCTCAATGGTTACAAGTTTCTTCCTCTACCATCCTTGCTTGTAAACGGGTCCGAACTCGCGCTCTTCTTTCTTTCGTTTTTATGCCACATTCGTTGAAGATACAAAGCATTAGTATGAAGAATTAACAATTAAAACTTATATTCTTTCAATTATATGGTTTCTTTTTTATTAACAAGGATAATAACTTTCAAACAAGCCGTAGCCTTGTGTATTAAATTCCTTATCAATATTTATCTCAAGAAATCATATAATTCAAAGAATCGTAATCCATGGCGATTTCTTTATTATATTTCAAATCATAATCCAAATTTAATCGAATGTATTCAACAAGTGATTGTTTCAACTTTGCATATGAAATTTGAAAGTTTTCAATATAATGCTTCAAACTCAAATAGGGAACTAATTCATTTAAGTCTAGACTTCTTGCTAGCTAAGGTAGTTTCTGCCCTTTCATTCTCATTCCATTCCCTAATCCGAGACTCCCACTCTTCTACATCGATCATCACTTCTTCAGGTACGTATGGCTCTACTCCGGGTGTGCTGGGGACTATATACTTCGACACGTATGGCTTCACAAGGCTCAGTGTAACACTTAACGGCACGTACAACTCGACATCAATTGGCCGTTTGCTTTTCAACCACTTGACATATTCCTTTGATGCTGAATAGAGCTTCATTTCGCCTTCTAAGTACTCGGGCCATTAGACCATTTGTTTGGGTGACTTTCTTTAGGCAGTGAATAATCTTGTCCATCTTCTCTTGCAGTCTCTTCTTCTCTTCTTCGGGTAGAAACCCCCTTAGTATTTCGAATGCAAATTCCTTGACATGCCATGTTGGTGGGACTTGTTGTAACATTCCAAATTGTCTCACAATCCTCAACGGGTAGCGCCTCTCTTTAAACTGATCAATGGTACCATGTTGCCTTCTTGGCATGTGATTCTAGCTTTGGTGATCTTTAGCCAATTAATCTACCATCGGAATTCATCAGGAGTTAGGGCTCTAATGAAATTAGCCCATTCTAAGAAGGAGTACTTAGGCAATTTGTCTTAGATCTTGATATATCTCTCTATTGGATTCACCGATGAACAAATCTCTTGTATTTTCATAAAATGTCCCCATGGTTGGATATGGGAAACAAACTACATTGAATGTAACCCCGAAGATGCTTGAAACACTCCCTTTTCATTGTGTTGGAATTTGTTTAAAAAAATTATGGTTTCGGCTAAGAGCATGTTGGAGAAATCCCATTTGAGACAAGCTTGTCTCATGATTATGGCCACTAAAGGATCTAATCCCGTTCCAGATACAAGAAATAAGATGAACCCAAATAAGGCTAGAAGGAATACCCTAGTGGATGTATTTTCCTTTTCCCTTGGAAGTTTGAATATTTTGATATCAAGAATGATAAAGGAAATCTCCCGGTGTTTGTTTTGATTAGTTTCTCAACTTTAGTGGTTTTTAATTTGAGAAACTCGGCTAAGACACTTGTGGGATTGAACCCTATTGGAGGCTCTATGATTTTAGGTTTAAAGTCAACTTCGATGGTGGCTTTGCATTCTTCCAAAGTTGATACCATCTCATTCTCGCCAAGTGGAAATGTAGCAGTGGTGACTTTCCATAAGTGAGCTAGGGCTTGGATCAAACTGACTTGATACTTAACATTGATCAACTCTAAGAGGTATCCTAATCTTTACTTGACATAGGCTTGATTCTTCGTGGTCATGCCTTTCCACCATGTGAGGAGCTCTTTTCGAGGAATTGGAATAACTTGAATGTCTAGTTTCCCCATTTGAGTCTAAAGAATGCAAAAAGATCCTTAATTAATCACCATGGATTACTGTTGACACCTGATTTTTAACTCATTTTTTTCATTTTTTCAAAAATCTCAAAACTAGGACTAGGAATCTTGGCCAAGCCTAGAAACCTATTTCTAAACCAAAAATAAAATTTTTAGCATTTTCCTGCATTTTCCTTTAATTTCTTTTATTCAAAATAAGTGAGAAAATCAAGAAAAATAGCAAATGGAATTATAAAATTCCATAAAAATAGTCATTAGTCTTATTTTAAATCCAATTTCATTAATGCATCATCAATTTTGAAAAATTTCAATCGGGTATTTGTTTTTCCCAAAATTGGGCAAAATCAAACTTGAATTGAACCAAAAATGCAATTAAATCTTTTCTAGTCATTTTTAAGTCATAGTGTCTTCACAACAAATGAATTTGGGACCTTGAATTACATAATGGTCAATCCAATTGCACAATTTGTCAAAGAAATCAGAAAACCCCAAAATTAAAAGTTAGAAATTTTGAGTCCAAATTGGGAATCGTGCCCAATACGAAATTGTCGAACCATGAGACCATCATTTCTAGAGTTAATCATATGTGGGTAATTCAATTTTGACACCAATTTTTCCTAATTAGGTCATTAAGACATCAAATTGAATAAAACCCTAATAACCTGAATATAAAAAGTTGGGAATCTTGGATATGATTATGACAAAAATTGGGGAAAGTCATATATATGGGTTCAAAATATGATGAGGAATTCAATTTTGGAGATTAATTTTGAAAATTTGGTTTGGGCTTAATTTGGATTTTTAAACAAAATCGGGCCTGCCGAGTTAGTCGGGTCGACCCGAACCGACTCGGGAATCCTTCTTCCTCGCCTGACCTACCCAGAACACAATGAACCCATGAGAAAAACCAAATGAACCCGCCACTTTGCCAACCTTCTCCAGCAAATAAATACGTGTTTGACCTAAATGATAGTCGGAGAATCTCAGGCTGTCGTCGGAAATCGGTTATAACCGATCGAAAGGCGGTGGAAACAAACTTTGGGCAAGAATTTTGATCAACAAAAGCAAGAAAAAAAACTGATCATAGGATAGAACGCGCTCGATGAAATGCCAGAGAGAGATAAGAGAGAGAAATAGGGAGAAAGAGCATGAAATCTAGAGAGAGAGAGGAGTGGAGATCCGCAGATCGAGTGATCGGCGCCGGTTGATTGAACGGCATCGACGAATTGACCATCTAGGGAGGATCTCCTCCTTGGGTGACTAGTGGCTAGCTGATCGTGAAGCCCTGAAATCGAGCTTCGGTCGGCGAGTCCAGACCTTTCCCGATGGAACTAAAGACGTCAATTTGAAGCCTGAGCATTAGAGAACAACTTCATGGGCGCCGATTAGTCCGGAAACTACGATTTGTACACATTCAAAGAAGGTAAAGTTGGCTCATGATCACTGTTTTCCAAAATTTCCATAATTGAGTTCTAGTTTCAATGTAAATGTTCATATGATTTCATTGATGATTTTTAGCACTTTGATGTTCAAAACTTGTTTCTAATCACATTTGTGTTGTTTGTTTGCATTTTTTATTGAAAATATGCATAAACCGAATCAATCCACCATTGAAACCCTTCGCCAGAGTTCTTAGATCCTCGCCGGAGCATTGCCGTGGCCACAAGCCATCCCAAGTTAGTGTTTCTTGACTTTGATTGATAATTTGGAATTTATTTTGACCGACATAGATGGTTAAGACGAGTAAGATAGTTACATAGATTCTGGAAATGCAATCTTAGGTCAGTGACAAGTTAGGTTTTTTGACTGGGTTTTTCACCGGCCAGTGAACGATCGCTGGTATCCTGAGTAGGTTAGATTAAAAGTAGAACATATGGACTTTGCAATGAACCAATCCGAGCGGCAAAATAGTCGCCGGAAGGTCGTCGGCGATGGGCCCGAACCGATGGCCTCGAAAACATTTGTACCAAATTCATGCATTTGGGGAAATGCTCCAAAGAAATCGAATCCAAACGGTGCCATTTTTGGCACCGTGCTTGCCAGAGAAAGCGACTAGCGACCAACGCTGGCGACGCCCGGTTCGGCCAAGCCGAACCGAGTTGAACCGAACCAGTCCGGTTCGTTTTTCGGAGGGAAAAATAAAAAATATATATAATAATAAAACTAAAAAATCCAAAAAATCTAAAAAAAAGGAAAATTCAAGAAAAATTTTAGAAATTCGAAAAAATTCAGAAAAATAGAGAATTTCATAAAAAATAGAAAATTTAGAAAATTCATAGAAAAATTCAAAAATTTTAGAAAATTCATAAAAATCAAGAAATTTCAAAAAAATACAAATAAAAAATGTGAAAAATTCAGAAAAATCTAAAAGATTGGAAAATTGGAAAATTCATAAAATTTTTCAAAAATTCATAAAAATCAATTCTCGATTAATGAAATTCTTAGAAATTCAATTTTCGAAAAAAATCAAAAAATTAAAATTTTAAAAATTTTAAAAATTCACAAAATGGTTCAAAAAAACTGTGACCAACCTTATAAAGTGAAATCTGAATTTTGTGAAGTGCCCAAGTAGCATTTTTAGAAAATCTCAAATTCAGGGGTCATAACCCTTAAAAAACCCTAAAACCCTAAAAAGACACAAATTATGAAATGAACAAGCCTTTAGGGCTTCACTAGGGTTTGGATGTTTTGATTGACTTTCATTTTTAGAGACGAATTAGGATTGATTGACATTAATTGCGCATTTAATTCTTGATTGATTTTCCTCGCAATTAGAATGGATAGAATTAGTGGGTAAGCCTTGAAAACTTGCATGACACGTTTGACATCATATCGTTCTTAGATACCGAAAGAGCATTAGGGATCTCAATTTGGGATCATTAGCGTAACCAAGTCATCGTACTTAGAATCTTTGATTTGTAGAATCGTGTTATTTCTCTTATACCCCGATTAGATTTCTAGTTTACCTACTAATAATGACTAGTGGTGACTCCAAAATCAAAATCTTAGATCAAATAGGAAATTATCATCTGCTGTCATGTGAGGTATAGTCTGGGAGAGACCCTTACACGAAAATACTTCCTTAGTGCGCAAATCTCGAAAGTCCCAAAAAAGTGCGACGCGATAGGCTTGGCGACTTCGCTGAGAAGTTCCTTTTTTTTAAGTAAACTTAGGTCTAGATAGAATGATACGCTTGTGTTTGTGCTTATAAGGATCCCAGGTACATCTCGCTAATGATAGTGTTAAATGATTTTACAGGCGGGTGGTATAAAAGGGTGTAGTCTTTACTAACCCTTATTTTGCAGGATGGTGTTAGGATTGAATGTGGTTTGAATGAATTTTAGAAGTTCTGTTTGGTTATTAATTGTTATGCATGTCTTTAAATTGCTTTAGCACTGCACCATTAGCATACACCACCCGTTGCCCAACCTCGGCTTCATTTAAGATTACCCTTAGGAGGTATGTGTTCAAGCGAAATTATGAGCCGATTGCTCATGGGATCGTTTAAATGCAATACTGATCACTGAGGTGGAATAATATTCCATTACTTTAGGCCAATTGCCTATTGAAATGGAATCCCTTGTACATTAAAGTGGTCACCTTGAGCCTTTAGCATATCCTATCCTTTTAGGAGTTAAAATTTTACCGTTTGCATTCGCTTGTCTTTGTGGTTTTTTTTTTTGGATAAGGTAAGATGTATATTGACTTTTCAAAGCAAGCGTACATGAGATGAGACCGAAACACAAAAACCTCGTACCTGAAGCGACATACAAGGTGTCCCAATAGGTGCAAAACTTGTCTTTGTGGTTGGTATACCTAAAATCAAACAAAAATGTTTTGGTAAGTAAGTATCGTTCCATTCCATTCTTTTACAATTATGCAAGTTAGTTGACACATTTTCAAAAAAAAAAAAAAACCTAAATGATATTCAATGTTTGATCTAAATGCCCTTTCATATTAGAATGCATGATTAGGATGTCATACTCCATTTGACCATTCTTTCTTTTTTAGATGAAATGTATAGGTCCATGGAGGATTTTCCATGTAATTCAAGCGCTTATTCATTTATTTCAATGTATTCGAATTTGTAAACCATAGTTTAGAACTTTATGGTTTAAATGGAGTATGACAAAATGGCGTTGACACTTGATTTTTAGCTCAGTTTTCTTTATATTTTCACAAATCTCAAAATTAGGACTAGGAATCTTGGCCAAGCCTAGAAACCTATTTATAAAACAAAAAATAATTTTTTGGTTTAATTTCTTTTAGTCAAAATAAGTGAGAAAATCAAGAAAAATAGCAAATGGAATCAGAAAATTCCATAAAAATAGTCATTAGTCTTCTTTTAAATCTAATTTCATTAATACATCATCAATTTTGAAAAATCTCAATCGGGTGTATGTTTTTTTCCAAAATTGGGCAAAATCAAACCCGAATTGAACAAAAAATACAATTAAATCTTTTCTAGTCATTTTTAAGTCATAGTGTCTTCACATCAAATAATTCTGAGACCTGAATTACATAATGATTGGTCCAATTGCACAATTTATAAAAGAAATCAAAAAATCGGAAAATTCAATTGAAAATTAAGAATTTTGAGCCCAAATTGGGAATCGTACCCAATATGAAATTGTCAAACCATGAGACCATCATTTCTAGGGTTAATCATATGTGGGTAATTCAATTTCGGCATCAATTTTTCCTAATCAGGTTATTAAGACATCAAATTGAATAAAACCCTATTAACTCGAATACAAAAATGTGAAAATCTTGGACATGATTATAACAAAAATTGAGAAAAATCACATATTTGGGTTCAAAATGTGATGAGGAATTTAATTTTGGGGTTCAATTTTGAAAATTGGGTCAAAATTGAGCTTAATTTGTGAATTTAGACTAACCCTGGTCTACCAAGTCGACCGAGTCAACCCGACCCAACCCCAATCGATCACCTTCTTCGCTCGACTCACCTAAAGTGCAATAAAACCAAGAAAAAATGAATTAAACCCAAGACTTCATGAGCTTCTCTCGATCAATCTAGCACGTTTAAATTAACTTGGCCAGCTGGAGAATCTCTAGCTGATACCAGAGAATCAATCCTAACCAATTATAAGTCAGTTCTAACTGAATTTGGGTGGGAATTGAGCTACAAAAAATTGAAAAAACTGAACATTGAGGGAGGAAGGGTGTTCGACGAATTGCCGAGGAGAGAGAGAAGAATCCAGAGAGAGATTGAGAGAGATAGAAGAAGAGGAATACAAGAAGAGGTTCAAGGCCGAGTGATCGGCGCCGCCTTGATCGGGATGGTGCCGGCAAATCGGCCGGCAAGAGTGACCTCCTCTTTCCTTCTCCGGTGAGCAAGCTGATTGTGAAGCTCTGAAATTGAGCTCCGACTGGCGTATCCAAGCGTTTCCCGATGAAACGAACACAATTATATTGAAGTCCAAGTGACGAAGAATAGCTCCATAGGTTCCAATTAGCTCGGGAGAATCATTTAGTCCCCAACGAATCAAGTAAAGTTGGATACTCATTACTGTGTTTCCATAATTCCCGAAAATATGTTTGATTTTAAATGGATGTTCATGCAATTTCTTTTGAGATTTCGAGTTTGTAGAAGTTTGGAATATGTTTCTGATCATGATTGTGTTGCTTGATTGCATTTTGGGCTATGAAATCAATGAAATCGAGTCAGTCATCCATTGAAACCTCCTCACCGGAACTCGGTTACCCTCGCCGAAGTGTCCTTGTGGCCATAGGTCATCCAAGTTAGCCTTTCTTAACCTTGTTTGATGATTTTATGTTGAGTTTGATCGATCTAGATGGCTGGGACGATTAGGATCAAGATTTGTATTTTGGAAAAACATGTCAAAAACAGTTTGCAAGTTAAGATTTTTGGACCAATTTCTCGCCAGTTGGCGAACGTCCAGTGGCACTATGATTAGGCTAGATTCATATTAGAACATATAAGCTTGGTAATGGATCAAAAGAAATGGCAAAACATTTACCGAAAGATTGTTGGAGATGGGCTCGAATCGGTGGCCTGGAAAACGCTTAATACTGAATCATGCACACCACATGTTCACCATAATGCCTCAATGAACAGGAGGCAAAACGACACCGTTTTGATGTCGTACCTGCCAGAGAAAACGACCGGTGACCGGCGCCAGTGACGTCCGGTCTGGTCAAGCCGAACTGGGTTGATCTAGGCCGGTCTGGTTCACCACTTTGGCGAGAAATTTAAAAAAATCTAAATAAAAAAATGTTAAAAAATTTTAAAAAATTTGTAAAAACATAAAAAAAAATTCAAAAAATTGTGGAAAATCATAAAAATATAAAAAAATTTAGAAATTCGAAAAATTTCAGGAAAAAAGGAAATTCACAGAAAAAATAAAAAAAAATAGAAATAGAAAATTCAAAAAAATTTCAGAAAATTCATAAAAATTCGAAAAATTCAAAATACAAATAAAAATGTGAAAAATTTAGAAAATCAATAAAAAAATTGAAAAATTGGAAAATTCTTAAAAAATTTTAGAAAATCATAAAAAATCAATTCTCGGTTAATGAAATTTTCGAAAAAAATCAAAAATTTCAAAAATTTTAAAAATTCACGGAATAGTTCAAAAACACTGTGGCCAACCTTAAAAAGTGAAATTTGAATTTTTGGAAGTGCCCAATTGGCCTTTTTAGAAAATCTCAAATTCAGGGGTTATAACCCCTAAAAAAATCCTAAAACCTTAAAAAAGTGCAAATCATGAAATGAATAAGCTTCTAGAGCTTCATGGGGGTTTGGATATTTTGATTGATTTTTATTTTTAGAGACCATTTAGGATTAATTGATCTGATTGACATTGATTGTACATTTAATTCTTGATTGATTTTTCCTGCGATTAGAATGGATAGAATTAGTGGGTAAGTCTCGAAAATTTACATGACACGTTAGATATCGTATCATTCTTAGGTACCGAAGAGGCATTAGGCATCTCGATCTGGGATCAATAATGTAATCAAGTCCCCATACTCAGAATCTCTAGTTCGTAGAACCGTGGTATTTCTCCCATACCCCGATTAGGTCTCTAGTCTACCTACCAATAATGACTAGTGATGATTCTAAAATCACAAATTTAGACTAAATAGGAAATTACCATCAATTATCACGTGAGGTATGGTCTAGTAGAGACCCTTACACGAAAATATCTCCTTAGCGCGCAAATCCCGAAAAGTCCAAAAAGCGTGGCGCAACAAATGGGCATTTATATCACATATTGAATTTGTTCATGATTTCAAGTATATGCTCTTTTAAGGTCTAAACTGACTCAAAATGACATTTACATTACTTTCTAGACATGCAAGTGTATTTTCCCTCTGTCTTACCTCAAAAGGATATATGATTAAAATGAAGGTATTAAGATTGATTCATAATCCATGGTGATTAATAACAAATCTTTTTGCATGATTAGGCTCAATGAAAAAACTAGATATCCAAGTAATTCCCATTCCTTGGAAAGAGCTTGTTGCTTGGTGGAAAGGCATGTCCAAGGACAACAAAACTTATGTCCAAGAAAGGCTTGAATACCTTCTCATACTCATGCATGTAGAACATCAAGTCAGCTTAGTCTAAGCTTTGACACATTTTTGGAAGGTTTCCATCACCACATTCCAACTTGGAGAACATGAATTGGTACCAACATTAGAAGAATATCAAGCCCCCATTGGAATTAATTTTAAGCCTAGAGTCGTAGAGCCACTTGTTAGACTTAATCCTATGAGCCTTCTAGCTGAATTCCTTAACCTTAAAACCTCCAAAATCGAAAAGCTAGTCAAATCAAATATAGGTAGATTTCCATTATCCTTCCTAGTAGCCAACTTTTCAAAACTTCCTAGGGAAATAGAAAACACTTCAGCTCGGGTATTCTCGCTTTCTTTGGCTTTATTCTATTTCCCGTGTCTAAAATGGGATTAGACCCTTTAGTCACTGTGATGGCGAGACAAGCATCTCTTAAGTAGGACTGTTCTAATATGCTTCTTGCCCAAACTATCATTTCCTTAAACACATACCAAAATCGTGGGAGGGATATCTTTCAAGCTTCCATTAATCTTTTATCATTATGGTTCATCTCACACATTCGACCATGATGTTGTTTCATGAACATTCGCGAAATTTTTTCAACGATAAACCCAATTAAACGATATATTCGTCTCCAAAGCAAATTACCCTAACAATCTTTCTTAGATTGGGCCAATTTCATTAGAGCTCTAACTCCTAATCAAATTCAATGGCAGATCAATTGGCCAAGATTGACAAGGCGAAGATTACAAGCCGAGAGGGGAATGCAGTACCATTGCTTGGTTTGAATGAAGGAGCAGCTTATTGCCCTTTAAGGATTATTAGACAATTAGCGATACTTCAGCAAGTTTCACCGACATGGAATCCTGAAGAGTTCACCTTTGACATCCCAAGCGGAACTATACCCGAAGAGGAGAAGAATAGCCTCTAAGCCAAAATTCACAAGATCATCATATCTTTGGATAACCCACTTGAACAAATAATTGAGTGGCCAAAAAGCTTGGAAGAAGATATGAAGATTTGCATGGCCTCTAAAGAATATATCAAATGGATAGAAAATAAATGACCAATTGATGTCGAGCCATATGTCCCATTAAATGTTGTACCGGATCCTATAGATGAATATGTCCTAGAATATATTGTTCCAAGCGTGCCTGGAGTGGAACCCTACGTCCCTAAAGAGGTCGTGATCGATGTCGAAGAATGAGAATCTTGAGCCAAGGAATGGAAGGAATATCAAAAGGCGGAAGCTACCTTAGCTAGTAAGAAGCCTAGGATTGGATGATTTAGATTCCCATTTGAGTTTAAAATCATGATGTTAAATAATTTCAAATTTTATATGCAATGATGGATTGATCACTTTCTAAACATGCATAGATAATTTCAGAACATGATTTCAAAACATAAAGGAATCACCATGGATTACAATTCTTTGAATTGTATGATTCATTGAGAAAGACATTGATGAAGAATTTTATACAAGGCTAAGGCTTGTATGAAATTTTTTTTCCTTGATAATCTTATGAAACTATATAATTAAAAGAATGTAGGGTTTCATGATCATTTTATTATACTAACATCGGGTCTTTTTACGGAGCAGTTTTTTTTAGCAACGGAAGGCAAAAGACTCAGACATGCTTATAAGTTAGAATGACGGAAGAAGAAACTCGTGCTCGACTAGCTGAAGTCGAGAATCAAATGACTCAAATGGTTGCAATGGTGGCAGAAATGAAGGCTCTTATTCTCACATCCCGATGATAGTATTCTATTACTCTAAATGTGGGAACTTCAAACAATACTGAAACACCAATTGAAGAACTAGTTAGAAACAAAGAACCGGTTCAAGAAAATCCTCCAAAAACTACACCTGAGGTAGTAAATTTGGAAGAAAACGATCCAACCAAGAAGACATTCAAGACAAAGGATGAAGAAGAGGCCAAGAGATTGGCCAAAATTGAAAAATGCTTAGCAAGTCAAGGTTGTGAACTTCAAAAGTTCGACAAGTTCTCACCGTATGTGAAAATAATTGTTCCAGAAAATTATAAAGTAGGAAGATTCTCTTGAACTTTTACTATTAGCCTTTTCCATTATATTTTGTTGATTATAGTTTCAAATTTCTTGTGATTTCATTTGCAATTTTAATTCAGTTGCAATTTACATTCCTATTGATGGAGATGTAATCATGTCTTTCAATTCAATATAAGTGGTCAAATGTTTTGTTAAGAACATGTAGAAACAAAACCAAACCTATGATGAACATTATCCTCATTCGTGAGACTTGAGGCTTCGGGTTTCTATATTGTTCCTCATTGTAAAAATGATTTTTAAGAGCAAGGAAGTCTGATAATACGAGGACTAGCTCTGTCCTTATATTTTTCCAAATAAAATTTCAAAATGAATCTTCAGAAGGGTTTTCATAGGATCACATGCATTACTTACTTTGTATGCGATTACTAATCATGTTTATTACATGTTAGGCATGAGCATTCGCATATCCATAATAGGTTCTCATGTGGCCCAAATCTTTCCGAGGAGATCGCTTACGATATTGAAGAAGATAACAAGGATGAGGAATGGATCAGAAAGGAATGAATTCGTCATGAAGAATCAAAGCCACTCACATTAGAGAGAAAACGATTATTGTTAATCTGGGCGATAAAGAGAATCCTAAGGCAGTTAAGATTGGAAAATGTCTTCTCTCAGCAAAAGCAGAAAGAATCATAGATTTACTCAGAGAATATCAAGACATATTCGTATGGTCTTATGCTGACATGCCATGCTTTAATCCAAGCATAGTTGAACATGCTTTGCCAATCGATCAAGGTATTCCACCAAAGAAGCAAAAACTTAGGTGAACGAAGCAGGATTTTGCATAGAAAATAGAAGAAAAAGTTATGAAATTGCTCAAAGTCAATTTTATCGAAGTAGTACCATATCCAAAATGGGTTGCTAATATAGTACCGTAATGAAGAAAGATGGTCGAATACGGGTGTGCGTTGAGTATCGCGACCTAAATAAAGCAAACCCTAATGATGATTTCCCGCTTTCACATATTGATATATTAGTGGACAGCACTGCTGGGTTCGAAACAATTTCATTCATGGATGGTTTATCAGGATATAATCAAATCCTCATAAAGAAAGAGGATAAGGTGAAGACATCCTTCATAACACCATAGGGCACATTTTGTTATAAGGTGATGACTTTCGGTTTGAAAAATGCTAGCGTCACGTATCAAAGGACACTAGTAACTTTGTTCCATGACATGATGCATAAAGAAATCGAAGTATATATGGATGACATGATCGCAAAATCCAAACAAGGAGAAGATCATGTTGAGGTGCTTCGCAAGTTGTTCGAAAGTCTCAGAAAATACAAGTTACGACTAAACCCCAACAAGTATGTATTTGGGGAAAAATCTAACAAACTGCTAGGATTTGTGGTCATTAGCAGGGGCATCAAAATAGATCCCTCCAAGATCAAGGCAATATATGACTTAAAGACTCTTTCTATGGTAAAAGAAGTGAGAAGCTTATTGGGGCGATTAAATTACATTGCTCGTTTTATCTATCAGCTTTCTGAGACTACTAAACCATTCTTCAAATTGTTGAAAAAAAATGCCAAAGTGAAGTGGGATGTGAAATGTCAATAAGTCTTTGACAAGATCAAAGAATATTTGGTATGCCCACTAGTGCTGGTACCACCAATCCCTAGGGTTCCGTTGATCTTATAATTGACGATTCACTATGAGTCGTTAGGAGCGGTGCTTGTACAAAGAAGACCAAATGATGGTAAAGAACAAGTCATTTATTACTTGAGCAAGAAGTTCACAACATCATAAATGAATTACTCGGCAGTCGAAAAGACATACGTTGCATTGATTTGGGTGTTACACAGATTAAGGCAATACACCCTCCATCATCAAATTTTGCTAGTGATTGCAAATGATCCGATCAAGTACCTTATTGAGAAATCCTCCTTGTCGGGAAATTAGCAAAGTGGCAAGTCTTGTTATTTAAATTTGATATTAGAAGTTCATCCCAAAAGTTAGTTAAAGGATGAGTAATAGCAGACATGCTGGCGAAAAGTTCGCAGAATATTGCCAATCCTTAAGAACAACTTAATGATCATATATTAACAATGATTAATGATAAATGGACCATGTATTTCGATGGTTGATCAACTTGTCTGTATCAGGAACTGGGGTAGTACTGATCTTTCCAAAAGGACAACACTATTCGGTATTTGCGAAACTGGTATTTTCATGCACCAATATCGTCATTGAATACAAAGCATGCATTCTCGACTTGCAATTAGCCCTCTCGATGAAAGTAAAAAGGTTGCAAGTATATGGAGATTTTATGCTCATCATATTGCAAATAACTGATGAATGGCAAACTCGAGATGCCAAACTAATTTCTTCTCACAGATACTTAGAAGAGATGATAGAAAAATTCGAAGAAGTAATATTCGATTATCTCCCAAGAGTTGCAACTTTGTCATCCTTACTACAAATTAAAGATGATATGGACGTAAAACCATTAAGAATTAATATTCTTGAGCAACCAACTCATTGCATGATGGTCCAGGCATAGTTTGACAATGAACCATGATTTTGTGACATCAAAAGGTATCTTCAATCAGGAGAATTTCCTAAAAAAAGTCAATCAGGTGACATAAAGTTTATAAGGAAGATAGCCAACAAATTCTTTCTTAGTGGTCAAATCCTCTATAAGAAATCATTTGATTCAACCTTACTAAGATGTGTGGATGCTGCAGAAGCTGATCAAATCATGAAAGAGATTCATGAGGGTGAATGTGGACCACACATGAATGGATATCTTCTAACCCGAAAGATTATGAGGTTGGGATATTATTAGATGATAATGAAAACAGATTGCATCCAACATGTGAGATATTGCCATCAATGTCAAGTTTATGGAGATACAATTAATGCACCGCCAAATGAGCTACACCAAATGTCCGAGCCATGGCCATTTTCAATGTGGGGGCATTGATATGATTGGTCCAATCAACCTAGTAAAGAAAATCATCTTCAATAATTCAGATCCTCATGGCAAATTCACTCCAAATTATGAAGGTCCAGACATTGTCAAGAAAGTTCTTCCTGGACGAGCATTGATTCTTGTAGATATGGCAGGAACAGAATTGACCTATCCTGTAAATGCAGATGCTATCAAGATTTTCTATTCATGAAATGAAGACGTATATTCAAGAAGAGATTTGGGTTACTTTAGAACATATGCAATATCATGCATACCATGCATTTCATGAACATGTTTATCTAATTTGCAGAAGAAAGCAAAAGGAGTCCGAACCAATCAATGATTTTAAAAATCCCAATGAAGTTGTCAAATAATAGAGGGAAGTATTATTTCCAATTCAATTTTCCGTTAATATTTCCTAATATGTTTTTCTTTTTATCATCCCCAGGGAGACAAAGAAAAGGGAGCAACAAAAGAAAAATTCCTAGTGGAATCAAAGCAAAAACATGCAAATAAGAGGGATCTTGATAAATTGATCAGACAAGTATCCCTAAATCGTGAGTGCATGTGTTGAAGAAGTTACCTTTTTAAGAGAAAATCGAACTTCTTCCCCAAGCAGAATGACACTAAGACTGAGCAAAACAAAACACATTGTTTTGAAAAGAAAATACCTGAGAAATGTTTCAAATCAAAAGTTTTGAAACACGCTTTCTTTGAGAATGCATTAAGTATTAAAATTCCCTAAAAGGGATAATTTGACAAAAGGCTTTGAAAAAATTTCAAAGAAAAAGTTTGGATCAAATCGAATGGAAAGACCTTCATGTCGCGACCTACCTCACAAGGGTCGAACTCAATGAGGTGGGTTTAGAGATAAGTGTTTATGAGATGGTTCATATGGCACCTCATAAAAAATGATTTTATTGAAATATAAATCTTTTGACTATCCATATGATCCATTGATCATGAACGTGGATCTTCCCTAAATCCATATCTCGCGTGACAGCGGATCAATTTTATCTTTTTTAGGAGTCGCCACTAGCCTAGGTCGGGGGTCGGTTAGAATACCCAACCGAAATGCGGGAATTTCATTTTGGTTTCTACGAAAACTAGAGATCAAAGGTTCGGGGACTAGCTTACGTTAATATTTCTATTAACGCCCTTTCGGTACCGCTAAACTTAACATGGTTGTTATCTAAAATGTCAGGCATTTATTCTTTACCATTTTCATGTTTAAAGTCTTAGTCCACTAGGTGATCATGCATCTTGTTTTTGTATTTTCATTCAAGATTCTAAACTAATCCTATCTTGGTCTAGAAAAAGAAAGAAACAATCAATTGTATTGAAAGACATTTCGTAAAGTAAACACTCGAAGTATTGAAAAGACGAGCTAATTCTAAGTGCTAGAAAGTAAAAACCCGCAACTCGCCGGGTGTTTATTACAACACAAATTAAAAACCCGAGACATGATCGGGGATGAATGAATTGAATTTGAAACCGGATCGGACATTAGTTTATCGCTACCATCAAATGAGTACAAATTGAGACCGGATTGGACATCGGTCAATCGCTTTGGTCTTTTCAATTTTGGATTATCTTCCCATGGACCGTCTCTCGGGCGTCGGTGTTTACATTCACAACATACATTCATGACAAACGATACGCAAAAGAATAACCAATGAAAAAACAAAGGTGCAAACAATTCACTAATCAAACACGAGCCTCGGGATCGGCCTTTGTTTTTCATGTATTTTGATTCACCACCCACCTAATCATCTAATATTATTTGATTAATGGTTAACAATAATGGGCTACCATTTGCATTCACAAAATGGCAACTCATATCAATTAACCCCTAAAGTCGGGTTCTAAATGATCACAATGGGCTACCCACCGAACATGCACCGGGCCTAACATTCATCTAATAAACACATGCATAGCAATGAAATAAGCATGCATTCAAGCCCATGGGCCTTATTTCGAAGTCAATCAAGCAATGAGAAGTGGGCTTTATAAAAAGACCACTTATCCAGTTATTATCTAATTCGGGTTGCTTATGTTCAGATATGATTAACTAACCTAATGATGTCCAAATGAAGTGATTCAGGTGTCATTAGAAAGCTTATGACATGAGGATCAAAAGTCAAGAAGACCATTTTTTACAAATCCTAGCCAATTTTCCCGAAAATATCAAATTTGATCTTAGTGACAGGCTGGACTCGGTTCTGTTATGGATTTCAAAATAATGGCGGGAAAAATAACAAACCTTATCAAAACCACGTGAAATTTTTTGTGCAGTTATGATTCCCCGTGTGTAACAACTTTTTTTTTTTTGGTAAGATAAGATGTATATATATACTTTTCAACACGAATCATACAAGATAAGGAATCGAAACACAAAAACCTCGTACCTGAAGCGACAAACAAAGTGTCCCAACAGGTGTGTGTGTAACAACTTTCATGTTTTGAGTTTTTGCTAAAAAGTACTCCAAATTTTTATAGAATTCGGTATTTACGAAGGACTCAATTGCAAATCAAATTTTAACCCGTGAAGACCTTTTATGAAATTTTAAGAAAATTGACCCTCCAAAAATTGCTATTAGGCACTCAAAATTTCTAGTCAACATAATGAGACCCTAATGAACAACTTTGTAATTTTGATTTTTCGCAAAAAAGGACTCTAACTCTATCAAATTCAGAGAAACATCTTTTGAACTCCAAATGAATGAAAATCAGATCTGGACACAGATACTGATCAGATTGTGAAAATTCCTTTTGAAAATTCAAATGACCTCTGATTTTGATGAAATTAGTATCAATAGAAAGATCTCGATCTCAGTGTGAACTTTTGTGAAGAAAATGTTTTCATATTTCGAACACACGAAGGTCAGTCTGAAACTAGTCTGTCACCAGATTTATGCATACATGACGTTGCAGATCTTACAATGCTAAAATGCTTGGAATTTTATGAAAATTTTATGATGAACAGATCAAGATGTGCTCTACAATTTTTATGAAGAAATTTTTTTCAAAAAATGATCGTAGAAAATCATAAAAATCATCAAACAGCACAACATCAATCAGGAAAGTATCAGAACAGACTTAAACATCATATTCCAGATTCTGATCCTAACTTCTAAAAGTGTTTTGACATAGCAAATCAAGTCCGATCGAGGCATGCAATATATCAAATCGAAGCTTAAAACGCGTTTTATGATTCTCTAGTTCATCACTTCGCGAGATTTCGATATTAACGAGCTCAAATCAGCATTTCAAACATGCAGGTTTTCCAGGATACGAATTTGCAGAATCATATTCAAGTGCACTTACCTTGTTTAACGATGTTCCGACGCGCAATTGAGCGATCCGGCCTCCGTATTCAGATCAAAAACAGCACGAAGAAGTCACGGAAAGCTCGGCCAACCTATGATAATAGATTGCACAAACTATAGTAAGAATCGATCCGTTTTCGCACTAATGAACTAGTAATGGAGAATCAAATCAAAAAAACATGATCCGGTGGCTGTTCAACGAGCAAACGGCCACCACAGCTGCACGAATACGCCGAGGAACGTTGCTGGAGGTTCGGGATCGCCGAGGGAGATGCCTATCAGCCCGTTCAGCCGCTTGTACCGACTGATCACATCACCAGCAGCAGCGCTGGTGATGTTGCCGAGAAGAAGATCTAGCCTGAACAACAAGCTCCGGCCACCAGAGAAAATAGCTGGTGTTACGACCAGCCTTGTGCCGCCGTGGGGGATGACGGCGGAGTGGCGGCTCACTGGAAAACAGCCGGCGATGAGGCGGAAGGCCGGCGGCCTAGAGAGAATGTGAGAGAGAGAGAGATGTGGACTAGAGAGAGAGAGAGAGAGAGAGAGAGAGAGAGAGAGAGAGAGAGAGAGAGAGAGAGAGAGAGAATTCAAATCTGAAAAATGAGTACCCCTCCAAATTTTGGAGGGAAAAAACACTATATACCCCCCTCAACTTTAAATCCTAGCCCTTAGATTAATCCAATGGCCCAAAATGCATTTTTAATGATTAAAAATATTCTTTAAGGGCTAAGGATTAGTGACATGGCATCATGGCTGGACATGATCGATTCTAAATGAATGGCCATGATTGATTTGTTCATCCCCTAATTAATTTGTTTAATTCTTGAAGAAGGGCATTTTAGTAATTTCTCTTAGGGGCATTTTCGTAATTTTCAATTAAGGGCATTTTTGTCATTTTTGGGCTCAAAAGGATGTGGCCGGCCTAGATTAGTTAGGATAGATCGTCGATCGCCGGATTTTCAACCGAAAAATGGCCAGTTCGATCAGACCGTTTGAATTTCGATCAAACCGGGTTGAGCCGATTAGTCTCGAATTTGGCCTGATTGAACTGGTTCAATCCTTGATTCCATTTATTCCTATTTTGTGCAATTTGGTCTCTATCACGATTAATTGACCCCATTAATATCGGATTTGATCAAATTGGATTGAACCGATTTGAAATTCACGCACAAATTGATCCAATTTAACTTATTTGTCTCAATTGATCTTGAATTTGGGTAATTGCATAGCCAAGCTAGACTAACAAATTTAATTGAAATCCAATTAACCAAATTAAGTCTCAATTCATCAAATTGAATATTAGTCTAGAGTGGATCAAGTTGAATTGCACTAATCGGATCAAATACTCTTAGATTTCTTAATCATTGAATCACTAAATTGATCAAATTGACTCAAATTCATGTGAATATTCCAAAATCGATTTTGAATTTGAATTTCATATAAGAAACTAGGCTCATTCGTGCCTCAATTACGCACGTCATGAAGAATCGATCCAAATCACTTATTAGGGCCAAAATTGGGGGTTTTTGTGTTTGGCTTCGAATCACAAAATTGGTTCAAAAATTGAATATAAGATGACCTCTAGATCAAATGTCGTGAAGAAAACTAACCTAAAAAATGACTAGAAATGAAGTAATTTCATTTTTGATCGATTTGAACCAAATTCCGCAAATTGGGAAAAAGTTGATTCCAAATCAATTTTCGTAAAATTTCAAATGTCAAAGGTAAATTGAATGTAAAATAAAATGATTTGTGGATTTTTGTATTTTTCAATTTTTTTGGTCAAAAGTTTGACAAAAAGTCAAACCCTAGTTGACTTTTCACTAGGAGCTTGATTTTATGATCAAATCTTTGAATTTTTATGAAATTTCCACTTCTCAAGTGAAATTAAACTTGAAAGAATTCTTTTTATGCGAAAAGCCCCAATTTGACCCGGGGTTGACTTTTGGTCAAAGGATTGACCAAAAAGTCAACTCGAAGTCAACTATTTGACTTTTCAGGTTTTCACATGAAATGAATAGAAAATCGCTTACAAAAGCTAGGCCAACAGACAGAATTAAAAAACGACACTTTTTGTTCAAGAAACAGGCTCCGGCGCAATCGGAAACCATAATCTCGAATTTTCTATTTTTAATGACGCGTTGGCTAAAAATTAGGTGTCAACACTTCAAATGATGAAAGGTAAGCTATATCCAAACACGTCCTCTATACACTCAAAGTCAAAATGAAGAAGTGAGTGAGAAAAAAACTCATCCAAAGGAAATAGGGGATGTTCGCAATGATTATATGGATTGAAATGATGAAAGGCAGTCATTTCACTATCCCAAACATGTTTATCACTTGCAAACCAAATTTGAGCCGAAATAGTGGAGAAGATTTTTCAAAACAACCCTGTTAAGAATCACCCCATATTGGGGCAAACCAAGAGGTTTGTGATTGATAGCTATGGAGAATAGGATCAAGAAAGATTTTATTGCATACTCTTGCATAAATCTTTCTGTGATAACTTCAGATGAAGTCATATGGAAGCTCAAGACATCTCAAGAGAAAGAAAAGCACTTCATTTCTTATACCCAAACACATTACCCTTGGCAAAGCCCAATTGAGCCTAAATATTCATTTCAGAACTATAAATTGGTAATCATCTCTTCACACTGGAGCATAAGCATGTGATCCACTTTAATAGATAAGAAACAAAAGGACATGACACAGAGTCCTTAGAATTCAAGAATGTCAAAGGAAAAAGAATCAAGAGGCATGAAAAAGCAGTGTGCCTGGTAAAAGTAAGGCCGAAGCCCAAGAAAAATGAAGAAAAGGAAATAGAGTTCAAAAGAAAGCTCAAAATAACAAAAAAAGTCATGATAAAGCAGAGCCAAGATCATGAGAGATCATAGACCACAATAAGTGAGAATGAGCAAAAGAAAAGAGATTGTAATGGATGTCTAGAGGACTCTGATGTTCATTAAAGAAAGATCCTTAGTAAGCAAAAAAGAAAAGGGTGGTGATGCCAAGAAGATCACCAATTTCATAAAAACCCTAAATTCAAATAAATAAGCCTTTTGAGCCTATCCAATACCAACAATACAACCTCTCCCCAAAGACTCTTCAAATTGGGATGTTGAGAGTAAGAACATAACTTTATGAAAAGAAGTTATCACTCAAATAAGTGTATGCAATAATATCTTGTCTTGTCCGTGAGATTCTTAACTTGGAAACTCGAAGTCAAATATGATGAAATCCTTTTTCTTGGCCTCAAAATGCATATCCTTTGAATAGCCATTGACCAAGCCAAAATTACAACTTTTTGAAAGACCTTATCAAATCAATTGGATTGTATACGTTGCGAATATCTCCAAATACCTAAGGATTGATTAAAAGAGATAAAATTAAGAGATATCAGATAAGTCCCATTCCAATCAGATGAAGAAAAGACCAAGTTCATTGATTGAGACAAATCCTTTTTAATGAAGGTCTTCCAAACGATCATTTCAAGCATTTCTTGAAAGATCGCAATCACTTTGTTCAAATAATTCCTTGAAAAGGAAATTTGATTGTCTAAAATGCATTAATGCAAAAAATGTATGTTTCTAGACCAGGTTTCAAAAGTTTTTGGTCAACCTCAAACCAAGTTCTCAAACAATTTGTGATAAACTAAGAGAAAACCATGCTTCAAACAGTTTTAATTAATTTCAAAATTACTTTTCAAAATAGTTTTTGGTTAACTAAAAACCATACAAAGGTTAGTGAAACCTCAAAATCACATAACCCATGGTCAAGGCATTTGTTGTTTGAAGCCTTCCTAAAGTCCTACTGGTGAGGAACCACTAGCCAAATTCAAGTCCTACAAGCAAGGAGCCCCTAGGCAAATTCAAAGTCCTACAAGTGAGGAGCCCTATCACGCCCCGTACCCCATGAAGCGCGAGCATCCCAACATAGGTCGAATTCGTTGCGACGTCCCAGGACGTGTCGCCGACACAACGCCCCAGGACGCGTCGTCGACCCAACACCCCACACAGAGATCAATACACATACGAAAGCAACATATAAACATATATATATATATATATATATATATATATATACACACCCGTACAATAAATAACCTAACCAAGGATAGCACAGCACTGGAAATCAGTATGATAAAAAAACATATACATTTTCATTATTACCAAAATATGTACAATATCCATTTACAGGGATAACGGAGAATAGACTCACAAGCTAGTCAACTGCCACTCAAGTCAAAAAAAGGATTAGTGGCTAGGGGTCAGGGATACTAGACTGAGATGGGGCTTTGATTAAAAAGTTACAGCCCGACCTGACTAAAGCTGAGGCTAACCTAAGGAACCCAGTCAGGGTCGGAACCAAAAGATTAGGAGGATGAAGAACTATCTGACAGCTCCTCCTCAGAATCTAATGAGTCCAGCTCAGACTCAGTCTCTGCTGACTCCTCTGTGTCCATCGGCTCGACTGGACCCTCCTGTTTCACGTCTTGCTCCATGGGCTCAGGTTCTTCACCGCCTCCATCGGCTCTAGCTTATCTACTTCCCAGGCATATGGTTCGACGCCAAAGCTTGAACTCCCATTAGGTGTGGCTTTGGGGCTAACTAAGTCTCCATCGGGATACTGCGGGTCTACCTCACCTTGGCCGTTCACTAGGACATCAAAAGTACGAAGAGGTCCATGCTCTCCGAATTGATTTCTAAAACACCAGGCTACATACTCATGGTGCTGGTAGTACGTCTCTCCCACATCAACTAATGTCACAGTAGGATACCTAATGTACACATTCTTATTCCATAAGGGATACTCGGTCGACTTTTGCCCTAGCTGGTGCGAAATCCCAAAATGCACATGCACATCTGCCATCTTCAGGTCCGGGGGTCTGAAAAGTTTGGGTTTATACAACAATGAGACAAATCTCGAGGAGCAAAAATCTATAAGCCTAAACTAGACTAACATGCACCTCCTGACAGGTAAACAATTGCACACAATGATAATAATTACTAACCAATTGACCTAAGCCCTCATGCCCAGATCGATCATACAAATGACCTTATAGGTTAGATATTACATAATGCTATTCACGGCACATACGCGAACACACGGTTCACACGTACGTCATACACATGCTCATGCTCATTAGTGCCTGCCTCACATACAAATCACCGAATACGCACAATGGCCAACATACTCCAACACACATTTGCCATGCTTATGATTTGGCTCAAATAATGCACTCGGGCATATAGCTCATTTTGCAATTATAAACCGACCCGCCGGCCACCATATATTTCGACCCGCGTAAAAACACTTCGGGCCTGACTCACGTAAAAACGCATTGGCCAATAACTCTTCACGGTCCGCGCCAAAGCGCATCCGGCCTAGTGTCTCTAGCCCGCGTAAAACGTACCAGGCGCAACACCAATCTCCTTACGGACTAAAACGCCGTCTTCCGGATGAACCAGGTACCGTCCTTCAGGACTTATAATGATCACACGGCACACAGCTAATTTTTATCTGAACCTCGCGTGAAAATGCATTGGGCAATTAGGGGTGATCACATGCTCATGCCAGGCACGCATACTCGCATAATTTCGGCTAATGCTCATTCTCAGCATACGAAATGTGAAGCCATGCAAAATGAGCACTCAATTCCATTCATGAGCACATAAAATCAACAATGTCAGCTTGTGCCACAATATGACCAATTAATTCAATGATTCAATTCAGCCACGGCATGTCCAATTGTTCAATTTAATACATTTCGGCATAACACATAATTCACACAATTAGTGCACACAACTTGTACAATCAAGGCCCGCCATACCCAGTCATACTCGGCCACTCTAGGATTATAATATAGCATCACCCAATTGACCCCCAATGAGCACGACTCAGCCAATAAATCATCTAAACATGGCATAATCGGGAAATTGCAAGTAAACCCCCAAATTGTCCAATTAATTCTCAATATGGGCAGCCATTAATCTGATCCAATAAGGGCAATAATTTAACATCAAATTGCCTCATTAAACTCCTCAATTTAGTCCCAATTAAGCCATGACATACTTAGCCACTAAACCAACCTAATTAACCCCTAAAATCCAACTAATCCTATTTAGAAATGCACAATTAGTCCTAATTAGGGTTTAGAGGTTAATACTCACTTAAAACCTAAGTTCCAAACAGAACTAATCGACGGAGAACAAAAGGCTGATCACCGACGAGCGGCGAGACCAGCAGCGGCGTTCTGGTGGCTTCCGCGGCGGGGCTCGGGCGGCGGTCCGGCGTGTGGTGGTTCAAGGCGGCTCACATGATCGAGAGAGGAAGAGGGGGTGGTTCAGACAGGGGAGAGAACCGATCGGGTTGGTGGTGGCAACGAGGCGAGATAGTGGCGGCTTGAGCGGCGGACCGGCAGTTCACGGCCAAGTTAGTCCAGCTGCTTCTCACCGAACGAGAAAGAGAGAGAGAGAGAGAGAGAGAGAGAGAGAGAGAGAGAGAGAGATATGAGACGAGAGAGCGAATGGGACGGTGGTGGTGACGGGTGGTGGTAAGCGGCGGCGGTCGAACGGCGGCACGGTGGCGGCACTCCACCGGCGTTAATGATCGCACGACCGGGGAAGAGGGGGAGAAGGAGCCGATGGGATGGCAGGGAAGGAGAGAGAGAGTGAGGTATCTTGGTGAGTAAGTTAAGAGAGAGAGACAAAAGCAATTAATATCTTTGACCAATTTTTTCAAAATTCCAGAATTGCCCTTGATGCACTTGGTCCTCATTACTTCTTATCTAAATAATTGACGGCAAATTGGTCCAAGGAAAGATGCATTATTGGGCTGACATATCCATAAATTAATCCTTAAATTAATCCCCAAAATCATTCAAAATTCGGAGCACCCAAAATTAGCCTAGGGGCAAAATGGTCATTTTTCAATTTCAGGCTGAATTTCCAATTTTCGACCGTACTAGTCCCAAATACATGTGGCCACACTAAAATGACATCCTCCTCCCAAAATAGTCGCATACAACCCCAAAAATCGATGTCCAAGTCCGGATCCAATTTCGCGATCAAAATTGCTCAATTTAAAATTTTAGGGTCTCTCACTAACGAGCGGCTGGTTAGAGGTTACGCGTATCGACCTAGGGTTACTCAAGTCGTGACGGTCTCGATTACCGGGAGAACATGAGGAATTATCACTAGTTTCGAGGGTCGCAATCGTTCGGTTTAAGTTCGGGATTTGTTCGTCACGCGTACTCGCGGTCGTGCGGAATCACCCGCGATCCGATCGTACGTCATTGGCCAAATTAAATCCTTCACCCTCCTAGGATCGGCCCATGTTGGCCCAAAATATTTCCTCATCGTTTCTCGGCATCGGTGTCTGATTCGCGATCGGTCCCTGATTCACATACCATTTTTTTTTCTATTTAGCTATTTCCATTTAGTTAGTATCCCGCGATTGATCAATTCCAGGCAAGACTTACTAAAATTAAATGAGAAATAATATCTGATTCATTGATCCCGGAAATTGATCGAAATTCAGGATGTTACAAGCCCCTAGGCAAATTCAAATCCTACTGGTGAGGAATCACTAGGCAAATTCAAGTTCTACAGACGAGGAGCCCATAGGCAAATTCAAGTCCTATAGGCGAGGAGCCCCAAGGCAAATTCAAAGTGCTACAGGCGAGGAGCTCCTAAGCAAATTCAAGTCCTACTAGTAAGAAATCACTAGTCAAATTCAAAGTCCTACAGGCGAGGAGCCCCTAGGCAAATTTAAATCATACAAGCGAGGAGTCCCTAGATAAATTCAAGTCCTACGGGCAAGGAGCCCCTAGGAAAATTTAAAGTCCTATAGGTGAGGAGCCCCTAGGCAAATTCAAGTCCTACATACGATGAGCCCCTAGGCAATTTACAAAGTCCTACTGACAAGAAGTCACTAGGCAAATTTTAAAGTCCTACTAATGAGAAACCACTAGGCAAATTTCCAAATCCTTAGGCGACGAGCCTCAAGTGTTCATAATTCGTGAGTTCATCCTTAAACCACGAAATTAGAATAATCATCACCGCCATCAATTCATACTCTTGGCTAATCAACAAAGAGATGCTCACAAATAGGTAAGTTTCTCTCCCTCAATTATTAAGAACCTTTCAAAATGTGTTCTGAAAAGAGAACTTTTAGATTAGATCACGGATTTCAAAAGCAAGATCCCTAATCAGTTGTTATGAAATTTTCATCTTATCTTGTTCATTGAGCCGACTAAAAAAATCAGGTGTCACCTTGTCTTTGAGATCCGCCTCTAACGAGCTCAATCTCAAGTAGAGGTAGTTGTTGATACCTGATTTTTAGCTCATTTTTTTTTTCATATTTTCAAAAATCTCAAATTAGGATTAGGAATCTTGTCCAAGCCTAGAAAACTATTTATAAACCAAAAATAAATTTTTTATCATTTTCCTGCATTTTCCTTTAATTTCTTTTAGTCAAAATAAGTGAGAAAATCAAGAAAAATAGCAAATGGAATCAGAAAATTCCATAAAAATAGTCATTAGTCTTCTTTTAAATCCAATTTCATTAATGCATCATTAATTTTGAAAATTTTCAATTGGGTATGTGTTTTTTACAAAATTGAGCAAAATCAAACCCGAATTGAACCAAAAATATAAATAAATCTTTTCTAGTCATTTTTAAGTAATAGTGTCTTCACAACAAATGATTTTGGGACCTTGAATTACATAATGGTCAGTAAAATTGCACAATTTGTCAAAGAAATCAGAAAAGCCCAAAATTCAATTAAAAATTAGAAATTTTGAGTCCAAATTGGTGGACACCTGATTTTTAGCTCATTTTTTTATATTTTAAAAAATCTCAAAATTAGGACTAGGAATCTTGGCCAAGCCTAGAAACCTATTTCTAAACCAACAAATATTTTTTTAGCATTTTCCTGCATTTTTCCTTAATTTCTTTTAGTCAAAATAAGTGAGAAAAATCAAGAAAAATAGAAAATGGAATCAGAAAATTCCATAAAAATAGTCATTAGTCTTATTTTAAATTAAATTTGATGAATAAATCATCAATTTTGAAAAACATCAATCAGGTATATGTTTTTCACAAAATTGGCCAAAATTAAACTCGAATCGAACAAAAAATGCAATTACATTTTTTCTAGTCATTTTTAAGTCATAGTGTCTTCACAAAAAATGATTCTGGGACCTTGAATTACATAATGGTTGGTCTAATTGCACAATCTGACATAAAAATCAAAAATCCCTAAAATTTAATTGAAAAATAAGAATTTTGAACCCAAATTGGGAATTATGCCCAATATGAAATTGTCAATCCATGAGGATATCATTTTTAGGGTTAAAATGATGTGGGTAATTCAATTTTGGCATCAATTTTTCCTAATTAGGTCATTAGGACGTCAAATTGAATAAAAACCTATTAACCCCGAATACAAAAATGTGAAAATCTTGGACATAATTATGATAAAAATTGGGCAAAATTATATATTTGGGTTCGGATTTTGGGGTTTAATTTTGAAAATTGGGTCAAAATTGAGCTTAATTGGCGAATTTAGACCAACCCGGGTCAGCCAGTCGGCCGGGTCAACCTGACCCGACCCGACCCGGGTTGGTTGTCTTTCTTACCCGACTCACCCAAGGCGCAATAAGCCTAGAAAATATTCTCTTGTGCCTAGAACTTTACAGACTTTCCCCGATCAACTGGAGAATCTCCAGTTGGCACCAGGTAACCGATCTAACCGATTGGAAATCGGTTCCAACAAATTTTGGGTGGGAAAAATTGATGAAGAAAAAGAAAAAAAAAACTAAATATTGCGAAGGAAAGGTGTTCGACGAAAATCCAAAGAGAGAGAGGAGAGAGAAACGGGCGAAACCAAAGAGGAAAAGTTAGAGAGAGAGGGTCTGAGGTTCGGCGCCGCCCTAGACAGCGGAGCACCGGCGAATCGAAGTTTGGCCGAAACCTCCCCTCACTATTCCAGTCGACTTGGCTGGTCCTGAAGGCCTGAAACTGAGCCTTTTCCAGTCAAGCCAAAGCTCTTTCGGCGAGGCCAAGACCACCAGGTGGAAGTATAAGTGTCAGGGAACAACCCTATAGGTGCGGATCAATTTGACAATTTCTTCTGATCATCGAACGAAGTAGGTAAACATTGTTCATAGTCACGGTTTTTCCAGAAATTTCCAGAATTGAGTTTTATGCTCATGTGATTTTGTTGATGCTTTTTTTACATTTGATGTTTAAAACATGTTCATACTCCCATTTTGTGCTGTTTGATTGCATTTGAATCACTAAAAATGCACAAATCGAGTCGGTCATGCATGAAAACCCCCTCGCCGAAACTCGGGTACCCTCACCAGAGCATTGCAGTGGCCGTAGAGCCATTCAAGTTAGTTTCCTTGACTTTGTTTAATGTTTTTGGTCCTTATCTAAGCCAAACTAGACGGTTAAAGCGAGTAGAATAGAGATTTTGAGTTTCAATGAGCACGGTTTAGGTTAGTAATAAATTGGTATTTTCCGACGAGATTTTCATCGATCGGTGATGGTCCGACGGCCACTCAGTCGGTTCAGTTTGACAAAGTGTAATACGAACCAGATCCAAAACCAAAAAAAATTCGAAAAGGCCATCAGAAGGTTGTCGAAAATCGATCCAAACCGGCGGCCTCGAAAACACTGAACTTGGAATAGTGCCCACCAACCGTTCGAGGAAATGCCTAAATGAAAAAGGTCAAAACAGCGCCGTTTTTTACTCTATGTTCACCGGAGAAGACGACTAGCGATCGGCGCCAGCGACTCCCTGTTCAGCTGAGCCGAACTGGGTTGAATCAGGCTGGTCCAGTTCACTTCGGCGGGAAATTTTAAAAATAATAAAAATGTTAAAAAAATAAAAATAAAAAAAATAAAAATGAAAAATTTCATAAAAATATATAATTCAAAAAAATCAAAAAATCAAAAAAAATTTAAAAAAATTGAGAAATTCGAAAAATGTCATAAAAAAATTTCAGAGAAAAATAAAAAAAATTAGAAAATTCATAAAAATTAAAAATTCTCAAAAAATTCTTGAAAATTCAGAAAATACAAATAAAAAATGTTAAAAATTTAGAAAATCAATAAAAAATTGAAAATTTCATAAAAATTTTGAGAAAATCATAAAAATCAATTCTCGGTGAATGAAATTTTCGAAAAAAATTCAAAAATTTTAAAAATTCATAAAATGGTCCAAAAACACTGTGGCTAACCATAAAAAGTGAAATTTGAATTTTTGGAATTGCCCAAGTGACATTTTTAGAAAATTCCAAATTCATGGATTATAATCCCTAAAAAACCCTAAAACCTAAAAACCCTAAAACCTTAAAAAATGTGAATCATAAAATGAATAAGCTTCTAGAGCTTCATTAGGGTTTGGATATTTTGATTGATTTTCATTTTTTAGAGACAATTTAAGATTGATTGATGTGATTGACATTGATTGTACATTTAATACTTATTTGGTTCTTTATGTTATTAGAATCGATAGAATTAATGGGTAAAACTCGAAAATTTGCATAACATGTTAGACATCGTATCATTCTTAGGTACCAAAAGGGCATTAGGGATCTCGATTCGGGATCAATAACGTAACCAAGTCCCCGTATTCAGAATCTCTGGTTCGTAGAATTGTGGTATTTCTCCCGTACCTCGATTAGGTTTCTAGTCTACCTACCAATAATGACTAGTGACGACTTCAAAATTACCAATTTAGACTAAATAGGAAATTACCATCCACTGTCACGTGAGGTATGGTCTGGGAGAGACCCTTACACGGAAATACCTCCTTAGCGCGCAAATCCTGAAAGCCCAAAAAAAAACGCGGCGTGACAGGCTTGGCGACTTCGTTGGGGATTTTTCCTTTTGTAAGTAGACTTAAGCCTAGATAGAATGATATGCTTGTGTTTTGTGCTTGTAAGGATCCCAGGTATGTCCCGCTAACGATAGTGTTAAATGGTTTTGCAGGCGGGTGGTATAAGGGATGTAGTCTTTGCTAACCTTTGTTTTGCAAGATGGTGTTGGGATTGAATGTGGTTTGAATGAATTGTAGAAGTGCTATTTGGTTATTAATTGCTATGCATGCCTTTAAGTTGCTTTAGCACTACACCATTAGTATACACCACCCTGGCCCAACCACGGCTATATTTAGGATTACCCTTAGGAGGTATGTGTTTAGGCAAAACTATGAGCCAATTGCTCATGGGATCGTTTAAATGCAATACCGATCACTGAGGTGGAATAATATTTCATTACTTTGGGCCGATTGCCTATTGGAATGGAATCCCTTGTCCATTAAGGCGATGACCTTGAGCCTTTAGCATATCCTACCATTTTAGGCGTCAAAACTTCATTGGTTGCATTCACTTGTCTTTGTGATTCGTATATCTAAAACCAAATAAAAATATCATGGTAAGCAAGTATCGTTCCATTCCATTCTTTTACAATTATGCATATTTTTTTTGGGTAAGGTACAATTATGCATGTTTTTTTTTATTAACCCAGGAACCCCCCACACGATCGACAGTCGGAGGGGTAAAAAAATGACATTCAATGCGTAGTCTAAATGCCCTTTCATTTTAAAATGCATGATTAGGGCGTCATACTCCATTTGACTATTCTTTTATTTTTAGATGAAATGTATAGGTCCATGGTGAATATTCCATGTAATTCAAGTGTTTATTTGTTCATTTCAATGTATTAGAAGTTGTAAACTATAGTTTAGGACTTTATGGTCTAAATGGAGTATGACAAAATGGGCATTTACATCACACATTGAATTTGTCCATAATCTCAACTATATGCTCTTTTAAGGTTTAAACGGATTCAAAATGACATTTGCATTACTTTCGAGGCATGCAAGTGTACTTTACCTTCGTTTTACCTTAAAAGGACATATAATTGAAATGAAGGCATTAAAATTGATTCGTGATCCATGGTGATTAATAACAAATCTTTTTGCATGATTAGGCTCAATGGGAAAACTAGACATCCAAGTAATTCCCATTTCTCGGAAAGAACTTATTGCTTGGTGGAAAGGCATGTCCAAGGACAACCGAACTTATGTCCAATAAAGGCTTGGATACCTTCTCGAGCTTATGCATGTGGAACATCAAGTCAGCTTAGTCCAGGCTTTGGCGCATTTTTGGGAGGTTTCCACCGCCACATTCCAACTTAAAAAACATGAATTGGTACAAACATTAGAAGAATATCAAGCCACTATTGGAATTAATTCTAAACCTAAGGTCGTAGAGCCGCCCGTTGGACTTAATCCTGTAAGCCTTTTAGCCAAATTCCTTAACCTCAAAACTTCCAAAATCGAAAAGTTAATCAAATCAAACACGGGTGGATTTTCATTATCCTTCCTTGTAGACAAATTTTCAAAACTTTCTAGGGAAATAGGAAACACTAAGCCTGGATATTCATTCTAGCTTTCCTCGGCTTTATTCTATTTCCCATGTCCAGAACAGGATTAAACCCCTTAGTCGTTGTGATCGCAAAACAAGCATGTCTTAAGTGGGACTTCTCTAATATGCTTCTTGCCCAAACTATCATTTCCTTAAACACATTACAAAATCATGGGAAGGGTATCTTTCAAGCTTCTACTAGTCTTTTGTCATTATGGTTCATCTCACACATTCGATCATGGTATCGTTTCATGAACATTCGTGAAATTTGATCTGCAATAAATCCAATTGAACGATATATTCATCTCCAAAGCAAATTACCCAAACAATCTTTCTTAGATTGGGCAAATTTCATTAGAGCCCTAACTCCTGATTAAATCTAATGGTGGATCAATTGGCCAAAGATTAATAAGGCGAAGATCACGAGTCGAGAGGGAAATGAGGTACCATTGCTTAGTTTGAGTGGAGGAGTAGTTTATTGCCCTCTAATGGTTATTAGATAATTTGGGATACTTCAGTAAGTACCACCGGTATGGAATCCCGAAGAGTTCGCCCCTGACATCCCAAGTGGAATTATATAAAGAGAAGAAGAATAGCCTTCAAGCCAAAATTTACAAGATCATACTATCTTTGGATAACCCACTTGAACAAATAATCAAATGGCCAAAAAGCTTGGAAGAAGACATGAAGATTTGCATGGCCTCCAAAGAATACATCAAATGGATAGAAACTAAGCATCCAATTGATGTCGAGCCACATACTCCGTTGAACGTGGTACCAGATCCTGTAGATGAGTATGTCCTAGAATACATTGTTCCAAGCATGCCTGGAATGGAACCCTATGTCCCTAAAGAGGTCGTGATTGATGTAGAAGAATGGGAGTCTCGAGCCAAGGAATGAGAAGAATACCAAAAGGCGAAAGCTGTCTTAGCTAGCAAGAAGCATAGGATTTGATGATTTAGATTTCTATTTGAGTTTAAAATCATGATGTCAAACAATTTCAAATTTTATATGTAATGATCGATTAATCATTTTCTAAACATGCATAGATAATTTCATAATACGATTTCAAAATATAAAGGAATCATCATGGATTGCAATTCTATGAATTGTATGATTTCTTGAGAAAGACATTGATGACGAATTTTATACAAGGCTAAGGCTTGTATGAAAATTTTTATCTTTGATAACCTTATGAAGCCATACAATTAAAAGAATGTAGGGTTTCGTGATCATTTTGCTATGCTAATATTGGGTCTTTTATAAAGCAGGTTCTTTAGCAATGGAAGGTAAAAGACCTTAGACTCGCTTACAAGTTAGAATGGCGGAAGAAGAGACCCGTGCTCAACTAGCTTAAGTCGAGAATCAAATGAACCAAATGGTTGCAATGATGGCAGAAATGAAGGCTTTTTATTCTCACATCTTAAGGATCTTATCCTACTACTCCAAATATAGGAATTTCAAATGCAACCGAAACACCGATTGAAGACCCAATCAGAAACAAAGAACCGATTTAAGAGAATCCTCCAAAGACTACGCCTAAGGTAGTAAATTTGCAAGAAGATGATCAAATCAAGAAGATACCCAAAACAAAAGATGAAGAAGAGGCCAAGAGATTGGCTAAAATTGAAGAATGCTTAACAAGTCAAGGCTATGAGCTTCAAAGGTTTGACAAGTTCTCACCATACGCAAAGGTGATTGTTCTAGAAAACTATAAGGAACCAGAGTTTGTGAGCAAGTATGATGGCACTGGTTATTCCAAAAGCCATTTGAAGTATTATCTCCGTAAAATGGCAAGATATTCAGACAACATGCCACTTCTTATTAGCACATTTCAAGATAGTTTGAGAGGAGCGGCCCTCGCATGGTACACAGCCCTTGACATAGAAGACTTCATTAAATGGGATTATTTGGTGGAAGAATTTCTTCGCCAGTACAAGTTTAATATTGAAGTACTCCCAACTAGAGAGGATTTCATCAGAACCAAGAAACAGAAGAATGAAGGGTTCAGAGCCTATGTTCAAAGATGGAAAGTTGTTGCCTCATAAGTAAAGCCCGCCATATATGAAAACGAGCTCATTGAGCTCTTTCTAAAATCATTGTCAACTAAGTATTATGACAAGTTTCATGTGTCAGGCTATCAAACATTCACCATGTTGATAAAGGTTGGTGAAAGAATTGAATGGGGGTTAAAAGAGAAGAAAGCTCAAGAAATAACGATACGAAGGCCTTACCCCGGGAAAAAAAGACAGAGCCCATCCGAGAAGTGACTATGGTGTTTAACCCAAATACTCATCAAGCATCATTTCTAAGGCAATCAAATGATGATTGGAAAAACCTAAGGCAGTTCGAGTCAAATAAAATACCCGTGAGGCAATACACACCGTTGCCTCGACCTTTGTCAAAGCTATTACCAATGCTTCTAGAAAGGCATTTGGTGGCCAAGTACCGAGAGACAATCCTGCGAGATTTTCTTGGTACAATGAATCAAAAATCTGCACCTATCACATGGTAGAAAGGGGACATGATGTAGATAATTGTCCCACTCTAAAGTACAAGGTTCAACAGCTTATTGACAAGAAGATATTGAACTTCCAAAAGCCCGAGCCAAATGTCCATCAGAATCCTCTTCCTAAGCACAATACAGTAAACATGATCAAGGATGAAGAAATAGTGGTCGAGTCTGACAATGAAAATGAATATGAAATCAAGATTAAAACTTATCGATTAGGAGATGTCCACTTTCATCAATAAGAACTCCTAAAAGGAGAGATTATAGACAACTGGGAAGAAGACTCCAGAAATATAACTTCCAAGTAAAATATACCCCATTACCATGGACATTCAAAAATGAAGTAATTATACCCGATAGTTAGGGTGGAATGGACGATGAAACTAGTTCTAAGAAGAAAACCCTACCTAAGAAAGAAATGCTCCAAAATAAAACAGATAAGAATGAAAAGGAGAAAGAAAAAGTCCGTCAGGGTGAAAGGCGTTTCACTTAGAAGTCATATGTTGAAGGCAAAACCGTAGGCTTACTCGGTCAAGACAACGATAAATACAATTACCGTGTCAAATATACACCATCACCATGAGCATTCAAAAATGAAGACATTATACCGGACTGATGGGAAGGCATTAACGAGATCTCGATTAGCCAATTAAATCTCGAGGAGAATGAAGTTCGAGAGGAGAAAAAGAAGAAAAACACTCGTTGAGGTGATAGGCGATTTGTTCGAAAAGCACGAAGACAAGGTGAAATTGTTGATTTTCTGGGTCAAGATAGTGACCGATATAATTACCGTGTCAAATATTGTCGCGACCTAACCCTCGAGGGCTGAACTCGATGAGGTGGGTTTAGAGATAAGTGTTCATGAGACGGTTCATATGGCACATCATAAAAATGATTTTACTGAAGCATAAATCTTTTGGTTAACCATATGGCCCATTGATCATGAACATGGATTTTCTCTAAATCCATATCTCGCGTGACAGCGGATTGATTTTATCTTTTTTAGGAGTCGCCACTAGCCTAGATCAGGGGTCGGCTAGAATACCCAACCGAAACGCGGGAATTTCGTTTCGGTTTCCACGAAAACCAGAGATCAAAGGTTCAGGGATTAGCTTACGTTAATATTTCTATTAACGCCCTTTCGGTACCGCTAAACTTAACATGGTTGTTATCTAAGTTATCATGCATTTGTTCTTTACCATTTTCATGTTTAAAGTCTTAATCCACTAGGTGATTATGCATTTTATTTTTGTATTTTCATTTAAGATTCTAAACTAATTCTAGCTTAGTCTAGAAAAAAGAAAAAAACAATCAATTATATTGAGAGACATTTCATAAAGTAAACACACGAAGTATTGAAAAGACGAGCTAATTTTAAATGCTAGAAAGTAAAAAATCCGCAACTCGTCAGGTGTTTATTACAACACAAATTGAAAACCCGAGACATGATCGGGGATGAATGAATTGAGTACAAATTGAAACCGGATTGGACATCGGTCTATCACTATCATCAAATGAGTACAAATCGAGATCGGATTGGACATCGGTCAATCACCTTGGCCTTTTCAATTTTGGATTATCTCCCATGGACCGCCTCTCGGGTGTCGGTGTTTACATTCATAACATTCATTCACAACAAACAACATATGAAAGAATAACCCAAAGAAGAACAATGGTGCAAGTAATTCACTAATTAAGCACGAGCCTCAGGATCGGCCTTTGTTTTTCATGCATTTCGATTCATCACCCACCTAATCATCTAATATTATTTGATTAATGGTTAACGATAATGGGCTACCATTTGTATTCACAAAACGGCAACTCATATCAATTAACCCCTAAGGTCGGGTTTTAAGTGACCATAATGGGCTACCCACCGAATATGCACCGGGCCTAACATTCATCTAACAAACACATGTATAGCAATGAAATAAGCATGCATTCAAGCCCATGGGTCTTATTTCGAAGTCAATCAAGCAATGAGAAGTGGGCTTTATAAAAAGACCACTTATCCAGTTATTATCTAATTCGGATTGCTTCTGTTCATATGTGATTGACTACCCTAATGATGTCCAAATGAAATGATTCAGGTATCATTAGAAAGCTTATGAAATGAGGATCAAGAATCAAGAAGACCATTTGTTCTAAATCCTAACCTATTTCCCCGAAAATATCAAATTTGATCTCAGTGACAGGCTGGACTCGGTTCTGTTATAGATTTTAAAATAATGGCGGGAAAAATAACAAACCTTATCAAAACCACATGAAAATATTTGTGCAGTTAGGATTCCCCGTGTGTAACAACTTTCATGTTTTGAGTTTTTGCTAAAAAGCCCTCTAAATTTTTATAAAATTCGGTTTTCGCGAAGGACTCAATTGCAAATGAAATTTTAACCCGTGAAGACCTTTTATGAAATTTTAAGCAAATTGACCCTCCAAAAATTGCTATTAGGCCCTCAAAATTTCCAGTCAATATAATGAGACCCTAATGAACAACTTTGTAATTTTGATTTTTTGCAAAAAAAGGACTCTAACTTTATCAAATTCAGAGAAACATCTTTTGAACTCCAAAGGAATGAAAATCAGATCTGGACACAGATACTGATCAGATTGTGAAAATTCCCTTTGAAAATTCAAATGACCTCCGATTTTGATGAAATTAGTATCAATAGAAAGATCTCGATCTCAGTGTGAACTTTTGTAAAGAAAAATTTTTCATATTTCGAACACACGAATTTATGAAAATCGAAGAACACACGAAGGTCAGTCTGAAACTAGTCTGTCACCAGATTCATATGTACATGACGTTGCAAATCGTACGAGGCTAACATGCTTGGAATTTTGTGAAAATTTTACGATGAACAGATCAAGATGTGCTCTGCAACTTTCATGAAGAAATTTTTTTCAAAAAATGATCGTAAAAAATCATAAAAAATCATCAAACAACACAACGTCAATCAGGAAAATATCAGAACAGACTTGAATATCATGTTTTAGATTCTGATCCTAACTTCTAAAAGTGTTTTGACATAGCAAATCAAGTCCGATCGAGGCATATAATATATCAAATCGAAGCTTAAGACGAATTTTACGATTCTCTAGTTTGTCACTTTGCCAGATTTCGACATTAACAAGCTCAAATCAGCATCTCAAACATGCAGGTTTTCCTGGACACGAATTTGCAGAATCATGTTCAAGTGCACTTACCTTGTTTAACGATGCTCCAACGTGTGATCGAGCGATCCAGCCTTCGTATTCAGATCAAGAATAGCACGGAGAAGTCTCAGAAAGCTCGGTCAACCTATGATAATAGATTGCACAAAATATAGTGAGAATCGATCCGTTTCCTCACGAATAAACTGTAATGGAGAATCGAATCAAAGAACGCGATCCGGTGGCTGTTCAACGAGCGAATGAACACCAGAGCCGCACGGAGATGTTGAAGAACGTCGCTGGAGGTTCGGGATTGCTGAGGAGGACACCGATCAGCCAGTTCAGCCGCTTGAACCGGCTGATCACATCACCGGCAGTAGCGCCGGTGATGCTGCCGAGAGGAAGAAGTCGCCGGAACAGCAAGCTCCCGCCACCGACACGGATAGCTAGTGTTGCGACCAGCTTTGGGCCACCGTGGGGGACGACGGTGAGGTGCTGGTTCACCAGAAAACAGCCGGTGAAGAGACGAGATGGTTGGCGTCCAAGAGAGAACTAGAGCGAGAGATACGTGAGTTTTTTGAGAGAGAGAGAGAGAGAGTGAGAGAGAGAGTGAGAGAGGAGAGAGAATTCAGATCTGGAAAAATGAGTCCCCACTAAATTTTGGAGGGAAAAAACACTATATACCCCCCTTAATTTTGGAACTTAGCCCTTAGATTAATCCAATGGCCCAAAATGCATTTTTAATTATTAAAAATATTCTTTAAGGGCTAAGGATTAGTGACATGGCATCATGGACGGACGCGATCGATTCTAAATGAATGGCCACGATTGATTTGTTCATCCCCTAATTAATTTGTTTAATTCTTGAAGAAGGGTATTTTAGTAATTTCTCTTAGGGGCATTTTCGTAATTTTCAATTAAGGGCATTTTTGTCATTTTGGGCTCAAAAGGATGTGGCCGGCCTAGATTAGTCAGAATAGATCGTCGATCGCCGGATTTTCGACCGTAAAATGGCCAGCCCAATCAGACTGGTTCAATTTGAATCAAACCACCGATTAGTCTCGAATTTGGCCTGATTGAATCAGTTCAATCCTTGATTCCAATTCTGCACAATTTGATCTCTATCATGATTAATTGACTCCATTAATACTGAATTGGATCAAATTGGATTGAATCGATTTGTAATTCATGCACAAATTGACTCAATTTGACTTGTTTATCTCAATTGATCTTGAATTTGGGAAATTGCATGGCCAAGCTTGACTAACAAATTTAATTGAAGTCCAGTCAACCAAATTGAGTCTCAATTCATCAAATTAAATATTAGTCTAGAGTGGGTCAAGTTGAATTGCATTAATTGATCCAATTACTCTTAGACTTCCTAATCATTGAATCACAAAATTGATCAAATTGACTCAAATTCATGTGAATCTTCCAAAATTGATTTTGAATTTAGACTTCAAATATGAAATTCGGCTCATTTGTGTCTCAATTGCGCAAATCATGAAGAATCGATCCAAATCACTTATTAGAGCCTAAATTGGGGGTTTTTTGTGTTTGACTTAGAATCACAAAATTGGTTCAAAAATTGAATATAAGATGATCTCTAGATCAAATGTCGTGAAGAAAACTAACCTAAAAAAATGACTAGAAACGAAGTAATTTCATTTTTGCTCGATTTGAATCAAATTTCGCAATTTGGGAAAAAGTTGATTCTAAATCGATTTTTGTAAAATTTCAAATGCCAAAGGTAAATTGAATGTAAAATAAGATAATTTTTGAATTTTTGTATTTTTCAATCTTTTTGGTCAAAGGTTTGACCAAAAGTCAAACCCTAGTTGACTTTTCACTAGGAGCTTGATTTTTATGATCAAATCTTTGAATTTTTCTGAAATTTCCACTTCTAAAGTAAAATTGGACTTGAAAGGAATCTTTTTATGCGAAAAGCCCAATTTGACCCTAGGTTAACTTTTGGTCAAAGGGTTGACCAAAAAGTCAACGCGAAAGTCAACCGTTTGACTTTTCGGGTTTTTGCATGAAATGAATAGAAAATTATCTACAGAAGCTAGGCCAACAGACAGAATAAAAAGAACGACACTTTTTGTTCAAGAAATGGGTTCCGTTGCGATCGGAAATCATAATCTCGAATTTTCTACTTTTAATGACGCGTTGGCTAAAAATTAGGTGTCAACAAATATAAACCTCCTTCATGGGCATTCAAGAACGAAACAATCACACCTGATGGCTGGGGTGGAATAGATGCTGATGAAGTCAATAGAAGCATGGTATCCATGATTATACCATTTCTAATCAAGCTTGATGAGGTAGATAACTATAAGGAGGAGGAAGGTTCTATCACACCAATCACTATCCAAATTCCTATTGATCAGCTAATGATCAAAGAAGAAGAAACACAGCCTGTGATTATCACTCTCTCTCTAAAAGAAAAGTTTGACACTAAGTGTGTACCTTGGGATTACTCTCCTAAAGAAGTCGATGCTCTAACCCGATCAGGGAGATGCAATGTCCCGAAGGAAAGTGAACACGAAAAAAAAGGAGTAACTAAAGAAGATATCAAATAGTTGCTTTCGATCATGAAGACGACCGAATATGAGGTAATTGAACAGCTAAGAAATATGTCGGCATAAAATAGTGCTTATAAAGCTTCTCAATGAGGTGCACGTCCTGGAGACGATTAATTAAGTACAATTGGAAGACTTTGTTGGCACTATTCTTTTGAAAGATCAAATTGCCTTCTCCGATGTAAATTTCCCAATCGACGGGCATTCCTATAACAAGGCTCTATATATTGACATCAAATGCTAGGGCAAAGAGGTATCACGTGTGCCGATCGATAATAGTTCCGCACTTAATTTGTGTCCACTAAGCACACTGCATCGCTTGGGGATTAGCGAAGAGCTCATTAAACCCTATAAGGTAACGTTGCGTTCATTTGATGGAATGAAGAAAGACGTTATTGGCGATATCGAGCTCGAGGTGAACATAGGTCATGTGCCTTTCCCGATTGACTTCCAAGTAGTGGATATTTCGAGGACTTTCAACTTATTACTCGAAAGACCTTGGATTTATATGGCTGGTGCTATCCCTTCAAGTCTCCATCAGAAGATCAGGTTTGTTATTAATGGCAAGATGATCACTGTACATCGGGAGACAGATTTCACCACCTACAAAGACAATGCAATACCATATGTCGAACCCGAAGTAAAAGAAGAACCAAGTTATCATTCCTTCGAAATGATCTCAATTGTGCAAATTCCTGCCGGTTGCATTATAAAATCCCCAGAATTTTCAACATCATCCATTATGTCTGGAAGAGTATTATGCCAGTATGGATTTACTCCCGGTAATAGTCTTGGATCGAAATCCCAAGGAATCAAGGAACTTATCACTCCTCTCACTACAAGAATGAAGCACGGAGTAGGTTATATTTCAGATAACTCTAAGGACTACCATGGAGGCCAAGGCTGAGGTCAAAAGAATCATGGAGGCTGTAGAGGCCGAGGTGATTGCCTCATTAATTCATCCATATGGAAGGGTAAAGCCAAAGAGCTTCCCTATTATCAGATCCACATTAACGAAACTTTTTCTAAACCTTCCAAGCTACTTCAAGAAGAAGACTTACATGCGGAGGAAGAATCTGATCTGCCAAGTTTATTCAAAGAGAATACCATCAACGTTATCATAACTGAGGCAAAAGATACCTACACACTAGAGTAGGAAGATTCTCTTGAACTTTTGCTACAAGCTTTTTCCATTGCATTTTGTTGATTACAATTTCAAATTTCTTGTGATTTCATTTGCAATTTCAGTTTAGTTGCAATTTACATTTCTTTTGATATAGATGTAATCGCATTTTTCAATTCAATAAAAGTGGACAAATGTTTTGTTAAGGACATGTAGAAACAAAACCAAACCGATGATGAACATTATCCTCATTCGTGAGGCTTGAGGCTTTGGGTTTCTATGTTACTCTTCATTGCGAAAATGATTTTAAGAGTAAGGAAGTCTGATGATATGAGGACTAGCTTTGTCTTTATGTTCTTTCAAAATAAATTTCAAAATGAATTTCTAAAAGGTTTTTCATAGGACCACGTGCATTACTTACTTTGTATGAAATTACTAATCATGTTTATTACATGTCAGGCATGAGCATTTGGATATCCATAATAGGTTCATATGTGACCCAAATCTTTCCAAGGAGATCACTTATTGTCGCGCCGTGCTTCTTTTGGGCTTTTAGGATTTGCACGCTAGTAAGGTATTTCCGTGTAAGGGTCTCTCCCAGACCATACCTCACATGATAGCGGAGGGTAATTTCCTATTTAATTTAAATTTGTGATTTTAGAGTCGCTACTAGTCATTATTGGTAAGTTAACTAGAAACTTAATCGAAGTACGAGAGAAATACCACGATTCTACGAACCAGAGATTCTGAGTACAGGGACTTGATTACGTTATTGATCTTGAATCAAGATCCCTAATGCCCTTTCAGTACCTAAGAACGATATAATGTCTAACATGTCATGCAAATTTCCGAGGCTTACCCACTAACTTTATCCATTTTAATCACAGGAAGAACCAAACAAGTTTTAAATGTACAATCAATGTCAATCAGTTTAATCAATCCTAAATGATCTCTAAAAATGAAAATCACTCAAAATATCCAAACTCTAATGAAGCTCTAGAAGCTTATTCATTTCATGATTCACATTTTTTAGAGTTTTAGGGTTTTTTAGGGGTTATAACTCCTGAATTTGAAATTTTCTAAAAATGCCATTGGGCACTTCCAAAAATTCAAATCTCAGTTTTTATGATTGGCCACGGTGTTTTTGGACCATTTTGTGAATTTTTAAAATTTTTGAAATTTTTTTTTCGAAAATTTTATTAACCGAGAATTGATTGATTTTTTTATGATTTTCTAAAATTTTTTATGAATTTTCCAATATTTCAATTTTTTATTGATTTTCTAAATTTTTCACATTTTTTATTTGTATTTTCTGAATTTTCTGAATTTTTATGGATTTTCTGAAAATTTTTTGAATGTTTATGAATTTTCTAATTTTTTGTGAATTTTCTATTTTTCTGAATTTTTTTTTCCGATTTTCCAAAATTTGTTATATTTTTTTGATTTTTTTAAAAATTTTTCTAATTTTTTTTTATAATTTTATGAATTTTATGAATTTTTTAGATTTTTTATTATTTATTATATTTTTTAAAATTTCCCGTCGAAGTGGTGAACCAGACCGGCCCGGTTCGGCTCGGCCAAACCGGGCGTCATCGGCGTCTGCGCCGGTCACCCTCTCCGGTGGGCACAACACCAAAACGGTGCCATTTCAAAGGAATTTCATTGGGGCATTTCCCCGAGCACTTGGTGTGCATATTTCTATATTGAACATTTTCGTGGCCGCCGGTTTAGATAGATTTCCGGCAATCCTCCGACGGGTATTTAGCTATTTCGATTGATTCATTACAAAGTCCACATTACACATTAACAATCTAGCCCAACCGGAGTGTCGCCGAACCTTCGCCAGCCGGCGAAAAACCGACTAGAAAAACCTAACCTAACACTAACCTAACATTTCCAGATTTCAAACTATTATCATACTTGCCCTAGCCGTCTAACTCGGTTCCAATCAAGGACAAAAACATCAAACAAGGTCAAGAAAGCTAACTTGAATGGCCCTACAGCCACGGCAATGCTCTGGCGAGGGTACCTGAATTCCGACGATGAGGTTTTAATGGTTGACCGACTCATTTTGTGCACTTTTAATGATCCGAATGCAATCAAACAGCACAAAATGGGATCAGGAACATGTTTTAAACATCAAAATGCGAAAAAAAAAATCATCAACAAGTTCACATTATCATAGAACTCAATTCTAGAATTTCTGGGAAACCGTGACTATGAACAATATTTACCCACTCCCTTACCAAAAAAAAAAAGAAATATTTACCCGCTTCGTTCGATAATCAGAAGAAATTGTCGAATTGATCCGCGCCTAGAGGGTTGTTCCCTGACACTTGTACTTCCACCTGGTGGTCTTGGTCTCGCTAGAAGAGCTCTGGATTGATCGGAAAATGCTTGGTTTCAAGCCTTCAAGATCAGCCGAGCTGACTGGAACAGTGAGGACAGGTTTCGGCCAAACTTCGATTCATGCGATGCTCCGCTGTCTAGGGCGACGCTGGACACTTGGGTGGGAACCTCAAACCTCTCTCTCTAACTTCTCTTCTTTGATTTCGCCTATCTCTCTCTCCTCTCTCTCTCTCTGGATTTTCGCTGAACACCCTCCTTCCTCAATGTTCAGTTTTTTCAGTTTTTTGTAGCTTGGTTTCCCGCTCAAATTTAGTTAGAACCGACTTAGAATCGATTAGGATTGATTCTCTGGTGCTAGCTGGAGATTCTCCAACTGGCCAAGTCAATTTACACGTGCTAGATTGACCGGGGAAGATTCATGAAGTTGCGGATTTGAGTTAGAATTTTCTAGGTTTGGCACGCTCTGGCTAAGTCGGGTAAGGAAGACAACTAACCTGGGTCGGGTCCGGTTGACCCGACCGACTCGGCAGACTGAGGTTGGTCTAAATTTGCCAATTAAGCTCAATTTTGATCCAATTTTCAAAATTAAACCTCAAAAATTGAATTCCCCATCATATTTTGAACCCAAATATATGATTTTTCCCAATTTTTTGTTATAATTGTGTCCAAAATTTTCACATTTTTGTATTCGGGTTAATAGGATTTTATTCAATTTGATGTCTTAATGATCTGATTAGGCAAAATTGATGCCAAAATTGAATTACCCACATCTAATTAACCCTAAAAATGATAGCCACATGGTTCAACAATTTCATATTGGGCACGATTCCCAATTTGGGTTCAAAATTCTTATTTTTCAATTAAATTTTGGGGATTTTTTTATTTTTATGTCAAATTGTGCAATTGAATTGACCATTATGTAATTCAAGGTCCCAGAAGCATATGTTGTGAAGACACTATGACTTAAAAATGACTAGAAAAAATTTAATTGCATTTTTATTTCAATTCGGGTTTAATTTCGCCCAATTTTGGGAAAAACATATACCCAATTAAGATTTTTCAAAATTGATAATGTATTCATGAAATTGGATTTAAAATAAGACTAATGACAATTTTTATGGAATTTTTTTATTCCATTTGCTATTTTTCTTGATTTTCTTACTCATTTTGACTAAAAGAAATTAAGAAAAAATGCTAAAAAAATTATTTTTGGTTTAGAAATAGGTTTCTAGGCTTGGCCAAGATTCCTAGTCCTAATTTTGAGATTTTTGAAAATATGAAAAAAAAATGAGCTAAAAATTAGGTGTCAACACTTGCGATATTGAAGTAGATAATAAGGATGAGAAATGGGTCAGAACGGAATGGATTCATCATGAAGAATCAAAGCCACTCACGTTAGGAAAACAATTACTATTAATTTGGGTGACAAAGAGAATCCCAAAGAGATTAAGATTGGAGAAAGTCTTCCCTCAGCCGAAGTAGAAAGAATCACAGATTTGCTCGAGGAATATCAAGATATATTCGCATGGTCTTATGCTGACATGCCAAGCATAGTTGAATATGCTTTGCCAATCGATCCAAGTATTCCACTAAAGAAGCAAAAACTGAGGCGCACGAAGCCGGACTTGGCAAAGAAAATAGAAGAAGTGATGACATTGCTCAAAGTAGGTTTCATCGAAGTAGTATCATATCCATAATGGGTTGCCAACATAGTACCCGTAATGAAGAAAGATGGTCGAGTACGGGTGTGGTTTGATTACAGCGACCTAAATAAAGCAAGCTCTAAGGATAATTTCCCGCTTTCACATATTAATGTATTAGTGGATAGCACTGCTGGGTTCGAAACATTTTCATTCATTGATGGTTTGTCAGGATATAATCAAATCCTCATGAAGAAATAGGATAAGGTGAAGACGTCGTTCATAACACCATGGGGCACATTTTGTTATAAGGTGATGCCTTTCAGTTTGAAAAATGCTGATGTTATATATCAAAGGGCAATAGTAACTTTGTTCCATGACATGATGCACAAAGAAATCGAGGTATATGTGGACGACATGATTGCAAAATCCAAACAAGGAGAAGATTATGTTGAGGTTCTTCGCAAATTGTTCGAAAGACTTAGAAAGTATAAGTTGTGATTGAACCCCAACAAGTGTGTATTTAGGGCAAAATCTAGCAAATTGCTAGGATTTCTGGTCAGTAGCAAGGGCTTCAAAATTGATCCTTCCAAGATCAAGGCAATATACAACTTAAAGACTCCTATGGTAAAAGAAGTGAGAAGCTTATTGGGGCGATTAAATTACATTGCTCGTTTCATCTATCAGCTTTCTGAAACTGTTAAACCATTCTTCAAACTGTTGAAGAAAAATGCCAAAGTAAAGTGGGATACGGAATGTCAACGAGCCTTTGACAAGATCAAAGAATATCTAGTATGTCCACTAGTATTGGTACCACCAATCCCTGGAGTTTCACTGATCTTATATCTGATGATTCACTATGAGTCGTTAGGAGTGGTACTTGTACAAAGAAAACCAAATGATGGTAAAGAACAAGTCATTTATTACTTGAACAAGAAATTCATAATATCAGAAGTGAATTACCTAGCAATCGAGAAAACATGCATTGCATTGATTTGGGTATTACACAGATTAAGGCAATACACCGTTCATCACCAAATTTTGCTAGCGACTGAGAATGATCCGATCAAGTACCTTCTTGAGAAATCCTCCTTGATCGGGAAATTGGCAAAGTGGCAAGTCTTGTTATCTGAATTCGACATCAGAAGTTAATCCCAAAAGTCAGTCAAAAAACGAGCAATAGCAGACTTGTTGGTAGAAAATTTGCAGAGTATCACCAATCCTGAAGAGCAACTTGATGATCATATATTAACACTGATCGATGATAAATGGACCATGTATTTTGATGGTGCAACCAACTTATCTCGATCAGGAACTGGGGCAGTAGTGATCTCCCAAGAAGGCCAACGCTATCCGATATCTGCTAAATTGATATTTCCATGCACCAATAATGTCGCTGAATATGAGGTATGCATTCTTGGCTTACAATTAGCTCTTTCAATGAAGGTAAAAAGGTTGCAAGTATATAGAGATTCTACGCTCATCATATTACAAATAACTGGTGAATGGCAAACTCGAGATGCCAAGTTAATTCTTTATCACAGATATGTAGAAGAGATGATAGAAAGTTTCAAAGAAGTAATATTCCATTATCCTCCAAGAACTCAGAATCATTTTGCAAATGCTCTTGTAACTTTGTCATCTTTACTACAAGCTGAAGATGGTATGGATATAAGACCATTGAGAATCAATATTCTTGAACAACCGGCTCATTGCATGATAGTTCGGGCAAAATTGGACAATGAACCATGGTATCATGACATCAAAAGATATCTTCAATCAGGAGAATTCCCTGAAAAAAAGCCAACCAAGTGATAGGAAATTTATAAAGAAGAAGATAGCCAACAAATTCTTCCTCAGTGGTCAAATCCTCTACAAGAAATCATTTGATTCAACCCTACTAAGATGTGTGGATGCTACATAAGCTGAACAGATCATGTAAGAAATTCATGAGGGTAAATGTGGACCACACATGAATGGACATCTTCTAACCCGAAAGATTATGAGGTTGAGATATTATTGGATGACAATGGAATCAGATTGCATCCAACACGTGAGATGTTGCCATAAATGTCAAGTTCATGGAGACAAAATTAATACACCGCCAAATAAACTACGTTAAATGTCTGAGTCATGGCCATTTTCAATGTGGGCAATTGATATGATTGGACCAATCAACCCCAAGACCTCAAATGGGCATCGGTTTATCCTAGTCGCTATTGACTATTTCACTAAATGGATTGAAGCAAATTCCTACACAAATATTACTACCAAGAACGTTGCAAGATTCATCAGGTGGGACATCATTGCTAGGTATGGAGCTCCAAAAGCAATAATTACGGACAATGACTCAAATATAAACAACAACATTGTAGATGATTTACTCGAATACTTCCACATCCGACATCTGAACTCATCTCCATATCGTCCACAAATGAATAGAGCAGTTGAAGCGACAAATAAGAATATCAAGAATATACTGGCCAAGATAGCCGAAAATTATCATGATTGGCATGAAAGGTTACTATATGCTATGATGGCATACTTTAATTTGAACATCAATTGCAGCAACCTCATTTTCATTGGTTTACGGAATGGAAACAGTGCTACCTATTGAAGTAGAAATTCCTTCATTAAGAATACTATCCCGGTTGAAGCTTTCATAAGTTAAGTGGATTCAACAAAGATATGAACAACTCAACATGATCGATGAAAAGAGATTAAGAGCTATATGTCATGGGCAAGCCTATCAAAAGAAAGTGGCTAAATCCTTTAATCGAAAAGTGAAACCGAGGAATTTTAAAATATATGATTTAGTAGTGAAGAAAGTCATCTTTGACAATTCAGATCCTCGTGGCAATTTCACTCCGAATTATGATGGTCCATATATTGTCAAGAAAGTTCTTTCCGGAGGAGCATTGATTTTTGTAGATATGACAGGAACAGAAGTGGCCTATCCTGTAAATACAGATACTGTCAAGATTTTCTATCCATGAAGGAAAACATTCAAGAAAAGATTCGGGTCACTTTAGAACATGTGCATATCCCGCATAATATGCATACCATGCATTTTATGAACATGTTTATCTATTTTGCAGAAGAAAGCAAAAAGAATTCGAATCAGTGGACGATTTCAGAATTTCCAATGGAGTTATCAAATAATAGAGGGAAGTATGACTTTCAATTCTATTTTCCATTGATATCCTCTAATGTGTTTTCCTTTTTATCATCCCCAGGGAAACAAAGAAAAGGGAGCAACAAAAGAAGAATTCCCTATGGAACTAAAGTAAAAACACGCAAACAAGAGGGATATTGGTAAGTTGATCAGATGTGTTAAAGAAATTACCTTTTTAAAGAGAAAAACGAACTTCTTTTTCCCCAAGTGGAATGACATTAAATTGAATAAAACAAAACATATTATTTTGAAAAGGAAAATACCTCAGAAATGTTTCAAATCAAAAGTTCTGAAACACTCTGTCTTTGAAAATGCACTAAGCATCAAAATTCCCTAAAAGGGATAATTTGACAAAAGGCTTAAAAAAATTTTCATAGAAAAAGTTTGGATCAAATCGAATGGAAAGACCTTCAAAAGATGAAAGGTAAGCCATATCCACACACGTTCCCTATACACTGAAAGTCAAAATGTAAAGGTGAGTGAGAAAAACTCATTCGAAGGGAATAGGGGATGTTCGTAATGATTACATGGATTGAAATGATGAAAGGCAGTCATTGCACTATCCCAAACGCATACTTATCCCTTGCAAACCAAATTTGAGCTAAAACAGTGGAGAAGTTTTTCCAAAACAACCCTGTTAAGAACCACCCCACATTTGGGCAAATCAGGAGGTTTGTGATTGACAACTATGGAGAATAGGATTAGGAAAGATTTTACTGCATACTCATGCATCAATCTTTCTGTGATAACTTCAGATAAAGTCATATAAAAGCTCAAGACATCCCAAGAGGAAGAAAAACACTTTAATAGATAAGAAACAAAAAGGCATAACACAGAGTCCTTAGAATTCAAAAATATTAAAGGCAAAAGAGTCTGAGGCATGAAAAAGCAGTATGCCTTGTAAAAGCAAGGACAAATGCCCAAGAAAAATGAAGAAAAAAATAGAGTTCAAAAGAAAGATCGAAATGACAAAGTAAGGTCAAGATCCTGAGAGATCATAGATCACAACAAGTGAGAATGAGTAAAAGAAAAGAGATTGTAATGAATTTTTAGGGGACTTTGATGTTCATAAAAGAAAAGCCCCTAGTGAACAAAAAAAAGAAAAAGGGTGGTGATGCCAAGAAGATCACTAATTTTATAAAAATTCTAAATTTAAACAAACGAGCCTTTTGAGCCGACCCAATATCAACATTACAACCTCTCCCTAAAGACTCTTCAGATTGGGATGTTGAGACTAGAAACATGACTTTATGACAAGAAGTCATCACTCCAAGAAGTGTATGTAATAATATCTTGTCTTATCCTCAAAGTTCTTAACTTATAGACCCGAAGTCAGATACGATGAAATCCTTTTCTTAGCCTCAGAATGCCTATCCTTTGAATAGCCATTGATCGAGCTAACATTATAACCTTTTGAAAGACCTTATCGGATCAATTGGATTGTATACATTGCGAATATCTCCTAACACCTAAGGATTGATTAAGAGAAATAAAATTGAGGAATATTAGACAAATCCCATTTCAATCAAATAAAAAAAAGACCAAGCTCATAGATTGAAACAAATCCTTTCTAATGAAGGTCTTCCAAACGATCATTTCAAGCATTTCTTGATAGATTGCAAGCATTTTGTTCAAATAATTCCTTGAGAAGGAAATTTGATTACCTGAAATGCATTTAATGCGAAGAAAGCATGTTTCCAAACCAAGTTTGAAAAGTTTTTGGTCAACTTAAAATCAAGTTTTCAAACAGTTTGTGGTAAGCTAAGAAAAATCATGCTTTAAATAATTTTGATTAATTTCAAAACTACTTTTCAAAATAGTTTTTGGTCAACGAAAAAACTATACAAAGGTTAGTGAAACCTCAAAATCACATAACTCACGACCAAGGCATTCATTATTGGAAGTCTTCCCAAAGTCCTACAGGCGAGGAGCCCCTAGGCAAATTCAAATCATACTGATGAGGAACCACTAGGCAAATTCAAGTCCTATAGGTGAGGAACCCCTAGGTAAATTCAAGTCCTACTAGTGAAGAATCACTAGGCAAATCCAAAGTCCTATGAGTGATGAGCCCCTAGGCAAATCCAAAGTCCTACAGGCGAGGAGCCCTTAGGCAAATTCAAAGTCCTACAAGCGAGAAGTACCTAGATAAATTCAAAGTCCTACAGACGAGGAGCCCCTGGGCAAATTCAAGTCCTACTAGTGAGGAATCACTAGGCACATTCAAAGTCCTACAGACGAGGAGCCCCTAGGCAAATTCAAAGTTCCACAGACGAGAAGCTCCTAGGAATATTCAAATCCTACTGGTGAGGGGCTAGGCAAATTCAAGTCCTACATGTGAGGATCCCCTAGGCAAATTCAAGTCATACTGGTGAGGAACCACTAGGCAAATCCAAAGTCCTACGGGCGATGAGTTCGTAGGCAAATTCAAGTCCTACAAGCGAGGAGCCCCTAGGCAAATTCAAAGTCCTACAAGCAATGAGCCCTTAGGCAAATTCAAAGTCCTACAAGCGAGAAGCTCCTTGGCAAATTCAAAATCCTATAGGCAAGGAGCCACTAGACAAATTCAAAGTCTCACAGGCGAAGAGGCCCTAGGCAAATTCAAGTCCTACAAACGAGGAGCCCCTAGGCAAATTCAAAGTTCTACGGGCGAAGAGCCCCAAAGCAAATTTAAATTCCTACATGCGAGGAGTCCCTAGGCAAATTCAAGTCCTACTAGTAAGGAACCACTCGACAAATCCAAAGTTCTACAGGCAATGAGCCCCTAGGTAAATTTAAGTCTTACAGGCGAAGAGCCCCTAGATAAATTCAAAGTTCTACAGACGAGAAGCCCCTAGGAAAATTCAAAGTCCTACAAGCGAGGAGCCCCTATGCAAATTCAAAGTCGTATAGGCGATGGGCCCCTAGGCAAATTCAAAATCCTACTGGTGAGGAACCACTAGGCAAATTCAAAGTCCTACAAGCGAGGAGTCCCTAGGCAAATTCAAATCTTACTAGTGATGAACCACTAGACAAATCCAAAGTCTTACAAGCGAGGAGCCCTAGGCAAATTAAAGTCCTACTAGTGAGGAACCACTAAGCAAATTTCTAAATCCTCAGGCAACGAGCCTCAAGTGTTCATAATTCGTGAGTTCATCCTTAAATCACAAAATCTGAATAATCATCATAATCATCACCACCATCAATTCATGTTCTTGGATAAGCAATAAAGAGATGCTCACAAACAGGTAAGTTTCTCTCCCTCAATTATTAAGAACCTTTCAAAATGTGTTCTGAAAAGAGAACTTTTAGATTAGATCACGAATATCAAAAGCAAGATCCCTAATCAGTTGTTGTGAAATTTTCATCTTATCTTGTTCATTGAGTCGACTAAAACATTCAGGTGTCACCTTGTCTTTGAGATCCGCCTCTAATGAGCTCAATCTCAAGTAGAGGTAGCTGTTGATACCTGATTTTTAGCTTATTTTTTTCATATTTTAAAAAATCTCAAAATTAGGACTAGGAATCTTGGCCAAGCCTAGAAAACTATTTCTAAACTAAAAAATATTTTTTTTAGCATTTTCCTGCATTTTTTCTTAATTTCTTTTAGTCAAAATATGTGAGAAAATAAAAAAAAATAGCAAATGGAATCAGAAAATTCCATAAAAATAGTAATTAGTCTTATTTTAAATCCAATTTCATGAATACATCATCAATTTTGAAAAATCTCAATCGGGTATATGTTTTTCCCAAAATTGGGTAAAATTAAATCCTAATTGAACAAAAAAAGCAATTAAATTTTTTCTAGTTATTTTTAAGTCATAGTGTCTTCACAACAAATGATTTCTAGGACCTTGAATTACATAATGGTCAATCTAATTGCACAATTTGACATAAAAATCAAAATCTCCAAAATTTAGTTGAAAAATAAGAATTTTGAACCTAAATTGGGAATCGTGTCCAGTATGAAATTGTTGAATCATGAGGCTATCATTTTTAGGGTTAATCAGTTATGGGTAAATCAATTTTGGCATCAATTTTGCCTAATCAGGTCATTAGGACATCAAATTGAATAAAAACCTATTAACCCGAATACAAAAATGTAAAAATCTTGGACACAATTATGACAAAAATTGGGGAAAATTATATATTTGGGTTCAAAATGTGATGGGAATTCAATTTTGGGGTTTAATTTTGAAAATTGGGTAAAAATTGAGCTTAATTAGCAAATTTAGACCAACTCGGGTCTGCCGGGTCGGCCAGGTCAACCCGACTCGACTCGGGTTGGTTGTCTTCCTTACCTAACTCACCCAAGGCGCAATAAGCCCAAAAAATATCTCCCGTGCCTAGAACTTTACCGATTTCCCCCGATCAAATTAGAACGTTTTAATCGACTAGACCAGTTAGAGAATCTCCAGCTGGCACCAAGTAACTGATCTAACTGATCGGAAATCGGTTCTAACAAATTTTGCACAGGAAAAATTGATGAAGAAAAAGAAAAAAAAAACTGAACATTGCGAAGGAGAGGTGTTCGACGAAAATCCAGAGAGAGAGAGGAGAGAGAAACGGGCGAAACCAAAGAGGAAAAGTTAGAGAGAGAGGGTATGAGGTTCCCACCCAAATGTCTGGCGCCGCCCTAGACGGCGGAGCACCGACAAATCGGAGTTTGGCCAAAACCTCCCCTCACTATTCCGGTCGGCTCGGTTGGTCCTGAAGGCCTAAAACCGAGCCTTTTCTAGTCAATCCAGAGCTCTTCCGGCGAAGCCAAGACCACCAAGTGGAAGTACAAGTGTCAGGAAACAACCCTATAGGTGCAGATCAATTCGATAATTTCTTCTGATCATCGAACGAAGCAGGTAAATATTGTTCATAGTCACGATTTTCTCAGAAATTTCTAGAATTGAGTTCTATGCTCATGTGATTTTGTTGATGATATTTTCACATTTTGATGTTTAAAACATGTTCCTACTCCCATTTTATGCTGTTTGATTGCATTTGGATCACTAAAAATGCACAAACCGAGTCGATCATGCATGAAAACCTCCTTGCCGGAACTCGGGTACCCTCGCTGGGGCATTGCCGTGGCCGTACGGCCATTCAAGTTAGTTTCCTTGACTTTGTTTAATGTTTTTGGTCCTTGATCTGAGCCGAACTAAACGGTTATGGAAAGTAGAATAGAGATTTTGAGTTTCAATGAGCACGGTTTAGGTTAGTAACAAATTGGTATTTTCCGACGAGATTTTCGCCGGTTGATGACGGTCCAACGGCCACTCAGTCGATTCAATTCGATATAGTGTAATACGAACCAGATCCAGAACCAAAAAATCAATCGAAAAGGCCATCGGAAGGTTGCCGAAAATCGATCCAAATCGACAGCCTCGAAAACACTAATCTTGGAATAGTGCCCACCAACCATTCGAGGAAATGCCTAAATGAAAAAGGTCAAAACGGCTCCGTTTTTTATTCTGGGTTCGCCGGAGAAGATGACCGGCGACCGGCGCCAACGACTTCCGATTCGGCTTGGCCGAACCGGGTTGAACCTGGCCGATTTGGTTCACTTCAGCCGGAAATTTTAAAAAATAATAAAAATGAGAAAAAATATTAAAATAATAATAATAATGAAAATTTTCATAAAAAAATGAAAAATCATAAAAATTAAAAAAATTAATAAATTCGAAAATTTTCATAAAAAATAAAAAAATTCACAGAAAAATAAGAAAATTAGAAAATTCATAAAAATTCAAAAATTCTCAGAAAATTCATAAAAATTCAGAAAATACAAATAAAAAATGTGAAAATTTTAGAAAATGAATAAAAATTTGAAAATTTGAAAAATTCATAAAAATTTTGAGAAAATCATAAAAATCAATTCTCGGTTAATGAAATTTCCGAAAAAAATAAAAAATTTTAAAAATTCACAAAATGGTCCAAAAACACCGTAGCTAACCATAAAAAGTGAAATTTGAATTTTTGGAAGTGGCCAAGTGGTATTTTTAGAAAATCCCAAATTCAAGGGTTATAACCCCTAAAAAACCCTAAAACCCTAAAAAATGTAAATCATGAAATAAATAAGCTTCTAGAGCTTCATTAGGGTTTGGATATTTTGATTGATTTTCATTTTTTAGAGACCATTTAGAATTGATTGATATGATTGACATTGATTGTATATTTAATACCTGTTTAGTTCTTTTTGCGATTAGAATAGATAGAACTATTGGATAAGCCTAAAAAATTTGCATGACACGTTAGACATCGTATCGTTCTTAGGTACCGAAAGGGCGTTAGGGATCTCGATTTGGGATCAATAATGTAATCAAGTCCCCGTACTCAGAATCTCTAGTTCGTAGAATCGTAGCATTTCTCGCGTACCTTGATTAGATTTCTAGTCTACCTATCAATAATGACTAGTGGCGACTCTAAAATTACAAATTTAGACTAAATAGAAAATTACCATCCACTGTCATGTGAGGTATGGTCTAGGAGAGAACCTTACACGGAAATACCTCTGTTGACACCTAAATTTTAACTAATCATTTAGTGATTAATTGCACAGAAAATTAGGGATTAAATTTTAGTCCCTAACAAAAATATTAAAGTTAAATTACATAGCATTTAGTTTTAAGAACATTTATTAAGTAGTTGCATTTGCATCGGATTGGGGGCGGATGGGCTTAACAAAATTTAATTGAACTGGAGTTAATGGACTTAAGTACAAAGGTTCTAAACCCAATGGAATTAATTGGATCAAGCCCGTGTGAATTAAAGATTCGGCCCAGCTCGTCATTGACATGTGCGTTGCACGTGTGGCACATTGGATTAGGAAATATTGAGAAAATATCATGAAAATATTTGGGTCAAGAAACAATTGGAAAGCAAAGCGTTATCAGAGCAAAGGATAAAAGAAAATATTTGGCTGAGCTGGTGCTGTGCAGACAAAGGGAGGCAAGAAAAGATATTGAATGAGAGATAACGTTGCACGTGGGACATATAGTGGATCTTGAGCAATATATCTTTCTGACAAATATTTATTATACACGAAAAAGAAAGTCGATGGGTGGTTTTCCATATATTCATATTTCCTCTTTTGAAGAACACAGGGAAAGAACATATATTTTGGCTATGTTCTCTGGTCTCAAAGAAGGCAAATGCAGCATCAGGAAAAGAAATAAGGAAGGAAAGAAACTAGAGCATAATATATTTTAAATATTCCTAAAAGCCTAGTCATTCTCACCTATAAAAGGGACCTACGAGGGGGGGTGGTCTGAGGAGAACATTGAATAATAGAGAAAGAGAGAATTCCAGTGAGAGAAAAGAGAGAGAGTCCTTTTCCCTTTGAAGGACCCGTGTCGCTGCCGTCTCTGTGACCGAACTTCATCACCACGTTTATGATTTTCTAGTGGTTCTTCAAGCATCATCAATTGCTAACTAGCATCTCGAAGCGAATTCCGGCAGACTTCCAGGTGAGTCCAGGCGAGTGCCAAGAAGTTCCTATAGCCGAGTCTTCTCTGTCCAGTGAATCCCAAGCTACGCCGGCGAAGCTCTTGGCAACGTTCCAGCTCTGACGAAATCCCAGCGAAACAATCCATAGGCTATCTTGGTGCTTCGAGCTAGTTTACGGTCTCGACCAATCTCGTGTGGCCAGTCCAGACGCAAAATCGATCACTCGGGTTTTTCCGGCCATCGTGAGCTCCCCGCGGCGCTAGTGATTGTCTAGCACTTCCTGATCCAACATCGAGTCTTCAGCCGCGCCTCGAGCAATTACCCGGCCACAACATCGAGAGCGACAATATAGAGATCAGAGAGAAAGAAAAGTCTTTCCTTTTTTATCTTTTCTTGCAGGTCACGAGGACACGCCTCTGCCGCTCCACTACGTCCAGGGGAGATAGGAAAGAAAAAAAAAGCTTCAAATTGCAAGAGTCAAAGCGGTGGTCAAACGAGCCTCAGTATAGGCATTCAGCAAAGAACAAGGAAGAAGAAATCCCACGTTGGTCTTCTTTTGGTAACAGACAAAAAAAAAGAAAAGACAAGCCAACACCGCAAATCATATAGAAGTTGTAACGCGGCCCTTCACCGGAGAAACCACCAAACTGAGTACCATCGTGAAGCATCTTGAGCCACAAGTCTCGCCGATTACACCACTGTTGGTTGTGAGCTACCTTGATCCACCAGTGCGATTCCCGCGATCCATTGTTCAAATTCAGAAACGTCATCCGTGCAATATTTCGAATTAGGTAATATGTCATCCGACTTAATTTCGGTATATTAGGTTGCCTAATTTGAATTCATTGTGATTTCAATTATGTCGTGTCGATATGATCACATCCAAAAATATTTTCGAAAACCGTGAATTGGGATATTTTCCTTATTTCACAACGTGCTTATGATTGTTAGTCTGATTTCATGCCCGAAATATGGTTCGTGATCGCACGGAAAATCGTCAATCCGATCTCTCGCCCGAGATACGATTCGCGGTTGCGCAAAGAATTGGCCAATCCGATCCTCATGCCTGAGATACGATTTGTCAATTTATTTTCAAAATTTAAATGGATATGGATGATTGAATGCTATTTTTGATTTTGGCTAGATCTTTGGTTTGATTTGATTCGATTCTCTGTTTAAAAATCCCAAAAAAGATTAGATAGTATCAAGGTAAATTTTTCTAGATAGATTGCATGCTAGGTTAGGGTTTATCTAGTAAGGATAACATTCCGATTTAAATTAGGATTTGGCCTAGTTTAGTTCCTAAAATGAATTGGATAATATCTTGCACTAGATAATGAATTTTCATCACTTTATAATTTCGAATTTCAATGAAAAATACAGAAAGGGTATCATGTGCATGTCATATAGATTAATTGCATCATGCTTGCATTATCACTGCCATGTCATTGCTACGTGCCACGTTGCGTGTCTTCTTGCTATGTCATTCACATATGCTATGTCGCATGTCATCTTATCACGTCATTCATAACTTGCCACGTCATTCCTAACTTGCCGTGTTATCATATAGGACATGTCATTGCCTGCATATCATTTAGTGATTAGATGTTAGGATCATGAAATTACGAGTCACGTTAGAATAGGCATGCTTTGTACGTTATCGCATTATAGTAATTGTATTACATGCATTGCATATAGGTTAGTTCTTATTTAAATAAAAGAAAACCCTAAAAAATAGATTTGAGTGGAATTGCATGTTAATTAGAAATCATATTAGGGTTATCAATGTGATTTTCTAGCTAACATTGCAGAAGCTTTCATTGCTTCGAGGTAGTTTTCCTCCTTATCTTTGCAATTTATTTATTGCTTTCATGGGTGTTAAATTGGTGGTTTGCGTACCCGCATGAACACCTCACATGTTAGAGATTAAGTACTAAAATGGATCCAGACTGCCTGCATAAACATTTTTTAAAAGAAAAGGTACCGAAAGGGCGTTAGACTAGATCTAGCGTAACCAAGTCCCCGAGCTTAGAATCTCTGGTTCGTAGGAATAATACATATCTCCCTATGTTTTATTTAGGTTTCTAATCGACCTACCACAAATAGATTAGTGGCGACTCCAAGTATGAAAACTTTTACATGTTAAAAACTTAAACCCTAAGTTGCGAATTGGTAGGGCTTGGGAGGGCCCGAGTTAGGCTTAGTCTTAATAATCCATTAGCCTGAGAGAAATTTTAGGTCGCGACAACCTCCTTAGCGCGCAAATCCCAAAAGCCCCAAAAAAAGCATGGCGTGACAATTGGGAATCGTGCCCAATACGAAATTGTTGAACCATGAGACCATAATTTCTAGAGTTAATCATAAGTGGGTAATTCAATTTTGGCACTAATTTTGCCTAATCAGGTCATCAAGACATCGAATTGAATAAAACCCTAATAACCCGAATATAAAAAGTTGGGAATCTTGGATATGATTATGATATAAATTGGAGAAAGTCATATAGCTGGATTCAAAATATGATGAGAAATTCAATTTTGGGGTTTAATTTTGAAAATTCGGTTGAAATTGAGCTTAATTTGGATTTTTAAACAAAATCGGGCCTGCCGGGTCAGCCGGGTCGATCCGACCCCGACTCGGGAATCCTTCTTCCTCGCCCGACCTGGCCAGAACACAATGAACCCATGAGAAAAACCAAATGAACCCGCCACTTTGCCAACCTTCTCCGGTCAAATAAACACGTGTTTGACCTGAAGGACAGCCGGAGAATCTCTAACTATCATCGAAAATCGGTTATAACCGATCGAAAGGCGGTGGAAACAACTTTGGGCTGGAATTTTTATCAACAAAAGCAAGAAAAAAAACTGATCATAGGATAGAACATGCTCGGTGAAATGCTAGAGAGAGAGAAGAGAGAGAAACAAGGAGAAAGAGCATGAAATCTAGAGAGAGAAAGGAGTGGAGATCCCCATATCGAGTGATCGATGCCAGTCGATTGAACAGCGCCGGCGAATCGACCGTCTAGGGAGGATCTCCTCCTCGGGTGACCAATGGCGAGCTGACCGTGAAGCCCTGAAACCGAGCTCCAGTCGGCGAGTCCAAACCTAGCCTGATGGAACTGAAGACATCAATTTGAAGCCTGAGCATCAGAGAACAACTTCACAGGCGCCGATTAGTCCAGAAACTATGATTTGTACACATTCTAAGAAGGTAAAGTTGGCTCATGATCACTGTTTTCCAAAATTTCCAGAATTGAGTTCTAGTTCCAATGTGAATGTTCATATGATTTCGTTGATGATTTTTAGCACTTTGATGTTCAAAACTTGTTTCTAATCACATTTGTGTTGTTTGTTTGCATTTTTGATTGAAAATATGCATAAACCAAATCAATCCACCATTGAAACCCTTCACCAGAGTTCTGAGATCCTCGCCGAAGCATTGTCGTGGCCACAGGCCATCCCAAGTTAGTGTTTCTTGACTTTGATTGATGATTTGGAATTTATTTTGATCGATTTAGATGGTTAAGGTGAGTAAGATAGTTACATAAATTCTGGAAATGCAATTTTAGGTTAGTGACAAGTTAGGTTTTTTTATTGGGTTTTTTGTCGGCCGACGAACAATCGCCGGTGTCCTGAGTAGGTTAGATTAAAAGTAGAACACATGGACTTTACAATGAACCAATCGGAGCGGCAAAATAGTCGTCGGAAGGTCGTCAACGACGGGCCCCAATCGGCGGCCTCAAAACCATTTGTACCAAATTCATACACACAAGGTGCTTGGGGAAATGCCCCAAAGAAATCGAATCCAAACGGTGCTATTTTTGGCACCATGCCCGCCGGAGAAGACAACTGGCGATGCCTGGTTCGGCCAAGCCGAAACGGGTTGAACCAGACCGGTCCAGTTCATTTTTCGATGGGAAAAATTAACAAATATATATAATAATGATAAAAATCTAAAAAATCTAAAAAAATCAGGAAAATACAAGAAAAATTTTAGAAATTCGAAAAAATTCATAAAAATAGAAAATCTAGAAAATACATAGAAAAATTCAAAAATTTTAGAAAATTCATAAAAATCAAGAAATTTCATAAAAATACAAATAAAAAATGTAAAAATTTCGAAAAAATCTAAAGAAATTGGAAAATTCATAAAATTTTTCAAAAATTCATAAAAATCAATTCTCGGTTAATGAAATTCTCATAAATTTAATTCCAAAAAAAATCAAAAAAATTAAAAAAAATTAAAAATTTCAAAAATCCACAGAATGGTTCAAAAACACTATGGCCAACCTTAGAAAGTGAAATTTGAATTTTTGAAGCGCCCAAGTGACATTTTTAGAAAATCTCAATTTTAGGGGTTATAACCCCTAAAAAACTCTAAAACCCTAAAAAGACACAAATCATGAAATAAACAAGCCTATATGGCTTCACTAGGGTTGGGATGTTTTGATTTATTTTCATTTTTTGAGACAATGTAGGATTGATTGATTTGATTGGCATTGATTGAATATTTAATTCTTGATTGATTTTCCCCGCAATTAGAATCGATAGAATTAGTGGGTAAGCCTTGGAAACTTGCATGACACGTTAGACATCGTATCATTCTTAGGTACCGAAAAGGCGTTACAGATTTCAATTTGGGATCATTAGCGTAACCAAGTTTCCGTACTCAGAATCTTTGACTTTTAGAATCGTGGTATTTTTCTCATACCCCGATTAGGTTTCTAGTTTATCTATCAATAATGACTAGTGGCGACTCTAAAATCAAAAACTTAGATCAAATAGGAAATTATCATCCGCTGTCACGTGAGGTATAGTCTAGGAGAAATCCTTACACGGAAATACCTCCTTAGCGCGCAAATCCCGAAAGTCCCAAAAAAGCGCGGCGCAATAATTACTAACAAGTTTTAAAACTTCTATTTTAATCATATGTTCTTTTTAAGGCAAACTGAAGATAAGAGCCATTTGTATGCTTAAAAAAGTCATACAAATGTCGTCTTAAGTCCATTTTATGCCTTAAGAGAACATGTGATTAGAAATAGGAACAAAACCAATGTTTGAGATGAATGCTCCTTTTCTATACTCCATTGAGGCCATAAGGATTTGATTTGAGGTTTATAAACTCTAAATACATCCAAATGGGCTATCTACTCCTTCAATGGTAAAGGTCATTTGACTACATGGTATTTTCAACCTTTTGAATACATTCAAAGTGACTTTTCATTTTTTTGAATGGCAATGGCCATTTGGTTTACAATGAAAATCTATCGTAGGCCTATATATTTCATCTAAGATTGCAAAATGATCCAATGGAGTATATGGCCCTAATCCTTCATTTTAACTTAAAAGGGGCATCCAAATCAATCATCGATTGTTGCCTAAGCATTTATTCATGTTGTCTTAATAATTCATAATAAATAACTTGCATAATTTAAAGAGAGGAGCGAGGAACGATACTTACACTTACCAAGACGATTTTTTTTGTTTTTGGTATAACCAATTACAAAAATATGCGGATGTAACTTGTGCATGGTTTTGACACCTAAATATGGGATATACTAAAAGCTTTTGATCATCACCTTAACAAATAAGGGATTCCATTCCAATAGGTACACGACTGTCGCGACCTACCCCTCGAGGGCCGAACTCGATGAGGCGGGTTTAGAGATAAGTGTTCATGAGACGGTTCATATGGCGCCTCATAAAAAATGATTTTACTGAAGTGTAAATCTTTTGTTTAGCCATATGACCCATTAATCATGAACGTGGATTTTCCCTAAATCCATATCTCGCGTGACAGCGGATCGATTTTATTTTATTTTTTAGGAGTCGCCACTAGCCTAGGTCGGGGGTCGGCTAGAATACCCAACCGAAACGCGGGAATTTCGTTTCGGTTTCTACGAAAACCAGAGATCAAAGGTTCGGGGACTAGCTTACGTTAATATTTCTATTAACGCCCTTTCGGTACCGCTAAACTTAACATGGTTGTTATCTAAGTTGTCATGCATTTGTTATTTACCATTTTCATGCCAAAGTCTTAGTCCACTATGTGATCATGCATCTTGTTTTTGTATTTTCATTTAAGATTCTAAACTAATCCTATCTTAGTCTAGAAAAAGAAAGAAACAATCAATTGTATTGAAAGACTTTTCATAAAGTAAACACTCGAAGTATTGAAAAGACAAACTAATTCTAAGTGCGAAAAAAAAGTAAAAACCCGCAACTCGTCGGGTGTTTATTACAATACGAATTGAAAACCCGAGACATGATCGGGTATGAATGAATTGAGTACAAATTGAAACCGGATTGGACATCGGTCTATTACCATCATCCAATTAATACAAATTGAGACCGGATTGGACATCGGTCAATCACCTTGGTCTTTTACCATTTCGGATTATTCTCCCATGGACCGCCTCTCGGGTGTCGGTGTTTACATTCATAACATTCATTCACGAAAAACAACATATGAAAGAATAACCCAAAGAAGAACAATGGTGCAAGCAATTCACTAATTAAGCACGGGCCTCGGGATCGGCCTTTGTTTTTCATGCGTTTCGATTCATCACCCACCTAATCGCCTAACATTGTTTGATTAATGGTTAATGATAATGGGCAACCATTTGTATTCACAAAACGGCAACTCATATCAATTAACCCCTAAAGTCGGGTTCTAAATGACCATAACGAGCTACCCGCCGAACATGCATCGAGTCTAGCATTCATCTAACAAACACATGTATAGTAATAGAATGAGCATGCATTCAAGCCCATTGGCCTTATTTCGAAGCCAATCAAACAATGAGAAGTGGGCTTCATAAGGAGACCACTTATTCAGTTTTTATCTAATTCGGATTGCTTCTGTTCGGATATGATTAACTACCCTAATGATGTCCAAATGAAATGATTCAGGTGTCATTAGAAAGCTCATGACATGAGGATTAAAAGTCAAGAAGACCATTTTTTCTAAATCCTAACCGATTTTTCCGAAAATATCAAATTTGATCTCAGTGACAGGCTGGACTCGGTTATGTTATGGATTTCAAAATAATGGTGGGAAAAATAACAAACCTTATAAAAAACACGTGAAAATTTTTGTGCAGTTAAGATTCCCCGTGTGTAACAACTTTCATGTTTTGAGTTTTTGCTAAAAAGCCCTTCAAATTTTTATAAAATTTGGTTTTTGTGAAGGACTCAATTGCAAATGAAATTTTTAACCCGTGAAGACCTTTTATGAAATTTTAAGCAAATTGACCCTCCAAAAATTGCTATTAGGCCCTCAAAATTTCCAGTCAATATAATGAGACCCTAATGAACAACTTTCCAATTTTGATTTTTTTGCAAAAAAGGACTCTAACTTTATCAAATTCAGATAAACATCTTTTGAAATCCAAAGGAAGGAAAATCAGATCTGGACACAGATACTGATCGGATCGTGAGAATTCCTTTTGAAAATTCAAATGACCTCTGATTTTGATGAAATTAGTACCAATAGAAAGATCTCGATCTCAATAAGAACTTTCATGAAGAAAATTTTTTCATATCTCGAACACACGAATTTATGAAAATCAAAGAACACACGAAGGTCAGTCTGAAACTAATCTGTCACCAGATTCATACATACAGAACGTTGCAAATCGTACGAGGTTAACATACTCAGAATTTTGTGAAAATTTTATGATGAATAGATCAAGATATGCTCTGCAACTTTCATGAAGAAAACGTTTTCAAAAAATGATCGTAAAAAATCATAAAAAATCATCAAACAACACAACGTCAATCAGGAAAATATCAGAACAGACTTGAACATCATGTTTCAGATTCTGATCCTAACTTCTAAAAGTGTTTTGACATAGCAAATCAAGTCCAATCAAGGCATATAATATATCAAATCGAAGCTCAAGACGAATTTTACGATTCTCTAGTTTGTCACTTTGCCAGATTTCGACATTAACGAGCTCAAATTAACATCTCAAACATGCAGGTTTTCCTGGACACGAATTTGCAGAATCATGTTTAAGTGTTCTTACCTTGTTTAACAATGCTCCAACGCGTAATCGAGCGATCCGGTCTCCGTATTCAGATCAAGAACAGCACGGAGAAGTCTCGAAAAGCTCGGCCAACCTATGATAACAAATTGCACAAAATATAGTGAGAATTGATCCGTTTTCTCACGAATGAACTGAAATGGAGAATCGAATCAAAGAACGCGATCCGGTGGCTGTTCAACGAGCGAATGAACACCACAGCCGCATGGAGATGTTGAAGAACGTCGCTGGAGGTTCGGGATTGCTGAGGAGAACACCGATCAGCCGGTTCAGCAGCTTGAACCGGCTGATCACATCACCGGCAGCAGCGCCGGTGATGTTGTCGAGAGATAGAAGCCGCCGGAACAGCAAGCTCCTGCCACCGACACGGACAGCTGGTGTTGCGATCAGCCTTGGGCCACCGTGGGGGACGACGGTGAAGCGGTGGCTCGCCGGAAAGCGCCGGCGACGAGGCGGAGGGGCTGTTGCCGAGAGAGAACACGAGAGAGAGAGAGAGAGAGAGAGAGAGAGAGAGAGAGAGAGAGAGAGAGAGAGAGAGAGAGAGAGAGAGAGAGAGAGAAATGGCATGAGATGAAGAGAGAGAGAGAGAGAGAGAGAGAGAGAAATCAGATCTGAAAATGAGTCCCCCTCTTGATTTTTGGAGGGAAAAATACTATATACTTCCCTCAACTTTGAATTCTAGCCCTTAGATTAATCCAATGGCCCAAAATGCATCCTTAATGATTAAGGATATTCTTAAAAGGCTAAGGATTGGTGACATGGCATCATGGATGGACATGATCAATTCTAAATGAATGGCTATGATTGATTTGTTTATCCCCTAATTAATTTACTTAATCCTTGAAGAAGGGCATTTTAGTAATTTCTCTTAGGGGCATTTTTGTAATTCTCAATTAAGGGTATTTTTGTCATTTTCGGGCTCAAGAGGATGTGGCCGGCGTTGGTTGGTCTGAACGGACCGTCGATCATCGAAATTTTCGACCGGAAAATGGCTAGTCCGATCGGATTAGTTCAATTTGAATCAAACCGGGTTGAGTTAGTTAGCCCTGAATTTGGTCTGATTGAACTGGTTCAATCCTTGATTTCTTTTGTTCCAATTTGGTACAATTTGATCTCCATCATGATTAATTGACCTCATTAATATCGAATTCAATCAAATTGGATTGAACCGATTTGAAATTCATGTCCAATTTAACTTGTTTGTCTTAATTGCTCTTGAATTTGGGTAATTGCATGACCAAGCTAGACTAACAAGTTTAATTGAAGTCTAATTAACCAAATTGAGTCTCAATTCATCAAATTGAATATTAGTCTAGAGTAGGTCAAGTTAAATTGCACTAATTAGATCAATTACTCTTAGACTTCTTTATCATTGGATCACTAAATTGATCAAATTGACTCAAATTCATGTGAATCTTCCAAAATTGATTTTGAATTTGGATTTTATATAAGAAATTAGGCTCATTCGTGCCTCAATTGCGCAAATCATAAAGAATCGATCCAAATCACTGATTATGGCCAAAATTGGGAGTTTTTGTGTTTAGCTTGAAATCACAAAATTGATTCAAAAATTGAATATAAGATGACCTCTAGATCAAATGTCATGAAGAAAACTAACCTAAAAAATGACTAGAAATGAAGTAATTTCATTTTTGCCCGATTTGAACCAAATTCCGCAAATTGGGAAAAAGTTGATTCCAAATCAATTTTTGTAAAATTTCAAATGCCAAAGGTAAATTGAATGTAAAATAAGATGATTTTTGGATTTTTGTATTTTTTTAATTTTTTTGGTCAAAGGTTTGACCAAAAGTCAAACCCTAGTTGACTTTTCACTAGGAGTTTGATTTTATGATCAAATCTTTGAATTTTTCTTGAATTTCCACTTCTAAAGTGAAATTAAACTTGAAAGAAATCTTTTTATGCGAAAAGCCCCAATTTGACCCGGGATTGACTTTTGGTCAAAGGATTGACCAAAAAGTCAACTCGAAAGTCAACTATTTGACTTTTCGGGTTTTCATATGAAATGAATAAAAAATCGCTTACAAAAGCTGGGCCAACAGACAGAATTAAAAAACGACACTTTTTGTTCAAGAAATAGGCTCCGGCGCGATCGGAAACCATAATCTCGAATTTTCTTTTTTTAATGACGCATCGGCTAAAAATTAGGTGTCAACAGCTGCCCCTCTTTGAGTGGGAGTTCGGAGAGGTTCCGCTCAAAGACCAATTGGCACCTGCAAATTTTAGTCGACTCCATTTGGGAAATGAAAGAAAATAAAGACAAAGACATTTGATTAGAGTCTTACCTGAAGCACTTACCATTGACCATTTGGATTGTTAGCTCATTCATGTGTTTTTTCTCTTCTCTCTCTCATGTGATGGAATGAAGGAAGAAAAGAAACAGAAATGGTTTTATGGGAAATCTATGGTTTAAGGATAACCAAGAACCTAAAGAAGCAAGGTTTAAAGATGACATGGAACCTAAGGACAAGGTTTAAGGATGACCAGGAACCTAAGGACAAGGTTTAAGGATGACCTAGAACCTAAGGTAAGGTTTAAGGATGACCAGGAACCTAAGGACAAGGTTTAAGGATGACCTAGAACCTAAGGACAAGGTTTAAGGATGACCTAGAACCTAAGGTAAGGTTTAAGGATGACCAGGAACCTAAGGACAAGGTTTAAGGATGACCAGGAACCTAAAGGGCAAGGTTTAAGGATGACCAGGAACCTAAGGGTAAGGTTTAAGGATGACCTAGAACCTAAGGACAAGGTTTAAGGATGACCTAGAACCTAAGGTAAGATTTATGGTTTAGGAGGACCAAAAACCGAGCATATGGTTTAGGCTGACCAAAAACCGATCCACTAGGGAAAGATATTTTGAAAAAAAAGTTTCGAGATTGTTCAACGACAAATCAAACGGAATTATTCGCATTTTGGTAAAAGACACTGACTATCAAAATCCTTAAGAGGAAATTTTAACAAAATAATCTTTGAATAACCATCTAAAGAGGTTAGATAAAAAATGCCAAATTGGAAATAACCTAATCAAAAAGGTCTTTCGCACTGGCTCTCATAAAGGCTTTAATTCCCATCCATTGATGTGGGAAAGCTATTCAATTCTCACTGGTGATGCCTCACGAGCCTATGTCAAAGGTTTTCGGTGACGTTCACATTGAATACAAATTGATTTGATCAGAAAGGTCTTTCCCAAGGACCGTAATGTAGGCTTGGTCATGGGCTTATACAAAGGGTATTTGCTTTGAGGCCAAGAAATATATCATCAACATCTTCAGCGGGTTTACAAGTCAAGAACCTTGAAGGTAAGACAAGATAATATTACTTCCACTCCTTCTAGCGGTAGCTTCTTTGTGAAATCTTTACATTAACTCAAACCATCCCAATCGGAAGAGACTTCGGAGAGGGTTGTAATGTCGGTTCAGGTTAGGCTCAAAAAGCTTGAAATTTGGTAAAAGGGGTTTGAAAGAAGAATGATGATTATCTTGGCATCATTACCAAATCATTCCAATCTGACATCATTTGATTCTTGAAAATCAAACTGTCTCAAGAGTCCATTTTTCTTGCAATATAAGAGCTTTGCTCTTCCTAAGCATCTTTTGCAATGGGAATTTTGTTTTCATCATAAGCATGTTGCTTTTTGCTTTTGCTTTTGCTTTTGACATTGATACATTTTTTTCCATGGGCATCGACCTTGCTTTTACTAGGCACACTGCTTTTTCATGCCCCCTAATATTTATCTTTTGAGCTCTTTGGACTCTCGAGACACTTTATACATATTCATCAATTTTTCTAAATTTCCTTGGTAAATCGTATGCATTGCCCCAATGTAGGGAAATAATCAACATTTTGGGCTTTGAAATGAACATGCTTAAGGCTCAATTTGGCTAAGCAAGGGATAATTGTGTTTGGGGTAGAGGAAAAGAATGCTCTTCTTCACTTTGGGATGTTTCGAGCTTCCATAAAGATCCATCTGAAATTACCACAAGAAGGTTGATGCAAGTAAAAGCAATAAAATCTTTCTTAATCTCTTTGCTCCAAAAACGATCAACCGCAACTTCTTAATTTGCCCCAATGTGTGGTGGTTCTTGACAGGGGTATTTTGAAAATTCTCCTTATTTGGCTCAAAGTGGCTAGCAAAGGATAAAATGAGTGTTTAGGATAGAAAAATGAAATGCCTTTTATCATTTCAATCCATGTATTCAATGTGAACGAACCCTACGTCCTACGACATGGCTTTTTTTCGCTCCATTTTCTCAAAACGTGTATAGGGACGTGTTTAATCAAAGGTTTGCCTTTTATCATCCTAGGCATTTCCATTTGGCATTTTTGAGAAAGCCCTTTTTTTTTCAAAGGATCATTTGGTTAAATCTCCCGTCTGTGGGGAATTTTGATAAAAAAATATTTGAATTTTTTTTTTAACTTGAAAAACCTTTTGAACAAAAAAGGTCCTCACAAATAGGATCTACTTCCTAAGCTCTAGGGAGAAGATTGATTTGATGTAGCTACTTGCTTGAGGTTGATTCCTTGAAGTTTGGAATAGCCTCCCTGGGGAACAGCTGAGTACCTGCAAAATGAACAAGTATGCAAAAATGCCATGTATGCATGAGATGCATGATACAAATGTCCTAAAGTGGCTTGGATTCAATCCAAAAGTAGCTCAAAGCTTTTTATTCAGGGAAAATATTTCTTGACAGCATCAGCATTCACAGGTTTTGGCAACTCTCGGCCATCCATTTCTACAAGATTCAATGCTCCACTAGGCAGCACTTTCTTGATGACATACGGTCCTTCATAATTAGGGGAGAACTTTCCACGATCTAGAATAATGGGTAAGACTTTCCTCAAAACCAGATCACTGACTTCAAAATGACTTAGCCACTCGCTTTTGGTAGCTTTGTCCATGGCATAGGGCTTTTACCCTTTTTTCATCAATCATATTAAGCTGTTCAAACCTTTGTTGAATCCATTCTGCTTCAGAAAGCTTTATTTGCGAAAGTACTCTTAATGAAGGAATTTCCACTTCCACAGGTAAAACTGCTTCCATTCCATATACTAATGAGAATGGTGTTGCCCCAGTCAAAGTGCGAATAGAAGTTCGATAAGCCATTAACGCGTACGGCAACCGATCATGCCAATCTCGGTAATTCTCTGCCGTCTTGGACAGAATCTTCTTTACATTCTTGTTTGCCGCCTCGACAGCTCCATTCATTTGTGGGCGGTAAGGAGAAGAATTCAAGTGACGAATGTGAAACTTATTGAGTAGTTCATCCACTACTTTGTTATTCAGGTTTGACCCATTATCCGTGATAATTGCTTCTGGAACCCCGTATCGAGCAATAATGTCTCGACGAATAAATTTTGCCACACTTCTCGCAGTGACGTGAGCATAAGAATTGGCTTCGATCCATTTTGTGAAGTAATCAATAGCCACTAGAATGAAACGGTGCCCATTTGATGCCTTAGGATTAATTGGTCCGATAATGTCAATCCCCCACATTGAAAAAGGCCATGCCTCGGACATTTGATGTAATTCATTTGGGGGAGCATTGATTTTGTCTCCATAAACTTGACATTGATGGCAACATCTGACATGTTGAATACAATTGGCTTCCATGGTTAACCAGTAATAACCTAGCCTTATGATCTTTCTTGCCAGAAGATGGCCATTCATATGAGGACCGCATTCCCCTTCATGTATATCTTTCATTAATAAATTGGCTTCTTTGGTGTTTACACACTTCAACAAGACCGAATCAAAAGATCTCTTGTACAAAGCACCTCCGCTGAGAAAGAATTTGGAAGCTAATTTAGTCAAGTATTTTCGATCAGTAACTTGACTTCCTTGAGGAAATTTTCCTTCTCGAAGGTAATTCATGATGTCATAGTACCATGGTTGACCATCAAGTTCTTCTTCTACAATCATGCAATATGCAGGCTCTTTTAAAACGTCGATTTGAAAAGGATCAATATTCAAATCATCAGTTACTTGTAACATTGAAGACAATGTCACCAAAGCATCAGCAAATTGATTCTGAGATCTTGGCAAATAATCAAATGAGATCTCTTCGAATTCTTCCACCAAATCTTTAAGATACTCATGATAAGGAATCAGTTTTGAATCACGAGTTTGCCATTCACCTCCTGTTTGGAGGATGATAAGTGCGGAATCACCATAAACTTGTAATCTCTTAACCTTTATATCGATGGCTAATTGAAGACCGAGGATGCAAGCTTCATATTCTGAAATGTTATTGGTACAAGGAAATATCAACTTTGCAGCTACTGGATAATGTTGACCCGCTGGGGATATCAGGACTGCTCCAGTGCCAGAACCAGAGAGGTTAACAGCTCCATCAAAATACATGGTCCACTTATCTTGCGACACCAAATGGATTCTTTCATCAATTTCATCCCAGTCATTTGACTTTAAGGGATTTTCAGCTAACATATCAGCTATGGCTCGCCCTTTGACGGACTTCTGAGACATGCTCTGGATATCAAACTCAGAGAGCAATATTTGCCATTTGGCAAGCCTTCCAACCAGTGCAGGCTTTTCCAAAAGATACTTGATAGGATCATTTTCATTCACAAGTAGGATACGATGGTGAAGAGTGTATTGCCATAGTCTGTGTAATACCCAAATTAAGGCTACACATGCTTTCTCAACTTCTAGGTATTGAGCTTCACCAGAAGTAAACTTTTTGCTGAGGTAGTAAATAGCGCGTTCCATTCCATCCTCTGATCTCTTCTGCGCTAACATAGCTCCTAAAGACTCATCGTGAATGGTGAGGTACAAGATCAAAGGTATATCCGGAGTAGGCGGTACTAACACTGGTGGTTGTGAAAGATATTGCTTCAGTTGTTCAAAAGACTTTTGATAATCTTCGTTCCATTCAACTTTTGCATTCTTTTTCAATAGCTTGAAGAATGGCTTGGCGGTTTCGGATAACTGGGAAATAAATCTTGCGACATAATTCAATCTTCCCAACAAGCTTCGAACCTCCTTGACAGTAGAAGGGGGTTTTAAATCGCAAATGGCCTTCACCTTCGAGGGATCAATCTCGATGCCCTTGTTACTAACCATAAATCCAAGGAGCTTTCCAGACTTTGCCCCAAAAATGCACTTAGCGAGATTAAGTCTTAGCTTGAATTTTCTAAGTTGATCAAACAGTTTCTTCAAAACTTCAATGTGGTCTTCACCTCTTCGTGATTTAGCGATCATGTCATCGACGTAAACTTCAATCTCTTTATGCATCATGTCATGGAATAGTGTCACCATGGCTCTTTGGTAAGTTGCCCCCGCATTCTTCAAGCCGAAGGGCATAACCTTGTAACAGAATGTTCCCCATGGGGTGATGAAAGATGTTTTAGTCTTATCTTCTTCCTTCATTCGGATTTGATTATAGCCAGAGAAACCATCCATGAAGGAAAATAATTCGAATCATGCTGTGCTGTCGATCAAGACGTCAATATGTGGTAATGGGAAATCGTCTTTGGGACTTGCTTTGTTCAAATCGCGGTAATCGACACATACCCGAACTCGCCCATCCTTCTTCATGACTGGGACGACATTAGCAATCCAGTCAGCATAATGAGTAACTTCAATGAAATCAACTTTTAACAGTTTCATGACTTCTTCCTCAATCTTCTTGGATAATTCTGGCTTCGTCCTCCTAAGCTTCTGTTTCTTAGGCGGAATGGCAGGATCAAGAGGCAACGTGTGTTCTACAATGTTGGGGTCCAAACCCGGCATGTCAGCATAAGACCAAGCAAAGACATCCCGATACTCCTTCAATAGTTCGACCAGTCGATCAGCATCTGTTTGAGAGAGACTTGCTCCAATTTTCGTTTCCTTGGGATTTTCAGAATCACTCAAATTTATAATGACAGTTTGGTCTTCCGTGGGAGGTTCGGATTCTTCATGTTGGATCCATTCTCTTTTAATAGCCTTAGAATCTTCTTCATTTTCAGGATCAGAATAATCAGATTCGTATGAGTTTTTTGGGCATGAATCCATGCCACGCATATGACTATCATGATTATGCAGAATGTCATGCCTAAGATGCAACAAAAAATGGTTAGTATATGAAGATAAGAAATGCAATGCGTGAAGATGTGATGAAAAACTTTTCGAATTCCAGATTTTCGAAAATTTCATGGGGAACTCATCCTCATATCATTGGACATCCTTGTTCCAAAGGATTATTTTGAAAATTATAAATCGTGCAAAAGCCCAGGCCTCAAAGCATCATCATAGGGCTGATTTGGTATACTTTTGCACGTCTATTAACAAAACATGAGAATGCTTTTATTGATATGCAGTAAATGTCATATAATGTTTTGGATCCAAAGTTTGTGATCCGAATTATTACAACATATGAAATGAACAAAACAAATGAAATGGACAAATGAAAGTCCCTCGCAGGGGAGAATTAGATGGATTACAACTGAAAACAAAGTAGAACACGGAAACATCCCTTACACAGCGGGATCGGTAGGTGGATCATCCTCGAAGCTCTCGGAAATGACACCCACAGAACTCACTTCAAATAAGTCGACGATATCATAGATGTCTATTTCTTCATCTTGGAGGAATTTTGGCGGTCCAGGGAAGAAATCTTTCAACGGAGGAGGGAGTAAACGTCGATAACTCTTTTCTTTGATGCTCGGGCTTTTCTGATTACCTTGATCTTGTTGATCGCCTTGGTAACCTAAGCCTTCTCGTTTCTTTCTCTTAGTCACCTCAATGGGTGTGAGAATGCCTTGGGACAGTTTTCCCAATCCTTTGCCAATAGTGAATCCATACTCGATCAATACTTTGCTAGACATAAGGGCCGCCTTTGAATAATAAGGCTTTCTCATAACAGTGCCTACGGGCACATGAGATACTGACACTAACTCAAATGAGTGATAGCTTGATTCTCCTTTCACTTCTGGCTCCACATAAGGAATTGCAGTATTGTTAAAGGTTTCGGTATCCTTTTCACAATGGACAGTTATAATCTTGCCACACACGACAAAACGGATCATCTGATGTAGACTTGAGGGTATAACACCCGCAGCATGAATCCAAGGTCGTCCCAGCAGCAAACTGAAGTTACTTGGGATATCGAGCACTTGAAATTTCTGAGTGAACATGACTGGACCAATCATCAATTGCAAGTCAATTTCTCCTAGAGCTTCTTTCTTCATGCCATCAAAGGCTCTGACTGGAGTTTTAGAAGGACGAACATTATCCATACCTACACCTAGACGGCGTAAGGTTGATAATGGACAGATATTGAGAGCTGAACCATTATCAATGAGTACTCTCGATACCCTTGTATCGAAGTGTTGAACAGAGATGTATAATGCTTTAGAGTGCGCTCGCCCTTCCGGCGGCAAATCCTTTTCGGAAAAAGAAATTTGATCCTTAAGAAGGATAGCACCTACAAACTCTTCCAATTGTACTTCTCCAATTGTCTCGGGTACATGTACTTCATTAAGAATTTTTAAGAGAGCATTCCTATGTTTCTCGGAAGACTTGAATAGTTCAAGTAACGAGATTTGAGCCGGCATTTTTCTTAATTGCTCGATCACCTCTGCTTCACTTGTTTTGAGAGTTTTGAGGAGTTGCTCCGCCTCTTCTTCGGTTACAGCCTTTTTCTCAACACTTTCACGAGATGGAAAACATTAGCCTGACCGAGTAACAGCGTCTATCTCATTAGACTCATAATTCCATAGAACTACCTTGGAATCATAAACAGGAGGTATTCTTGCTTTCAAATTCTCATCTTTTTTCGGTGGCAACTCGATCACAACAGGCTCAATATCCTCATTAGAGATCTCTATATTTCCAAAGCCATCAGCCATCAAATCTATGACCACAGGTTCTACAACATGCGCTTGGATTTCACAAGTAGCATTCAATTCAATTACAACAGGATCAATCACAGCTACTAGGCTATCATCTTCAAATTCGGATCCCCATCCACTTGGGATGATAGTCTTAGGGTCGATAAAAGCGCTTGGAGGAGGAGAGTATTTTACCATGAAATCGTATTTACCACTTGGCTGCCCGAGAGTATCAACAATTTCGCCCTTTTCAATCGTTTTCCTAACGAACTCCCGATCCCAGTGGGAGGTATGGCATTCAAATTCCGAATCAGCATTGGAAAGAACTTCTCTATTATCTTCGTCATCGTTCCATCCAGTCGGAACAATGTCTTTCAAGTCAATAAAGAAACTTGGCGGAGGTGAACATTTGACAAAAATGTCATACTTCCTACTTAGTTGCCTTAGAGTATCAACCACTTCATCACGTTCACGAGCGGTCATTGCAAATTCACGATCCCAATGAGTTCTTCTAGCACCAAGATCAGAATCCGTGTCAGAAATATACTCCTTGTCTTCATTAACGGGTATAGATTCAAAGACTTTAGATATGTGATCCATGCTTTCATCATCCATGCCTCCCCATCCATCGGGAACGATATCCCTTGGGTCGACAAAGAAGCTTGGAGGTGGTGTGTGTTTGACTATGAAGTCATATTTACCACTCGATTGTCCGAGGGTATCAACAATTTCACCTTTTTCAATAGTCTTCTTCATAAATTCACGATCTGGACGGGCATTCTTACTCTCACATTCCAAATCACTATCGGAATATGTATCAATCCAAGGTTCATCAACGTCTGGCTCATATCCATCATCATTTGGCTTAGAGCATGAGGCTTCACCTGCGAACTTGCAAGAGAATTTTTCGGACGACAAATCAATTACAGCGGTCTCGATGGACCCTTCGGGTTTCCTTCCTTGAAAAGGCTGAATTATGCCTAAAGCAACCATCTTGGCTAAGCAATACATTTTCTCCTCTCGGGATACATTTCCTTCTTTCGGTTGATCTCTAGCTATAGTCAATAGCTCTTCCAACTTCACCATGTTGAACAAGAAAGGTTTCTCATTCTCGTCTCCAAATATCACATTAACGGCTTCGGTATGATTAGGGAGCGGATTTTGTTGAACATTTGGTGTAGCATCTTTAAACGACAAGATCTTCTTGTCCAACAGGTTCTGAATCTTGATCTTGAGAGTATAACAGTTGTCCACATCATGACCCTTCTCACCCATGTGGTATACACAAGATTTTGCCAAATCAAACCCAGCAAACTTTGGTGGGTTGTCTCTCGGAATTTCTTTTGCTACGAGTCTTTGTTCAATCAACATCGGCAGTAATTGAGACATAGGTCTTGGTAATGGAGTGAATTGCCTTTGCGGAGCTTTTCCTTTTCGGTCAAAATTTCGGGAAGAACTCCCCGTTTCTATAACAGACCTTTGAAATGGTGAATTTAATGGCTTTTGATTATTAGGATTTTGAATATAGGCAACCTCCACCGTTGGCTCTTTATCCTTCTTTGAGGTAAATCTGCGAGTCGTCATCTCGGATAATCGACCTTCTCGCATGATTCCTTCGATACGTTCTCCCAATTCTACCATTGCGGGAAAATTAATGCAAGTGTTATTAAACATCTTATCGAAGTATTCTCGAGGTAGAGCTCGAAGGAACAGTTGCATGATTTCTTTCTCGAACAACGGAGGTTTGACTTGAGATGCCATAGTTCTCCACCTTTGGGCATATGCTCTAAAAGTTTCGTTTCTCCTTTTATCAACCCGGACCAGCTCTTCACGGGTTGGAGCAATTTCGGTATTAAACTTGTATTGTTGAAGGAATTCATCTGCAAGATCTTCCCAGGTGCAAATTTTCTCCAAATCCAATTCGATGAACCACGTTAAGGCGGAATCAGCCAAGCTATCTTGAAAATTGTTGATTAACAGCGGGGTGTTATCGGAATAACGAGCCATCTTGTTCAAATAATATTTCAAGTGGGTTTTAGGGCACCCAGTTCCATCGTACTTCCTTGAAAATTCGGGCTCATTGTAAAAATTAGGGACTTTCACTTTTGTAAAAGGTGACAACTTATCAAAGCCTTGGAGTTGGTAACCTTGCAACATGCATAAGCGTTCTTCCAATTTTGCGAGACGTCTCGCACTCTCTTCATCCATGTGAGCCACAGGCGACTCCTTAGGTGGAGCTTCCAAATCAATGACGGCGGGAATGGCATTAACGGGGACCTCTTCAGCAGGTCCTTTGTCAACAGGATCTATCGTCGGTGCATTAGTGGGCACATTAGGAGTAGAAGCTGCAACAGCAGGAGCCATAGACGTGAAGTTCTTTACTTGATTTGCAAGATCAGTTAAGAGCGTCATCATTTGTGCCATCTGATTCTCAATGGTAATAACGCGACTACGAGTATCTTCGTTTTCCATCCTTACTTGGCGACGGGTGCGTATAATAAGACGCGATTCAGCCGTATTTTAATACCCTGTTTTAAAAAAAACAGAAACAGAAATCAAGTTAGTATGCGGAAAATGAATTGAGGCGAAAATATAAAACCCTTCAATTTATATTTTCTTTGGATGAAATAGAGATGAGAAATATTCTCATGATCTCAATATCACGTGAATAATCTCTTATCACAATTTCTTCATAAGAAATTATACAATTAAAGGGGTAACGCGCGATGATTAATCAAGATGCCACATCTATATTCCATTGGAATCTCGGAAAAGAAAGAACACACAAAAGGAAATTTCACTATTAACAAAATTCATGAAATACAACCCCTATAGATCAATCTAGCAACAAGAAGAGAATCCTATTACATCATTACTAAAAAAAACCTATACATCAAATCTATAAAACGCAAATTACATGAAAGGAGACTTCCTCATGGAATATAGCACAAATTGTAACGGATCTTCTTTAGATGCGAGGCGAATTCGTTTGTTTTCTTGGGTCAAACGTTCAACCTCAGCTAAAGCCTCATCCCTTTCCCTAAGAGCTCTTACGGCTATAGCTTGTTGTTGAGTTGGCTTCTCGGGGACATTAGGGAGATCCACCTTAAGCTCGGGCTCGAGACGACGGTGTATGTACTCCAGCAATGCATGATGTATCTTCATTTCTCCTTCCAACTCTGACTCGTCGATAATGAGAATCGGCTCCGGGCAGCATTTGTACCACATATCAATGGTGGACTTGATCATTTCCTTCAAATCCGCCACTTGGTTCTTTTGGATGACATCTTCGCGATAGTCAAAATGATATAACCCCAGCTTGAGGAATGGTGGAATCTTTTGAAGCGCGCGATATTGACGGATCACCCTAAAAGGGTAATATGACGTAGACCCCGTAAGACTCAAGAGTGGGATTGGGTTGTCGGATCCGTTATTAAGGCGTACCTCGGGATTTCCAAGCCAACGAACATGCCATTGGATTTGATTTGGAACAAGGTTCTTGAAAAAACTAAACCAAGTTGAGAATGACCAAAAGGGAAAGATTTTTTCCTTTTCTCGAAAGAGCGAGATAGGATGACAATCTTTGGACACATCTATGATTTTCAAGCTCAAACCGAAATCTTTGAGGTGAGAGACCAACCAAATTTGGAGTAAACCTATTGGGACTCTAAAAATACCATTTATGTTTTGTTTGAACCTATTGAGTGATACAAAGGTCTCACCTAAAATCATATTGGAGAATCTTTTGAACATACACACTTGATTGACAATGTGAACTACCAAAGGATCCATGGTCTTTTTGGTAAATGGAAAAACCACAAAACCAAAGAATGCTAAGAGAAAAACTCGAGGAATTTGATTACCCGATTCTTTTGGCAAGCTAGAAAAATGTCGTTCTAAGAATGTGAAAGAAAGTGCATTGGAATTTCCTCTAAGAACGCCTTTGATTTGGAGAATATCGATTCCTAAGAATTGGCTCAAAAGAGTTATTGGATTTATATCTATTAGAGGACTAACTAGACCAAAAGACCCGACTCTACCAATGGCAATATCGTACTCCTCAATTGTAGGGGTCAACTCATTTCGACCAAACACAAAAGTGGATGTCTTTGAGTTCCAAAAATGGGACAATGCTTTGATCATGGCGATACGAGGCTCGATGTATAAGAGTGCGGGAAGATATCCGATCCTCTTTTCCACGTAATCCTTCTGCTTTGACTCGAGACTTTCCCACATTGTCACAAGAGCTCTTGGTAAGGGGATGATTTGAATCTCCGACATATCCATTTTGACTAATCCTAATTTGGGGCATCGAGATTAATCACTACGCATTATAGAAAAGAATATAACGTGGAATTGACATGGCGTAATTGAAATTGTAAAACGATACAATCAACCTTACCATGAAGATAAAATGGCAAACACATCGACACATCGCATGAGGACATGTGAGTTTTGACATCTAAGGATAGGATTCTAAAGGTTTAAGGTCCCCACCTTAATTAGATAAGAAGAGTTTACCCACCGCTACTAACGTCGGCCGGTGCACTTCTTACTAATCAAGATGAGCGGTATTGAAGAATGGATTACCACATGGATTCACATGCGGATTCCACTCTTAATACCTCCTAAAGGTGCCCTAAAGCGATCTGGGGTTTTAGACCACGGGACGTGGGTGCATTGTGTCGTGCTAAAGCAAGTAAACATGCATTTAAATCTAAAGCAAACAACACTTCAATATAATCTCATACATTCGACATTCACCCGAACGCCACCTACAAAACAAAGGGTTTTCATTCACTCCACCCCTTATGGCTCCCACCTACAAAACCATTTAACACATGGTTAGTGGACTAACCTCATTTTCCACGCGACTTTGACATGCAGTCGATGCTACAAAATGTAGACGAGTGAGATAACAACCAATCAAGTTTATTACGGCTTTAATCCACTTAGGTTTGTAACCTATTCCCCAATGGAGTCGCCAAGCCTGTCGCGACCTACCCCTCGAGGGCCGAACTCGATGAGGCGGGTTTAGAAATAAGTGTTCATGAGACGGTTCATATGGCGCCTCATAAAAAATGATTTTACTGAAGTGTAAATCTTTTGTTTAGCCATATGACCCATTGATCATGAACGTGGATTTTCCCTAAATCCATATCTCGCGTGACAGCGGATCGATTTTATTTTATTTTTTAGGAGTCGCCACTAGCCTAGGTCGGGGGTCGGCTAGAATACCCAACCGAAACGCGGGAATTTCGTTTCGGTTTCTACGAAAATCAGAGATCAAAGGTTCGGGGACTAGCTTACGTTAATATTTCTATTAACGCCCTTTCGGTATCGCTAAACTTAACATGGTTGTTATCTAAGTTGTCATGCATTTGTTATTTATCATTTTCATGCCAAAGTCTTAGTCCACTATGTGATCATGCATCTTGTTTTTGTATTTTCATTTAAGATTCTCAACTAATCCTATCTTAGTCTAGAAAAAGAAAGAAACAATCAATTGTATTGAAAGACTTTTCATAAAGTAAACACTCAAAGTATTGAAAAGACAAACTAATTCTAAGTGCGAAAAAAAAGTAAAAACCCGCAACTCGTCGGGTGTTTATTACAACACGAATTGAAAACCCGAGATATGATCGGGTATGAATGAATTGAGTACAAATTGAAACCGGATTGGACATCGGTCTATTACCATCATCCAATTAATACAAATTGAGACCGGATTGGACATCGGTCAATCACCTTGGTCTTTTACCATTTCGGATTATTCTCCCATGGACCGCCTCTCGGGTGTCGGTGTTTACATTCATAACATTCATTCACGACAAACAACATATGAAAGAATAACCCAAAGAAGAATAATGGTGCAAGCAATTCACTAATTAAGCACGGGCCTCGGGATCGGCCTTTGTTTTTCATGCGTTTCGATTCATCACCCACCTAATCACCTAACATTGTTTGATTAATGGTTAATGATAATGGGCAACCATTTGCATTCACAAAACGGCAACTCATATCAATTAACCCCTAAAGTCGGGTTCTAAATGACCATAACGAGCTACCCGCCGAACATGCATCGGGCCTAGCATTCATCTAACAAACACATGTATAGTAATAGAATGAGCATGCATTCAAGCCCATGGGCCTTATTTCGAAGCCAATCAAACAATGAGAAGTGGGCTTCATAAGGAGACCACTTATTCAGTTTTTATCTAATTCGGATTGCTTCTGTTCGGATATGATTAACTACCCTAATGATGTCCAAATGAAATGATTCAGGTGTCATTAGAAAGCTCATGACATGAGGATTAAAAGTCAAGAAGACCATTTTTTCTAAATCCTAACCGATTTTTCCGAAAATATCAAATTTGATCTCAGTGACAGGCTGGACTCGGTTCTGTTATGGATTTCAAAATAATGGCGGGAAAAATAACAAACCTTATAAAAAACACGTGAAAATTTTTGTGCAGTTAAGATTCCCCGTGTGTAACAACTTTCATGTTTTGAGTTTTTGCTAAAAAGCCCTTCAAATGTTTATAAAATTTGGTTTTTGCGAAGGACTCAATTGCAAATGAAATTTTTAACCCGTGAAGACCTTTTATGAAATTTTAAGCAAATTGACCCTCCAAAAATTGCTATTAGGCCCTCAAAATTTCCAGTCAACATAATGAGACCCTAATGAACAACTTTCCAATTTTGATTTTTTTGCAAAAAAGGACTCTAACTTTATCAAATTCAGAGAAACATCTTTTGAAATCCAAAGGAATGAAAATCAGATCTGGACACAGATACTGATCGGATCGTGAGAATTCCTTTTGAAAATTCAAATGACCTCTGATTTTGATGAAATTAGTACCAATAGAAAGATCTCGATCTCAGTAAGAACTTTTGTGAAGAAAATTTTTTCATATCTCGAACACACGAATTTATGAAAATCAAAGAACACACGAAGGTCAGTCTGAAACTAATCTGTCACCAGATTCATACATACAGGACGTTGCAAATCGTATGAGGCTAACATGCTCAGAATTTTGTGCAAATATTTTGATGAATAGATCAAGATATTCTCTGCAACTTTCATGAAGAAAACTTTTTCAAAAAATTATCGTAAAAAATCATAAAAAATCATCAAACAACACAACGTCAATCAGGAAAATATCAGAACAGACTTGAACATCATGTTTCAGATTCTGATCCTAACTTCTAAAAGTGTTTTGACATAGCAAATCAAGTCCGATCAAGGCATATAATATATCAAATCGAAGCTCAAGACGAATTTTACGATTCTCTAGTTTGCCACTTCGCCAGATTTCGACATTAACGAGCTCAAATTAACATCTCAAACATGCAGATTTTCCTGGACACGAATTTGCAGAATCATGTTTAAGTGTTCTTACCTTGTTTAACAATGCTCCAACGCGTAATCGAGCGATCCGGTCTCCGTATTCAGATCAAGAACAGCACGGAGAAGTCTCGGAAAGCTCGGCCAACCTATGATAACAAATTGCACAAAATATAGTGAGAATTGATCCGTTTTCTCACAAATGAACTGAAATGGAGAATCGAATCAAAGAACGCGATCCGGTGGCTGTTCAACGAGCGAATGAACACCACAGCCGCACGGAGATGTTGAAGAACGTCGTTGGAGGTTCGGGATTGCTGAGAAGAACACCGATCAGCCGGTTCAGCCGCTTGAACCGGCTGATCACATCACCGGCAGCAGCGCCGGTGATGTTGCCGAGAGGAAGAAGCCGCCGGAACAGCAAGCTCCGGCCACCGACGCGGACAGCTGGTGTTGCGATCAGCCTTGGGCCACCGTGGGGGACGACGGTGAAGCGGTGGCTCGCCGGAAAGCGCCGGCGACGAGGCGGAGGGGCTGTTGCCGAGAGAGAACACGAGAGAGAGAGAGAGAGAGAGAGAGAGAGAGAGAGAGAGAAATGGCGTGAGATGAAGAGAGAGAGAGAGAGAGAGAGAGAGAGAGAGAGAGAGAGAGAGAGAAATCAGATCTGAAAATGAGTCCCCCTCTTGATTTTTGGAGGGAAAAATACTATATACTTCCCTCAACTTTGAATTCTAGCCCTTAGATTAATCCAATGGCCCAAAATGCATCCTTAATGATTAAGGATATTCTTAAAAGGCTAAGGATTGGTGACATGGCATCATGGATGGACATGATCAATTCTAAATGAATGGCTATGATTGATTTGCTTATCCCCTAATTAATTTGCTTAATCCTTGAAGAAGGGCATTTTAGTAATTTCTCTTAGGGGCATTTTTGTAATTCTCAATTAAGGATATTTTTGTCATTTTCGGGCTCAAGAGGATGTGGCCGGCGTTGGTTGGTCTGAACGGACCGTCGATCATCGAAATTTTCGACCAGAAAATGGCTAGTCCGATCGGATTAGTTCAATTTGAATCAAACCGGATTGAGTCAGTTAGCCCTAAATTTGGTCTGATTGAACTGGTTCAATCCTTGATTTCTTTTGTTCCAATTTGGTACAATTTGATCTCCATCATGATTAATTGACCTCATTAATATCGAATTCAATCAAATTGGATTGAACCGATTTGAAATTCATGTCCAATTTAACTTGTTTGTCTTAATTGCTCTTGAATTTGGGTAATTGCATGACCAAGCTAGACTAACAAGTTTAATTGAAGTCTAATTAACCAAATTGAGTCTCAATTCATCAAATTGAATATTAGTCTAGAGTAGGTCAAGTTGAATTGCACTAATTAGATCAATTACTCTTAGACTTCTTTATCATTGGATCACTAAATTGATCAAATTGACTCAAATTCATGTGAATCTTCCAAAATTGATTTTGAATTTGGATTTTATATAAGAAATTAGGCTCATTCGTGCCTCAATTGCGCAAATCATGAAGAATCGATCCAAATCACTGATTATGGCCAAAATTGGGAGTTTTTGTGTTTAGCTTGGAATCACAAAATTGGTTCAAAAATTGAATATAAGATGACCTCTAGATCAAATGTCATGAAGAAAACTAACCTAAAAAATGACTAGAAATGAAGTAATTTCATTTTTGCCCGATTTGAACCAAATTCCGCAAATTGGGAAAAAGTTGATTCCAAATCAATTTTTGTAAAATTTCAAATGCCAAAGGTAAATTGAATGTAAAATAAGATGATTTTTTGATTTTTGTATTTTTTTAATTTTTTTGGTCAAAGGTTTGACCAAAAGTCAAACCCTAGTTGACTTTTCACTAGGAGTTTGATTTTATGATCAAATTTTTGAATTTTTCTTAAATTTCCACTTCTAAAGTGAAATTAAACTTGAAAGAAATCTTTTTATATGAAAAGCCCCAATTTGACCCGGGATTGACTTTTGGTCAAAGGATTGACCAAAAAGTCAACTCGAAAGTCAACTATTTGACTTTTCGGGTTTTCATATGAAATGAATAAAAAATCGCTTACAAAAGCTAGGCCAACAAACAGAATTAAAAAATGACACTTTTTGTTCAAGAAATAGGCTCCGGCGCGATCGAAAACCATAATCTCGAATTTTCTTTTTTTTAATGATGCATCAGCTAAAAATTAGGTATCAACAACGACCTAAAGTAATGGAATATTATTTCGTTTCGATGATCAATATGAATAAAAACTATCCCATGGGCAATTGGCCCATAGTGTAGCCTTGATCCACATCTCCTAAGGGCGATCCTAATATGTAGTCGGGGTTGGGCCATGAGAAGTGCGTGCAAGTAGTGTACTAGTGCTAAAGCAACTTAAAAGGTATGCACATGACTTTGTAATCAAACAATGCTTCAAATAGAATCACATCACATTCATTCCTCCACCTCCCTACAAAACAAATGGCAAGCAAACACTACACCCCTTTTTCCTCCAAACTGCAAAAACATTTAGCACTTTTGTTAGCGAGACTTACCTTGAGTCTTTACATGAGCGGTTACACAAAACACATGCAAATCAAGCTAAACTAGGCTTAAGTCCACTTCAATCCCTAGCGGAGTTGTCAAGCCTGTCGGGCCATGCCCCCGGGCGCAGTTGGAGGTACTTTTATTCATCACAAATGGTAAAGTATCTTATCACTAGATGAATGACGATCCCTCCCTGACCATACCTCATGAGACAGTAGATATTTGTTTTCTAATATAACCTATTTAGTCTACATTTCATTTTGGAGTTACCACTAGTCTTTAATTGTAGACTAGAAATCAATCGAGATGGGGGGGAACCGTCTCGATTTCTACGAACCAGAGATATCATGGGTAGTGGGACTTGGTTACGTTAATTAATGACCTCAACGACAAAGTCTCTAATGCCCTTTCATTACCTAACTCGATTTGAAGTATCTAACATAGCATGCAATTTCTCAAGGCTTATCCACTAATCCTAACCATTCTAAACGAGAAGAAATCAATCAATCATGAAAAGTACAATTAATTCAAATCACCAACAACAATCCTAATATCGTCCATACTGTCGCGACCTGCCCCTCGAGGGCCGAACTCGGATGAGGCGGGTTTAGAGATAAGTGTTCATGAGATGGTTCATATGGCACTTTTTAAAATGATTTTACTGAAGTGTAAATCTTTTGTTTAGCCATATAACTCATTGATCATGAACGTGGATTTTCCCTAAATCCATATCTCGCGTGACAGCGGATTGATTTTATTTTTTAGGAGTCGCCACTAGCCTAGATCGGGGGTCGGCTAGAATACCCAACCGAAACGCGGGAATTTCGTTTCGATTTCTACGAAAACCAGAGATCAAAGGTTCGGGGACTAGCTTACGTTAATATTTCTATTAACGCCTTTTCGGTACCGCTAAACTTAACATGGTTGTTATCTAAGTCGTCATGCATTTTTTACCATTTTCATGCCAAAGTCTTAGTCCACTAGATGATCATGCATCTTGTTTTTGTATTTTCATTTGAGATTCTAAACTAATCTTACTTTAGTCTAGAAAAAGAAAGAAACAATCAATTGTATTGAAAGACATTTCTTAAAGTAAACACTCGAAGTATTGAAAAGACGAGCTAATTCTAAGTACGAGGAAGAAGTAAAAACCCGCAACTCGTCGGGTGTTTATTACAACACGAATTGAAAAACCCGAGACATGATCGGGGATGAATGAATTAAGTACAAATTGAAACCGGATTGGACATCGGTTTGATACCATCAAAATGAATACAAATCGAGACCGGATTGGACATCGGTCAATCACCTTGGTCTTCTATTTCGGATTATTCTTCCTTGGACCGCCTCTCGGGTGTCGGTGTTTACATTCATACATTCATTCATGAAAAGACAACATAACAATGATGCAATCAATTCACTAATTAAGCACGGGCCTCGGGATCGGCCTTTGTTTTTCATGCGATTCGATTCATCACCCATCTAATCACCTAACATTGTTTGATTAATGGTTAATGATAATGGGCTACCATTTGCATTCACAAAACGGCAACTCATATCAATTAACCCCTAAAGTTGGGTTCTAATGATCATGAATGGGCTACCCGCCGAACATGCACCGGGCCTAACATTCATCTAACAAACACGTGCATAAAAATAAAATGAGCATGCATTCAAGCCCATGGGCCTTGTTTCGAAGCCAAACAAACCATGAGAAGTGGGCTTTATAAAAAAAACCACTTATTCAATTAATGCCTAATTCGGATTGAATCTGTTTGAATGTGATTAACTACCCTAATGACGTCCAAATGAAGTGATTCAGGTGTCATAAGAAAGCTTATAACATGAGGATCAAAAGTCAAGAAGACCATTTTTTATAAATCCTAGCCAATTTTCCCGAAAATGTCGAATTAAATCTCAGTGACAGGCTGGACTCGGTTCAGTTATGAATTTCAAATTAATAGCGGGAAAAATAACAAACCTTATCAAAACAGCGCGAAAATTTTTGTACAGTTAGGATTCCCCGTGTGCAACAACTTTTATGTTTTGAGTTTTTGCTAAAAAGCCCTCCAAATTTTTATAAAATTCGGTTTTCGTGAAGGACTCAATTGCAAATAGAATTTTAACCCGAAAAGACTTTTCAAGCAAATTGACCCTCCAAAAATTGCAATTAGGTCCTCAAAATTTCCAGTTGACATAATGAGACTCAAATGAGCAACTTTTTAATTTTGATTTTTTGCAAAAAAGGACTCTAACTTTATCAAATTCGGAGAAACATCTTTTGAACTCCAAAGGAATGAAAATCAGATCTGGACACAGATTCTGATCAAATCGTGAGAATTCCTTTTGAAAATTCAAATGATCTCCGATTTTGATGAAATTAGTATCAATAGAAATATCTCAATCTTAGGAAGAACTTTCGTTAAGAAAATTTTTTCATATCTCGAACACACGAATTTATGAAAATCGAAGAACACACGAAGGTCGACTGAAACCAACATATCACCGGATTCACATGCATATGACGTTGCAAATCGTACTAGGCTAACATGCTCAAAATTTTGTGAAAATTTTATGGTGAACAGATCAGGATGTGTTCTACAATTTTTATGAAGGAAGTTTTTCCAGAAAATGATCGTAAAAAATCATAAAAATCATCAAACAGCGCAACATCAATCAGGAAGACATCAGAACAGACTTAAACAACATATTCCAGGTTCTGATCCTAACTTCTAAAAATGTTTTGACATAGCAAATCAAGTCTGATCGAGGCACATGATATATCAAATCGAAGCTTAAGACGAGCTCTACGACTCTTTAGTTTATCACTTCATCAGATTTCGACGTTAACAAGCTCAAATCAGCATCTCAAGCCAACAGGTTTCACTGAACACGAATTTACAGAATTGTGTTCAAGTGTTCTTACCTTGTCTCACAATGATCCAATGCTCAATCGAGCAATCCGGCCTCCGTATTCTGATCTGGAATGGCACGGAGAAGCCTCGAAAAGCTCGGCCAACCTACGACAATGGATTGCACGAAATAATGTGAGAATTAATTCGTTTTCTCACAAATAGACTAATCAGCAAAAATCAAGTTTAAGATGCGATCCGGTGGCCGTTTGACGAGAGGTCGGCCACCACAGCGACGTGAGGACGCCGAGGATGATAGTCGGTTGCTCTGGATCGCCGGAAGAAGTCGCCGGAGGGCCGGTTCAGCCGATTGAACCGGCTGAACACATCACCGGCGGTAGTGCCGGTGATGTTGCCGAGAGGGAGAAGGCGCCGGAGGAAGGAGCTCCGGCCACCAGCGAAGGCGGCTGGACTTGCGACCGGCCTTGGACCACCGTGGGGGACGCCAGTGGGGCGGTAGCTTGCCGGAAAGTGGCCGGCAAGGAGCCGGAATTGGCCACGCCGAGAGAGAGCTCGAGAGAGAGTGAGATATGATCGTGAGAGGGAGAGAGAGAGAGAGAGAGAGAGAGAGAGAGAGGAGAGAGAAACTAGATCTGAAAAATGAACCCCCCCTTGATTTTTGGAGGGAAAAACACTATATACCTCTCCCAACTTTGAATTCTAGCCCTTAGATTGATCCAATGGTCCAAAATGAATCCTTAATGATTAAGAATATTCCTTAAAGGCTAAGGATTGGTGACATGGCATCATGGATGGACATGATCAATTCTAAATGAATGGCCATGATTGATTTGCTAATCCCCTAATTAATTTGCTTAATCCTTGAAGAAGGGCATTTTTGTCATTCTCAATTAAGGGCATTTTTGTCATTTTTAATTAAGGGCATTTTTGTCATTTTTGCACTCAAGAGGATGTGACTGACCTTGGTTGGTCCGACCGGATTATCGATTATCAAAATTTTCGACAGGAAAATGACTAGTCCGATCGGATTAGTTCAATTTGAATTAAACCGATTTGAGTCAATTAGCCCTGAATTTGGGTAATTGCATGACCAAGCTAGACTAACAAGTTTAATTGGAGTCTAATTAACCAAATTGAGTCTCAATTCATCAAATTGAATATTAGTCTAGAGTGGGTCAAGTTGAATTGCACTATTTAGACCAATTACTCTTAGACTTCCTAATCATTGGATCACTAAATTGATCGAATTGACCCAAATTCATGTGAATCTTCCAAAATTGATTTTGAATTTGGATTTCATATAAGAAATTAGGCACATTCGTGTCTCAATTGTGCACATCATGAAGAATCGATCAAAATCACTGATTAGGGCTAAAATTGGGGTTTTTTGTGTTTGGCTTGGAATTGCAAAATTGGTTCAAAAATTGGATATAAAATGACCTCTAGATCAAATGTCGTGAAGAACACTAACCTAAAAAATGACTAGAAATGAAGTAATTTCATTTTTGGCCGATTTGAATCAAATTCCGCAATTTGGGAAAAAGTTGATTCTAAATCGATTTTTGTAAAATTTCTAATGCCAAAGGTAAATTGAATGTAAAATAAGATGATTTTTGGATTTTTGTATTTTTCAATTTTTTGGTCAAAGGTTTGACCAAAAGTCAAACCCTAGTTGACTTTTCACTAGGAGCTTGATTTTATGATCAAATCTTTGAATTTTTCTGAAATTTCCACTTCTAAAGTGAAATTGGATTTGAAAGGAACCTTTTTATGCGAAAAGCCCCAATTTGACCTGGGGTTGACTTTTGGTCAAAGGGTTGACCAAAAAGTCAACGCCAAAGTCAACCATTTGACTTTTCGAGTTTTTGTGTGAAATGAATAGAAAATCATTTACAAAAGTTAAACCAACAGACAGAATTAAAAAAACAACACTTTTTGTTCAAGAAACAGGCTCCGTCGCGATCGGAAACCATAATCTCGAATTTTTTATTTTTAATAACGCATCGGCTAAAAATTAGGTGTCAACACATACATAGGAAAATCAATCAAAACAATCAAGGCCTAGTGAAGCCCTTAAAAGTTTGTTCATTTTTAGGGGTTGTACTTTTTTAGAGGTTTTAGGGTTTTTTAGGGGTTAAGCCCCTTTTAACCTTTAAGCTAGGAAATTTTCAAAAAGAACAACTTGTGGACTCCCAAAAATTCTAATATCATTCAAAAGGGATGGCCACAAGTATCCTGAACCATTCTGCAATTTAAAAAAAAATTGAAAAATTCTTTGTTTGATTTTCCTACTTCCAGAAGTACAAATTTTCCATTTTTCTTGAATTTTCTGAATTTTTCTATTTTTATGAATTTTATAAAATTTTCTTAATTTTTTAAATGTTTTTATGTCTTTTTTTATGAATTATCTTAATTTCTACAAATTTTTCGAAATTTCTAATTTTTTATGATTTTTCAAAATTTTTTATTTTTAATTTTTTAATTTTTCAAAATTTTCTATTTTTATTTTTTATTATTTTTTCCACGGAAATAAACCGGACCGGTTTAGACCAGTTCAACCGTGTGGGGTTTTTCGTGATATTAACCCAACAATAAATTGTCACGTCGATAACCAAAAGTTGAAGACTAACAGTAGGCAGAAGGAAAGAACAAAGAAAGAAAATAAAATAATTAGAAAATTCAAAAATTAAGCAAAATGACATAGTTTTGTCGAAATCTATTCATGTCTCCTCACTCGTTGTGACACGCACAATCCAAGTAGTCGGGACTCAACCGCCACGTCAGTAATTTCAGGCGAGTTTTTACCAGAAGGATTTAATTACATTTTTGCTCAAAGGTTTCCGGTTACATTGGCTCAAATGAAATGTAAGTGCTGAATTAATATTCGTACAATAGATTTAGGATAGACATAGCATTTTTCCCTATTTAAATTAATGTACAAAGTAAAGTATTTCCTAAAATGAGCTATTGAGTATGGAAATTAAATATAACATAATGAAATCTATAATGCAACGCTATCATAAGAAAATAAATCTATATTATTCAAATATGCAAAAAAAATTTAGTGTCCCTTAATGCTTAGGTAAAGGTATTTTTGCACGTCTGCTGAGAACACTTTGAAGATAAATGGGAAGATTAGCTCACTTTAAATGAACCTTGTGGAGATTTCTATTAAGTTGGGCAAGCATAAGATGTTGTGGAGGTCCCTCAAGTGCTTCAATTTGGATCACTCTTCGTGTGGGCCCATCATCCCTCATTCACTCATTTTTAGAAATCTCCTAGCACCTCTACCAAGAGAACACACACTTAGAATGTTCTGGCTTGAGCCTAGGAGCCGCGATTTCAAGCATAGCCGAAGATCGAGCATGGGTACCGGAGTCTTAGGCTTAGCCTTGAGGAACTTGCACCTAGCCTTAGTGAACCTACACCTAGGCGCCAATGACTTGGGGGTCGGAGTTGTGTATCCAAGCATGGCCACTAGAGATTTGGTCTTCATCTCTATGGTTGCTAGGAACCTGAGCATGGGTATCAGGGTCTAGGGCATGCCCACAAAGAATCTTGGCCTAGGTGTTGATACCTTCGGTGCAGGAGCTGGGCTCCCAAGCACAGATGCCGAGACCCTAAGAACAAGTACCGAGGTCTTGGGCCTAGCCACAAGGAATGTAGCTTAGCCTTTGTGGGCTTGGGCTCAGCCACCGAGGAATTGGGCTTGGCCTTAATGAACTCAGGCTTGGGTGCTAATAACTTAGGCACGAGAGCCAAGTACTTGAACATGGCTACCGAGGACTTGAGCATGGGTGCCAAGGTCCTAGGCCTAGCCTCAAGAGGCCCAATTTCAACCACTATGGACCTAGGGCTTGGTCTCGATGGACTAGAGTGTGGGCGCCATTGGCTAGGGTATCAAAGTCGAGTAACCAAGCATGCTATTGTGTACCTCCACACGAGCATTAAGGTCTTATTCTTGACCTTTAGGATGTGGACCGACCTTGTTGGACCCAAGCTTGGACATCGATGACTTAGGCATAGGGCTCGGGTACTCAAGTATGACAGTCAAGACCTATGGCATGTGCGCTGGGGCTTTGGCACGACCTCAAGGGACCTAAGCGCTGCCTTTGTGGACCCTTGCCCAATTATCGAGAAATTGAGCTTGGCCTTGATGTACCCATGCCCATATGCTAAGGACTAGGGCCACAATGGTCAAGGTTCTCTTGTCCTAGTACAAGGTCTAGTCATATTTTGAAAAATGATTTCTAATTTTTGAAAGAAAAAATCATTTCTCCAAATTTAAGCACAAATTTTCGTTGACTGTGAAAAAGATTACATTGACTCATTTTCTTAAGAGATCTAAATACTGAACAATAAGGAAAATATTTTTTGACAAAAAAGTATTTGCTTTGAAATAAATGAAGCCTAAGTGGTGTAAATATTCACGTTTAACCTAAATAAAATCGTAAGGAGATCGTTTTAATCTCTCTTTCTTTTTTTTACGGGAAATACAGCCTAAGATGGCTAACATGCGAGACATGATTTTTTTTTTGCTTTTTTATTGGCAATCTAACGGGTAATGAAATATGGAAAATAAAGATATAAAGAAAATATTAACACCTAAATATACATCGTAACACTTATTGGTAGGTTTTATGACTTTTGTCAATAGATTTAGCAAAATTCTAATTACCATCAATTAAGTTTCTATTGAATGACTTGAGTAACCTCTCCCTTACTTACCAAATAAGTGGATTTTACTTAATTGAATAATTTAAGTTAATTTTATCTAATGTTATTAAACACACTCAATCTCATTAATTGCTAATTGGGTTATCACACATGCCCTAATTGTTTTACACTTGTAACTTAATCAGGAGGTCTATCACGCCCTGAACGCACAATCACGCCAACATCCTTCCTTGGTCATTTAGTTGCGACGTCCCAAAAGGCGTCGCCGACCCATTCTTTTTATCTTTCCATTAAACGCATGTGGAAGCGTACTCAAAAACCCCAATAACAATCAACAAAGTGGGATAGCAAGGAAAACAATTTGAGATACGAAACAACCAAGCCACTTTTATAAACATATAGTTAACCCTGAGAAGATACATAATTACAAGCCTATCACCAAGCCGCTTTCTACCAAGACCACACATACAAAAAGGGATGGGATGATCGGGTTGATTTAGCTTCTCTAACCAAAAGGTAGTCAAAAGGGTGGGGCATTCTATTCCCATCACCAAAGCTAGTCATAACCGAGAAGAGGCTTTGGGTCGGACTCTACTTCATCCGCATCGGACTCCATGTCAGTAACAACTCCATCTAGAGGGTTGAGATCCCCAGGATCCTAAACCTCATTTCTAACTCTACCATTAGGGGGTCCATTAAAACCCTTAATTTGACCAAACAGGCCATCCCTCTCCCTAATGAACCAAGCTATGAATTCATGCAGTTTCCACATTGCTAGCCCCTCATCAACCTAAACGATTGTCAAATGCTTCTGATAAGCCCAATTCGGTCCCACCGGATACTCTATCACTATCGTACCCATGTCTATGGGCACCCCAAAATGCGTAGGAGGTCGATTCATAGCCGGGAGTTTGAAAACAATTAACAAACAATAATGAGAATAACTTAGCAAGTAAACTCTCTAAACCTCGTTTAGGAGAATACATTGCTTCCGAATCGCCCTAAACATGAAATTCTAGCATCAAAGGCAGATCAATAGCAACATTCTTATCTTGCCTTATTTAACCCGTCTAACATGACAATAGCTCTAATGAGCATATAACGAGGTCACCATAACGTACATATTCAAGAGGCACATACAACACATATCATGGCATAAACATGAACATCTACTATTCAATAACCTAGACATGTTCAAACATCACTCTCGAACACGTAGCACTCATTAATGCAAATTGCACTCATGATAGTCTAGATTATTAAGGACCCTTTGGGCCACGGTACATCCCATGGATGGCGGTCTTCCAGCATGGCCGGGCATCATCCTGGTCCATTAGTGACTGCATCATCTCAACAACCTCAATGATGGAATCACATAAATGGGTTCGTGCTGAATTCCATTCGCAAACGACTTCATCTCACCCTGCCCCCGCAACGACATCCAATCACCAAGATTGGGCACAACCTTCATGACCATGGCACAACCCCTAGGATTGGCGGTCTTCCGATAAAACCAGGCACAAATGGAACCTTTAGGTGATTAAGCATACACAGCATTCACTCAAGTCCCAATTCTTATTTTTGGAAATTAACCAATACAAGGTTATTTATGACGTACAATTCCCAATGCATAGGCTACTACGAAAATATGCACATATAACAACACCAATCAACTTGTCCATTCACTTACTAATCAAACTTATGCAAGTTCAATGTTATTATTTAATCCAAAACATGATACAACCTAAGTCATCCTTTAACATGATAAGCCATCACACAACCAAGATAAGCTATCACCTAAATATATGATAACCTATCAACTAAACATGATAAGCTATCAATCAAATTAGATAAGTTATCACCTAAAACATGTGATAAGCTACCAACTAACACATGATAAGCTATCAATCAAATTAGATAAGTTATCTCCTAAAATATGTGATAAGCTATTAATCAAATTAGATAAGTTATCACCTAAAACATGTAATAAGCTACCAACTAAACCATCACCTAATCCACTTATAATCACTCTAATCAGCCCCTAAACCAATCCATTCACAACCTAATGTCATAATCAAGGTTTAGAGAGTAACTTACTCAAACCAAAGAAAGAGACTAAGCAAATGGCAGCCCACAGCAAGGGCGGCGATCAGCCATAGTTTGGCATCAGTGGCAGCATGCGAAGTGGCGGACGGTTCTGCTACGGCATTCCTGCAGACAGCGGCAACGGCATGCAATGGTGGTGACGAGGACGGCATGGGTGGCTCACGGTGATGGACAACCATAGTGGTGGTGGCGTGAGGGTGGCAGTGATGGTGGATGGTTGGCCGAACAAAAGAGGAGAGAGAGAGGGAGAGATAGTGGCAACGGTGATCTCGACAGTGGATGGCGACGACGGTGGTTGGTGGTGGCTGGCGATGGTGGCTAGCGGTAGTTGGTAGTTGCCGAAACAAGGGGGAAAGAGAGAGTCCGAGTGGGAGGGTGAGAGAAATCAAAGTGAGAGAGTGATCAAGAGAGAGAAAATGGTCTATCAAGTCACTCAAAAAATGGACGGCCAAGATCAACTTCTTACCCAATAAGCCAAAATATAAGTTCTAGGATTGAATCTTCCACAACAAACTTAAAAAGTATCTAACGGCAAAATTATAATAAAGAGAAGATAAGATAGACAATTTGGTCATTTTCCCTCCCCATGTGGCCGGCCAATAATGGAGGGTGTAGAATGACCATTGTGCCCTTCAACAAACCAAAGAAATCCAAAAAGACTTGGGGGTAAAAAGGTCTTTTTCCAATTCTGGTCTAAATTTCACTTTTTTCAAAAATTTCGAGCAAACCGATGAATAGGTGGTTTAATGAGACGACATCCAACAGTTTAGTCTTGAAATCCTTGAAAGTTTAATACCCAAATCCGGACTCTAATTCATGGTCAAAATCGATCAATTACAACTTTAGTATATTTCAAACTAACGAACGGCTCTTAGGAGTTACGCATATTCGACCCGTGGTTGATTCAATGTCAATCCATGTTTAAGCTTTCTCGAGTCATGGATGATCTCGGTTATCATGTAATTGCGAGGATCAATCACTAGTTCTAGAGTACACGATCTCTAGGAATTGGTTTAGGGTCGTTCGCAATCCATACAATGGTCAAACGGAATCACCCGCGATCTGATTATATACTATTGGCGAATCATTCCATAACCATTTCTTGATCAACCTATAATGGCTCAAAATTGTCCATCGTCATTCCTTATGGTTTAATTGTCAATCCATGGTCGAGTTCTCAGATCATGCGTACTTAATTCCTTAATAGCCTTTCCCTAATAGTTAGTTTTCTCATGAGTAATTAATTCAAAGAGAAATTTAACTAATAGTGCATCGATGATATAATCATTTCATATATCTCAAAAAGGGTCGTATTTCAGGATGTCACAAGGTCCTTTCAAGACAATTTTCTCCTCGATCCGCTCTCAACCCCAGTTTTGCATGAAGTGATTGGTTTCACAATAAGCATTCGAGATTACTTGTTGAGTTAATACCACAACCCTAAACCGGTATACCTTTAACAAATTTACCCAAAATTAATTTTTTTGATCAATAAAAAGCATAAACTAATACATTTGTGATAAATTTACCCTCCGTCAAATTAGATTAATACAACGAAAAATCACAAATCGTTACGTCAGTGACAAACAGAGGGTAAAAGGCTAAACTGGTACACTCGTCAATTGCCACGTGTTATTGAACTCGAAAATTTGATGGTAAAATTAAATTGAAACTAATTGACGATAAATTTATCAAGAGTGTACCAGTTTTAGGTTTTTGGTAGTCAAAAAATTAATTTGGGGTATTTGTCACAGGTATACCAGTTTTGGAGTTTTCATGGTATTAACCCTTGTTTATTTAAATTGATCAAATCTCTTGAAATTGATTTCATTTTTGATACCTAAGAAGGGATATAAGAAGAAGAACAATGGAAGAAACAAATGGAAAATAACACCACACAAGGTATACAGCACATTGCCTTGAAGACATAGGACGAGAATTCCCCTTCAAAGATAAAAAAGAAACAAGAGAGCAACCCGACTACGAGAAAAAACGAACTCGTTACAGCCAAGTAACATGATAACCTCTCTCTATCTCTCTCTCTACAGTCTCAAGAAAGTAGCCCTTGATCTTATCCTATCAGATGAAGAGCAAAAATGGTGGAAAGGTCTTGTGCTCCGGAGATGCACACCGTCACCATCAGCTAACAAACACGGTCATTTCCTAACAACATACAAAGATGTTCGGACTTGGTTGAAGTAGACCTTGGAGTTCAAACCAGCTGAAGCGGCCACTGCCCAAGAAGCAGAAGGGCTTTCTGGAGAAGAAGAGAGAGAAGCACTAACGAAGCTCTCATGTGCATGTCTCTCTTCTTCTTCTCTGTCTTCACGAATCGTATCCATCACGATGCATGATTTGTGCCGCCTCCTCGTGGCACTCACAAGCTGCGATGGAACAACTTCTGTGATAAATCTTGCGAGGCGTGAACTGGCCATTATCTTTCCCTTCTGATGGATGTTCTGAAGGGAGTGAAGGGTGGGAAGAATATGCCGTGAAAGAGGGTTTGCGGTGGGATGGTTACGAACGTGAAGATGTAGGAGAAAATTTATAGGAGGCTATTGGGGGTTTTCTTTTGTTTGTTTGCTCGTCCCTCCGAAAATATTCTTTCTTCGAAATAGCTTAACAGACGAAAGAAAATGACAATATGATTGTGGTGTTCTATATCTCGAAAATTTGGAATCGTACCATCTTTATTTTATGTGATATGTTGATGTGTTATTATTCGATTAATATAATGTCTTATTTTGCACACTAAACAATTATTAATGCACACTAAAGGAAAATACATGTAGACACTCGGAAAATGGGGGATTTTTTTCTTTGCTTTGAGGATGTTGGTGCTAAAAATACATTACTAGGTTCCTTGTGCCGATTCTAAGATGGGTGGTTAACCATGGCAAATTGCACGATTCGAAGCTAGATGTTGAAAAAGGTTGCACAAAGTTTAGAAGTGTTAAAGATAGCGCTGATATTGTGATTAAACAAACATGGTTAGGGCAAGAGTGGTTTACGCTAAACACCTAGTCGTGAATTTTAAATCGATTCGTTATGTTGAGCTGTTCATTCTTATATGATACGGGGCTTAAAGTGAGTGGTTTACCTCACTGTATCGATATAGATGACATACAACATCAGTATGAAGCGTGATGTGAACCTTACATTATATTTTTGTTTCCTCTTATTTTTCTTTTAAATTTTTGACTCAATGTCGTCCGTTAGTGCCGCCCATTGTTGCTTTCGACATTAATCGGGGGATAAGGGTCATGTTCCGTATTGACGAGGGAAGTCAGTGATGCGAAATCTCTAAGAAGATGCGGCTTTTTGTTTGATCGGAGAAGAAGCCCACTTTGCACTTTTCCAGGCTCTGAACGGGAAGCATCCGGTAAGAATAGTACTCCCTAGCATGTTCGTCTCCTACTTCACATGGTTAAATCTTGGGGACCACATTCCATACTGGCTAGTCACAAACTAGAGCCCAAGACGATGAAGACAGCGCTTCATCCTGTGAACAAAGGGAGTGTTGTATTCTGCATCTCAAACATTGGAAAGAAGGACCTGAGGATCATAATTCTTAATTTGCAAAGTCTAGGAGTACTCTTCTTAACACTTGAAATTCAGAATGCGTACAATCCCCACGGTACATGGAAGGATCTCGCAATCACTATGAAATGTTGGATTGATAAGACATAACTACTCCATACTACCCGCAATTGAAAGGTCCGATATCAGGGGGACTTATCACTGCAGCCCAACAAAGAAGCTGGAAGTTGGACCTCTTTCCACACGAGGTATGCCATATGTAGACAATGTAGTAGGAGGGTCCAGAGGTTCACTCTCAATGTAAATTGGACTCGTGACCTTGTAGAAGACATGTGATCCCTTTAGCAACTACGTTAAAATCCTGATGGTAAAAAATTGAGATTGTTTAGCACTTACGCAAGCTGTGGCGTGCAAGACTTCCGCATTTTATAGAATTAAAATGCAGTTTCTTCTTTGTTCTAGCATGTTTTCATGATGAGAAAATCAACTTTAAATAGGTAAATTTCGAACCCATGAGATATGCCACTAATTAATCTTTCAGACCAAGCAAGACGAGAGCCAAAATCTGAGTGACGGTCCAAACATGTAGTTCTTAGCACTCGTTGGCTTATGGTATTGATCATATGCATGCACAAGCTTGTCAAAGCGGGGATGTATTCGTCGGCGGCAATCAATTAGATTGAGGGGGACCAAATGCATGAGGGTATCCGCCATGAACAATGAAAGATGGTTGCGGTTCACGTAGGATGGTTTCCTTGCAATTATCAGCTTGTTGTTCTGTCTGCGAATTGATTGAACAATCGAAAAAGTGAAAGTAAGGGAAACCGAGTTGTCACATATCTTAAATTCCTGACTATGAAGACATGGCCGACATGTCCTTCGGAGGAGGGAAATAGTGCATCACCGTAGATTCACGGACATGTCCTTTGGAGAAGGGAAATAGTACGTCTCCAATAACTATCCGACGCACAGATTGGACGTATTATGCCCGTCTTGGTCGATGTTCATTTATTCACTCATCCATTCATTCAAAAGATTGCCACTAAAAGCATAAAAGAATGAACATCGTCTTCATTTAAATGGTAAATTGAAGATATTCTTCCTTCTTTAATTAATGATGACACATCAACATGTTTTAGAAGTAATCATCCGTATGTTCAAACATTTTAGTAATCAATTCTATAGCTTCTTCAATAAACTCGGGTCCTTTGCTGTCATTGACATAAGACATGTCGTTTCAACCGGAAAGGGGTTTTGATCGGGAACCAGTGGCAGGGCCTCTTGCGAGGACAGTGAAATTGGAACTTGCGATAATGCCTCTTGTGCAGCGTTCAAAAAAGGCGCTTAATGTGCCCTTTTCTTTTCTCTCTGATCACATTGTAGTCTCTATCTAAACACTCACTCTCCCTCCTCCTCCTCCTCTCTCTCTCTCTAAAAACTAGTTAACTTTCGCTTTCAACGTATACAATAGTCTTCTTATGACAAAAGTCTCCCAATTGGCGCGAGAATTTACTAATCAAGTAATCATGTCAGCATCAATATTATCGATACATAGTAAGGCAAAGTACTTATTCAGCATAACAAGAATTTCTTATTGGAAATTTGTGCATTTATATATTGATCAAGAAATGGACTTGTGTGAGTGAACTAGACACGTGACATGCGTCCGTTTCCCTTCTGTATCCAATGCACATAATGTTATGCTTTCATGCAAGCTCGCATCTTACTTTACCTCTAACATGTTTTATGGGCTTGACGCATGCCACGTACCTAGTTAAGGTGTGTTCCTCTTCATGAAAAAAAGAAAAAAAAGGAGGAGGCAAAACAAAAACCTTTAGCTAAAATTTCACACCTGATTCCTGTGAACACAACATAAGCCTAGTCCACAAGCGAAACGGTATACAAAACGAATCACAATGTAAAGCCAGATTTAAGTGTAGGTTATAGTCACAAATTCTTGAATTATGATTGGATTGATATGATAGTTTAGTCTATGTAACGAGTGAGCCAAATCAAAGTGAAGGCCTCCATTGCCCTTGACTTTAAATTCGCATATCTATCAACTCGAGGTCCCATCATCTAAAGGGATAAAAACAGGGTGGCAACTGAGCTATCTATCAGGGTCTAAAAGAGAAGGCCGAGCCGCCCTTACTGCACTGATTAGGACTGATTGGAAAAGACAACCAAAAAGTGCATAAAGATCCCAAATTTGCATTTAATGCATCGAGCGAGAAAGATTGCCTTTCGGTGGTCAACAGCGTGAAGTCTTTACAATCTCTGCCGTGGGAACAGCGTGCCCTGATCTGCAAAGCACTCGGGAAGCTTCCTTTATTTTCTTATTTAAAGTTGCAATATTATAATAGGAACAGTAATAGAGTGGCGAACTGAGTAGCGAAGACCTTTAGGAAAAAAAACTTACCAAACACTGGTTGATCCGTTCTCCGTAAGCCCTTATTGAACTGCTTTGTTTTGAGACCCCGTTTCTGGGTTCCTCTGTTTCAAGATTTCAATGAAAAGCCTTTGTTCTGACCAAAAAAAGTCATGCCTTTTCCTTTTATCTTTTTGAGTGCCCCACTATTTTTGGACTTTGATCCCACTAGAATATGCACAAACTAAATTTGATCCTAATGGATATAAAGTAAATTACTTATAAAATTGAGATCTTTAGTCCATATAAGCTCTCAGTTTTTGTGAACCTATGGTTTTTAATTGCCAATCCAATTGAGTTTGGGTCACCATCTTGGCTCGTGACTTGAAATCATACAATTCTCTATATTTTGGATACTTTTGCGTCATCTGTACTATGTAATCATCTTGTATTCTAGTTTAGCCATCATTTAGACCAATGAATCAAGTGTGCAATTGTCACGCCGAGCTTTTCCGACCCAGGTGCTGTAGGGGGTACTTTCGTTCATCACTAATGGTAGGGTGTTTCATCACTAAATGAATGACGGTCTCTCTAATCATATCTCACAAGACAGTGGGTATTTATTTTCTGTTTAGCCTATGTTTCATTTTGGAGTCGCCACTAGTCTTTGATAGTTAACTAGAAATCTAATCGAGACAGGGGAGAATTATCCCACTTTCTGCGAACCAGAAATATTATGGGTAGGAGGACTTGGTTACGTTAACGACTTCGATGTCAAAATCCCTAACGCCCTTTCGGTATCTAACTCAATTCGAAATGTCTAGCGTAATATGCAATTTCTCGAGGCTTAACCACTAATCCTAACCGTTCTACACAAGGAGGAATCAATCAATTATGAAAAGTACAATTAATTCAAATCACAAATAACAATCCTAATATCATCCTCAAAAGGAAAATCAATCAAAATAATCAAAGTCTAGTAAAGCCCTAATGGCTTGTTCATTTGGGAGTTGTGTTTTTTTTTTAGGTTTTAAGGTATTTTAGGGGTTCGGCCCCTTTTGACTTCTAAACTAGGGAATTTTCAAATGAGCAACTTGTGCACCCCAGAAAATTCTAATTTCACTCAAAATGGGTTGGCCACAAGTGTTTTGAGCCATTCTACGATATTTTTATGGAATTTTTTATTTTTTGATTTTTTTTCAGGAAAAATTTTTGTTTGATTTTTCTTACTTCCAAAAGTCTAAAATCTTAATTTTTTTAAATTTTTAAATTTTAAATTTATTTAATTTATTATTTTTAATTTCCAGGGAACGAACTGGACTGGTTCATACCGGTTCAACTGTGTTGGACTGGCCTAACCGATCTCCGACGAGGGACGGTGCTAAAATGGCACCGTTTTTGCATTTGTTTTTTGGAACATTTTGTCAAAAACTTGGTGTGCATTAAGTTTAAAATGTGTTTTCATCACCGTGACTTTGGGCTAATCTCCATCAACCTTCCGCCGGTACTCCAACCACCACCATTGGTCATAAGTCATCTGCTCAATACCCTCTACCAACCTACTCCCGTCGAACCGCCACCAAACCACCGCTGGCCGGCGATTTCTAAGCTAAAAAAACCTAAACTGAAACTGTCCTAACCAAGAACAATCCTACTAATCTAACCAATTCTGATCTAATTATCCATTCTAACAATCAAAACATTCATTAAAACAACAAATGGATCATGGAGGACTAACTTCGATGGCCATTGGCTGTGGGAATATGCTCCGGTGAGGCTCGGACTCTTCGGCGAGGATCCAAAATGCACCAAACAATCAAAACAATGATCAGAAACATGAATACGGGATCAATAATCACAAAAACAAGAAGAAAATTACTTAATCAAGCACAAAATGGTTCGAGCACTCAGTCAAGCATTTCAACAAAACAGTTAGTGTGTGATTGGGAAGGAAGTTCACCTTCTTCGCCAGAGACCAAATAGGAAATTTTGAACCTCCAGGGAGCTACTGTTAGGTCCTCCTATACCTGCTCTACTAGCCTACGAGCTCGTCCTTGCTAGGAAAGTCTAGGATTTGACGATCGGAGCTTGGTTTCAGGCCTTCCTGATTAGCTCTTTCACTAGGTTCACAGAGGAGGAGGTCACCTGGACAGGTGATTTGCTGACGCCTTTCCCATCGGGATGGCACTGGTCGCTCAGCCTGAAGGACTTCGACTCCTTCTCTCTCTAAGTTTCTCTCTTTCTCTCTCTGGTTTTCTCTCTCTCTCTTGGGAATTCTCTCGAGCACCTTCTGTGCAATAACCCTCTCCCCCAATTGTTTTCTATCTCTTCCCCAGGGTGGTTTCCAGCCTCTAACTGCCTCGGGAAGTCGTTATAATAGCTCATCGTCGATCGCTGGAGGTTTCCAACTGTCTAGTTTTGTTTTACATGTGCTAGAATGGGCAGTCTCAATCAGTGAATGGTCAACTTGTTTTTTCTTCTCCTTCCCCATGCCAAGCTAAGTCGGGTAAGGAAGAAGGTGACTCGGGTCGGGTTGGATTCGATTAACTCGGCTGACCGAGGTTGGTTTAAAATTGTAAATTGAACCCGATTTTGACCCATTTTCACAATTCTGACCTCAAATTTCAATTCCTTGATACATTTTACCTTAAATATATGGGATCACTTTGAATTTTTATCTTAATTAGGTCCAAAACCCCAAATTTGAATTCGGTTCAAGTGGGTTTTCATTCAATTGAGGGTCCAAATGACCTAATTTTACTGATCTAAGGCAAAAATTGGATTCCCCATGGTTGATTACCCTTAGGGAAGATATAATATTTGATCGAAAATTTCAAATTAAAAGAAATCCCCAATTTGGGTCCTAAAATCCCTAATTTTCAATTAATTTTGGGGCTTTTCAATTATTTTGTCAAATTTTGAAATTGTACTGACCAATATGAAATTAAAGGTCTCAGAATCCATTTTTGTGAAGATAATATTGCCTAAAAATTCCTATAAATGACTTAATTGGATTTTTCATTCAATTAGGATATGAAATTACCCAAATTTGGGAAAAATATACCCTAAATTGAAATTTTGTAAAATTGAAGATACAGTAATGAAATTAGAATTAAAATAAGACTAATGTATATTTTTTGGAAATTTTTTGACTTCATTTGATATTTTTCTTGATTTTCCTCCCATTTTTAACCAAAAGAAATTAAGGAAAAATTAAAGAAAAATATATAAAAATTATTATTTTTTGTTTAGAAATAGGTTCCTAAGTATGGCCAAGGTTCCTAATCCTAATTTTGTGATTTTTATGTAAAATTAAAAATTAGACTAAATATCAGGTATCAACAGTAATGAAGTTGTGCATGTAATCCAGATGCATGTTTGCTTGCTTATACTATCAGTTGCAAAACAAGATAATATTATCCATCTATCCATTCGCTAAGTGCATGCCTTATGTCTCACCTATAAATGAGGTTAAGCAGGCCAGGTTGATTCATATAATGTGGAGCTGCCCATTTAATAATTATAATAATAATAATGATAATCAAAGTTTTCCTATTTTAGAGACGCGGTGCGCTTGGCTTGAGTGGAGTGAAAATGAACTCGTAATTTAAGTTAGGACTCATTAGTAGTCACTAACTCCTAAAGAGATGTTAATTTTTCAAAAGGTAACTTAAACTGTAAAATTATCTTAAATTTTAGAGGATCTCAATTCAATTAATCAAATAACGTGGGAGAAATTTCTCATTTTCCTCGGTGGTACGACAATGTGGCACATGGGACTATTCCAAGGAATATCTTCTTATCCTTATCACTATCTCTCCATCATCCACCATATATATGTAAGTCCAGCTTTAGGTTGCCCCCGGCACATGCAAAATCACATGTAAACACCCCACACCCCCATCCCCCTTCTCCTCCCCACCCCCCCCCAAAAAAAAAAAAAAAAAAAAGAATAGCGAGATGGCTGATCCTAAAAAGCCTAAAACAGTACCTCCAACGACCTTCCTGACCGCTGATACCGACGGAATGTTGCCAAGGGAGATAGCGTTGCTGGCCCCGTTTTCTGCCGTCGCCCCTGCCCGTATGGTGTCTGCCTCGAGGCTCCGACTTCACGTTTCTCTAGAGACGATCTACGAAGAAGAAGAAGACGATGAAGATGTGCAGTCGTCGTCACCTTCCTTCTTGCCAATGAAGTCATTACTGTGTTTCTTGGAAGTGCGTAAGCCTTTCACATTCTGTACACGCGACCATCAATTCGTTTAGGACATATCGTATTCTCGATGTTTTTCTGATCCATGAAGGTTCTGTGTATTAGTGAACCATGGATTAATGAGTCAATTAGGTTTAGATCAGAGGATCGATTATTGTGTGTTTTACACCACACAAATATTGGGTGTGGTGTATTCTCGATGTTTTTCTGATCCATGAAGGTTCTGTGTATTAGTGAACCGTGGATTAATGAGTCATTTAGGTTTAGACCATAGGATCGATTATTGTGTGTTTTAAACCACACAAAGATGGGTTGGGTCATGTTGTTTAGTTTCCTCAACATTTCTCTTGGAAATTTCTTGTGAGAATGTTATATTATATGTAGCCTTTCTATAAGGGATTGATATTCTACATATTTCGGTACAATTAGCCTCTTAAGATCTAAATAATGAATACATCGAGCAACTTATAAATAGGACTGTGCTCGGATAAGTTGTACTTTTTAGTTATTCGCTTTCATTTTCTTTTCCCTTTTTTCCCTCTCCTCTTTCCTATTTTGCCTGGATTAACCTGCAGTCACCCATTAAGCAAGACCACCAAGCCAACCACAGCCACCGGCTACAACAGCGATTCCCGTCTAGCGCCTCCGCTAGACGCCGCCAACCTATTCGTCACTAGCTTCCACCCTTGTCGCGCGACGCTGCCACCTACTCCATTGCCTATGCCGAAGCACCCACTTGCCACTGGCTCGCTCTTTGCGTATTCTGTCCTTCGCAGGCTGGGTTTGTCCTCACGACGCTGGATTCAATGCCCCACGTCGCCAGGCCTGGCCCAATCTTGGGCTAAGTTAAATCTGGCATAGCCCGAGGCCTCGCAAAGGCAAAGGAGTCCCGATCCCCCGAGCTTGCCTATGTCCTTGACGAGTACAAGGAAGGTGAGAGAGAGTCCTTGCTAATGTCGACCCAAGCTGGGCAGCAGCACCGACGTGGTGGTGATCTATCGCGTGCAAATTCTCTTAGGGCATAATGGTCCTTTAGATCAATATGTAATTATAATAAATGGAGAGGATGCTTAATGGGATCTCAATCCATAATGGTAACAGTTTGAATTTGCCCATTGTTTTTAAAACATCATTAAAGATCATGCCGTCACCGTCGAAAAGAAAAGGAGCGAGCAGGGCTAATAAACAAACGTCATTCGAGGGTTTTCTATTCGTGATGTGACGTTCGGATTGTGTGCATCCTACGAGATGGCCTGTGCTGTAAAATCCAATGGACGTGGCGGGGGCTGCGAAATGAAATAGATAGAGAAGAGTAAAAGAGGAATCTGTTCAGGGTAAATTACACTTGAAATCACTTAATTTTGAGTTAGGTTTCGTGTAGGTCAGTCGACTTTTTATTTTAGTCAATAGGTCACACAATTTTGATTTTGTTTCCAAAGCTTTCAAGTTTCCTTCTATTTATTAGATACTGATCTCACGCGAGCACCACAAGGGCAAGCTTACGCTAGCTCGAGTTCAAGCTCCCATGGCTGTGAGCCATGAGCTCCAGAGAGAGAGAGAGCTCATCACCGGAAAGGGGCTCGACTGCCGTGTTGGATGGCAGTAGTGAGGGGTGGTGAGAGCTTGCTGTCTGCTGAGGTAGAGTTGAGAGGAAGGTGGATGGCCGAAGAGAGAGAGAAAGAGGTGGGTGTAGGGCAATGAGTTACATGAGAGTACACATGTATTTTGGTCGGACGAGATGCAAATTGTATATTTTGAAAACTGATAGATGGTATTTAATATGTGTGCAAATCTCGAGATGCAATTTGCAATTATCCCTTTATTTTATCCGTCAAATTGCCAATCATACGTAGTTCTCTGTCTCTTAAAAATGGTACTCATAAAGAAAATGGGGTGAGTCATAGTGCAAAAAATACAAAGTAAACAAGATACAAATCATATATATATATATATATATATATATGTATATATATGTATGATGTCCATAAAAAAGGATGACATGAAAAGGATGTACAACTAATGCGTCTTATATCTTTTACACTACACTACTCCCATAACATTGGGTGAATGTACTAGAATTTGGTTCAAAGATGCAATAGATTCCATATTCAAATCACAACGGCTTTCTTTCGTAATAATCTTTGAGCTAGGCTCATATCACCACCAATGCACAATGTGGAGCCTTATCCGAAGCATATGAGACTTGGCGGTTGTTGGGACAATTGTATTTATCATTGACTAGAAGACAGGAACATGCAGAATATGAGAAATAAAAGAATAGGATGCCCTGACTAGTACGGCTGATACCAAAAGCGCGTCGCCCTTCATGCGCGATCCTTTTCATTCATTTGCAGGAACAGCTGGACACCAACCTCAGGGCCCATATTTTCCTGAATTTGGTGGAATTGGACAGCATTTAATTAGTTAAGCTAAAGAAAAAATTTTGGTAGGATTCAATGCACAATCACAAGAAAACGAAAATAAAAAGTAAAAGCAAGAAAAAGAAATTGAAACACGAGATTTTGATCCTGGTTCACCCTCATATTAGGGTTACGTATAGTAGAGAATTCTACTATAATTATAGCATCTTGCACCTCTCAATTACATCTTTAATTTACAAGAGAAAGATAATATATATATAGGCAATAATAGCTTTTCATGGGCCCAAAATCAAACTACTAATAATATATAGGCTCAAAATATGAAAGCCATCTAGCTTTGCACGAGCGTTGTCTCCTAAGACCCTTGCCGGGGTGGCTCCCCTAGACCCCCACCTGCTCACTTGGGAGCAGGATCCTTATGCCTTCCAATCGATAAGGAGTATGAACCACACCCCAACAAATCTCGATACCTTTAAGAGAGAGTCTAATTCTGACCCCATTAATGTATATAATTGGAATCACCTGTAATGAAAAGGTTAAACCAACGACTTATGAGTTAACAAGATATATAAACTACTGGAAATCATATTAATTTTCCTACGTGGGACCGTTGCCTAACACCTTTGAAGAATCTCGAATTTTGCAAACTGGGAGTCGTCGGTTTGTAGCACCTTCGTTCTCAGGATCATTCCAAATACTAGATTTGGATAATCTACCGGAAGCAAAAATGATCATAAACTTTAATTTTAGACAAGAGTCGCTAGCAATTGGTCAGGAAAAGCTCAGGTAATTATGGAAAAGCCAGCTTCTTAAGTGCACCTGTGGAGGAACTGGTCAAACTAAACCTAAAGATCTTTGTTCCAAGGTTTCAGTTACGCATACGGTAGGTTAAGATCCCACGTCGCACTTTCAGTACAACAACCAGATTTTTAGTTAAGTCGTAAACCATTCATTGTTAATTTGATGCGTGATGTTTCATCTTAAAATTTGAAATGTCGCCAAAACAAGCATTCAACATCGTTATTGATTAATGAGGTCATTTTCACATGTGGCAGGGTGACTCCATTTGTGTGTCAAATTGTGGATGCAAATGTCAATTTAGATGCAAAATTCAATCATGAAAATGACATGACATGGCAACCACATGACAAATTTGATATTTCAGAACATTATGAGAAAATAAGAAGACATGGCATGGCAAAGATCCCGCGCAACATGACTTGGTAAATGTCATGGTAAATCAAATTCAAGTATGATTATGAAATGACATGGCATGATAAAAGTCATATGCAACATGACAGAGCAAATTAGATTCAAATTACAATGATGAAATGATGTGTGGTATATACCACTTATACCGTGTGAGGAGTCGTTTTTCATTCAGTTTGCGAATTTCCTCAAATATCGTAATTTTTATGTAGAAACACACTTTTTGCTTTCAATTAGATCAAAATAAAATCAAATTAAATTTAAAATCATGACTTGGTCAACAAACGGGGAACCTTGAAAAGAAGAATAATATTTCGAATGGTTAATACCACAAAAATCCTTGAACTAGTACATCTGCGATAAATTTACCAAAAACTAATTTTTTTTACCACAAAAAACCCATACGGAAGTAGGATAAATTTATCACAAGTGTACCAATTTGAGATTTTTTGTGGTCAAAAAATTGATTTTGGGTAAATTTGTTACGGACGTAGCAGTTTAGAGTTTTTCGTGATATTAATCATTTCTAATATACATTTGTCCATGCATCCGTGATAATAAATCAAACGACCAAATATAACCATGAATGCAAACAATGAATAAATTCATCAGTAAAAAACCGGAGAAAATAATGACTCAAACCACGAGCAACAATTAAACATGGTCTTGGTATCACCTCTTGAGACAGGACCGCTTGTGAGTGGTAAATGGACAACATAAAAAAATTCGTGCAAAGTTTCTAAACTAGACTAATGCATAAAAAGGAAATTAAGTTTGCAATCGTGATATATAATGTAAAATAATGTGCTCGACCAAAAAGAAAATTATTTTCCTAAAATGAACTATTAAACATGAAAATAAAATTCAACAAGACAGCCTATAATTCAAGGGAATTCTAAGAGATTAAATCAATTTATATAATGTGAATATGCAAATTAATCTAAATTTCCCTAAATGCACCCCTAGACAAACTTTTGTGATGTTTTTTATTTAATGAAGATGCAATCGAAAATAACTAGCATGCAAGATGAGATTTTTCTTAGGTTTTCCATTTTCATTACCCGCAAATGAGACATGTATAAGTATTCAACCTACACTACAAAAAAAGCCGGGTTTTGCCATGAATTTTGCCACGAAAAATTCAGCAAAATTCGTGGCAAAATGAATTTGCGACAAAATTAGCGACGGAAAAAAATTCGTCGCTAATAGGCCGTCGCAAAATTTTTCCACGGAAAATTTCAATTTTCGTAGCTAATTTGTGACGAAAAAAATTCGTCGCTAATTATTCGTGGCAAAATTCGTGGCTAATTTGCAACGAAAAATAATTCGTCGCAAAATTCATTGTTAATTATTCGTGGCAAAATTCGTGGCTAATTTGCGACGAAATATATTCGTGGCAAAATTTGTGGCTAATTTGCCATGAGCATTATTCGTGGCAAACTTCCGTCGCTAATTTGCCACGAAAATTATCCATGCCAAAATTCGTCGCTAATTACTCGTGGCAAACTTAGGCTAAATATTCGTGGCAAAATTCGTCGGTAATTTGCCACGAGATCTATTCGTGGCAAAAGTCGTCGCTATTATTTTGATTATTTTTTTTGTTGGTCGCAAAATTGCGACGAAATATTTTCGTGGCAAAAATCGTTGCTAATTATCCGTGGCAAAATTTCTCGCATTTCATGGCAAAATTCGTGACTAATTTGCCAAAATTTTTTTTTTTTTCAATTATTTGTGACGAACTTATTCGTGGGTAATTTGCCACGAACACATTTCGTGGCAAAATTCGTGGCTAATTTGCGAGTAAAATTTTTTTTCCAATTATTTGCGACGAACTTATTCGTGGCTAATTTGCCGCAAACAAATTTCGTGGCAAAATTCATGGTAAAATCCATGACTAATTTGGGACCATTTTTTTTTTCCGGTTTTTTGCGACGAACTTATTCGTTGCAAAATTCGTGGCTAATTTGCCAAAAAAAATTTTTGGTCAGTATTTTGCCACGAAAAATTTTGACTTTTGCGACAAACATTATTCGAAAACGAATTTGGCGACGAATTTTAATGAATAATTTAGGGACGAATGTTGTTTAGGGACGATTTCAATTTGAAATCTAATTAACATTGATAGAAAATCACAATCAAGACAAGAACAAACCCCAAAAAGAAAGAAATGAAACAAAGTTCTAATTAGCCAGTTCGCAAACTGTTGTGGCAAACTGTTGATCTTGCCAAGAAGTTCTTTCACGTTGTCTATAGTGTTCTCCAAGAATCGAAGTCCTGTCCATCTGCAGCGCAAACATCACAATATCAAACTCCTAAGCCCTGTTAATTTTTTCACATATATTCAACAATAGAAGCATAAAGATATAAGTACCTATTGGAAATTTAAACTAGCAAGGATCATCATCATCATCAGCATCATCATCAGGAATCTCATTATCATCATCATTGTGGCCATCACCTACTGGATTAGTAGGAGGTACAGAAGGAACGTCATCAGCTTCGAGGTTGAGGTGTCGCATGATCAATTGCAAACGTTGATTCACTCCTATCATTTCTTCGTCCTTCTGTACAAGTAATTATTTCAGGCGGTTCAATTCTTGGTCCTCTCGTTCCTCGTGTTGTGCCCTTAAAAAAGCCGCACTAGAGGATGGAGTTGCAGCAGCCGGCGTTCTATACATCCTTGACAGGGATCTCATCCCAAATATTTGACCTCTTCTCATTTCACCCAATGCCTCCATCCATAATGCCATACTGTCAACCGATGGCTCGGACGTAGCAACACCATCACCACTAGCAGCAGCCGTGCTCATTACAAGTTCATCATATTTGTCCTACATTAACAATATAGATAAAAATAAAAAAAACTTCAGATATATAAATACAAAATATAATCTTACATACCTTAATAGCTTTTGCTCGATTGTCAGTCCATGTCTTATCTTTTTTCTGAAAGGTGCGTTCAAATGTAGCCATAAATGTTGGTTCCGTCCCCAATTCATTTGCCTACAAATATAAAAACATAAATGAGTAATTATTGATTTAACTTACAACATATTTAAAGGACTTACCATTCTTTTTCTATGCTCCCCGATGTTGATAGAGCCCCCAGCATATGTGGCAAACCCTTCACTAGAACTAGAAGCTCGTTCTTATTAATTTCACTGATTTGCTTATGCTTTTCGGTGTTCCAAGTTCTCTTAATTTCCGCCCAATTGTCAGCTGTAAAAAAATTCGGCTTTTCTTGACTTCTCTTTGCTCTATTCATCACATTTCGCATGCGATCACCGGCTTTCTTCTTAAAAATTCTTTTAACTTCTTTCTCTTCCACTTCATCCCACCTGAACTTCCGCTGTAAGCAATCAATAGAAAAATAATTGTACACTCGGTATGCTAAATTGAACTTAGTTTGTGAGGACATAGAAGGACAAAACTTACCTTAAACTCATTCCACCATAATTCCTTTACTTCTTTTGGAGCGGTGATCAAACTACTAAACTGCCACATCCAATAGTTATTGATTATTTTATTAAGTCTCCTCACAACATACGTAGCATCTGTGAATCTGCAAACGGGTTATAACTTATTTCAACATACGTAGCATCCGTGAAGCATACGGACAATTCAGTTGACATCCATAATAATTCACATATACTTAAAAAAATGAAATACTTACGAATCTCCAAATGGGGTTATCATGAATCGGGTATCTTTTTCATAATTCGAGTATTGCGTTGAAGAAGAAGGTGGAACCGAAGGCGATGGAACTGAAGTAAATTCAGTTCGCATTTGAGGGTCGGAGGAAGGGCCAATGTGTCCATGTACTAGTTGAGGGTTAGATGAAAGGGCAGGGGAAGTGGAAAGGGACGGGGACGAGGACGAGGAAGGGGAAAGGCCTGGTCTTCTTTGTGAAGCATCACCACGACGCATGTGACCTCCACGTTTATACTAAAAGTTGCAAGGTTAGACAAAAATGTAAAAAATTATGAACATGTATTAAGGACACATAATGACATACGTCGTGAAGCTTACTATTTTGTTATTGAGAGCAAGAGAGAAACTTGGCCCCTAAAAAAAAGGAAGCTGTCCGGAAATATCTACGAGCTAAATTTCTGGTCCTACAACGGTAAAAAAGGGAAAACTCATCTAGCTGGTCAGGGTTATCAAATTTTCAGTTAATTGCTGTAATTCGACTTGTTTTAAAATTTAATTGCATGTTTTAAAAGCCTTAGAACTTAATAAGTTACACTTTCACAACAAATTTTATGAGGCAAGGAAATCAGTAAGTTCTGTTCAACAAATTTTAATAAGTTTTGATTGCATGTTTTATGGTGCACATATCCCTTTAAAATGAATATATCAACTTCAACAAGGAAATCAATAAGTTTTGAATAAGTAATTATAAGACTTTATCCCAAAGGGAGCCATTCCAGAAAACCCAAATGTCACGGAAATAGTTTTACCCTGATGGCCAAAGCTTCAACCTAGGCCAAAGAAGGTTTGGAAATAGTTTTCAAACCTAGATATAAATAAAATAATAATAAAATGACTCCGAAACGAAAAAAAAAAAAACACAAATGTCATGGAAAACACTATTCACCAGAATCGTTTTTTGCCAAAAAAACCCATCTAATTTCGTGGGCGAAACAAATTTCTGTTTCGCCCACGAAACAGAATCAAATTCGTGGGCGAAACAAAAACAGAACCATTCTGTTTCGCCCACAAACAGAACAATTCGTGGGCGAAACAGACCCAATTTATTTTGCCCACAAACAGAACGAAGCAGAAGCAGACCCAACACAGAAGTAAAAGCACAGAAGCGCCCACGAAACATAACCAAATTCGTGGGCGAAACAGATCCAATCTGTTTCGCCCACGAACAAAACGAAGCAGTAGACCCAACACAGAAGCAGAAGCAAAAGCACAGAAGCATAAGCAAAAGCAGACCCAAACGTAGACCCAACACAAATATCAGAACAGAAGCATAAGCAGACACAAACGCCCAGAAATAATGTCGAAAAGCAGACCCAAGCAAACGTACCTCTCGCTTCCCAATAGAAGCAGACCGAAC